>CM056801.1:16016312-17216312 GCA_029852875.1 Mythimna loreyi | reverse complement strand
GGCTCTTAGTCTATAAGAGGGAATGGGCCGAAATCTAACTCGCGGGACCAGTCAGTCAGTCGCTGGTCACAAATCTTTGATTGTTTTATTACTAGGATATTCCGGGATTGCTCACGATGTTTTCCTGCACCTTTTTTAGAGCAGTGGTGTACCTGACTCTTTTTTTTATTGCAATAAACTAGTGCTTGACTGCGATCCCACCTGATGGTAAGCAGAAGCAGAAACTCGCTTAGAGAGTAGGCCTGTATCCCAGTAGTGGGAATATTAAAAAAAGGCTGACGATGATATTGACAAATATACCTGAGTTTGAACTAGTTTAAATCCATGCTTACAACTAGTAATGTAATTTTTATACCTACAAAATGTGTACGCCATTATCGGCTAAATATGGACAATCACAACATACTATTAATTTAATACCTTGCATGTGTGATTAGTTCATGAAAATGCATGTTTGACAAATAAATTCTTTCTTTCTCTCTAGTAGGTCGGGGCCGTTACCACTGGGCTTTCACAGGTCTCACTACTGGGTTACCATTACTCTCACTACTGGGCCCATTACTCTCACCGCTGGGCTCACTACTCTCACAACTGGGCCACCACTTCTCTCACCACTGGGCTACCGCTTCTCTCACCACTAGGCCACTTATTAAGCCTAGTACACAAAAGATCAAATGATCACCGCAAACACGTGTTCTTAGCACAATTTGTCCAGGGTGTGGTCTAATTGCCAATGGGATTTATATTTTTTTACATATCCCGATAAAATGTAAAATTATATTTGTATGAATGAGGCTTTATGTCACTTAGTTTTATTATCTTAATTAAACAATCAGGTTCATAGAAATCGGCGTGGTTGTAGTTCTTGATTGGTTCAAAGATTACGTGGAACACTAACCTAACTGGGTCATGTTTACTACAAAAAAATGTCGCTTATTAACTTCTGAATCAGACTTCCATTTTAACCTGACTTTGGACAATTAATCTGAATAATCCTGCTATCCAGCCTATCTTACAAAACAACCTACGTTTTACAGGATTTGTATGAGGCCAATATTAAACTGACTGACTGAAAAAGGCGTACAACTTTTGCTGTACAGGTTGCCAAACAATGGCCAGGATACATACAATTTGAGTTCATCGACATGATAAGTAGAAAATTTGAATAATTTCTTCCTAATCTTTGATTGGGAAATCATCAAATAGATATCTATATATATATATATTTTTATGGTGGGAAAAATCATTGAATGACGAATCCCGCCCTAGGGTGGAGCGGGACACAGTGACAAGCATCTACTGACTAAACGACCCACCATTCTTTCCTGCCTTAGTTCCAGGGCCCCGGTATTTCGCTTTCGCATTACAGTATTGCAGTATAGTTCGTTTTTTAATTCTAGACTACGATTTGAACTCAGAATGTTACACTCTAGAAATATGCTCCCATCTTTCTGGAGTTTGACATTTTAATTTGTCAAACCGTAGTCTAGGATTAAAAAACGAACTATAGGATATATTTATTATTTTGTTTTTATTATACTTCATAAGCGCTTTCTAGTTACTATGCAACCAAACTCGATGCAAATGACAGAATCAATTAAAAATTAATACAATAATCGATGCTTCCTCGTCACAACAATCGTCAGGTCAAAGTCCTGACCCACTTACTGCAATCGATAACGTATGCACATCATATGACTAAGAGAAATAAAACTAAACTAGATTTTATTTATTTCTGTAATACTTACTTGTATATACGTCGGGGTCACCAGTTTGGGGAGTATGCGGAACAGAGAGTAAAGTCCCACATACCTCCTTTGAAAAGGGAGGATCCTCCTACTAGACAGGTGTTATCGTCTTGTGGGCTACTGCGCGATAGTTGACTTTGAGCTGTCGTATAATATATGTTCTAATCGCGCGGAGAACTTTCATTGCGCGATGCAGGATTCTTGTAGTTCTTATGTGGCGTCATAGATATCGCTACACTTTACATAATAACTTGACCTACAATAAAATAACGGCGCGAACTGTTCCCGTGCACATCTAGGAGTTGTCAGCAAACCATAGGGACCCTGCAGAAGGATCGAAGCCAACTGGGGCCAAAGGTTCGTATCTGAAAGGAAGACTCTAGCCCTGGTATGTATGGCGACATAGGAACGGGGTAGGTTGTTTAGTCAGTAAGAGTCTGACACTGTCTCCCGCTCCGTCCAAGGGTGGGATTCGTCATTGGATGATTTTTATCTACCATAAAAAAACCTAAAAACCTAACATACATTTCGGTACGCCACATTTTCACAAGTCCCCTCGTCGAGGCGTGGTTAGAAAGGAACTATTACAGCGTCTCAAAAAACTCAAGATCTCTTCGGAAACAGTTATTTTAGGACATTCCGGTTTCAGTAAGAGAAAACTTCCAGGTGTATCACCTCTTGCGGATCACCCGAAGGGCGACGGGTAGTCTGAAAGGAAACCTCGCGGTCCTGGAGCACAAAGCAAATAATGAACACAGGAGTTAGTTTTAATTAATTGGGAACACATTCATTGTCGTACAGCTAAGGAGTGGAATTCCTTGCTGGACGCTGCGTTTCCTGATGGCTACAATCCGGGAATCTTTAAGTCAAGAGTGAATAGGTTACTTCTAGGTAAGCGCGCTCCATCAGGTGAGATAGCTATATAAACAATAAAAAAAAAATAGTAAAACCCTGACATTCCGCTCGCGCCGTTTTGGCTATGGTGTGAGAAGGTACTGGATTTCCCACCTAAAAATAAACCACCCCACTTGGGCAGGGTACCGCGCCGTGTCTTTGTGGAGACAAACAATAGAAGAAACCTAGTCCTGATCCCGGCTATGGTACTAAACGAAAAGCAATGAAACAGCATTCACCTCCTTATCAGACTGATTAAGGATTCCATGACATATGAAACACATATTATTGTAGCGCCCTTTAAGGCGCTACATAATAACTACAAGAATCCTGCATCGCGCAATCAAAGTTCATTTGAACATGTACGACAGCCCGAAATCAACTATCGGGCAGTAGCGCACCAGACTATAACACCTGTCTGGTCGGAGGATCCTCCCTTTTCAACGGAGGTATGTGGGACTTTACTCTCTGTTCTGTATGTCTCCAAACTATATATCTAAGTTAACTTTAACCGAGCGGTCAAGTTTCTTTACTTTCGTTTTGTTTATTTGCTCTGCTAACAGGTTGGCGGAGCCTTTGATGTAAGGAATGGTTTTAACTGCAGTTAAGTGCCGTTAGCTTTGATAGGAGTGGGTCAAACTGTTTCTTACTGAAATCAATATAACATCACGGCTGTTTTCGACAAGGTTTAAGGAGAAATGTAAAAAGTACATCTCTTAACAACCGTGTGTTGTATGACAAGTAGATATTATTTTAAGTAAAATAATGTGAGTGGGTCGTTTAGTCACTTAGACCCTGTCTCCCGTTCCGCTCAAGGGCGGGTTAAGTCATCGATTTTTTTTTTCCACCATAAAAGAAAAAATAATTTCAAAAAATCCGCACTGTACCCGTTTTGAGAGCAGTGGTGATGAAATAAATTACACAAAGTAATGCGCCTGGCTGGGTTTAAACACGCGACCTACTACTCGTTAGTCAGGGCTGTTACCACTCAGCCACTACTGCTCTCTATAATAACTCTAAATGGTATAAGGAAATCAATTTGCAGAATACCACCCAAAAACATAAAACAAATACAAATATTTGTTTAAACACCAACTTGACACGATAATAAGGTCACTTCCGAAACAATATTGATTATTTACATTTAATAACTAAATATTTACATTTAATAAGTAAATATTTACATCACGTATGTAAATATTTAATCTGTTTGTTTGGACTGCGGATATTATGTTTCTTTGTCTTACCTACTGTTTATTTAAATTATAAATATACATAACATACATATTACATAATGTCAATCTGACTTGCAATTATGTTATGGTGGGAAAAATCACAAAGGAGTTCTGTTATGTCAGTCTGTGAGTCAGTTTTTGAAAAATAAAAAAAAAACATTTAAACTAATTTTATAATTTAACCGTACATGGTACATGCAAGCATTTTTTCAACTAAGTTTACATATTTATTATCCTGAGCGTGTCTTCTTTCAAATAAAAATACAAAAAACGATTAAAATCAGTTCACGCAATCCAAAATTATCACCGGGTACAATACAATCTCTCGGAAAATTGAGTTACTAATGTATACATGGGCTACTGGGTTCTGTTACATTGTGAGAAATTTGTGACGGACGGGAAACTACGGAACCCCAGACTGAGCGTGGTCCAACACGCTCTTGGTCGGATTTTTAACTATAAAAAACTCGCAAATAAACATTAACTCACCAATTAGCAAGTGACGATGTGACCGAAGATGGAACACGATTGCCTTGACCAATAACAAAACTAATCAGTAATCACTCTTGACTTAAATACCTTTAAACGGTAGCCATCAAGAGATATACGCTAACAGGGAATTCCACTCATTAGTTGTATCATCGAACTAATTGGCTGTACGCACAATTAATGTGTCCACAAAACGATTAGTAAAGTACAAATAATTCGTGAGCTGAATTTTTTTTGATGGTGGGAAAAATCATCTTATGACGAATCCCGCCCTTGGGCGGAGCGGTAAACCGTGTCAGACTCTTAGTGACTAAATTTCATTCCTTCTTAGGCCTCATACGGGGTCGAACCTTCTTTTCAGAAACTGGACCGGGGCCCCAGTAGGCTTCAGTTGGGCCTCTACATTTGCTGACGACTCCCTAAGGCACGCAGGAACAGAGCGCGCCGTCGTCCGTGGTCCGAACTGTTACCTACCAGATGACGGACGGCGAGCTAACCATTGCTCGCCGTCCGCAAGCCCACGCCTACGGTGGCTGAAAATCGGGATCGGAATCCCAGCGGCTTCTGGGGCGTGAGCGCCGTTGCGTAAAAATATTTTTTTATATTATATTTAAGGTTCATTAGTATATCTATCCCTGTATTCATGTCTCTTCTCTCTTTATTGCACCTACCACTATTTTTCCCTGCTCCACAATCTTCAGTCCCTCACCCTCTCTTTGCCCTCAACACTCTTTCTCTTCTCTTCGTCTTTCTCACACACACCCTGACTGTGATGTGTTCACGGACGGAGGGCGATCAAGTCAGTATGTCTGGAGTTCTGTAAAATGAGTTTGTCATCTTTGTGCATTTAGATCCTGATTCCTGATCCTGATTTTTTGATCCTGTTAGAGTTATTGGAGACTTTAACTTTGACGTTATGGGGGATTTTAATAATAACTGATTCTTTTCTTTATATAACGGAAGGTGTGTTTGTATGTGTTTCAGTAATATTCAACTAGACTTGAAACTAATATAATTGGCGAATAGCCGTATTTGTTAGAGTAAAAAAAAAAAACAAAACAAACCGTACATTTATCGTCAAAACGGCCATTGACATAAAGTTAGTTCCGCATAAACAGAAGACAATCTCTCAGTCGTACCAGCTGACCTTCTAAACGTACACACATACATATATGTGTAATTACATAACATTGTTTACATAGCGTATTGCTAGTAGGCGATAATTGGACTAGACACATTGTGAGGGTATAAACAGAAAAACAATTAAGTACAATACATACTTGAGCTTGAGAGCAGTGGTGGCAGATCGCGGGTTCAAACTCAGTCAGGCGTATTACTTTGTGTAATTTATTTCATCACCACTGCTCTCAAACGGCGAAGGAAAACATTGTGAGGAAACCGCCATGTCCTAGAACCAAAAATTAGTACCCATAACATAAGCTCTGCGTAGCTTGGGACTAAACAACGTAGTGTGACAGTTGTGAAATGTAATATTACTATTTTTTTCTTTTTTTTTGTTACTTTTTGGTGTACAATGAAGTCTAATTCATTAATCTATCTATTTGACGATTCTTCAAGCTAAGATGGCGATCTTGATTCTTGATTCGCCTGCAGTTATGTTCGTTACTTATGTGATAAGGAAATTCCGAGAATAGCCCTTTGGGAACAACCAGTACGGGGATTATAGACCTATACTGGTTCTTTTCAATAGTAAACGACTAATTTGGAACTGTGCTAGGGCACAAATTAAATTATTAAACTACTTCTGACGTTTCATCATCATCAGACTTTTTTTAATGGTCCTACTGCTGGGACACAGGCCTCCTCTCTAGGAGAGGGAATGGGCCACAATCCACCACGCGGGCCCAGTGCGAATTGGTGGATGTCACATGTCTTCAAATTTTTGGTTCTTGGACATGCCGGTTTCCTCACGACGTTTCATATGATGTCATAAATGCCCATGTAAGCCTAAGGAAAAAAAAAACATTTTGACTTTTGACTGCCCCATTTTGCCAAGCTCCATTAGAAATATCAGTAAAAAACTATTTCCTAAAGAACGGTAAACAGCTCAAACATCTTCGCGTGCCGCTAAATCGACCAAACTTAATTATTGGCCGCTAAACGGCATCTTAACATGCCACCCTGAATATAACGGCTCCGTCTTCATTAAGAAAAGAATACTTCACTGTAGCCTATGATATAATGTGCCACTAGTGGAGATAAATACGTACGGCAAATATCCAACCTTACGTTAATTGGATTGCTAAAATCTACCCAATGATTAGATATTTCGAAACAATTGTCGTGAAAGAACAACTAAAGGAAAAAGAGTCTTTAAGAAAACAGCCTTGAGCACAGCGCTGGCCGCAGCGACGAAATCCAAATTTACATTGGATTAACAACCCTACGTCCAATGTACCAATTTCGATTTCGAGGCTGCAGCCAATGCTTCGCTTAAGGCGATTTTCTTAGAAATTACTTAGGCATGGCTGGTTTTAGTCAGAAAAAGTGACACGCCCTCGCAGTTCTCACTAAAGTGGAAAAAGTCATTGATGAAAATCAAAATGGTTTTTATTTCACATAGGCCTATATGGGCACTTGTAAAATGTCAGAAGCTAGTGCAATAGTCCAAATTGGTCGTTTCCTATGGAGAAGAACCGGCAAGAAACTTCATGGTTCGATTTCACAGCTCTAAAAAGATCGATATAAAAACACAAAAAGTTTTGGTAATATTTCTGATTTAACAATTCGTAGTGGAAACTAATTCATTCAGCAAATAGAATAATAAATGATCGCTGTCTATAATAAATTAATATAAAGGCTTCCACCCACTGCATAGTAACACGTGCGCTGTTTGTTGACATGTGTTTTGTTATCTACATATATAAAAAGAGAAACTGACTGACTGACATATCAACGCACAACCAAAACTACTGAGCCTAGGAGCATGAAATTTTGCACCAGGATTTCTATGACGTAAGCGAACACTAAGAAAAGGTTTTTCAAAATTCAACTCCTAAAGGGATGTAATAGGGTTCTAAAGTTTGTATGGAGAATCATATTTTAACGCGGGCGAAGCCGCTAGCAGAAGGCTAGTTACTATTATACGGTTTGTTGTTATTTCTATACCTTGATTTTACGACGATTAAAACAGAATATAAAATAAAAAAGGTTTTTTAGATTTGGACACACTTTTTTTATTTTTTTCACGGACTATTTCAATACACACTGTTTAGCAATAAGATATAAAATATGAGAAAAATATTATATTGTATTTTTCTCATAAGGATAGTAAAAAACTACTTAAGGCAGTAACTTCGGGTAATAAACTTTATATTGTATTTTAAAACTATTTTTATCTGACTATACTAAACAGTTTCTATAAATTCGGTGGTGTCTGAATGGTCAATAAATTGAGTCAATTCAGAAACTGTGTCCGAATTATCAATGGAATGTGTAGATTCAGAAACTGTGTCCGAATTGTCAATCAAATGTGTCGATTCAGACTCTATGTTCGAGTTTACATTGTTTCGGAATCTTAAATTAACTCTCATTTGGCATATCTATTGACTAATTAAAAATGCACTCTAAATTACAAGCTAAAATAAAGTTTGCTGAGCGTAATTTGATTTTCAAACAATTTATTTACCTAATCAATATTTTTATATATAGAAAATCTAAACAAACATATCACATATCAACATTTATAAAGTACCTATTACTTACCCGGTCAACAAGAAAATTCCAATAAAAATGCATCGTAGTGTAAACTAATTGTTTACATCATACGCTGGGTTGATTGCAATATTGCTAAGAAAACCATGACCTACGAACTAATTTCATATTAGTGAACTAAATGGTTTTGTTTACTTCTTAACTGTACAACTAGGGTTGTCAAATGTTTTTTAAGAAAAATAACAAAAAAAGTATTTTCATCTTGGTTTTCGAGAGGATTAGGGACCTGGGAGCTTAATTTTCACGAAAACTGAAGAAAATGTTTTGCTACCAAATTTAAAAAAAAAAATGAGAAACGAATACCACTGATCCAGAACATGTCGTCGGATTTTTATTTCAAATTAAAAAAAAAATGTTTTTATTTTTTTTTATTGTAACCAACTCCAATAATATTTTTAGGAAAAACAAAAATACAAAAAAAAAGAAAAATAAATAATCGAGGCAAATAAAGTAGTTATTCTAATCAAACCAACATTTTTAATTTGAAATGTAACTCTCAAAAAATGTTAAAATAACGTATTTTTTTAATTAAAAAAAAATCATTGAAAAAAATTAAGAAAAAACCGACAAAAAATTCCACCACTGGAGGGTCTAGAATCATGTACTGGATCATAGAATCATGTACAATCCGTTCCAAATGAGAATAGGATCGATAGCAATGTTATGACGTCACGTCGAACTGTCAAATCGAAGAAATTAGGTAGAGTGAACAAAAAAAGATGTTTAAAAAAATAATTTACGTACGAATCGAGAATGAAAAAAGTTTAATCAGAATACAGTTTTTCAATTTTGTTTATCTTTGTTTCACTGTGTTATGTGTCTGAGTAGTGGTAAATAAAAGAAAATGGCGAATTGTTTCTAACAATGAAAATAAGAAAGAAAATAGTTTTTGTTGTAAACTATTTATGACTTAAAACAATATATTTGGCAAATTTATATTAAAGCCTAACGTTTTTACTTCAACTAGAATTAACTAATTTTTTGTAATAAAAAGCAAAAAAAAAACTTTTTATTGATACGCAAATAAGATTTTTTTGCAAACCGTACTTTTCACTCAAAATTTGACAGATCGAGGTTATTGACTTTCCTGTTCTTATTTGGAACGCATAATACTGTATTCGTTTGTGGTACGATGTCAGACACCCTGTAGGTATATTCCATTTTAATGTTGTTCGATCATTTTTTTCAGAAATAACGCTAACATCTAACACAATTCTAGTGTCAATTCTTGTTTTTCTGAGCGCATGGCGTCACTTCTAATATATATTGTCCAAGATCTGATTGTGATTAACTGTAGCAGAACCACAGAACAAAATAGTTATGTTTATAGAATAACATGTGTCTTTTTATGGAGACATACGATCACACGTGTTTTTGTTTAGCGTTGATCCACTAGGCTAGAGTTTTTTAGAAAGATCATGTAAGACTTTTGCTGAATAAAACCCACCTATCCTTCAGTTTTTTACGTCCCTGGACTAAGGTATTCCTTTCAGAAATAACGTTTCCTGATGGCTACAACTGGGGATTCTTTAAGTCAAGAGTGAATAGGCTACTTCTAGATAAGCGCGGTTTTCCGTCAACTGCATCGTCACTTTCCACTAGGTGAGATGACGGGGGGTTGAGGATTATTTCCAGTGGATTCTTTTTTTCGATCAACAATAAAAAATACTATTAACCCATTCATATAAGTTTCAATGAAATTGTTACTTTTTTTGTGTACAATAAAGTATTATTCAATTCTATTCTAAACTTTGCATGCAGAATTGCTTCCCGACTTTCCTTACGTTCTGAACCAGAGTTTGAACCAGAGCCTGGTGCGAGAGGTCACGCTGAAAGGCTGGGATGTTCTATATCTTCTAATCTTTCAGTTACAACTTTAAAATTACATTGATAAGGATAACAATTAATGCCTTTTTTGTTATTTGAAAAATCTTCAAAACTCAGAATCCTTTATTTTATATTGAACTTTTTATATACGTAAGTTTGTGGGTGGTGTTGCACGAATCCAACTAAAACTGGTTTAGATTTTTTTTATAAATAAGTTATATTCTTTAGTGTTTCTCAGAAGAAAACAGATTTAGAGCCCGCTAAATATTGAAGTTATTGCGTTTACCAACTGCAATAAATTCTCGTGGAAACACTGCCACGATTTGTTCGTGAATTGGAGCGGAACAAGCGTCGTAAAGTTCAGGCCTAAGTTTAGCGGAGTAGACATCACCAATACCATCGATCGACTGAAACTGAACCAAGCAACATATTATCTATACTAATATAATAAAGAGGTAAAGTTTGTTTTTTTGTTTATTTGTTTGTAGGGGGTAATCTCTGGAACTACTGGTCCAATTGGAAAAAATTTAGCAACAATAGAAAGCTGCTTTACTCCTGAGTGACATAGGCTATATTTTATGTACGCGGGCGAAGCCGCGGGCAAAAGCTAGTATGATAACATAATCAGCCTTATAATGTTCACACAGCTAGGACTAGAACCTTTTCTCTTGGAGAGGCAATTGAAGGTAATCTACCAGTACGGGTTTAGGGTTGATGCGAAAGTGGAAAACCGGGGCCCTGGAACTAAGGCAGAAAGAAACGGTGGGTTGTTTAGTCAGTAGAAGTCTGACACTGTCTCCCGCTCTGCCCAAAGGCGGGATTCTTCACTTGATGATTTTTCCCACCATAAAAAAGCCAGCGCGGGTTTTTTTTTGGTGAGTAAAAATCACACAATGACAACTCCAGCCCTTAAATGGACTCCTGGAGTCTAGAGGGTGGTGGAAAACTGTTACCTCGACTCCAGGAATAAGGCAAGGAAGGTACGGGGTAGGTTTTTTAGTCAGAAAGAGTCTGATACTGGTCTCCCGCTCCGCCCAAGAGCGGGTTTCGTCATTCGATGAAAAATCATCGAATTAAAACATCGAAACAAAATCGAAAACATCGAGCTTTTTTTATGGTAGGTGGAAACACCTACCATAAAAAAAGCCCTTAAGTGGAACAGGAGATAGTGTCAGACTTTTACTGACTAAAAATCCCACCCCATTCCTACGATGCCTTTCGTATTGGGCCAAACCTTCCTTTCAGACGCGAACCCTTGACCCTAGTATACTTCGAACTTCGATTTTTTGTTTCTAGGACATGCCGGTTTCCTGACAATGTTTTCTTTTACCGATTTGAGAGCTGATACTTCATAGTGTTTTTATCGAAACGCGTTCTGTAGTTTCCAAACGAGACAATGAGTGACAAATCTAATAAAGCCAATTATTAAAACGTACATCGCCACTTGTAAAACAATTGGGTTTTTGTTTCATGTTTAAAGTGTGGTTTTTACGCAAGGTTTTACAAAAAAAACATCAACCATCAGGTGAGATTGCGGTTAAACGCGAGCCTATCTAGAATAAAAAATAATCTTTTTTTTTTTCATTTTTCCACTTTTTAGTTGTACTCCTCACTCTCAGTTAAATCTATACAGTGAGTATGGTACTAGAATATAAAGTAACATAAAGAATTTATAATCTCATTAAAAATCTATATTGGTATTTATTAATACCAATATAGATTAGATAATTATGATAATTAAAATAATTACATTTTGATATTCGTAGAAGCCACTGCAGCGCTCGGCTCCATAACACCCTCGCTTGTGGCTCAGGCAAAATCCGCCACGGTCACAAAGACAAACTTTGACCACTTTTTTTTAATTACAATAAACTAGAGCTTGACTGCGATCCCACCTGATGGTAAGCAGTGATGCAATCGTTGATGGTAAGTCGCGCTAGTTTGTTTTGTTTACTTGTATCAAAAAGTACTATTAACTATAGTAAAAAAGTACTATTAGTTATAGCAAAAAGTACTATTAGTATAGCTATAGTACTTTTTCTAACTTTAAAAATAGACTATAAAGATCTATAAAAAAAACCGCGTCCTATTAGACTCGACACGTGAATGTCAAAACCAATGAAACAAAATTCATTGTCACGGGCTCTTAAACTAGCCAATAAACATGACATCATAATGACTTCATTCATGAATGTTGCTCCACGGTCAAGAACACTATCATTATTATTAATACTAGCAAAACTTGGTTAGTCAAGTGCGAACCGCACAATCTGCCTGATCAGTCATAACCAATCCTTTTGGTTTTATGATGCGAAATCAAGTAATCAAATGTTTATAGTTCGTTTTTAAGGTTCCGTAGTCAAAAAGGAACCCTTATAGTTTCGCCTTGTCTGTCTGTCTGTCTGTCCGTCCGCGGATAATCTCAGCGACCGTTAGCACTAGAAAGCTGAAATTTGGTATCAATATGTATATCAACCATGCCGACAAAGTACACAAACAAAAAGCGGTAAAAAATATTTTAATAGGGTACCTACACGTAAAGTAGAAAGTGTTTTTTTTTTCATTTATACCTTAACATGTGATATATTGTTGGAAAGGTATTTAAAAATGATTAAGGCTCTCGTAAAATCATTTTTTGATAGTGTTTATATTTTCGGAAATAATCGCTCCAAAAGAAAAAATGAGCCCCCCCCCCTCTAACTTTTGAACCATACGTTTAGAAAATATGAAAAAAAAATCTTAAAAGTAGAACTTTAAGTAAACTTTCTAGGAAAATTATTTTGAACTTGATAGGATGAACAGTTTTTGAAAAATTACAAAAAAACGTTCTGAATGTGAAATTTTCTATTTAACCGTACATGCAAGCATTTTTTTAAACTTTTTTATATATTTCATTATCCTGAGTTTTACTTTTCTGGAGTTTGACATTTTAAGTTGTTGTTTTTAGTCGTAGTCAAGGATTATACAACCTTATTTTACAAGCTTGAATTGTTTGGCCTGTCCTGAAGTTTGTGACCTAATCTTGTAGTTTGATCCACTTTCTGGTTACCGATTGAGCTGAAATTTCATAAGCATGTGTCAATCAGATGACAATGCAAAATTATTACGTCGTGGCGTTGATCTGACGATGAAACTGGAAGGTGGCTATGGGAACTCTGTTATTAAACGATAAAATCTCATCGAGTTTGGAATTTTATCGTTAGATTCGTATGATTCGTCTTGACAAGTTTTAAATATATAGGTATAGGTACACCGCGCTATGAAAGCTTTCCTATGAAAAAAATATTATTTGTTACTGATTCTGAACAAACTAAATTCATGTTTCGCATAATAAATAATATATGGTATCCAACATAAAAAAAAAAATTCTTGACAATCTTGGTTTTACACGGAACACAGTTCCTCGGAGTTCCATTTTCAAACCGTTAAAAGTACAGGTAAAACTGTAGTGAAGTTTGTGCGTGTGATACACCCATAATACTAGTAAAGCACGGCTCAATCAAGTGCGAACCGAATTCGAACATTGAACGTTCGGGTCAGTGATCTGATGACACGTTACGCCACAGTGGGAGGGAGTCTTAATTTTTAATGTGAGTTATGAGGGCAAATCAAATCAGGGCCGGATATTTGGCAGACTGGAATAAGTGCTTATAAGTGAGTTAAGAGACTTAATTTTAATACAAATAATTTCGTTATGACTGTAATATGACATAGTATCACGCCAGTGTTTCTAGAAGAATGATGAGCACTGTGTTTGTGATACCAGGGCCCAAGTCTGCTATTTTCAAAATATTGTCATTCCAACACATTTCCATTGTCATTTTGCTAAAAGTTCATAATCTGTTAATTCATAATGGCTGATCATTGGGCAGTCAGTGGTATCGTAATAGAATTGTGGTACGAGCTGTTTGGTAATTAATTAAAAACAATAACTGCACAATAACATTCTAATCATAAGTTACTGACTAAAGGATCTGTCAAAATTTTATTAATTTACCGCACATGTCAAATATTTATTTGTCATTATGTACGAGGTATGGGCCTTATAAAAAGACTCAAGGTCACTCAAAGGGCAATGGAAAGGGCTATGCTCGGAGTATCCTTGCGTGATAGAATCAGAAATGAGGATATCCGCAAGAGAACCAAGGTTGCCGACATAGCGAAAAGAATCGCCAAACTTAAGTGGCAATGGGCAGGGCACATTGCACGCAGAACGGATGGCCGCTGGGGCCGAAAGGTTCTGGAGTGGCGACCGCGTACCGGAAGACGTAGCGTTGGAAGGCCTCCCACAAGGTGGACCGATGACCTGGTCAGGGTTGCTGGAAGCCGATGGATGCGAAACGCACAGGACTGGTCTTTGTGGCGGCGCTTGGGGGAGGCCTATGTCCAGCAGTGGACGTCTTTCGGCTGAAATGATGATGATGATGATGATGATGATGTACGAGGTTACCATTCTAAAAAATTTCTTTCAATGAAGTATCAGTTGATCATTGGATAGCGATAATGACGTCGTTATATTAGTAGATTGATTTTATTTTGTAAGTAGGTTTTTACAAACTCTTTTACACGTCAATTTATTATTAGTAGATTACCAAAAGGGTCAAAAACAACAATTTTTAAATCAATGATCGACTATTCTGACACTTTTGTAATAGCAGACTTGAGGGCCAGACTTGGAATGCGCTAGGACTGCATAGGAAAACCGGATTCGATTCATAAGAGTTGCCACTTCCCTGGAAGGCTAGGGCAACGGGTGGGTTTCAGTCTGTATAAGTCTGAAAATCCTCCCTAAGTGTAGCATCAGCCTTATATTATTAGCCTCACAGCTGGGACTCAGACCTCCTCTCTAGGAGAGGAAATTAACCGTAATCAATCGAAACGTTTTGAGATATCATCATCCTACCCTTATCCCATATTACTTGGGGTCGGCGCAACACATGTTTTTTTCTTCCACTCTGTCCTGTCACCCGTCACAATATCACCAACTCCCTTTTCTTTCATATCACTCCTCACACAATCCATCCATCTCTTCTTCGGCAGTCGTGATGAAAATTTCAGTACACAAAGTAATGCACCTCGCTGGGTTTGTACTCGCGACCATACAACTCGTAAGTTGAAGCCGTTACCACTTGGACACCACTGCTCTTATGCCTGATTTATCCCAAATTATATAACAATTGCTAATTCAACCAATCAATAAATCTAAACAGAGAATAAATTACATTTTTAATTAATAAAAACTAACTGTCCGATAATAATAGGTACCTAATATAATTGATATACAATCAATTAAGGTCATGCATGACATAATTACAACGGCCATTGACTTAACCTACCTACGTAATAATAAATAATAATATAATTATTACTTCATAATAATGTAGGTCTGTATTCTGTATGCGTCAGATTTCATACTATTATATGATTACTATATTTAATTATTAATGCGTAATCACTCTAATCATAATTATAAATCCGATAGTTAGGTACAGGGTGTGGGTATATGTCGTGGCCAGGTCATCACTAACATCATCATCAGCCTTTTAATGTTCCCACTGCTAGAACACAGGACTCATCTCTAGGAAAGCGAATGGGCCTTGAGCCACCACACGGGCCCAGTGCGGATTGGTTGATGTCACTGACTTTTTGGTTCGATTCAAAAGAGTTGCCATAGCCGTGGAAGGCAAGAGCAACAGGTTGGTTTTAGTCTGTAAAAGTCTGACAATCCTCCCTAAGCATTTGCTTTATAATGTTCTCACTGCTTCCCAGCGATGCCACTGGTTCTCAGACGTCTTCTTTAGGAGAGGAAAGGACCCTGTGCGGGTTGGTGGATGTCACACGTCTTCGAGTTTTTGGTTCTAGGACACGCCGGTTTCCTTACGATGTTTTCCTTCACCGTTTTGAGAGCAGTGGTGATGAAATAAATTACACAAAGTACTACATCTGGCTGGGTTTGAACTCACGATCTACAACTCGTAAGTCGGGAATTTGACGATATTTGAATAATCATTTGATCGTATCATGGATGTAGAATTTCTAATACCTACAGTAAACATAAAATAGAGTAAGATAAATAACATTAAAATCCGTGCAAGGCCAAAAAGGCGCCTAACTCATAACATAACATATTTATGCTGAGTTAGGCGCCTTTTTGGCCTATACTATATATAATACTAGCTTTTGTAAGCGGCTTCGCCCGCGTACATAAAATATAGTCTATGTCACTCAGGAGTAAAGCAGCTTTATATTGTTGCTAAAATTTTTCCAATCGGACCAGTAGTTCCAGAGATTATCCCCTACAAACAAAAAAACATAAAAACAAAAAAACAAACTTTACCTCTTTATTATATTAGTGTAGACTAGTGTAGATTATTATATTAGTGTAGATGTAGATGTAGATTATACTGCGCTATGATGCCACAGTTACTCGCGGAGGTTACATACCTACCTAAACTAGAAATGGGGTTTTCCTTGGCAGAATAGTATTTAGCAAAAAAAAACTTACCTCAAATCTCTTTGTTTCAGTTACTTCGTGGTCCAAATGCCGGAAAACGACGTGCTCCCAACCAAAGAGTTCAAAGTCTACTGGAACGTTCCCACAAAGCAGTGCAAATCCAAAAAAGTATTCTTTGACCAGCTCTACGAAAAGTTTGGCATCATACAGAACACCGGCGATACCTTCCGAGGAGACAAGATATCCATACTTTATGATCCTGGAGACTTCCCTGCTCTACTGACAAATAGTACCAGCGGAGAGATCAAGTACAGGAATGGGGGGGTGCCCCAAGAAGGAGACCTGATCAAACACCTGGATACTTTTCAAAAGGTTCTGGATCAGAGTGTGCCGGATAAGAATTTTAATGGTAAGGAGATTTTTTTGTGAGTTTTTCTGATCTGATGGTAAGCAATGATGCAGTCGATGAAGGAGCTCGCTTGTTTCGAAAAATACAGCTGTAGCTATCTGGAAACAGATTCCGCCAGCAGAGAATTCCACTCTTTATCTTTATGCGCAATGGAAGTAGAATTCCCAAGACAACTTATTCTTCTTCTTCCTGCTATATCCCATATTACTTGGGGTCAGGACAGAGTAGAAGAAAAACATGTCATGCACACGTGTTTTTCTTCTACTCTGTCCTGACACCCGTCACACTATCACTAACTCGATTTTCTTTCATATCACTCCTCACAGAACATTGCTGTTCTACAATCTTATTTCTTCACTAATGGAAATGTCCACAAATTACCGGATTATGATTGTTAGGCCGTCCTTTTATACTCTGGAGACCCAAGCGAACGCCGGCATTTGCACACCTATTGTCTTTTAATTGTGTCTGTAATTACGGTATTAAAAAGGTTAAGCGATTTTTTTAATGGAAAGTAAGTCAGCGTAAGTGAGAGTTAGAATTTTACCAACTAAAACCTTCCTCTGTTCCTTCAGTCTCCCTTCGCGTTCTAGGTACTAGGATCACGGTAACCAATCCTGCATCGCTGGCACGCATCGATCCCAGAAGGTGCCATCCATTTCTTGGGTAAACATTAAGCGAACTACCCATTACTCGCCGTCCGTTTGTGGGAAACATTGATATTTATTTGATCATGAGATACAGGCATGGCAAATGAATAATAACAAACAGTAAACAAAACGGCATAAGGAAGACTGCCCGAGTTAATTCTATTATTGTTATTATTCACGTATTTATTTTAATTGGCATAAAATTATAAACATGTAATGCGTAAACATGATTAACAATACCTAAGGACAATATTCACTAAACTCCTCAACGAGTCAATTTATTAAAAGCCACCAGTAGCGACATCTATATCGCCACGTATAAACTAATCAACTAAAAAAGCATACGAATGTCCAAAGTCAAATATGGGGCAGTCGCCTGGACCAGACACCACAGCTGTCTAGTTGAGGATCGTTCTTGCACGTCTTCTCCATGGAGAACATGTAAATATTCAAGTTTTCATACGAACTTCTGATCATTTTAAATCGTTACCCCATACTATATTATTTGCCTGTACACTCGCTAACACTGGCTGTATTTAAAAAGGCTTGTAAAGGAAGATTTTTTGTTATTGATGAGTGAATCTCACGTTTGATCACAATCTCACCCAATGGTAAACGACAATGTCGAACAATTTGCCTGCTACGGTCTTCCCGAGATCACTTCAAATTTTAATCGGACGGGGCTAGCACTAGTTTATTGAGGGACTATTCACTCTGGCTCTTAATAAACTAGTGGTCCTTACCATCTACGATTGCATAGACTGAGCCCAAGTCGTTGACGGCGCGCACTGATCCCGCGCGCCTCAAGGAGTAGTTGTCAGAAAACTGTAGGGGCACTACAGGGTCGAAGCCTCCTGGGCCGATGGTTGATGCGAAAGCGTTACACCGGGGCTCTAGGACTAAGGCAAGGAAGGAACAGGGTAGGTTGTTTAGTCAGTAACAGTCTGACACTGTTTCCCACTCTGCCCAAGAGCGGGATTTGTCATTCAATCGTAGATGGTTTTTTTATAAAATATAACCAAAATAAAAAAAAATAATCACCTATAGGTTTTTTTTTTTAAATCTATTTACGATTGTATCACTGCTTAGCTTAGATATTTATTTATTTATTTCTTTATTTAATTATTTAATTATTTATTTCTTTATTTATTTCTTTATTTATTTATTTATTTATTTATTTATTTATTTATTTATTTATTTATTTATTTATTTATTTATTTATTTATTTATTTATTTATTTATTTATTTATTTATTTATTTATTTATTTATTTATTTATTTAACCAACAGCTATAACTAAACAATAACAGTTGTATAAGAACCATTGAGCCAATTACAGGTTCTCACGGGTAGAAACAGAAAAAGTAGCAGAAAACTTAGGACCACTAACAAGCACGATAAAAAAGAATACAATAAAATATCACTTATTACAATCAGCACGTTATATATATATATATAGCTTATATCATTCGAGATATCATTCAGTTTAAATCAATTTAAAATAGCAGTGTTTCTAAAGCCACAATGAAGTCAGGGAACCGTAAGATTTTACTACAACTATCTCAAGTGACCCTCATGTGTTTACTTGAGGCCTTCACTATTCCTAGTCCCTTTGTGCTAAAACTCTCTGCTATGCGGGCGACCCCGCCCCACTTAGTATTAATACATCTATGATTAAATACCTAGAATTTATTCATTACATGTCATTTATGTGCGGGAATTGGGATTAATGTAAGAATTAGGAATGCGAAGTGTTGTGGCGCTTACTACTGCTATTTATGTAATCATTACATAAAATGATACTATCATTTTACATAGTATAAAACAAAGTCACCCTGTCCCTATGTATGCTTAGATCTTTAAAACTAATAACTGATTTTGATGCGGTTTTTTTAATAGATAGAGTGATTCAAGAGGAAGGTTTACAGGTAAAATACAAGTATAATATATTTGATATCACCATTGCTCCCGTGCGAAGCTGGGGCGGGTCGCTAGTTATGTATAATTTGACAATACGTTTGTCACAGGGAATTTGTGAAAGGAAAACCATGTTTCTAGAACGCAAAATCATCATATTTCATTAGAAAAGTCGACGTAAGCCTTACGTTGTTTAATACTCTACCTTTACATTGAAGGACTGGCACAGTTTGCCTGCTGCAGTTTTCCGTCCGATTATACTTTAGATGTCTTCAGCGAGTGTTTGTTTTTATTTGTTAGCCTGTTATGTCCCACTCTTGCGCAAAGGCCTCCCTCCATTCCATACAGTGACTGATATTTAAACACGTGATTATAGTAATATAAATACCTATAACAAAAAAAACTTAATATGAGACTAACTCTCTGCTGGTAAGTAAATTCATGTTCGCCTAACTGACAAGTAAAGATGAAAATGCTGATTTTTTTCGCAATTTCAGGCTTTTTTCAAGAGTTCACCACCCTTGAACTTCCGAGGGCCTTCGGCCATCTTAACCCCTGCAGGAAGTTAAGATGGCCGCAGGGCCCTTACAGGTTTAAGGGTGGGGAAGAGTGGGGTCCGGTTTCTGAAAGGAAGGTCCGACCCAGGTATATGGGCTAAGAAGGAATGAGTTGGGTGGTTCAGTCAGTAAGAGTCTGACACTGTTTCCCGCTCCGCCCAAGAGCGGGATTCGTCATTGGATGATTTTTGAAAAAAAACCCTCCAGGAACTTAGGCGTGATTATATAATGTAACATGAAAAAAAAACACAGTAGACAGTATAAAACAATACGCTTGCATTCACACATTGTTATTTTTCAAAAATTGTTTTGACAACCTTGCAATATGGATGTCATAACATTCATTCCGTTTATTTTGTTAGCATTGTGTTGATTCGACGAATGTGTTGATTCATAACAACAATATGATGCACCTGGTGAGATGCGAAATTGATTTTATTTTGCTGAGGTTCGCGTTGAACCACTATCTCGTCTGATGGTAAGCCATGATGTGGACTACGATGGAGTACGCTTGCCTAGAATTTTACTTTATACACCCTTAACGTTTCGACTTTAGTAATTATAGACACAATTAAAGAACAATCGGTGTGCGTTCACATGGGGCTCAGAAGTTTAATTTAAAGACCCCCAGGTTTATATATATATTATATATTCCACATCTATCACACAACGTCGTCTAGTCCCAAGCTAAGCAGAGCTTGAGTTATGGGTACTAGACAACTGATAAAAATACTAATGTGTTTCTGAATACATACATATTATAGATAAATTACACCCAGACACAGAACAAATGTTCGCGCTCATCACACAAAAATTTGTCCTGGGTGGAAATCGAACCCACAACCTCCAGCATTGCAGTCAGGGGCATTAACCACTAGACCACGTCAAGTAGTTTATAGAGCTCTTTCGTGCCGGGGCTATTTTCCACAGGCACAGGTTCAACTTATTTACCGCATACTTATAGTAGATTAATAAACCCACATGTGCCTTCAGTTGCTTTTTATTACGAGGGCTACGTTAAGTGCTTCGAACAATCCGCAGCCCTGGTAGGCATCGACTCTAACTTGCTCCCACGATTGGCAAGCTACCTATAGCTTAGCATTTTCAGGGTCGAAGCCTCCTGGAGCCTAGAGGGTGGTGCAAACTGTTACCTCGACTCCAGGAATAAGGCAAGGAAAGTACGGGGTAGGTATTTTAGTCAGTAAGAGTCTGACACTGGTCTCCCGCTCCGCCCAAGAGCGGGTTTCGTCATTGAATGATTTTCATCTAACATAAAAAAAAAACCTATAGCTTAGCATAGCATCAGCCTTATAATGTACCTACTGCTGGGACTCAAGCCTCATCCCTTGGAGAAGGAATGGGCCATAATCCACCACGCAGGTCCAGTGAGGGTTGGTGGATATCACATGTCTTCGAATTTTTGGTTCTAGGACATGCCGGTTTCCTCACGATGTTTTCCTTCACCATTTTAAAAGCAGTGGTGATGTAATAAATTACACAAAGTAATGCACCTGGCTGGGTTTGAAACCGTTAACAAATTTCCAATTGTCAATATTCCAGGAGTCGGTATCATCGACTTCGAGTCCTGGAGGCCGGTGCTGCGTCAGAACTTCGGCACCCTGACGCCGTACAAGGACGTGTCCTACGAGATCGAGAGGAAGAGGCACTGGTGGTGGAAGAAGCAGTGGATTGAAGAAGAGGTAAGCTGTGATACTCTTCAAGTTATTGTGATAGTGACGAAATCAACCAGGGAGCATCGTGTCCCTACAGAGAAGAACCTTTAAGAGCGCCTTGAAATTAGCTGAAACGTGCCGCGTGACAGCAGTGTGGCAGTAGCGCTGCTGTGTGAGTGAATGCCTATGATCAGTCCTCCACAACTCAGTTTCACATGTTCAGACTTTTTACCAATGACCTGGAAAGCCTCATCTCAATTTTACCATCGGACATCCCGGCGTACGAAAAATATCCAAAACGTTGTTGAGACATCTACGGTCCGGACTAAGCGTTTTGCCTCGTCTTTTTTACCGCGTGCACCGAGGAACTGGAACAGTTTGCCAGCGGTCTTTCAGCAGGCAAACACTAGTTTAAAGCATTTTTTTTTAGTTAAAAAAATTACAGTGGTACTTGCATACCTGGTTAAGAACACGACTTCATTATGTATTTGTGCACTGTAAATACCTATTGCTGTATCATTACATAGTATAAAACAAAGGTGTCTTCAAAGTTGTTCGCTGTCCCTATGTATGCTTAGATCTACGCAACGGATTTTGCTGCGGTTTTTTTTTAATATATAGAGTGATTTAAGAGCAAGTTTTATGTGCATAATATATTCAATATCAGTACCCGTGCGAAGCTGCGGGTCTCTTGTATGTTATAAACATATGTGTGATGTCTCCCATACTTCTGCCTGTAATGAACACAAACAAACAAACACCACAACTCGTAATTAATGTTATTACCATAGCCCACATAACAATGGCGTAGCGTTGATTGCTCAATCGTATTATCTGCGCTTCTAATTGGGTCGCGGTAATCAAAGGGTCTCTCCAGCGAGCTTGATTTGACGCTTAAAGCCGCGTTTCCACTAGGCAACAATTGACGCGCAACATGTTGTACAACGCAGGCAACGAGGGCAGTGGTGGCCGAGTGGTAACGGCCCCAACTTACGAATTGTAGGTCGCGGGTTCGATCCCAGCCAGGCGCATTACTTTGTGTAATTTATTTCATCACCACTGCTCTCAAAACGGTGGAGGAAAACATCGTGACGAAACCGGCATGTCCTAGAACCAAAAATTCGAAGACATGTGACATCCACCAATCCGCACTGGGCCCGCGTGGTGGATTATGGCCTATTCCCTCTCCTAGAGAGGAGGCCTGTGTCCCAGCAGTGGGAACATTGAAAGGCTGATGATGATGTTGTACAACAAATTGCCCAACATGTTGAAAGTCAGCGTGGAACTTTTGTTGAACATCGTCTGTCTACGCATCATACACATACTTTACGTCAGTCGTCGCCAACATGAATGGAACTAGTATTAATTTCAGCGGTAGTAGTTATCGAAAACTGCATCAAAAAGAAAAATAACATGTTGGTGGGTTAGAAAATACCTACAAAATAAAGAAAATGTAACGATGCCCTTTAAACAAACAACAAGCCGCGCGTCATGTTGCGCGCTAGGTGGCAACGTCGCGCGCTGTTGTGCAGTGTTGCCGTACATGTTGAGCGTCACTTGTCACGCGTCAAATATTGCCTAATGGAAACGTGGTTTATTTTGTAGGTATTTTCTAACCCACCAACATGGTATTTTTCTTTTTGATGCATTTTTCGATAAAATGATAACCACTGCCTTTGAAATTTACACAAGTTCCATTCATGTTGGCGACGACTGACGTAAAGTAGGTATATGTATGATGCGTAGACAGACAACGTTGTTCAACAAATTAAAGTTCCGCGCTGACTTTCAACATGTTGGGCAACTTGTTGTACAACATGTTGCGCGTCAAATGTTGCCTAGTGGAAACGCAGCTTAATGTAGAATTGTTTGTATGGCTGTTTAATTGGTTGTCCTGTTGTGTATGAGGGTTTGTATGAGTTAAGAGTACTTACGAGTATTGTGTAATAACAAGAATTTGTAAATAATGTTTATTAAGAAAGTGTCAAGTGTCAACCTTTTGGGAACACATTCATTGTGAGAGTTAAGGAGTGGAATTCTCTGCTTGACTCTGTTTCCTGATAGCACAGATTGTATCTGGGAGTGTTTAAGTGAAGAGTGAATTGGTTACTTTTTGGCAAGCGTACTCCATCGTCAACCACATCGTAGCTTTCCACCAAATGAAATACTGTTCACTTGCGAGTCTTTAGACAATTAAAAAAAAATGGTCTTAATAAAAAAAAACAAATCAATTTTTTACGGATTTTTTTTTTATGATGCGTGTCAGTGCGTGCAGACTCTTACTTACTAAACAATCCACCCCTTTTTTTTTTTTGTGTGTGGCCTCTCGCAGGTCAACCTATGAGGTTGTCGGCTGCTTAACCGGTCTTGCCTGTGGCGGCCTCGATACTAGGATCAAAGCCTCCAGCCAGGGCTTAATTACTTAAAAACTAAGCGACTACGCTAAGGGCACCCCAGGTGGGGTACGGGCCTCGGCTTAGGGCGTCGCTGGGGGAGGGCAGCAAGGGACGGGCTGGATCGAGCATACGTTTATTTAGGGGATCTTTTTAAAACTACGGCTCAGCGGCGCGGGCTGGCTCGAGCAAGGGTCGGGGTGGACAATTACGGGACTGTCGCGGCGGGCCTCGACGGCGAGGACGGAACAATCCACCCCGTTCTTACGTTGCCTTATATAGGTACAAGGGCCAGAGACTGTCAGACTCAAACCATCGCCCCTGCTTTTTCAGCCGAAAGACGTTACATTACTTGTAAAAAATTAGAAAATAAATAAAAAGGCGAGCACTGAGAGAAAGTTTTCTAAAATTCACCCCCTTTGGGAACGAAACACGGGTTTATAGTTTGTATGGAAAAACCACCTTTTGTATAGAAAAACTTTCACGCAGGCAAAGCCGCTGGTAGAAGCTAGTGAAATATTTTTCTTCATTGTGTGTACAAATAAATACGTTTTATTTCTTTCTTTTTTCTAAATACACTTCTTATTATAAATCACACAGGAAGTAATCACTAGCTTTTGCCCACGGCTTCGTCCGCGTGGTATTGGGATTAGGGTTTCAGGGATAAAAAGTAGCCTATGTCCTTTTCCGGAGTGTATCCTATGCCTGTGCCAAATTTCATCCAGATCCGTCTAACCGTTTTGGCATGATTGAGTAACAAACATCCAAACATCGTAACTTTCGCATTTATAATATTAGTAAGATTGATCTAATACCACTTGTATCTCAATCTCCCTGCCTAACATGCCCACTTCAGATTGCTCCACACACACCAACAAACAAACATTGTAAGAAGATAATTCATCAATCAGCCGCTGGCGTGCACTCGTCAAACTAATGCTACAGTTATTTAGGACGGTACAGTTAGGGCTGCGGTACACGGCCACACAATCAATCTGTCTACTTCTCTTGGGCCCGAGGGTTGATGCGAAAGCCTTAGGTACACCAGTCCAGGGCTCTGGGACTAAGGCAAGGAAGGAACGGGGTAGGTCGTTTGGTCAGTAAGAGTCTGACACTGTTTTCTGTTCCGCCAAACAAATTTTTACCTACCATAAAAAAAACTGTCTACTTGTATTATGAGAGATCGGTTTGAGAGTAAAACTGGCCCAGTGGGAACCTACCAACAGTGATGAATAGAATAGAATTTAGAATATAATTACGTTTCTTTATAAAAGCGCCACATTTAAAGTAAAATACCTACATAGATAGATAGATATATTCTTTATTGTAGGTACACCATAAATACAATTTAGTGCATTAGGAGCTTAATATTACTAAGGTGTTACAATGGGCGGTCATATAGCTAAAAGCGATTTTTGAAAGGCATCCTTTGGATGGATTTGACAGTTTTTATATAAAACTATTTTTGCTTGAACTAGGTTGGACCTGTATTTCAGGCTAGAGAGAAAGTATGTACCATGAAATCATTAGTCAATCAGCTTGTCCGTTACTATTTATATGTCTTGAGTAGTTTTGGGTAGAAGATGGGAAGAGACTGTCACAATATCAGGTTTTTTAAAACAATAGAAGCTGTCAATATTTTTAAAATATGTCTAGACTTACCTGTCACGTAGTCGCTAGTATATTCAAACTTAGCCAGGTGCTTTACTTTTGTGTAATTTTTTTCACACACTCGAAATAGTAAAGAATTTAAAAATAGAAGGAAATTAGTATGTTCTGTTGTCAATCAAAAGTACTGCTTTTTCAATGATTTAATACCAAACAAACGGATGCTTGTTTGGTATATAAACGTGCTATAAACGTGCGTGCTTTTATGTAAACGTGCCTAACGCGTTAGGATAGGATTATCCTAACGCGTTAGGATAGGATTATCCTAACGCGTTAGGATAGGATTATCCTAACGCGTTAGGCACGTTTCAGGATCCTAGGATGTAACTTTTGGAAGTCAACCCACCTGGAAATTAATCTACAGGAACCCTAGGATATTACCGATCTCATTGATTCGCACGTGGAAGTCTCTCTCCCGTCGTCAATTCGGGCTCGGTCCAAACGGTTACCGGTTACGAGTTACCCATTATTCGTCGTTCGCAAGCTCACGAGTCATTTCAACTATGAATAAAACACGCATTTTTCGAGTTAATCGTTCAGCCAGTTCGTGTATCGCCACACTAACTCATCCCGCAACTCATTCCCGTTGCATAATCTCACTAACGATCATGGCGATCTGAGTATTGCTCTAATAATAACAGATGCATGTAGATACAGCACACAATATCTGACGTGTACCAGTTCCGAGAAAAATGTCGCTGTGTTACATACACCTGGGAATTTTGATGGGTTTAGTTGATTGATAGATTGATTGGTAATTAAAATTATAAAAAAAAATATTGATAAATGATTTTTTGGGTCTAGTAAAAATATGGATGCCAAGCGTGAGATTCTTGATTCAAGTTCTGAGTTGAACAAGAAAAAAAACCGGCCAAGTGCGAGTCGGGCTCGCGCACAAAGGGTTCCGTAGCAGCAAATATAATAAACTTATTATGTCAATTTATACACCTGGTGAATGGAGCCTAAACTCTCCCGATATTTTGCCTTGTACTTATAGGTTCAGCCATCGTTTTCAGTGTAAGCACAATAACTTAACCAAAATTACAGTTAAATCAACCTATCTCAAAAACTATAAGAGATACTTTGATCAAACCAAAAATCGTTGAAAGAGTTAATTAGCATGCATCACCTCTATTTTTTTTAGAATTTTATACCCCGTAGTTATAAAAATAGAGGGGGGGGGACATACTTTTTACGACTTTGAGAGCTGATATCTCAAAAACCGTTCACTTTAAGAAAAATGTTTTTTAGAAAACTTTATATCATTTTAAAAGACCTTTCCATTGATACCCCACACGGGTATGTACATCGAAAAAAAAATTTTCATCCCTCAGTTACATGTATGGGGGGCCCCACCCCCAATTCTTTTTTTTACTATTTAGTGTCATAATTTTGTAGCGGTTCATACAACACATATTCCCATCAAATTTCATCACTGTAGTACTTATAGTTTCCGAGTAAATCGGCTGTGACAGACGGACAGACGGACAGACGGACAGACGGACAGACGGACATGACGAAACTATAAGGGTTCCGTTTTTGCCATTTTGGCTACGGAACCCTAAAAAAGTTCGTGAGTAAACCGACACGTCTTAGAACAAAAAAAATTAAGACATGTGACATCCACCGACCCGCCTGCATGACCATTCCCTCTCCCTAGAGTGGAGGCTTTGTCACCAGCAGAGGGAACATTAAGAAGTCTGATGATGATAATGAAACTATTGAAAAAAATAGACCAGTTGAATGATAGACATCATCATCATCATTCGTCTTTATACTCGAAAGAAGTTTTCGGCTGGACATAGGCATCCCAGACAGTTTCTG
This sequence comes from Mythimna loreyi, assembly GCA_029852875.1. Lineage (NCBI taxonomy): Eukaryota > Metazoa > Arthropoda > Insecta > Lepidoptera > Noctuidae > Mythimna > Mythimna loreyi. Next base: position 17,188,840 of record CM056801.1, on the reverse strand, counting down.
ACAGGGAGGTCCCCGGACCCCGGAATGAAGGCTAAGAAAGAATGGGGTTGGTCGTTTAGTCAGTAAGAGTCTGACACTATCTCCCGCTTTGCCCAAGGGCGGGATTCGTCATTAGATGATTTTTCCCACCATAAAAAAACATGGATTCAATTACTAGTTGAATTCTAGGTTGACTGGTAGAGAATGCCTATAGCATTAAGTCCGCCTTTGTACCTTGTGTTGCATGAAGATTAAATAAATAAATACTAAACTTCTTTCTCTGAATGTTACACTACCGCTAACATCAGCCCATTCCTCCCATTCCAGGCGAAGCGTCGTTTCGAAGGGGCGAGCCGCGAGTTCATGCAGGCCACGGTGTCTCTCGCCAAGAAGATGCGCCCCCAGGCCGTGTGGGGCTACTACGGGTTCCCCTACTGCTTCAACAAGAAGGAGACCTGTGCTGATAAGGTGCCACAGGAGAATGATGGGTGAGTTTTGAACCAACAGCAACTATTTCTGCTTTATCAATTTTTTTTTTTGACATTTGTTATGATTTTTATAATTGAATTTTTAATTTAATTTATTTTTGTAATTTTTTATGATTTTTTTTTTAAATTGAAATTTAAAATTAATTTATTTTTGACATGTAATGAATTTATCTAGGAAATTACTATTTTTATCAAATATTTTATTGATATTTTTATTTTAGTTTAATTTATTTTGTAAAATTATCCAGTTTTACTTAGATTTTTTATATCTCGTTAAAAGCTTATTCCTTAGTCACCACGAACAGTCCTAGTAACTTATGTATATATTGGCTGCTTTTTACCCGTCTTTGACTTGGATTTCATGTCCTTATTTACGGGGACGTGGCCGCTTACAGATATTAGTCGGTTATATGCTTAATGCTTACCCCTATGAAGGTATCTAGCACGCCACTGGTTATTGTACAAATTTAAGGGAAATGGCACTGATAACCGTAATACAGGCGCTGCCTAGTACGGTTACAGAAGCTACATCCAGTGTCTTAAAATTGTCTTGCCTAACTGTACCTGTATACATAGTACTAAACTTTTTTGTATAAAACAAAGTTGTTTTGTTTTGTACTATGTAATGATGAATGATGATTTTTAAGATCTAAGCATACATAGGGACGTTGTTTACCGCTGTCCCCATGTATGCTTAGATCTTTAATAGTACGCAACGGATTTTGATGCGGTTTTTTTAATAGATAGAGTGATTTAAGAGAAAGGCTTATATGTATAATACATGCATAATATATTCAATATCATTACCCGTGGGAAGCTGATCTGTTTCACTAACACTATTTCTTTTTCAATTTCCAGCATAAGATGGCTCTGGCAGGAGAGCACAGCCCTCTACCCGTCAGTCTACTGCACCAATGACGTGGCATCCAATCAGCTCATCAGCCACATCCGAGGGCGCGTGAAGGAGGCTGCCAGGGTAGGCATGAGGGGTGTGCCCATATTGCCCTACTTCTGGTTCCGGTACAGGGACAACGGGTATTTTAGTGAGGTAAGCATAATTTGAAAGAAGAAGAAGTACAAGGTGGGCCAAAAGAAGTCATCCGATGTTGTTTGGCTCTCTTTTTTTTTCTAAATGAAAAACTTCGTTTTGTTTTTTGATTGTGTATATTTGGACCTTTAGAATTTTATTGATCAAGTCGAGAAGATTATATCGACCAAATGGGCTCTGTCACAATCGATCGCCATACGTTCGTTTTATGGCACTTTTCATCACTTCGACGAGAACTTCGCGAACAGATTCTCGCACTCATGTCGAATGTGGTCCTTGAGGGCTTCCAGAGTCTCGGGCTTGTTCACGTAAACACGGGACAAAAAACTCCACAAAAAGTCTGGAACGCTTAAATCGGGCGATCTTGCGGTCCGCTGCAAATCGCCAAAATGAGAGATGAGGCGACCCGGGAACGCGATTATTCCGGGTTCTTGGAGAGTGTATGGTTCCATGGCTTGTTCACTTATATTTTGCATCTGCCTAGTTCACAAATATCAAAACAGATTTGATATTGGCGGCTATTTGCAAAAAATGAGAGCATCTTCCAATAGGATAATTTCTTTTGGCCCACCCTGTATAAATAGTTAAAAAGCCTTGTGGCTGTGATAAGACATTTTTAACTATTTATTTCTATTATTGCCTTATCTAGACAAGCACTATAATAAGCGATGTCTCAAATAGGCTCTAATAGCATAGCATAGCATCAGCCTTATAGTGTTCCTAATGCTAGGACTAAGATCTTCTCTTTAAGACTAGGAATGATCCGTAATCCACCAAAAGGAGGCAGTGCAGATGTCAGGTTTTCAATTTTTTGTTCTAGGGCATGCCGATTTTCTCACGGATGTTTTCATTCATTGTTTACAGAGTTTCCTTTTTTAGCTACGATGATGATTGACGATGTTATAAGTTAAACTTTATTCGAAACTTTTGCATGCTTTACATTTTTGTTAGGTCATACTATAACCAACAAAGGATGATTTGAGCTGAAACTTAGTATGGTTATTTCGAATTGTATATTAAACCAGGGCTCTAGCTTGACTTTATAATTATATGGAAGAGTTACTGTGTCCAAAAAGTGCAACTAAGGAACACAGAAAAATCCACTTTCACTTGGTTCACACCCACAACGGTAAAAGTTATTATATTGATAAATTTCCACTCAAAACCAGGCTCTGACTTAAAATCAATGATTTCGATCGCTACAATAGTACCTGATGTAACTTTCACTTTACATCTAAATAAAACCTGACTAGAATAGCAATCAATATTTTAATTTATTTCTGTTACAGAAAGACTTGGACATAGCATTCAGCACACTGTACAAATCAAACGCCTCAGGCTTCATAATCTGGGGCAGCTCCAATGATGTCAACACAGTCGACAAATGTTTGAAACTGAAAGAATACATCACTGAGACTCTAGGACCTGCAGTAGCCAAGTACACTAAACCAGACATGAGATTTGGGGATGAATCAGATCTAACCTATAATGAAACATTTAATGCAACGAAATTTGATCCAGAAAATACCTGGATACCTCCCGTAAACTATACTCAAATGGTTAAAGAAATGGTTGATAAAGAACTTAAAGAAGAAAAGGAAGCTGCGGCAACACACAAAAAAATTAATGAAAGTATTCTAGTTGATATGATATTACATAAGATAGCTAACTATTGTGTAGAAGGCTGTGATGACAGGAGCAAAGTGAAACCGACTGATGAGAGAGAAGGAGATGGTGGTATTAATGAATCTCGTATAGTTTTAGTTACTGAAGATCCTTTTAAGAAGAACTCTAGTGAGATTGCTGTAACTGGTAAGTGTCTAGGTTTTTTTCAGAAAAAAATCACCAATAATACAAAATAATAATGAGTTAAAACTCGCCATTTTAATACATCCTTATCAATTAATAAATTTGTATGTTTCAGTGCCAACGACGACGGAGGATGTTTTTTATGATTACGAATTTAAGACAGAGGATGCCACAGTAGAAGCTGTTTACGAAACGAATCTGTATATTGATATTAGTACAACTAGTAAAAATATTGAAAATACTAGTACAACCATGAAAACGTTTGATGAAATCAGTGAAACGACTGCTAGACCTGAAGAAAATAGTATCATTGAAATCAACAAAGACGATAATAGCACATTTATTATGAGTAAAGAACAAAATTACACAGTAGATGTAAGTGAAGAAGAAAGTAGTACAATTGCCATAAAAACAACAGAAACAGAAGAGCATAATCATAGAATAATTGTAGAAGATGTATATATTATTGAATCAAATACAGAAGATACAAATTCAAGTGAAGAAAGTACTACTGAAATCAGTACAACTACCTTAAGTACTTCAAAACCTAGTATAAATGATTTAAGTACGACAGAAAGTACAACCAGTTTACGTGCAAAAGAGACTAATATAATTAAAAATGACTTAAGTATAGAAGAAAATAGTACAGAATCCAATTTAATACAAGACTATTTCATCGTCGTAAGTACAGAAGGTTCTAGTACAATTAATCAAAATGCTATTGATGATACTACACTTAGTAATAGTGCTACAGTTGTACCAAGTGATGCTGATTATAGTACTACGGATGAATCAAGTGATTTTGATTATGACATTACGGATGAAGAAAATGAAGTTTATTATAGTACTACCAATGAACCAAGTGAAGTTAATAATAGCACAACAGATGACTCAAGTGCAGTTAGTACTGAAAGCGCCATCAGTACGACATTGGCGCCAGTGTTGACAGAACAGGTTGTTGTTTCAGTTGTTTAAGGTTTGTTGTTAACTGTTGTTTTAATTTTATGTTCTTGGAACAACCATCTACTCTAGTAGTCACAATTTTTATCTAAATAATGAAATTTAGTTTTTACATGAACTTCTAATATGTTCAGGATAGTTAAAGAGGTTGCAATTTCTGGACCAATATCTTTTGAGAATTGAAATATGTTATATCTGAATCTTTTGTATTCACGACCTCAATGTCCGTGGCTATAGCTCTGTTACTCTTACACACACTAGGATCATGATGGTATTAAGACGTCATGGTACCTTCCATGAATAATTCATTTTAAGAAAGGTATTTGAAGATGAATGTCATGTAGTCATGACAAAAAATATAGTTATAGTATCTTCACGTTTTTTGAATATCAATATCGTCGCCCACATCGTGGGTGGTCGTAAAGGTCTCACTACAATATCTTAACACTTATAAAATTATCTTGTAGTAGATAGTTGTTCGTACTAACTTATAATTGACAATCTAATTTGCATCTAATGCTGTACTTAATTTTGCTAATACCTGTTTCGAATTTAATATTGTTTAACTTTCTGCTAATCCAAATAATTTGCTCAGTGAATGTTTGTTTGTAACGTATGATTTGCACAATTTAATATTTTTTAACTGTAAAGAAAGATATCAGAATTAGGATCATCATCCTCCTCGTCGTATATTCCAAGTGGTTATAAATCTCAATAACCATTTCCTTACTTTTCATCGCCAGACTCAGAAAAACGATCTATCAATCTGGTTTCTTTCCACATTATAATCACTAATTACTTATTTATTTTTTTATGTTTGCCTTTATTGTTAATACCATTCTGTAATTTAAGGTGGTAAAGCCATTGAGTAGAGATTTCTTTACTACCACTGGTTTGTCATTATCGTCTTAAAGAACTATACTGTTTGGCTTTCCGACCTATCAGCTTATAACTTCTATGTCAATAACACCTACTTACTGCACCTTAATTTTTCAATTGCAATTATTTTTATTCTCACTTCTACTTTTTGTTTTTCTTACACACCAATTGTTCTATAAAGTTTTTTGAATCGTTTCAATGATCTGTCTTTATCAACGGTTTAAACTTCTAGAGAAGGATTTTTGTTTATAAATTCCAGTATTGAAGCTGTTTATTAGTTTTCTGTATTATTAATATTTTTAGCAAGACATGAAATCTCATGGCTTGCTAAAATGGTTCATGTTAATATGTTAAATGAAAAAAAACAGTTTCTAAATTGAAGTCTATAGATAGTTAGTGTTTTAATCCTAGACTACGATTTGAAATCTTAAAATGTCAAACTCCAGAAAATTGGGAACATATTTCTAGAGTGTGACATTCTGAGTTGTCAAATCGTAGGCTAGAATTAAAAAATGATCTATATCTTCCATTTTATATATGTCATGTTCTTTTGTTTTTTTTTATAGTAACTGTCAAAAACCGTTGTCAGATAGATCATTGGACGTGTGTTAATCCGTGTTTGTGTGTAGGTGTTGGGGTCAGTGTCGAGAGCGATGGTCAGCGCGCCGCTCGCGTGTTCTCTGTTCTATTTCTTCTCTCTCTCCAGGTGTGTCTGCGTCTTGCTTGGGAACTGTTAGGTTAGCGGCTAACGATTGAAGTTTTACATTAACTTTGTTTATTTCTTCTACTGTTGTTAATCTGTTTGTTTGTCATAACTACCTCATTGGTATAGTGACTGCAATCAGTAGTTACGAGTATATTTTCAACTGTTAGAAATTTCTTTTCACCAGTATCTATATAATACATATTTCCGTTTATGATAATATTCTTACTCTCTTCTACATTATTACTTAAAAATATAACTTCAGTCACGAGCAGTAAGATATTATATACTTATTATCCTTATATGTTATCATATCTTTAGCCTTTTTCCAACTAGCTTTTGGGTCGGCTTCTAGTCTAATCAGATAAGCCACCACCATACCATTTTCTTTTTAATGCATCTGCCTTATTGTCTCTTCACCACCCTAGTTTGACTGGTAGAGAATGCCTAAGGTATTAAGTCCGCCTTTGTACCTTGTGTTGCATGAAGAATAAATAAAGAAATAAGGTTGTACCCTTATTTTAAATTAAATATATTTACCACTTATCAAACTTCCTCAACCCAGTTACTGGGTAACATATTACTTTTTGGATAGACTGATATTCAGACTAATAAGATAAATACTTTGTCAATTGGCAATTAACCTTAAATTCTGCTATTAAAAAAATAAGTGTATTTACCCCAAATGGTTTTTAATTACCTTAACCATAAAATTAGGAATTTAGAACCAATAGTTGCAGGCAATTCAAAGAATAAGTACTCTTTGAATTGCATTACAGAAGTGAATAGATAAAAATGTGATAATGTTTATAATATCTTAACGCTCGTTACTCTACTAAATGTACACTTGTAATATATGTAAATCTGCTATCGACTTATATGTACACATATGTCGGTGAAGATATTGATCATATTTTTTATACTGTGATTAAAACCATATTCTTTGTACTTAAGTTACCAGAGTTCGATCGAACCAAAATTCTTAAGTAATATTTAATTAGCTTACTCATTATTTGCATGCAGATTGGCCGGTACATTAACAGTATTAGAAAAATACTGGATTATCAGTCTAGTATTTACATACCTTTTTATTTACCTCAGATCACAAGTATATGAGATTATTTTATAGTTAGTAGTTTTATACTTAGCTAAGATCGACTGATTCTGGCAGAGCTGCAAGATTGAAAGAGATACCGCGGTCCTAGAACATGAAGAAAGAAAGAACACGAATGGTATTATAGTCAGGAAAAATCTGACTGTTTCTTTCGCTCCACCTAGAGGAATTGAAATTATATGATCATAAAAAATAATGGAAAAACTTGGTCCTAATTGATAACATATATTTCTGAAACAAAATCAGACTTCCTATCATTCGCACTAAACGTTTTGAGAACACAATATTTTAAAAAAAAATTATAAATAAAAAATTCCACTCGCAACAAATTTTGCGCAGCTGTGTTTCCTGATAGTTACTCGTACAACCAAAAAGTTTTCATTCAAGAGTGAATAGGTTGTTCTAGGCAAGCCTGCTTCTTCGTTAGCCACATCATCGCTTACCGTCAGATGAGTGATCTATTTCGAGTAATCAATAATAATTAAAAAAAAAATTAACACGCGCGATGCTTTTGTTTAAGAAAAATACAATTCAGTCGTTAGCCGCTAACTTATTATTATCAATTAACTATCTGTTAGTAACTATACAGATATCGGCACGGATCTTGACCATTGACTTCCACTTGCGCAGAAGTGAAATATTGAGTCTCTGTAGTAGAATGAAGTGAGACGCGGGAGTGGAGAGTGCAATCCTGGGAGGCAACCGGCCTTCAGTGACAATGCGCAGTAACAGATTTTCGGGTTTCGATCAAAGCGTGACATAGTGAGGGACTTGGCGTAACCATAACAACGACTTGTCGACGGCGCGCACTGTTCCCGCGCGCCTCAAGGAGTTGCCAGCAAATGTAGGTCCCGGTCCGGTTTCGGTATTGAAGGAATGGGGTGGGTCGTTTAGTCAGTAAGTGTCTGCCACAGTTTCCCACTCCGCCCAAGGGCAGGATTCGTCATAAGATGATTTTTCCTACCATAAAAAAAAAACCATAACAACGACAGGATTTTCAGTTCAGATTGACTGACTTCTTGACTTTGAAAAGTGGCTGTAAATGGTTCAAGAAAAAAGATGCTTCGACTTATTTACTCGCCATATGTACGATGCGCAAAGAGATCCCTGCCCCCCCCCCGCCATCCAAGTTACCATCGTTTCGTTAACGTCGAACGCTTGGGATCTACCACGCCATCAATTCATTTTCACGTCGTCTCAACTCTTAGTCAAGTAGTCAGAAGAATGGAATTGAATGCGTGCCCAACTCAAAGCCTTCAACATTAATTAAACGATTGTAAGTTGGCTAGGGGGGGCTTCGCCTAGCGCTCAAGATTCGTGTCGGTATCTGAACCTACTAGATGTCAAATTTTGACATTACTTTTGACTTATCTGTTGTCAAATTGATATTTCTAGTAGGAAAACACAGTGCATATGTTAATGGAACTCTAAGAAAGAAATAATTTGTGACTAATACATTTTATCTGTGATATGTTTTAGTATAATTTTGTTAGGAATATGTTTAGTGAATATTGCCAATTTAATTGTCAGATAGATATTAAGAATATAAATATTATATTTTCAATGTATTGTTTGTTTTATTTACTTTTAACACTATTTGCCATGGCCATCCTGGAAAACTCTAAACAGACTTCGCACCCAGGTTGGGAGCAGCAAAGACAATCTCCACAGATGGGGTTCTCGGACGATTCTGATCTTTAGTGTTTGTGCGGCGTCTCTCCGCAGACCATGTCTCATCTTCCATCCTGCGTGCTACGTGCCTATTACCTGTTCACGTAGGGTCCTAATGACAGCGTCAGTGGACAGCATTGCCATGACCGAACACTGGGCCCGGCAAAGAATTTAACTGGTTTTGCCATCGAGACGCTGAAGCAGAAGAAGATTTATAACTAGACTAGCTAGATGTTCCCTCGGATCCATCCACCCCTATGGTTACCGTTTCGCTCCTGGTGGTTATAGCGTGATGTTATATAGCCTTCCTTGATAAATGAACTGCCCAGCTCTAAATTAGAGTTGTTCAATATACACTTGAAAACCCGCTCTCCCCTTTTAGGAACACAATTTGCCGTTTTCCTCACTAGTGAGGTAAAGAAGATCAAGCTCGTCGCGCTACAATTGATTGTATGTAACCTATCAGAGTGGATGCGAAGCGACCCCCACGAGTCGCGCGTCAAGGTTTTCTTTCTTTTTTTTTATATGTATATTGAAAACGTCGTATGACTTACATGTGGAAAGTCACCGCAGCATTTGGCTTCGTAAAGCATTAAAACTTTTACTATGAGACCAACCCAAAACTAACCCGCTTCATAGTAAAAGTTTTTCATATAAGTGGGTACAATGATCCTTTTTAAGGAAAGCCTATCTATCTTATATGGTGCAATAAGTGTCTATACTGAGAAAAGTAATCTCACACAATATAATACTTATAACCCATCTAACAATTTAAATCTTTGATGGCCTATTCTTGTCAATAACAGTATTTAAACATTGTACAAACCCGCATTTTTCTCACCCATTTCAATCTTTTCACGTCAACAATATTTTACTTGGCAAACAACCCTGTCTTCATTGTATACATATACAAATTGCATAAGTATTTGTTGACCTGCCAATATCTTGTTAATGACATATTGTACTGTATTGAAGAATTTCACTACTATTTGCACTCCTGCCAACAGCGTGTTCATACCTCCCACACAAGGAGTATCCCCAATTCTTGGCTGGTGACAATGTTTACATATACAATCACAGATATTTTGCCTCCAGAATATCTCATGACATTTGACAATTTGTACATTCTAAATTGTGTATTCATCTATCATCATCATCAGCCTTTTAATGTTCTCACTGCTGGGACACAAGCCTCCTCTCTCTAGGAGAGGGATTGGGCCATAATCCACCACGCGGGCCCAGTGCAGATTGGTGAATGTCACATGTCTTCGAATTTTTAGTTCTAGGACAGGCCGGTTTCCTCACGATATTTTCCTTCACCGTTTTGAAAGCAGTGGTGATGAAATAAATTACATAAAGTAATGCGCCTGACTGGGTTTGAACCCGCGACCTACAACTCATAAGTTGGGGCCGTTACCACTCGGCCACCACTGCTCTCACTGATATTCATCCATAGTTGTGATTTAAAAGTCACATTGAGGTCAGTTGATAAAAGAGGTCTAAGAAGGAATCAATTAGGAGACAAATTGGTATCGACAGTACTGTTAATGAAAAGATAAATAAATGTAAGTATTTTAAAAATCATTGGTTTGTTCAAAAACTGTCTCACATGTCTTTCTAATCACGAAGATAAAAACCTAAAAAATTACTGCAGACAAAGAAAACTGGACCAATTCAATTCACATACTTTATTAAGACAAAACTAAAACAAACAGAACAGAAATAAACGAAACACATGAAAACGAGTAAGTGAAATTAAATTACATACGATCTTACACTAATACTGCGATACAAAAATCATAAATACTCATTACAGAACACTCTGCACTTAAATAGAACAAACTAGAGAAATAAACAAATAAAAAAACATAATGTTTAATAATATAAAACTATAAATAATACTACACACACATACAGTCGTTACGACAAGTCTGAAGCCTGAATATCGGGAAACTAATCTTATCAAGGGATTTTCTATTAACCAGTGGCTATTGAGGATTGAAAAGGCAGTTAGACCATTTCAAATAACATATTCAGCTACTCCGGTGAGACTGGAAACCGATCCCAGCTTAATTGGGAAAATCATCTTCATATGATCGAATAAAAGCGTTTACAAGACATGGTTATAGAGCTAAAACTCTAGACCGCTGCTTTAATACAGCTTTTTGGTACAATAGGATCTTTTATACGACTGTCTTACGATCTATAGTCGTAAGAGAGAGCTAATTCGATCTTTTTGCTAGTTGATTAATGATGATTAAGTATAGAAAAAGAATCATGCAGAAATAATAGCAAAACAATAATTCTTAAACAACAAAGGCATTTCATCATCAGATATAAAATTCCTGTCTGGTCTGACACTAGCAAAGTTGTTGTATCTGGGTTCAGCGATGAAATTATACCCGGTTTCAGAGCATTCCTTGATTCTAGTGCAGTCTTTCTGGAGTTCGGTGATGGTGTAGCCTGTGATGATGAAGGGAACTTTGAGCTTCAAGATGGCGTCGATGGTGGAAGGCCAGGGGTCCTTCCCGTTGAAGACTGATGAGCGTTGGATACTGGGGTTGAAGGCGCAGACTGGAAACAAATGAAAAAAATGTAGAATCAAGTCATAAAAAACTTTGTCCCTGAAACGAATTCTAAATAGACTGATGGCAAGAATAAATTAGTATGATATATTTTAGTGTTCCAATGAAATTACATGAAACTCTAAACGGACATGTTAGGTTGGTTGCCCTGTAATTGGCGACTGTGTTAGACTTAGGCCAATTGATATGTTAAAATGTAAAATGCTGTACACAGAAGCTATTGGTTTTACCACCCCTTGACACCCAAGCGAGCGCCTGAAACCCAAGCGAGCGCCGGCGCTCGCGGGTACTATAGCGAACGCCGGCGTTCGGGTATTAACGGAAACTATTAACGTACAATATTTGATTTTTTTTTTTGTAGGGTATTTTGATATTTATCCAAGAACGTAAAAAAAAAGTTTTTATAGACAAATAACTTTCCGTTAATACTCGCAAACGCCGGCGTTCGCTGTAGTACCCGCGAACGCCGGCGTTCGCTTGAGGGGAGAGGAGTTAATAGATAAATAAATAACCACAGATGCTTAAAAATGTATTTACATCATCGTTATCTTTGTAGCACATTAAAAAAAGTCAAGCCATAGGGTCATAGGGTCTGACACTGTTTCCCGCTCCGCACAAGGGCGGGATTCATCACTGGATGAATCCCGCTACAATAAAAAAAAGTATGGACCTATATCTTAGAGCTATATAACTTCTATTTTTATAAATTACTTTATATTCAAGAAAGTAATTAATAATACAATATAAAAATAAAGCTCTTGGGCGGAGCGGGAGACAGTGTCAAACTCTTACTGACTAAAAAACCTACCCCATTCCTTCCTTGCCTTATTCCCAGGCCCTGGTGTTACGCTTTCGCATTTACCCTTGGCCCAGGAGGCCCCCTACAGTTTGCTGACAATTCCTTGAGGTGCGAGGGAACAGTGTACGCCGTCGACGACTTGGGCTCGGCCTGGACTGTTACCAGACAACCGGACGGCGAGCTACCCATTGCTCGCCGCCCGCAAGCCAGCGAGGTGCATACTTGGTTTAGGTATGAATAAACGTGTTTCATAAATCAACCGTGTATAAAAGCCCCCTCACCGATATCAGGAACCACATAGTCTTCACTGGACTTGTAGTCAGCATAGGTCCTCTTGTCTTGGAAGTTGAACACCACACGACGGTTGTTCTGGCGGCAGTTCTCGCATAACCTGGTGGAAAACAATAATATACCGAACATTATAATTATCTTGAGGTTAACCTACGGCTAAGTATAGTATAATCGGCCTTTTAATATTCCTACAGCAAAGAATTCATTGTGAGTGCGGTGCCCTCGTTCAAAGCATGAGCCTCTTGCTGGAGTGCCCTAAGTGCTCATACACTTGCACTATGAAGTACCTAATGAGTGCCACCGCTGCTGCTGTTAACGTAGCCACTTACTGGGCCCAAACAATGTAAAGAGTTTATCATCGAAAAGAAGAGAAGAAGCAGGAATTCATATCTCCTCGCTAGAGGAGAGACTGAGTGGGAGAGTAAAGGCCTTGGTGTATTATTCCATGCGGGCAATAAAGGATTCAAAGTTTAAGTCAAAATCATTTTATTCCAAACTAGCTTCTGCCAGCGGCTTTGCCCGTGTGAAATTATTGTTTTCCATACAAACTTTGCACCCCCATTTTTCATCACCTTAGAAGCTGAATTTTGAAAAATCCTCTCTTAGTGTGTTCACCTTCGTCATGAAAAAAAACCTTGTGCATAATTTCATACTTCTAGTCCCAGTAGTTTCGGCTGTACGTTGATATGTCAGTCAGTCAGTTTCTCCTTTTATACATATAAATAAACCTGTTACAGGCACTTTCGAAACGTCAAGAAGTTTGTCTGTCCTAAAAAGAAAATGATGCTAATTGCACATTAATTATATTATTGGTGGTGAATGTCACTTGTCTTCATATTTTGGTTCGTGCTGGTTTCTGATATTTTCCTTCACAGTTGTAAGCGGTGGTGATAAAATAAATTTCACAAGATTATAAACCTGGCTAGGTTTTAACACACGACCTACAATTCGTAAGATGGTACCGCTATCACTGGGCCATAACTTCTTCTAGACTCTCCCGATTCTCTAAAAAAAAATGTAAACCTTCTTAAATATTTTGTATACCATCCTGTTCCCAAAACCAACTCACTTGATCTTCCCCAGCAGTTCAAGCGGTAAGTTGGAAGGGTTCAAGTTATAGTTGATGAGCACGACCCTCAACTCCTGGAGGTCAGGTCTGAGGTGCAGGAAGAACACCTCCCATTTGTTGAGGGCATCAGCCTCGAACTGCAGCTCTGCACCCACCACGTGGATCGTGAACGAGGTTTTCTGAAAAGTAAATGATTTGGTTAATATTTCTTACTAGCTTTTGTCAGCGGCTTCACCCGCGTACATAAAAGATAGCCTATGTCACTCAGGAGTAAAGCAGCTTTCTATTGTTGCTAAAAATTTTCCGATCGGACCGGTAGTTCCAGAGATTACCTCCTACAAAAAAAAAAACAAACTTTACCTCTTTATTACCTACTAGCGGCTGCCCGCGACTTCGTACGCGTGGATCTCGTTTTACCCCTTAGGGATGGAGTTTCGTAAAATCCGTTCTTAGCATCTATCGAGCATACATTTTAAATTTCAACTCTCCTACTTCAAACACGTAGGACTTTCATACAAACTTCCAACCCCCCTTTTATCCCCTTAGCCCCCTAATTGATTTCTAAGGATAGGTACATTATTAGTTCACCACCACAACATCTAGAGAGTATACATTTTAAATTTCAAGTCTCTTACTTCAAAAACAGAGGACTTTCATACAAACTTTTAACCCCCTTTAGACTCCCTTAGGGGTTGAATTTTGCAAAATTCCGTCTTAGTGAACACCTATGTTCTAAAAGGAACCCCCATGAGAACTCATTTGAACTTAACTTGAACGTAACTCAGAGCTTCTCAGATTTTGTTGTGCAAGGCGTTGCGAACGTTCGACACTCGACTCTCGTACGCGTACCTGTGAGTTTCTCTGACTTTGTTCAGCAAGTCGTTGTGAACGTTCACGTGAAGATTCTCCCATACGACGTATTTTTGCTGCCCGTGCTTGAGAATTATGTTTAGAAAGTTGAGACCTGGCTCTCTTAGGCATTATCAAACATTTAAAAAAAATATTAATATGTGCGTGCTCTGAAAAGAACTGTTGTTTAGCCCTGAAAAGAACTGTTGGTTACCCCTGAAAAGAACTGTTGGTTAGCCCTGAAAAGAACTGTTGATTAACTCTGAGAAGAAATGATGATTAGCTCTGAGAAGAACTTTTACATGAGTTTATTTTTTAAGAACGAAATCTAAAAAAATCGCACGAACATTATTAGACTTCGCGCACGACCGCTGCGTAAGGAGCAGAACTCTTACCTGAGCCGCGTGGGAACCTTACTCTTAGATCTAAACTCCCCTCCCGCATGCATACCCCCGCCTTGGTGACGCTCACTTCGTAACGGGCCGTGCAGCAGAAATCGTAATATTTTAATTCGCCATAACTTCAAAACCAAGCCTCCAATTTTCGGCGGTAAGTCCCCTCTTTGAGGCGTGACTGGATAGATCTCACAGCGTCCTCACCTTCCGCATGACGCAGGTTCTCACCTAATATGGCAAGTTCGGGAGATTCCTGCACCGGATTCGTGCGGAAGAGATGCTCGGGTGTCGGGTGGCCGTGTGAGCACACGGTGGAGATGTGCCCCGCTTGGGAAAAGCATCGCTGTGTCCTCGTGGGGGTGATCGGTAGCGGCGACCTCTTGCGCCGGCCCTTGGTTCAGGTCATGGTCTCCAGCGAAGAGGAATAGCAGGCGGTCATTCAGCGAAGCAGTAATGCTCGTAAAGAAGGAGGCCGACCGCATAAGGCAAAGGCAACAGCGCCCTCGCCGTATTCGTCGCCGCCGCGCTCCCGCCGATATCCGGCCACCGTAAACACGGGCTCGCGGACGGCGAGTAATGGGTAGCTCACCGTCCGGCCGTCTGGTAACTGTCCAGACCGAATCCAAGTCGTCAACGGCTCGCGATGTTCCCGCGCGCCTCAAGGAGTTGTCAGCAAACTGTGGGGGCCCTGCAGGGTCGAAGCCTCCTTGTCCAAGGGTAGATATGAAAGCGTAACACCAGGGCCTGGGAATAAGGCAAGGAAAGAATGGGGCAGGTTTTTTAGTCAGTAAGAGTCTGACACTGTTCCGCTCCGCCCAGAAGCGGGATTCGTCATTGGATGATTTTAACTCAACTTTTTTGTAAAAAAAATTTAAGTTGTCTTCAGAGGAAGACAAATTAAAAAAAAGACTGCTCAAGATTTTGAGGGTTTTGTTGGAACTTGAATTTGTCAAAACGAAATGTACCATACAATTTTTATGAAGAAAGTCTGCCATCTATGAATTATATGAATAACTAACTACTTACCTACGAACGTGATAAAATTTAAATTATGAATTTCTAAAAAGTGTTAACTTGTAACTTGATTTGATTTTTATGTATTTTCATAGATAGCGCTGCTTCAAAATTGTGTTTTACATTCTTTAAACTATGTTTTTCTCCAAGTTACTTAAATGACGTAGTTTTTATTGTGTAAAGCTTGATAATAGCATGGTTTTGTCAAAAAACTTTTTTCAAAAAAATATACCGACTTCTTCAAAAATATAAAAATAACTTTAATTCCGGAAGTCGGTGTTTAGGTAATAAGAGACAAATAATACCAAGAACCACCGACTTCAGAAATTAAAGTTATTTTTTTATTTCACCCTTTTTAGCTGCGATACACTTATAACCAGAGTACCTATTTCTCATGACAATTTCAATAAACCCAAACCCTGGTAGGATACATAGTTTTATTATGAAGTTCCTGTATCTCCCTTTCACCTTCTGGCTCCATCATCAGATTAGTTCAATAGTACTTAAGAGCCAAAGTGAATCTCATGACAATTTTAATGAGACCAAACACCGCTAGGATACATTGATTAATTACGGAGTTCCGGTGCCTATCTTCCGGCTCCATCATCATCATCATCATCATCAGGTCATTTTAATGATACCATTTTCAACCTAACTATTCACACCATAATTTATTTGTATTGTAATTTTATTGTGATGACTGTCTGCATAAATATGAAGTTCCATTACCCATTTCTGGTCTTCTTCATCAGTTCCACTTCCACAAATGTTTCTTTTTGATTGTAAAAGCTGCATATCTAGATGAAAATACCAAAAAAACCATATGTTTGCCTACGATATTTAAGGAGTTTCCTCAATTTATCATGGATCCCATCATCAGATCTTAACTTGGTGACAATGGGACCCCCTCAGAACTGTCTACTTTCGAACAAAAAAAGAATTTTGAAAATCTGTCAATGATTGACGGAGTAATCGATGAACAAATATACAAAAAAAAAAAAAAAAAACATACAAACATCCGAACATAATACCTCCTCCTTTTTGTGAAGTCGGTAAAAAACAACATTTAATTATGAGTCGTTAGCTTACACGCTGTCACAGAATGCGTAAGAAAAATAAAGATTCACTGCTCCTCCCCCGTAGGTGATAGCGTGATAATATGTAGCCCATTGCACGACCCGGCCTCTTAGTTATATTCGTGCAAAATTTGAAGTAAATCCATGCAGTACTGTTTGAGTTCAGTTCGGACATACATACAGACAAACAGACAAACAGACTCACAGACAAAAATTCTAAAAACTATATTTTTGGCTTCGGTATCGATTGTAGATCACGCTTCAAGTATTCTTTTAAAAAAATATTCAATGTACAGTTTTGACTTCTCTACGATTTTATTATATGTATAGATATAAGTGTAGATATGTATAGACTAGCTTCTGCCATCGACTTCGCAGCGTGACAGTCAGTTTACCCCCTTAAGGGTTGAGTTTCGTAAAATCCATTCTAAGCGGAATACCATTCCATACACATACATTACGGAAGCTTAAGGATTTTTTATATATTTCATTTGATTAATTTAATTGGAATTTGATGAATTGTTAGCATTTCATTTTTTAAACTATATTGCTGTGCCCTTACAGGGTCCATAATTGTACTGTATAGCTTTAAGCCTTTTATAACAACTGTATTCACATTATGGTATGCAAATAAATGAATTGAATTGAATTGATTCTCCAACCAGACAAAAGACGTGTCTAGTCTGGGCCACAGCCCAATAGTTGCCTTTCGAACTGTTTTTATCTTCTAGTCACGAGGAGCAATCTAATACAAATTTCGTAAGGTTTTGCTTTATAGTTATTGTAGAGCCCACCGCTACAGAGTTACCGAAGCTGTAATTACGTCAGGAGAACCATCATTTGATATTTATTTCTTGCTTTCTTTATTTTACATATAATATAGTGTCTGGATGTTATTTATCTATAATATGTATGTATTTAAAAATATATAAGTATGTTTATCAGTTGTCTAGTACTCATAACACAAGCTCTGCTTAGCTTGAGACTAGACGGCGTTGAGTACTGTTTGATATAATTATCTATGGCGTTGAGTGATGGTTGTCGAAAATTAAAAAAAAAATCATAAACAACTTAACATAGTAAGTGTACAGTAGTTTGACAATTCATATACAAAGGCAAATTTTCTCCCAGCAAACCTACAAGTCACAGAGAAGGATAAAAATCAATAATATAATTTGATTCAAAAGAGTGCCCATGGAGTTTTTTGAACGTTCTTCTCCATAGAGGTCTACGCCTTGGAACGTGCAAATTAACTTCAATTTTGACATTTCAAAAGTGCCTGTAAATGGTCTATTTGAAATAAATGATTTTGAGTTTGAGTTTTGTAATTAATTTTTCTTTCTTTATTTATTTATTTTACAATTTTTTTCTTTCCTTTTTCTAACTTTCTTTCTGTTTGACCTGTTGATGATACCTAGGGTCCGCACAGGAATTAAAAGATTGCAACCCTGTTCCAACTGTATGTTTTCGGAGCATCTTAATAGCGAGATGTAGAAAACAGTACAACGCCATCTATCGATTCAAGCTGAACTAAGAATTCAAATTTTATATGATCCTATCATTCATTTCATGACTGGCCGGTCAGTCTAGTAGTTAGTGACCCTGACTGCTATGCGGGAGGTCATGGGTTCGAATCCCACCCAGGACAAATGTTTGTGTGATGAGCACGATCATTTTTTCTGTGTCTGAGTGTATTTATCTATAATATGTATATATTTAGAAATATATAAGTATGTTTATCAGTTGTCTAGTACTCATAACACAAGCTCTGCTTAGCTTGATACTAGACGGCGTTGTGTAATAGTTATCAAATACTATTATATTATTCTTACTTTACTTTTTTTTAAATGTTTTTTTGTTAAAGCAGTACACCATAGACTACCCCCTTTTTTAGTTCAAGCTCTTATACTCCATCCTAAGGTTGTCTGATAGATATCGCTGTCAGCGATAAGACCGCCTTTGTACCCGTTCATATAAGTTTCTGTGAAATTGTTACTTTTTTGGTGTACAATAAAGTATTATTATTCTTTCTGATAGTTACCTTGTTAACGCCATTGGTAAGACCAGCGGCCTTGCTCCTACACAGCTGGTGGCAGTAGGCAGCAGTCAGAGGAGCTGTCGCCAGCTGCGTCAACGCTGCGTACTGGATATCGGTGATATCTGCGTCAAATAAGCATTGGAGTTCATCATCATCATCACTAGCCTAATTAATTTTCCCACTGATGGGACACGGGCCTCCTCTCCAGAAGAGGGAATGGGCCGCAACCCACCACGCGGGCCCAGTGCGACTTGGTGGATGTCACATATCTTCGAATGTTTGGTTCTAGGACATGCCGGTTTCCTCACGATGTTTTCCTTCACCGTTTTGAGAGCAGTGGTGTTAGTCATTGACTGGCCTGTCAGCATAGTAGTTAGTGACCCTGAATGCTATGCCGGAGGTCGTGGGTTCGATTCCCACCCAGGACAAATGTTTGTGTGATGAGCACGATCACTTGTTCTGCGTCTGGGTGTAATTTATCTATAATATGTATGTATTTACAAATATATAAGTATGTTTATCAGTTGTCTAGTACTCAATAACATAATATTTCAATTTACAGCTAAACAGAGTTGTACCATGTAGCACCCACTTCTATCAAGATCGGATATTCTACACTCGATAGAAAATTACGTTTACTTCGGACAGACAGTCCAGTTGGGTAGATCCATCGACTTATATCCTATCGATAGACAAGCACGTTCATAGAAGCTATTTGTCAAAATACTGAAAAGTTAATACAAAAGTTCATTGCAGCGCTTCATTGCCATTGTCGTCTATTAAAACTTTTAAACTTACAGTGCTGATACGTCAAAACTGCACTTATTTCTTCAATGTAAAAGAGTATGGCTTGCAGATCACTTAAGTGGAGTAAAGTTACTGTACGGCACATCTCATCTAAAACGTAGTACATATACATACAGGGGTAGATCGACCACTAATTTCGAGAAAGAGGTCGACTGTCGAATCCGATTCGGCTGGGCGGTTGCGCTGTGCCTTCTCGTCCAATATACCTGTGTCTCAGGACGAAATTCTTTACCAGTGATGACAAATGGCGGTGACAAGCTTTTCTAACAATAGGGCCACAAAGCTGTACTAAAACTTTCCTAGCGTGATCGAATCAGGAATAGAGATATCCGCAGGAGAAGCAAGATTACCGACATTACAAACCAAGATTACTGATTATTACTATTTTTTGGGAGATGATCAGGCTATAAAGATAGGTATGACTTATGACATTATCTACTTCATTTGGTAAAACTAAACCTCTTGCAAGAAAAACTAATTATATTCAAGTATTTTGTAATGATTTGTAAATAGTGTATCGTCATTATTCGACACACTTATTTGGTATTTAATATTTTATTAGGTCTTATTAACCTATTCCGTTCCTGTCTACTTTCACCTACGAGTTTTCGGTTAGCCGTTTTCGGCCAAAGACCGTTTTCGGTCCTATTTACTCTAGCCTTGAAGACACCCAAATTATAATCCAACGATAAGACCGCAGTAGAATCGAAGGGAAAGACCAGTAAAACCATTTTTCTTTCGATGCACACGGTATACTATAAATGACAAGGCTAAATGCTTAGTCCGGAAGCTTAATTTGATGAATTAGTTTGTTGCTTAAATCAAATGCGGTCAACCACATTCGGTGAGCGACTTAGTACAAACGCACCATGGTGACCCATTTTTTTTTTTTTTTTTTTTATGGTAGGTAAAAATCATCCAATGACGAGTCCCGCTCTTGGGCGGAGCGGAAAACAAGTGTCAGACTCTTACTGACTAAAAAACCTACCCCGTTCCTACATCGCCTTACATACCAGGACCAGAGCCTTCCTTTTCAGACACAAACCCATGGCCCTGATTGGCTTCGACCCTTCTGCAGGGTCCCTACGGTTGCTGACAACTCCTTGAGGCGCGCGGGAACAGTGCGCGCCGTCGACGACTGGGCTTGGTCCGGACAATTACCAGACGACCGGACGGCGAGCTACCCAATGCTCACCGTCCGCAAGCCCGCGCCTACGGTGGCCGGAAGTCAGGATCGGAATCGCGGCGGCGTCTGGGGCGCAAACGCCGTTGCCTTATGCGGTCCGCCTCCTCCTTTGCTACCATGGTGACCCATTAAATATTTAAACACATGACTCATTATTTATTACAAAACACCAACAAATACAAGCAGCAATAAATCTATTTTATAGGTTCCTAGCGACTGTTTGAAACGTCCACATATAATAATTTTCAGTTCCGCTTCTGTTTATAATGTTCAAAATAGTAGATTATTCTACTCATCTTATGAGTAGAATAATTTACTAACCCGTTTTTAATAAACGGTTTTAATGACATGACATTTGATCTTTTTACAAGCTTTTTATTAGCTTGCAATGTAAATATATATATACATATATATATGTTCGGCTCAAATCTTGCAACTCAATTTTGAAGCAGATATCTTCGACCGATTGAGCTGCAATTTTGCATGCAGGTGTAAAGCGCCAGACAATGCAATCTTATGATAACATGGTGCTGATTTGATGCCATTTAATTACTGAGTTCATCATCAGAATAAACTCAGTAATTAAACGGCATAAACACGTCGAGATTGGGCTCGTGTGAAGCGTCTTGACAAGTTTTAATTATCAAAGACCACCTTTAAAAAAAGTTAGACTTAGTAAGAAAGCGGACCCCGGGCACCGAGGTGAAAGCCAAGGCTGGCAACCGGGACTACCGCTAGGATGATGATGACCTCCTTTCAAAAAAGCTTGTTATAAAAGAAAAAAAATTTATTGAAAACTTGTTTTATTTGGTTTATTCAGAATTTATTTCCATACTATAAATAAGAGTATTATTTATAGTACTCGTAGTTTATTTCTACAAAACGGCACAGGAGTTTATAGAATATCCTCTTCCTTGCGTCATATTCCACACTAGATGTTACTTCTGTTTCGTGAATGCATTCACAAACATATAAACAACAAGTTATCAATTAAAATATTTTTTTTCATAACAAGCTTTTATAGCGGTGGTCTATACTTACATAATTAAAACTTGTCAAGACGATTCACACGAGCCCAAACTCAACGTGGTTGTCCCGTTTAATTACAGAGTTCCTAGTTACCTCGCGATTCCATCATCAGATCAGCCTCTTGCTGGCCTACCACCATGGGATCTGGAGGCAACAGTCCTTGCACGCATGCACGACCAGCGCGTGGAGATGCAACGCCGGGGCGAAGATCCGCTGCCCTAACATGTCGAGGCGTGGCGGAAGGAGCTCCGGCGAGATCTCATGGTGAAGTGGAAACAGCGACTGTCGCAACCCAGCGCTGGGCACACCGTAATCTCAGCGGTAGTGCCCCTCTTTGAGGCGTGGTTGGATAGACCTCACGGCGTCCTCACTTTCCGCATGACGCAGGTTCTCACCGGACATGGGAAGTTCGGGAGATTCCTGCACCGGATTCGTGCGGAAGAGACGTCCGGGTGTCGCCACTGTGAGGCGAGCCCGGAGGACACGGTGGAGGTGTGCCCTGCTTGGGAAGAGCATCGCCGTGTCCTGGTGGGGGTGATCGGCGGCGGCGACCTCTCGCGCCGGGCCCTGGTTCAGGCCATGGTCCGCAGCGAAGAGGAATGGCAGGCGGTCGCCTCCTTCTGCGAAGCAGTAATGCTCGTAAAGGAGGAGGCCGACCGCATAAGGCAAAAGCGACGGCGTACTCGCCGTAGCCGTCGCCGCCGCGATCCTGCCGATATCCGGCCACCGTAGACACTGGCTCGCGGACGGTGAGCAATGGGTAGCTCGCCGTCCGATCGTCTGGTAAGACCGAGTCCAAGTCGTCAACGGCGCGCACCGTTCCCGCGCGCCTCAAGGAGTTGTCAGCAAACTGCAGGGGCCCTTCAGGGTCGAAGCCTCCTGGAGCCTAGAGGGTGGTGGAAAACTGTTACCTCGACTCCAGGAATAAGGCAAGGAAGGTACGGGGTAAGTTTTTTTTTTTTAGTTAGTAAGAGTCTGACACTGGTCTCCCGCTCCGCCCAAGAGCGGGTTTCGTCATTGGATGATTTTCACCTACCATAAAAAAAAAAAAAAAAATCATCAGATCAGCCTAATGTCATCATAATATTGCATTGTCATGCGATTTACACCTGCATGCAAAATTACTGCTCAATCAGTTGAAGATATCTGCTTCAAAATTGAGTTACAAGATTTGAGCCGAACATACATAGTTACATTATTTACTTTAGAATCTGGATCTCGTAATAGAAGTAGATTATATAATAACGTTAGCAGGAGATTTAAAACCACATTGTATGAAAAAAGTGTATTCAATATGGCCACTAAAATTTATAATAAATTCCAAAAAATATAAAAGACAGTGAAACTATAAATATTTTTAAACATAAACTGTGTAATTTTTTGATAGAAAATTGTTATTACTGTCTTACTGACTTTCTGTCAAACTAGGCTATAATTTGTAATATTAAGCAATAGTTGTTTGTATTTTTGTGTTTTTATTTTTCTATTTGTATGCCCTGTGTGGCGGATCACGGCATGAACATATATTATTTAAGACCTATTATAATACCTGTGTATCACAATAAATTATTTGATTTGATTTGATTTGATTTACATTGCAAGCTAATAAAAAGCTTGTAAAAAAGAACCCGTCGTGTATAATGTGATGGATTCATGTTTGAGGTTACCATTTAGAAAGCAGTTTACTTTGCAGTAGATCCGTGGTATGACATGACATATAGTCTAGAGTATCCAGCCACATCAAGCCGATCCCAACCCAGTCGTTAAAGGTTATGGATACACTGAACCGTGGGAACTTATGCTTGTTCAACGTTTGGTATACCATTGTAACCCATTTATTGCCTGTTGGGACTCCTACGACGATCAAATAACTACGTTATCCCACTCCCACGGATTTCAATC
This sequence comes from Mythimna loreyi, assembly GCA_029852875.1. Classification (NCBI taxonomy): domain Eukaryota; kingdom Metazoa; phylum Arthropoda; class Insecta; order Lepidoptera; family Noctuidae; genus Mythimna; species Mythimna loreyi. Next base: position 17,165,149 of record CM056801.1, on the reverse strand, counting down.
AACAAGCTCTCAAACGCAGGGACAGTAATTTGCAATATTTCAAAACCATCCCCTACAGTCGGTCGGGCTATTGTACTAAAATCTAGGTCAAAAACACCAAGGGGTCTCTCCCTCAGATTTCACAATAAAAAATTTTAATGGTTTTTGTTATTTTATTTATTAAATCCACCCTGTTTTACTTTCTCTTTGAAACAACTGTTATTTAAGTGTTTTGGCCCAGATATTAAATTGGCCATTCTTTCTTTTGTTTAGTTAGTTTTGACTGATAGCTGATACTACTAGTATAAGACGAAGGTATTGTTTTGTGATAACTGATCTTTTACATACCTACTTAAAAAAAATATTATATCATTACATAGTATTAAAACAGTTGCTTACCGCTGTCCCTATGTATGCTTAGATTTTTAAAAGTACGCAACCGATTTTGATGCGGTTTTTTTTAATAGATAGAATTATTATCAGTACTAGGGCGGGTCACTAGTTAATAATAAAAAGATAATATTTATAATTTACTGCCTCTTTTAGTTGCAATACAGGTGAGCGTGGGATCCGGAGTTACATTCCCAAGTTAACCAAAAAAATCCTCTTCAGCAGTCGGGAGCTCTGCTTCTGATCTCTCCTCAACCATTTCGGATTAATGTCCTATTCACTAATCTCCGTTGAGATTATCCACTATGACCATCATTTTGACGGTAGAGTGTATAAGTGCTATATAAAAGCGATGTGTGTGTACATAAGTACAAATCTGCTACTAATTTATGGTCAAACAGCTGAGAATTTTTCGCGAGTGTATTGACTTACAGAGACTATTTTTTTTATAACTGTGACAGTTTCAGAATCATCACCAACTCACTTATATCCATATTCGAGAGCTATAAATTTGGTTATGATTTTTCTACGTGCAGTATTGCAAAATCTTTAATCTATGTCAAGGCTCCGGAAAAGAACTCCTAACAGCATAGAAGATCAAACTGTAGTAGTATCTATTCCGATTTCACAACAATAAGCTCTTTTAAAATTCGTTCTATGACTGCTTTTCCTCCTGCCTTCTAAAAATCTTGTAACACTTACCGATCTTCTCCTCATACATGGACGCGAGCACCTCATTGATCTTCTCTGGGATCTGTTTTGGCTCCGTCAGCACCTTGGTCGGCATCTTCGGCTCCAGGCGCCCCTTGGTCTGCTGGTAGCACACCAGCTTCTCGTAGAGTGAGTAGGACTTGCACCAGCGTGGGTGTGATTTGGGGAAATGATCTGGATTGTCGGTGCAGAAAGAGATCTGAGGAGAGAGGGTGAACGATTTCATTATTTGACGAAAAATATCTGGGTAGCCAGCTGGTAAATCAAATCATGAACCACTTTATTTTAAGGTGGGAAATCTTCTATTGACTTCTTGCACTCTTAGGCAGAGTATTAGACATTGACAGACTAAAACCACACCTATTTTCCTTCTTTGCTCTTGCATTCCTGGACCAAAGGCTTGCCTTTAGGAAATTAATCCATGATCTAGAACCATGCTACCAAATCACCATTAACAAATATTGTGTCAATATCGCCGTTTTTTACTCCACAACCACGAGAGCACGTTAATTGGTTAGCATTCGGAAACATTGTTGGGCACGATGAAGATATAACTATTTGCATTGAATAACCTCATTATCTATACCATTATAAAATTAATTGCGTTAAGAACAGTCTGTGTCCAATCCTTCCACAACCCAGAGTCTACCCTGGGATACAGCAGTGCTCCTTGCTCCTACGGCACCAAGCGTCTCTTCTACTAACCTGTCCACACCCCTGACAGTCACTGAGCTTGCCCTGTCTCCATTCCCTGCATGGCACATGGGCGCAAACCCTGGGATACAGTAGCGCTTCCTGCTCCCAAGGCACTAAGCGTCTCTTCAGCACCTTCTCGCAGGATACTATCATCTGCATTCTGATCAGGCGGTAATCGTGGCCTGTCAGGTTTTTTGCATCACCGTAAATATGTTTTTGATCTGTGGAACAGTAAACCTTCTTGAATTATATTTTATTTATTTATTTAAACTTCAGGTATAATAGTGGTACATAGGCGGACTTAATACAACAAGGCTTTCTCTACCAGCCAACTTTTTAGCATCTTTATCATCACTATTTCAGTTCAAAGGCAGTGAATGCTCTGCATAGGCCTCAATTCACAAAAATAAAACAATTTTTTCCATTAAACGTAACATTTAAGAACAAGCAGAACTTCCATAAACGGGTAAAATTCATAGCAAAATAGTGTCAAAGGCTTAACTAAAGGTACTCACCTTTTAGATGCACTATTGTAGATATGGCAAAACACAGTGCCTGATGCTGTGGCCAATCTTCATCCTTATGCTTATTACTGCAGTAGAAGAGCAAGTTACAATAACTGCATGGCACGCGAGAACCGCTTAAAGCCTTCTTACAAACGTGGCAAGAACTCTGAAGAAACACTTTTCTAAAACTATACTTGTAAACGAAATCATCATTTCCATCAATCTTATAATCTTGACAGAACTCTTTAATCTTATTATTGGTCTGTGTATTCTTTGTTTGTTTCTTTTCAACCTCAACTGAATCTTTTATCTTGACCCGAGCTGTGATTTCATTCGGAATTTTATCTTTTTCTTTTTTAAAATCCCTTCTATTCGATCGTACAGGAATATCGGGATGGCCTAGCAAGTTTTTTGGCGGCGAAACGGGTGTTTTTTCTTCATCCGGCGCTATTATGTTTATCTTTGGGTTGTTTTGTTCCTGTGTTTCTTTTACTATCATTTCAAAAGTATTGTTAACGTCATCAGTACTGGATGTGAGTGCGTCCTCAAAATTTTCTATTGGTTCGTAATCAAGTGGTTCATCTGGAACACCTTCAGAATCAACGTTACTTGCTTGTTGTTTACCCTTTTCAGTACTTTGACTTTTACCTTTTGACTCAGATTTACTTTCACTTTTAGATTCTGTTTTCTCTTCTTTCTTTGTTTCCTGTGTAGGTTGTGATTGGGCAGTAGCTGTCGTACTTTGTGTTGTGGCAGTCATTTGAGTTTCTTGCTTCCCTTTCTTTTTCTTATTTTTGCCTTTATTATCTTTTCTTGCAGGACATACTGGTGGCACATCTATGGGTGCTTCTACAGTTTCTTCTTTAGGCTTTTCTGTGTCTTTTACTTCAGTTTCAATTGTTTCAGTCTTCTTTTCTTCTAAGGGAATAGCGAATGAAGGCATTAAAGTTTCTACCACTTTATGAGGTTCAGTGAAAGGCTTGTGTAAACTTGGCGACATTTCAGTCGGTGTCTTTGGTCTATCTTCCGCTTTGGAAGGAATTTGAACAGCTTCGCTGCCAACCGTAATTAAAGGCTCGGATATTTTACTTTCAACAATGGGCGGTTCAATCTTTTTTTCTTCAGTATGTTTTTTATGTTTATCTTTTTTTGACTTTTTGTCTTCGGTTTTAGGTTTTTGTTCAGGTTTCTGTTTACTACTGTCTTCAATGACAGTTGGTGATTTGATTTCTTCTGCAACACTAATAACAGCTTCTACAACAGGACTTTTATCTCTGCTTTTCTCTCGGCTAATCGGCATTTGTACTGCAGCACTACCATCAGTATCAAACAAAAGGCTTGCTACTTGCTTAGCTTTATTTCTTGTCATTTCAAACTCTTTTTCTATGTCAACTTCGCTCTTTTCCATAGATGTCAGTTCTGCTAAAGATCTTTCAATCGACAATCTCAACTCTTCCATATCTTGGTTTACTTCCATCATTTTCGATTTGATGTCGGTTTTCTCTTCTTTAGGAGGAGACTTCTTTTCATCCATTTTTTTAGGAGATGGCGCCCTTTCTTGTGTTAAAGGAATATCTAATACAGGCTCTACTGGAGTGAATATTTCTCTGATAACAGTATTATTATTGTCATCGTGTGACTGTTGACTTGAGGCTCGTGGATATGTAATATCGGGTACGAGTTCAGAAGTAGACCCTTCAGATTCTGATGCCTTGATGCTACTTATCTCAATGTCATACATTCTTGTGATATTAGATGCATCTATTTTCTCAGCAAGACTTTGTTGAGTTATACCCTCTGATTTTAATATGTCTTCAGGTACTGTTTCTGGTTTTGGCGTTATTGCTCGTTCTTCCGTTTTTGGCATGTCTTCTGTCTTTTTTGGGGGTTTGGGGGACTTCTTTCTTTTCTTACCAGATTTAGTTTCAGTCTTATCTTTATCCTCAGTCGATAGTGCGGTTTCTTCAGTTTTAGTAAACGATACTTGTTCGCCCGTATCGTCAGGCGTCAGTAACTCTTTGCCTTTGAATTCAGAAAGAGCTGATTTAGAAGCGTCTTCTTTTATTTCTTTTACAGTGTCAACTACTGTTGATAATTCAGATTTTTCACTCTTAATTACAAACTCTTGTTGATCAGTTTGTGGAGTCAAAATTTCTGTAATGACTGCCAATTGTTCTTTGGCAGTCTCTTTAATGTCAGTTTGTTTATCATCGGATTCCATTTTTGGTTCCTGAATGCATATATCAAGTGCTTTAGGCATTTTCGACCCCTTTTTTCTTTTCTTACCCATAGCTTTTTCAGCAAGAAGCTCAAACTCTTGAGCTATAAGTTTGTCGTCTTCATCAGGTGCCATATGAGAAATATCACTGGATATTTCAAGTGATGGAGTCTGAGGATCAACGGCAGTGGGGGTTTCCTGAACTACAGGGGCAGTCTCTACGATTTCTAGTTTCACCTTAAAAGGATCATCTTCAACTTTCGCAAACTCTGGAAGAAGAGTATCTATTGACGAGCTTTCACTAGTATCATGCTTTCCTTTGCGCTTCTTTTCTACTGGTTTTGCTATTTTTGCTTTTGGTTTTGGACTCAAATCTTCAGGCAGAGGTATAGGTGATTCCGTAACTGTATTCTCTTTATTTTTTTCTTCTTGATTGCTTGTAACGGTTTCCTTCATTGGTTCTGCATCAACGGATTGAACTGGTGTATCTAAATCTATAAGAGATGTAGGTTGATCAGACTTAGCTTCATCTTGCTTAAGTGTTTCTTCAAGTTTTGATGTTTGCTTTTTGTCTTTCTTATTTTTCTTTTTACTTTTACTTTCAGGTATTGGAGTTTCTTCTAATTCTTTTATAGGTGTTGCTGCTTTTTCTATAACAGGTAGTATTGGCAAAGTTTCTTCAGTCTTTTCGGATTTTAATTCAGTTTTCTCAACATCAGCTTTGACAGTTTCAATCGGGATAATGGGAACATCAATTTTGTCTTCCATTTTCACTTCAGGCTCATTACTTTCAACCAACAACTTTTGGAAAGCAGAAGTACAAGACAATTCTTCTCTGTCAGATTTCTCAGAATCAGTCCGCTTCTTCTTTTTATTCTTTTTCTTAGAAGATTTTACGTCTTGTTCTGTGATGTCCGTTTTTAGTAGGTCTGGTTTGATATCTGGTACAGACTCTTTGATCTCAGGTTCTATGATTTCCGTTTGCATCGGAATACTAGGAAGTTCTTGATCAGGTGAAAATAGTTCTTCAGCTTTCTGATCCGCATTCTTTTTCTTGTTTTTCTTTTTACGAGCTGTTGGGGTTATTTGAGGTAACTCTTCCGTTTTGATTTCGACCTCTGGAATAGCATCTTTTTTTTCCTCTATAGGGGACTGAATATCAGTTTCTTTTGGTTTTTCTTCCACATCATCATCGAAGTCATCATCTTTACCTTTTTTCTTCTTCCCTCTGTTTCGTTTCGGTTTCTTAGGAGTTTCTTCGTCCTTCACATCAACGGCAGGTGTTATAACTTCACTCACAATTTCCGGCACACGTTTTTCTTTGAGACTCTCAACTTTTTCTTCTAAATTTGGTATAATATCAGTTATCAACCCGACCACTTCCTTTTTATCATCGACCGGCTCCCCCACATTTTCAAATTTGTCACCACTTTTTCCCGATTCCTCAATTTTTGCACCGCTTTCTTCCTTCACAGGCACAGGATTTGGTACTTTTCCTTTTTTAGTTTTTCCCTTTTTATTCATTTTCACAATTCGGATATATTCACGACTAACGTTTACAGGGAAATCGGAGTGACTGAGCTTCTAAATACAGATTTTGTCTGACCGATATGTTGGGCCGCATTGCTAGTCAGAAATGTCCACGTGAAATTACTAAATGTCACTAGGATCTGGGCACACGAATTACAACTCTATTCTTTGTTTGGTTGATTCTATTATTGTCTGCGTTAGGGCATAATTTGTGCATGCTCCGAGTCATAAGGAAGAGACCGCTGCCAAAAGTGTGTATATCTATTACATGTATCGTTCTATTTATGTAACTTGTATTTGAAGCGATTTTCAATACTTCAATCGACTGACAATTTGACAGATGTTTGGACGTTTGATATGAACAATGTAAAATTACAACGATTAATTAATCTTGTAAATCATATACAATTTATTTCATTCCGCCTGGGCCAAATCGTTGATAAGGAAATCTTGTTACTGAGTTTAATGTGGCAAGTAATAAATAAATTCAATTTATTGCTTTAATCACAGGGAATTAAAACTATTCGGCGTCGAAGTTGACAAAAAAATACTCCTAACCGGACTGTGACAAGAAAGAAAAGAAAGAAAAACTTTTTATTTGCGGGAAACGACGCTGACACGATCTTAAACACTAATTTAACAGTTTGACGTGTTTTTGCCGTGCAAACAATTGTTTTTTGAAGCAAGAAATGTGCATGAGGAGAAAGAAAATATTCGGTGCATCTCTAGTAATTTAAGTCGTAAGTTATCTGTACGTAAAAACCTATATCCCTACCTATCGGTAGGGATATAGGTTTTCATACTTATTTAGAATTTCATAACTATGATATGCCCTTTTATGGTGTTTAAAAGTCATCTAATGACAACCCGCCCTTGGGCGCAGCGGGAGATATTGTCAGATTTTTACCGACTAAAAACCCTTCCCATTTCTTCTTTACCTTAGTTCTAAAGCCATTTCACATTAACCACGGTCCTAGCAGGCTTCGCCAGTGCTGGGCTCCTACAGTTTGCTGATAACTCCTTACAGTCCGGATAGTTACCGGACGGTCAAACAGCGACCTACCTACCCATTGTTCGCCGTCCGAAAATTTGCACTTAACATCATTCTATTTGACAATGGCAGACACGTATTGTGTACTTAAAAAAGAGATCTGTCAAAAAAAATAAAGTCAAATGCTTTGACAATTTTATCTCGTCACAATCAATTCTTTTCTGACCTACATAAATCTTTTATGGGTCCCTGGTCACTTGAAAACAACTGTCATATGCTTAGGGGGCTCACAACAAGTTTTTTTGACAGTCGAAAATACAAAAATCAAAATAAAAGCATCCTTACTGGAATGTACATAAGAGTGAGCGCGAGTTTCAGGAAATGCATCGATAGAAACCATGTCAAAAAAGTCTTTACAAATGCAAATAACAAACAAAAATAACCCTTATTTTAATAAACATAAGGCGCAGGATATGGTCCTGTAGGTATCTACATAAAATGGTTCGTCTACCCCCTATTTTAAATGCTAATTCAAGGCAAGCAACCCTAAGTAAAAAGCTCGGGAGCTGTTCATTTCTTATTGTTTATGAATACTTTTGTTCGCAGCAGAGCTACCATTTGTCAGTGTTTCATAAAATGGTAATGAAGTTGTGCTTATGCATTTGTGCTAAGTAGAGGGATAAACAAACACATATTTAAGTACTCTTTAGGATAACACATTGTGGCAAAATAATCATAAAAAGAAAATATTTTGCACTGAACCTTAATTTAGTAACAATTCGGGTAAGATTTTTTTTCAAAGTCAAAATCATTTTATTTCAAATAAACCATTTACAGGCACTTTTGAAACGTCAAGTCTGTCTGTCCTAAAAAAAGAAATATGCTAATTGCACGTTCCAAAGCGTGGATCTCTAAGGAGAGGAAGTTGCAAGAAACTCCATGGACACTCTTTTCAATCATGAAAACTCCATGGACAAGGTCGTGACCTCGAATAATCAAAACCTTTTGATGGTCTATATTTTACCATGTGATCATAGCTTCGGTAATGTGCATGGAGGCGCAGACTATGGTCTCAAGTATATCTGACCAACACAACGTATCGGACTCCTGCCTCTACTTTGCCTCTGTCTCTCTCCTCTCTCTCTCTCTCTCCTGTCTTTTCCCATCTACTTTTCCTACAAGCAGCAACTTTTCCAGGTTATCACATCTATTCTAGTAATGTGGCCAAAGAAATCAAAAATTCTTCTTAGGCACATTAGAAAGATTGGGCATTAAAACTTTAAATAAAAAACTAGATATAAAATTCAAATTCAAAGCATTTATTTCAAATAAACCTTTACAGGCACTTTTGAAATGTCATAAAGTCGGTCTGTCAGGAAAAAAATGACGCTAATTGCACATTCCAAAAAGTAGGTCTCAATGGAGAAGAACGTGCAAGAAACTCCATGGACACTCTTTTTAATCATGTTGTGTTTTACAAATATATATATATATATATATACAAATAAAGAGATGAGAAACAAGCGTGAAACGTGCATTTCAAACCAGATTCTAGCAGTTGATTATGATATTTGTATTTGATTTATTGATTAGAGGCGTGGTTGGTAGACAAGTTATGGTTGGCAATGTAATGCCAAACTCTTTACAATCCTTTTACTTGCCAAATATGGCTGTAGTTGCTGCCCAAAAGTGTGCAGTACGGCCGTCGAATCTTAGCGAGTTTGATGTTAGGCTCTGCGAACTTTAGCGCTTGAAAACTCGCACAAAAATAAATGGTTTTAACAAATAAATGCAATTTGCAGTTGTTATTGCTGTTTATAATAATGTATGTTTCATGTGTACTGTTCCCACCGTAGGCGCGGGCTTGCGGACGGTGAGCATTGGGTAGCTCGCCGTCCGGTCGTCTGGTAATCGTCCGGACCAAGCCCAGTCGTCGACGGCGCGCACTGTTCCCGCGCGCCTCAAGGAGTTGTCAGCAACCGTAGGGACCCTGCAGAAGGGTCGAAGCCAATCAGGGTGGGTTTGTGTCTGAAAAGGAAGGCTCTGGCCCTGGTATGTATGGCGATGTAGGAACGGGGTAGGTTTTTTAGTCAGTAAGAGTCTGACACTTGTTTTCCGCTCCGCCCAAGAGCGGGACTCGTCATTGGATGATTTTTACCTACCATAAAAAAAAAATGTATACTGTTATATATATGTTAATATTAATACTTTTTATTTATTTGTTTTTTAATGTTCTCATGTAAGTGACAAGAATTATGTCTTAATGGGAATAAAGATATTTAAACCGAAACTGTTCTTGGCATTGTTTTTTTTTCAACTTTTATTTTTGTACGAGTTTTCGAGCGCTAAACTTCGCACAGGTTAACTTCAGATTTGCCAAGATCCGACGACCGTGCTGTAAGGCGTCTTATCACAATAATTTTACGGCGACAATATGTTACTTAGGGGACAGGTCGTGCTACAGGGGTGGCTGCAGGCGATAGCCGCCACTCAGCCTCCTCACTGAAAAGGTTTTGTCGGTACATTACATAATAGCCACTATATCTCACCCGTACAGTTTCCTTTCAAACCACTCCAACATCATCAGCCTTTTTTTAATGTTCCCACTGCTGGAACACAGGCCGCCTCTCTAGGAGAGAGAATGGGCCATAATCCACCACGCGGGCTCAGTGCGGATTGGTTTTTTTTTTTTTTTTTTATGGTAGGTGAAAATCATCCAATGACGAAACCCGCTCTTGGGCGGAGCGGGAGACCAGTGTCAGACTCTTACTGACTAAAAAACCTACCCCGTACCTTCCTTGCCTTATTTCTGGAGTCGAGGTTACAATTTTCACTTACCCTCTAGGCTCCAGGAGGCTTCGACCCTGAAGGGCCCCTGCAGTTTGCTGACAACTCCTTGAGGCGCGCGGGAACGGTGCGCGCCGTTGACGACCTGGACTCGGTCTTACCAGACGATCGGACGGCGAGCTACCCATTGCTCACCGTCCGCGAGCCAGTGTCTACGGTGGCCGGATATCGGCAGGATCGCGGCGGCGACGGCTACGGCGAGTACGCCGTTGCCTTTGCCTTATGCGGTCGGCCTCCTCCTTTACGAGCATTACTGCTTCGCAGAAGGAGGCGACCGCCTGCCATTCCTCTTCGCTGCGGACCATGGCCTGAACCAGGGCCCGGCGCGAGAGGTCGCCGCCGCCGATCACCCCCACGAGGACACGGCGATGCTCTTCCCAAGCAGGGCACACCTCCACCGTGTGCTCCACCGTGTCCTCCGGGCTCGCCTCACAGTGGCGACACCCGGACGTCTCTTCCGCACGAATCCGGTGCAGGAATCTCCCGAACTTCCCATGTCCGGTGAGAACCTGCGTCATGCGGAAAGTGAGGACGCCGTGAGGTCTATCCAGCCACGCCTCAAAGAGGGGCACTACCGCTGAGATTACGGTGTGCCCAGCGCTGGGTTGCGACAGTCGCTGTTTCCACTTCACCATGAGATCTCGCCGGAGCTCCTTCCGCCACGCCTCGACATGTTCGGGCAGCGGATCTTCGCCCCGGCGTTGCATCTCCACGCGCTGGTCGTGCATGTGTGCAAGGACTGTTGCCTCCAAATCCCATGGTGGTAGGCCAGCAAGGAGGCTCGCCGCCTCGCGGGACACCGTGCGGTATCCCCGCACCATCCGGATGGCCATGACCCTCTGGCAGGCGTTCAGCTGGGCCGCCGGGCGTTTACGCAGCGTCGGCGCCCACACTGGTGCCCCATAAAGGGCCATGGACCGGACGATGCCGGCGTAGAGCCTCCGGCAGAAGGCGTCTGGACCCCCAAGGTTCGGCAGGAGCCGCTTGAGAGCAGCCCCCGTCCGATTGAGTTTGGGGGCCAGACGTCGGAAGTGCTCCTCGAAATTCCATCGGCTGTCGAGGACAAGTCCTAGGTACTTCATCGTCGACCCGACGCCGATGTGAACTCCTTCTACCGTTAGTTGGGAGCCCGTTGGTGGCGCGTTCCGAGGGCCGTGAAAGCACATGGCCTCGGACTTGTGCAGTGCCACCTTGAGTCCCAACTGCTGGATCCTCTCAACGACTGTCGCAACCCCACGTGTCGCTAGTTCGACCGCCGCCTGGTACGACCTTCCCTGCGCTAGGACCAGCGTGTCGTCTGCGTAGCAGACCACGCTGACCCCTACGGGGAGGTCGGCGCGCAGCACGTAGTCGTACCCGATGTTCCACAAGGGCGGTCCTAGTACCGATCCCTGTGGGACACCGCACGACATCTCTCGCCGTTTCCAATCTCCTTGGTGCAGTGCGGATTGGTGAATGTCACATGTCATCGAATTTTTGTTCGTAGGACATGTCTCTACCGTTTTGAGAGCAGTGGTGATGAAATAAATTACACAAAGTAATGCGCCTGACTGGGTTTGAGCCCTCGACCTACAACTCGTAAGTCGGGGCCTTTACCACTCGGCCACCACTGCTCATTACATTACATAATAGCCACGATATCTCACCCACCTACGATGCCCCAGTTTCCTTTCAAACCACTCCAACATAAAGACATAAACATTGAAGAAAATATCAGAAAAACTCGCGGCGACATAACGCGAACCATTTATCATTAGAACCGCGACCCCGCGATATGAATAATTCAACCGGTCGTGTGGAATGAAAGTATCAACGTGATGCATGTGTATGTCTGCTACATTCCTTTTTGAATATTATAAGAGAGGTTTTTTAAGACGAAAAGAAAAAAACGGCAAATTCGAGACGCACATTGAGAGTTCTGTACTAACCTACCTACGAAAATAATTCAATTCGGAGTCTCTAATATTTTTCCTGATCGCATAAATCTTTTTTTTTTTTGGTGGTGAAGGAAAGCATTGTGAGGAAACTTCGGCTTCTCCTAGAACCAAAAATTCGAAGACATGTGACATCCATCAATCTGCACTGGGCCCGAGTGGTGGATTATGGCCCATTCGCTCTCCTAGAGAGGAGGCCTGTGTCTCAGCAGCGGGAACATTAAAAAGGCTGATGATGATGGTGTAACCAAAAATTTGCAGTTTTCAGATTAGTGCCACGAGACCTTACTTCATGCCAGATTTCAGGATTCCAGGTCAACTGGAAGTACCCTGTGGAAATCTGTGTAATGAGTGCTACTGTGATTCATATTTGCACGCCGAAATTAAAGGCAGAATAAGAGATAAATTTTATTTATACTGTCAACCTTCTGCACTTTATTTAAGCAAATAAATAATTTCTTTCTTTCCATGAATTTTGATTCCTTTGAGTGGTTTAAATGTACGTTTTTTTTTTTCAAATAAACGTCCGTATCTTTTTTTTTCATTAAATAAAGTCAAAGTAATTTATTTGTTAAACATAGGTAATATGGTACGTGGTAATAAGAAAATTGATTATTGTTTTCACAGGTCCAAGGAACCGCAGACATTGAGTATACGGTTTTAATTGTAACTCGATGCCTCCACACGTTCTCGAGAAAAAAGTTCTTGACAGACAGACGGACAACAAAGTGATGCTATAAGGGTTCCGATTTTTTCCTTTGAAGGCACGGAACCCTACAAAGAATGGATTTTTTCGGCTTTGCGCCGTCTGCAGATACTACATATTTATTTAGGCGCAATTTCTCCGCCACAATAAATATTCAATTAAAATTCATCACATTACAAAGTGAGTATGGTTACTGAGGTGACAATTTGAGACGCAGTTTTATTTATGGATCCCATTTCTTTTTTATATAGCCTGTATATCGTCGTACAGCCTGCAGTGGTAGGTGAGTGGTAATATATTCAAAACTCAACTGATACCTATCAATGTTTTTGGTCGAAGCCGTCGACACCGAATAATCTTCAGTCAGTCTTTATCAGAATTCAACCCAGGTTCCTTCAGTCACCCTTTGCATTCCAGCAACTACTCTTTTGTGCAATCCCTAAGTCCAATGTCTATGTCTATCTGCATATAAAAAATTACCAAAACACATGTTAACTTATTTAATTTAATCATTGATATTATATTTCCATTTACAGAATAAAATAAATATTTAAAAGTAGGGTTTTACCACGGTCGGTATAGAACCCTTCCAGCGTGAGGTCGATTCGCACTTGATCGGTTTTTAGTTTTTTATAAAAGTTTTGATAGACGACAACGCCAATGAAGCGCTGCACCGGACTTTTGTATTAACTTTTCAGTATTTTGACAAATAGTTTCTATGAACGTGCTTGTCTATCGATAGGATATACGAGTAAGTCGATGATTTATAACCTAGCGTAAGTTCATCATCATCATCATCAGCCTTTTTAATGTTCCCACTGCTGAGACACAGGCCTCCTCTCTAGGAGAGCGAGTGGGCCATAATCCACCACGCGGGCCCAGTGCGGATTGGTGGATATCACATGTCTTCGAATTTTGGTTCTAGGACTTGCCGGTTTCCTCACGATGTTTTCCTTCACCGTTTTGAGAGCAGTGGTGATGCGGTTTGAACCCGCGACCTACAACTCGTTAGTTCATCTAGCCATCTCGTTAGTTCATATAGCCTTTACCGCGTAAGTTCATCCGAACAAAAAGAAAGGAAAGTCGAGATTCTACTTTCACAAGTCTAGCAAATTGAACACAGCTCCTATTGTAACGAGTTCCTAATCATATTAACGTAACCAAACAAAACTAGCTCGGTCTAGTTTCACACAAACAAAACTATTCTTACGATTCATTTCGTAATCCCAACTCCCGGCCTACTTCCGCACGACGCGTGCGACAGAGACCACAGATAACAAACTAATTTTAACACCGAGAGCGAGCGAGACAACACTCCACCAAACCACGTTTCCTACGAGTGCGAGAAGGATGCAAGATAGGACGAAACTAATTATATTGCATGCATGACCAACCGATTAGTATGGAGTCGGATTTATTGTTGCGATTTTTTTGTGTAACACACATGTTGCGATTTTTTTTTTGTTCGACTAATGTTTTGATTTAGTGTTGGATTGTGATTTCTTTCTTCACGGTTTTTGTTAAAGGGTGAATTAATGCGTTTGATGTATGTTACACGATCGAATTGGATACGAAAGTATATTTCATTGAATCCTTTTGAGATTTGAGTGGTGGGCTAACTACGCTTGTTTCTAACGCGAAAAAGTCTGTGTTGTTCTGAGTTATTTTATTTCTTTGATAATCTAGAAATATTGCTAACAAGCTAGAGTAACCAATGTATAGTTTAATTAAATACTTATGTTATTATTTACATCTGGCAGTGTGATATGTTGATTATAATATTTTTTTTTTGCTATGTAGCCTCTTTTTAAAATGTAAATGTGAATAATTTTTGTTGTGTTTTTGGGAACAATCATTCCAAGTCCAAGAATTTGGTCAAAATTACAAAATATTGGCGAAAAACTAAAAAATTAAAAAATGATGAGTTACTATCATCATATCACTAATATAACAGAGTTTTCTATATGGGAAGGGATGAACTAGATACAAGAGTACAAAACAAGTAAAGGTTTATGAGAGGAGTAATTAAAAAAGAAATCTATCATAACATAAAGGTCAGGAAGACCGAATTGGAATAAAAAATCGTTTTATTCCGATCCCAAATAACATGGGAGGCAAGATGATTATGATGATCAGTTTATTTTTTGAAAATTACCCGAATGTACTGTGTATAAACAATTTTTTTTTTAAAGAGCTACTATAGAGTTTCTTGCCGGTTCATCTTCATAAGAAACCATCAATTTGGAAACACGCACTAGCTTCTGGCGTTTTATTAGTGCCCATATCGAGTAGGCCAATAACAAAAAAAAAAATTTTGACTTTGACTTGGACTTTGTTTGTATTTACTACGCCACAACGCTGATTTTCAACACCAGCCCGCTTCGACGGAAAGACACTGCACGGATAACATTACATAACATAAACTAATAGACCACTTAACATAGTTGTAAAATACTAACAAAATAATAAATAAAAAACAAAACTAAACACAGTTAACAAACTTATAAAATAGTCAAGTTTTTCCAAAAGCGCCTCCTCCACACTTGGCGCTCTGTATCAAATCCGCGCCAGTCGCGTGTCCTCTCAGCTGTGCACAGAGTAGTGTCACATGTTGTAACTACCGCTGCTATTTTATTTTTTTATATGCAAATATGGGGTTTTTCTTTTTTTTTTTCTTTATGTTATCTATTGTTAAGTAGATTATATCGTTGTGATGAATTATGATTTCTGCATATGACTACGATACTAATATCTTTAAGTCAAGAGTGAATAGGTTACTTCTAGATAAGCGCGCTCCATCGTCGACCGCATCGTCGCTTTCCATCAGGTGAGATAGCGGTCAAGCGCGAACCTATAATCAATAAAAAAAATACTATATTTAATATAGCTGGAAGGTCTCTCACAAGGTATACCGAGGACCTGATGAGGGCACGAGGATCCGATGGATGCGAAACGATCAGGACCGGTCGTTATGGTGATAAAACCGTGGAAGTTTTTCGGTTGAAATGATGATGATGACACTGTATCGGGAATACGAAAGTTTTTTTTTTACTTGCTTAAGTTAATTTTTTTTTTTGCATTTGATGAGAGTTATAAAGTTTCAAAGCTGCAAAGAGAAGTCCAATAGCAGGAGAAGAAGAATAGTATGTTGATTTTAACTTAAAATATAAATTAAATGATTTACAACACGCTAACACACTGTTATCAATCCAATTTCACACTAAATCCAAATTTATACTAACTGTTGAAGATCTTTAGTTTGTTTTTTTGCTGTCTAAAAGTTCAACGTTTTCTTCAAAAATCGTGGTTTAGTGTATGATTGGATCGATAATCGATTATTAATATATCATTAGAGTTTTTTTAATATATAATCTCAAGATTGTAATACTAAACAATCGCTATATTATCTTTGAATTACTAATTGGAAAATTATGAAAGAATTATTTAGCCGTTTCTGAAAACGTTATACCCCGTTGATCATTATTATAACTAGCTGACCAGTCTGGACCATCCCTGTAGTACCACAAACATTTAAAAACGAAAATTGGCCAAATTGGTCCACCCGTTCTTGAATTTTAGCGAACAGCTATTCATTTTTATAAATAAGAAGATTTAAATACGTAACAGTATACTTCTTCTTTTTAAAAAGTAAAAGTTTTAATTAAAAAAGGCAAATAATAAGTCTTCTTCCTAATTATTGACCGTTGTAACCTCTGACCCCAAAAACTACTCTGTACAGCTTTATGCAAATAGGGCGAAGGGCCCATTTCATGTCCGACTAAATTATTCCGTTTTGTGTCATAAAAATCGTGTACATTAAGTTCACAATACGGATTGCGTGCCGCTGCCTTAATGGACGGCTTAGGTTCGATTCCCGTGCGACGGACTTTTGTAACGTAACACGCTTTTGTTATTTTAAAGCTTTGATAAAAGGGTTTTTTGGAAGACATATGATCGCGTGTTGCAAATGTGTTTTGGGATTGAAGATCATGTCATGTTTAGTAATTTTACACTATTAATTTGGATTTAAAAGGAAAAGTAAGTTTGATTTCGAAAAGGGTTTTTATATGTTTTTTTCATCGTATTTACTCTATCTACTTAGGTCTCGCATGTTTTTTCTAGAGCCAAGGTTTGATTCAGAAGCGGAACACCTGGGCCCTGGAACTAAGGTAGGAACGGTGGGTTGTTTAGTCAGTGTCCTGGGTGAGCACCGAACCCACGACCATAGCATAGCAGTCAGGACCACTAACCAGTAGACCAACAGGCCAGTCATTGTGAAACTGGTAATAATGATGCTTTCTTGTCATTCACTGAAATCCCTAGTGTTTGAAGGCGTTTCAACATACATAATAGTATTTCGATCTATTATATCAGAGTAACTCTCTCTTAAAAATCTGCATAAATTCTACCGTCTGACCTGAATACGAAATTACATGAACTTGTAAACAATCGTGGAAGAATGCTCTCCTTCTATATTTAGTAAATAGGTCTTACTGCAGTTAGTCTGATTCACGTTTTATCGAATTGATACAATACTGTAATATTTTCTTCTCTTGACTACATGCGTGAACGGCCCTCACATCCTAGCCGCTGCAGGATTCCGATCCCGTTTTCTGGCTACCATAGACGACGACAAAGGGTAGCTCGCCGTCCTTAATAACCGTCCGAAGTGAGCCCAAGTTGTTGACGGCATGCCTAGTTCCACGCGCGCCTCAAGGAGATGTGCTAAAACCATTAAGATAAAAGCGTTTTAGAGAGTACTCAAAAGTAATTATCATATCATACTAACATTATTGAAGCGAAAGTTTGGTCTAACAAAAATATAATGTAACATAATGTTTAGAGATAACTGGGTAAGTGCGAATAAATAGTAGTGTCGAAATCATGTCTTTTCACAGCTTCAAGGGACTACTGACTTGAGTTTAACTTGATTTTAATTTGTGCTAGAGACCTCTACACGTTTCCGATTTATCTCGGGTCTTGACAGACAGACTGACAAACAAGTTAACTTAAAAGAGTTCCGGTTTTTGGGTGGTGGGCAAAAATCATCCAATGACAACTTCCGCCCTTGGGTGGAGCGGGAGATATATATGTATAGATAGTGTCAGATTTTAACAGACTAAAAACCTACCTCTAACTTAAGACAATATTCTTCTAATCAAGAAGTTTCAACTAAATCTACATAAAAGACAAAGCCTGATTCTGGATTAAAGTAGGTGCCTTCATTATGAAGCTCTCATAAATAGTGAGTACGCATTACGTCAGGAGTACTCAAGAGCAAAGGTCGCAGGCGCCCCGCTGTCTACTGATTACAGGCTGAGCTGCAAACTGGCGATCTCTTACGTCCGTGACACGTGATCGTTATGACAGTTTCACCCTTTGCCGTATACAATACAATCAGCAAGTTCAGAACATTTTGACAAGTTAGGCGAAAATAAATGACCAGCAGATTTTTTTTCTCGATTTCAGGTTTGGTCCCATAGTAAAAGTTGTTTTAATTACTCGTACTCTGAAAGCAGGTGTAAACTTGCCTGCGGAGATAGTTGAAAGTAGTACTTTTCCTCCCTAGGGAGTTTTATTTTCAACTGACAGCCTGCTGTCTAAATATAAAAAAGTAGTTCTATTTTAGACCGTGATCCGAATTTCTATACAGCCAGTACAATTAAAATAATATAATAGCTTTATGTAAAGAGGTTTTCTGTTTCTAAAGTTTTGCATGTGAATATTTGGAAATTACTCTATTATCTCAACATAAGCCTAGAAATCAATCATTCAGTGTAAGACGCAAAGTTTTCCAAATCCTAAGCTGATTCATTCAAGAACACAACAGTTCAGCATTTCTATTCTTTTAAGTGTGACATACCATGTAAAATGTGTCTAATCATTATATAGCCCTCTGTATAGATCTATGATTGGCTTTTCATTTTATTAATGGAAAATTCGGGTGGTTAAAGTCAAGTTACAGTGAGTATTAAATGTTTGCTGTACGGACTTTAAAGAGACTTTGTCTTCTAAGTTTATTTCGGTGTTTATTATCAGAACAGCCAGCTAGGAAACACCGTACTCATCGAGTTTAAATTGACGAAAAAAATTATGTGTAAAAATATTTCATAAAAACCTATTTGCAAAACAAATATCATATACACCGTTAAATTTAGATCGTTTTAATCCCTTTGAGGATCGGATTCGGTTCATGAGAGACTATCGATTGGTAAAGTTAGAATTAAAATATAAAAAACTTTTTTTAAATTCGAATTAATTTAACGAACGTTCGAAATTGATTTCTTTAAGTAAACGTCACTTGGGCCAGTTCAATGATCTAGTACGCTATGACCGACAACTAAATGCGAATATATCAGTACGAGATTTAGAAAAAAAAAGTACTCTATTTTATCTATACAAATCGATAGTGTTTCATGTACCGGATCGACCTTCTTTGGGATTAAAACGACTAAAATTTTACGGTGTATATCAATAATAGGTTACTTCTATCCGTAGAATAAATAGAATAATACTTTTTTGTACACCAAAAAAGTAACAGTTTCTCAGAAACTTATATGAATCGTTAGTCCTAGTTTAGCGTCAACCACATCATCACTAATCAGGTGAGATAGTGGTCAAACGCGAGCCTAAATAATAATCTACACTAATATAATAAAGAGGTAAAGTTTGTTTTTTTTGTTTATAGGAGGTAATCTCTGGAACTACTGTCCGATTGGAAAAATTTTAGCAACAATAGAAAGCTGCTTTGCCCCTGAGGAGTGACATAGGCTATATTTTATGTACGCGGGCGAAGCCGCGGTTAAAAGCTAGTAATAACTAAAGAAGGTAGCTCACTAGCCCTGGGCTTAGGATGGGTCAAGGATACCCCACTTGGTCAGGTTATATCCACCTCAGCGTGGTTCTGTGAACCTAGTACATATAGCTGAGGTTTTCCTGAGCTCGTACTACCGGGCTAAGTGTGGAACCGGGCTTGCCAGCTGATGTCGTTGACCCGAATCCGGTGACGATGGGATGGGTGCCTCCCTCACCCCGGAGAGGGGGAATTAGCGGGGTGAAGAGGGGGCGGCAGTGAACGGGGAGGGAGTGCGTAGACACTGTTGGACGATACGGGAATGGTGGGATCGATATGAGATTTTGGTGGCGTGAGTGGAGTTAAATGTGGGATTAGTGAGAAGACTGGCAAAGCAAGGTATAAATAATAATGTAATACAATATGTATATTAATATAAATAAATGGAATAGTAATAATACTCCATAGACTATGACGTCAAAAACCATGTCGGACATCTTTATAATATAATATGTCCACAACTATCACACAACGCCATCTAGTCCCAGGCTAAGCAGAGCTTGTGTTATGAGTACTAGACAACTGATAAACATACTTATATATTTCTAAATACATACATATTATAAATAAATTACACCCAGACACAGAACAAAATATGATCGTACTCGTTACATAAACATTAATTGTCCCGGGTGGGCACCAAACCCACGACTTCCCGCATAGCAGTCAGGGTCACTAACTACTAGACTGATAGACCAGTCAATTTTAAACAAATATCTTTCTCACCAAGACGCCTTTTTCTATGTCGTCCGTACAGCTGTCATAGCTTTTGACGTCAAAAACCATGTCGAACACCTTTGAAGCTGAACTATGCACTCCCTCCCTACTTACCCTATTTTCACTGAATAATCTTACATTCGAAGCCGTGATTCTGAACACCCCAGGAAGTACATTTTCACACGACAAACCTATTTATAGAACCGACAGTGGAAACAAATTGCCACCCTTAAGACATCACTGTAAATGTACAACTGGTAGCAACCCCCACACATTTATTAACAACTGAAAACCTACCTTATTCTCAACAACATAAAGCACGATTTGCCGTGACAATCCAGTCAAACTTTATTGAATAAAGCGATACTTTAATGCAATTGAAAATCAACTTTCCTACTCAAAGATTAAGTTGAATTTACTTTGACACGCAAAAGTAATAGCTAATATTTCCTGTTAGATACTGCCTTTGTAAAATATACCGTGTTGCTTAGAAAATAAGGTATGTTTTATGTTGTGTATAGTTAAATACATTTAGTATTACAAATACAGGCAGTTTCCCAGAGCCCGTCGTGAGAGATTTGATATCGTTTTTTGCAAGTGTCTCCGTATACTGGTATAATGTAGTATATAACTGTGCCTCGTTGCCTTTGACAATTTTCTAATATATTTCTCTGCTGGAACCGTAATTGGGTAGCAAGTTGATGTTTTGAGAAGGTACATGTGTGTGTTTTGGAGCTGGATATGTACAAATAGTCACTCAAGCCGATCATCAAAGTCAAGCTACCCTTGACTAGGTTTTTTTATGGTGGGTAAAATCATCCAACAACAAATTTCAAAAAGCTAACAATTTTCAAAAACAAATTAACTGCATTTTTGTTAAGTAAATGTTATTACTCCGTATCGGATTTCCTAGCTGATAAATACTTGTAGGTTTGCCAAAATTGTAGAATGTATAAGGATACTTTAATATTATTATTATCACCTTATTGTAATTACCTGCATTCTAAGCAAATAAATCAATATAAAAAATATAAAAAAATCCCATCCTTGGGCGGACCGGGAAACAGTGTCAGACTCTTACTGACTAAACAGCCCTCCTCGTTCATTATTTGGCTTTCGCACTTGGCAGAGCCTTCATTTCAGATACAAGGCCTTGGCCTCAGAAGATCTGACACCAGTTTTGTCTAGCGGTCATGTTTCCCAACGCAAGTAAGGTAGTGGTAGACCATACCATTTTCTTTATCGTCATTACATTCTCTACTAGATGCTGGCAACGACTGCCCTCGAGTGAATGTTACAATCTAACTGTAGAGTTCCTCAATTTGGCCTGTTGTTCTAATGGTTAGTGGCCCTGACTGCTATGCCGTAGGTCGTAGGTTCGATTCCCACCCAGGACAAATGTTTTGTGATGAGCATGACCATTTGTGTCTGGGTGTAATTTATCTATAATATGTATGTATTTAAAAAAATGTACAAGTAAGTTTATCAGTTGTCTAGTACCCATAACACAAGCTCTGCTTAGCTTGGGACTAGACGGCGTTGTGTGATAGTTGTGGAATATATTATTATATTTATTTCTGAATTGTACTAAAAATTGTTGCTTTGTGCAACCAAAAATACTAATCGTGCGATGCTGAGTGGTTGAAAAAATAAACCACTAAGGGGATGACAGAGTCTGCATTGGCTCTCTTTGCTCCTTTACTAGACCCCACCATTCCCTTTGAACATAAAATGTCAGAGTCAGGTGCTCCAAATTTCTTTTTTAGTAAAAAATATATTAAATATTTGGTGTAGTTAAAATGATATACTCATTGAAGAATAAAAAGAGAATGCCCACACCTCGTACTATATTGTGTCACTATACATATATTAATTTCAAAAATAATGTTTCATTTACATGTATATTGTATTGATTTATTTCACCACATTAAAAAATTTAACAATTCCTACATCCACAAAAAAAAAATAACATTTTAATTTATTTGGTTTGACACAACTTGGTACCGAGCCACGTACAAATTTGTGCAATCTCTTTTCTCTTAAAAACTTAAAATTTACTCAAGGGAATATACCACCTGGATAACACGTACCGTATATAGCCTGTATACTAAAAAAACTTTCGCTTTTGTAATATGCCTAGTACGATTTAGTAGAATAGATATTGTCCACCAAAATAGTAACAAGTTCATAGAAACTTATACGAGTATCTACGAGTAAAATGGCGGTCTTATCGCTGACAGTGATGTCTACCAGACAACTTTAGGATGTCGGATCTGGGTGAGTCTGAAGTTAGGCCGCGAATTTTAGCGCTTGAAAACTTGTAAAAAATACATACCTAGTTTAAGAAAATAAATGCAATTTGCAGTTGTTATTGCTGTTAAAAACTGTTATTGGCATTTATTTTTTACCCGACTACGGCGAAGCAAAAGGAGGGTTATGATTTTGACCTGTATGTATGTATGTATGTGGGTATGGATGTTCATCTGTTCCCTCGTAACTTCTAAACTACTTATCAGAATTCGACAAATGACATATCATTAGAAGCGTCTTAATTGTCCGCTGGTTATAGGCTATATGGGATTTCACAAAATCTAATGTGGCGCCCTCTAGCGGACAAAACATACGAAGTAAAAAAATAAAGTTAAGATAAATATGCCGTGTTTGGTATCATTTGAAAGCGCTTTACTTGTACATTTTGAATATATATATATATTACTAGCATTTGCTTGTGACTTTACCTGTATTCATGGGCTGAGAAATCAATGAACCCAAGATTAACCTATTTAGAACTCCAAAATATGTTAAATAAAAATAAAGTTTAAAAACTAACACCCGACTACTTAAAAACACGCTCTAAAAAGTACGAAACAAGAAAACAAGAAAGCCGTGGTCGTATGCTATAAGAATAATAAATTAAAAAAAGTGGTATAGCGTGTTTTTAAGTAGTCGGGTGTTAGTTTTTAAACTTTATTTTTTTAAAACCTTTATTTTTATACGAGTTTTCAAACGCTAAAATTCGCAGAGCCTAAGTTCAAACTCGCCAAGTTCCGACAGCCGTATAAGAGCTTAAAGCCCAAATTTAAAAGAGTAAAAAGTATCCTAAAGTAATCATAACTACACGGAGATGAAAAAACAACAAATCAATCGTCTCGCGGGACGTGTGCGGGTGGAAATCGATGGCTACACTCAAACGGTCGCTATTCACATGCTATATGTATCTCAATTCGCGCAAACATCGGCTTTCTGTTTCACAGCTTTCGTTTTAGGAATATTATTTACATTTTCATGTATGTTTTCTGATAGCTAGGTACAACCACAGCGTACTTTTTTAATGGATGCTGTATTTGTCTACGAAACTTGATGCTTTGATTTTTATTATATCGAACCTTATCAAACACGGTGTGTCGATAATTCAGTTTTACGTTGTTTTATTCCATCGATGCTGTATTGGTGCGATGTAACGTCTCTTCGAAAAATCGTGTTGTGAAAAATCCTACAGCGATCGCTCATTAATTCGATAGTTGACATACTATCCAAAATGCCTACTCGTACTGATCTTCATTTCATTCATCATAAATGTAAACCTTGTGGAAAATATTTCAGAGTGTGACGTTTGGCACGAGGTTTCTTTTAATGATGTAGGTAAACATTAAAATAGGAATTTCTAAAGTTCACCCTCTAAGGAAAGGGGCCCTTCAGGGTCGAAGCCTCCTGGAGCCTAGGGAGCCTAGCCTCCTTGAGCCTAGCCTAGCAAACTGTTACCTCGACTCTAGGAATAAGGCAAGGAAGGTACGGGGTAGGTTTTTTAGTCAGTAAGAGTCTGACACTGGTCTCCCACTCCACCCAAGAGCGGGTTTCGTCATTCGATGATTTTCACCTACCATAAAAAAAAAACCCTCTAAGGAAATGACCTCTGCGGGGTTCCAAAGTTTGTGTAGTGAAACCTACTGTCATGAGGGCGAAGCCACTAACAGAAACTAGTATAATAATTCCGTTCTATTTTAAAACAAAAAGCATTAACATAGTGTTGTACGTGGAAAATATGTTGAAATAAAATGACCATCATTGCTATGCGCAGTGCTGCACTTTGATTGAGACACAAAAATCTCTTACTGCGCATTTGTCTTTATATGTAACTACTAACAATAGCTTTACAAGGTTTCTTGTATAACTTTATGATTATTTTTATTGTGCTCTTGAGTACAATATTGACTGGTCTACACTGTTCTTACATAATGATATAAGTACTGTAAAAACGAAATATTGTAAGAAACCATTTTTTTTAAAGAGTAACCATGGAGTTTCTTGCCGGTTCTTCTCCATAGGAAACGACCAATTTGGAACCGTGCACTAGCTTCTGACGTTTTATAAGTGCCCATGTAGGCCTATATGAAATAAAATCCATTTTGATTTTTTTTATTTTGATTTTGAACTAACAATATGTGGACTTTTGTCTAAAATAAATGTCATTATTATTTAAGGCCATCGTTTAACTTAATGACACTGTATTGTATGCACTAAACACCTAATAATTTCCCCTACTGAAGCCAAAACTTCAAGTCTTCAAGTCTAAAGGTCACTTCATACTACTATTATCACTTGCTAAAAACGGTGAAGGAAAACATCGTGAGGAAACCAGCACACCTGAGAGATTTTTCAACGGTGTGTGAAGCCATGTCAGAGGCCTACGGGCGGTTTAAACTCTGACACCAGGTTGTTCATCAACCATACGATAAGAAGAAGAAGACTTCATACTACGTAATAGCCGTACTAAATAATGGAAACTTTCAAACCTCGCTCTGAGCTAACACGCGATCGTTAGCTGAATTACATACGAATACCTTTCTTTTTTGTTTTCGAGTGGAAACATTTAAAAGGCGCCCGAATTTGAGCGTAGGTCCGAGGAATGTTTTTTTTTCTATGGTGGGCAAAAATCATCCAATGACGAATCCCGTTCTTGGGCGAAGCGGGAGACAATGACAGACTTCTACTGACTAAACGACCTACCGTTCCTTCCTACCTTAGTTCCAGGGCCCCGGTGTTCCGCTTTCGCATCAACCCTTGGCCCCAGAAGGCTTCGACCCTGGCGCAGTGCGCGCCGTCGGTGACTTGGGCTCGGTCTAGACCATAGATATATCAAGTCCAGACGATTACCGGATGGGTAGACAGCTAGTTATCCGTTGCTCATCGTCCGCAAGCTCGCGCCTACGGTGGCCGGAAATCGGGATCGGAGACACGGCGGCGGCTGTGGTGTGAGCGCCGTTGCCTTTGCCTGATATTCGGTCAGCCTCAAGTCCGATGAGTGTGGGATTTATATCTCACTACGAAGGATAGAGCTATATACACTATATGTATAGCTCCATCACAGAATTATATAACACCATCTTTTAAAGATTTCAGTTTAGCAGCTTGTGATAGAGCCTCTGGAATGATGTGGAGCTCCGTAACCGAAACCATCAGATATCTGAAATAAAACAATACCCGTAATTGTAAACGAAACCAATGTAAAAGTTTCCGGATAAAAGTGCAGTCTATATATGTAAGACTAGCTTTCTGCCAGCGGCCATACAAACTTTTTACCCCCGTTCCATCGCCTTAGGGGGTGAATTTCTGGAAATCTTTTCTTAGTGCTTGCTTACGCAATAATCCTAGTGCAAAATGTCACACTCCTAGATCCAGTACTTTCGGCTGTGCGTCAATATCAACGTCTGTCAGTTTCCTCTTATATACAGGGTGTCATTGACATGTTAACTCAAACGTCCAATCATCATCATCATCAATTCAGCCGAAATACGTCCAATGCTAGACATAGCCCTCAAACGTCCAATACAAAAAGGTACTATTTTTACTAAAGTCTAATTATATCAAAACTCACTTTATTTTTTTATACCGTTTTTGCACTTAGTTTGACAGTACGGTACTCGTACCCCTATAATATGTATGTATTTAGAAATATTTAAGTAAGTTTATCAGTTGTCTAGTACACATAACACAAGCTCAGCTTAGCTTGGGACTAGATGGCGTTGTGGACATATTACATATTGTTATTACCTTTTCCCAATTAGCAGAATCCTAACAAAAATTTAGGTCGTGTATTTATTTATTTAAGTACAGCTACATCACATACATTTCACATTCACAAAACATCGATCACTGATAAAAATTTATAAATAAAAAAAAAACAACTCTAATGCATTGGTCTAGCCAATAAGTCTACAACGGCCAATTACATATAAATAATTGGAGCCTGTCAAGCTTGACGAATGAAAGGTCAAACACACAGACACCCAGAATTAGAAACTACGTGACGTCTTGCGAAATGTCAGCACTTTATTATCTATTTGAAGTATTCTAGAATCTTTGATATCACACGCAACTATGACTGAATCTTCACCTCCTTACGTCGTTTATCGATCGACGAATAACTTTTTCGTCATCATCATCATCATCATTTCAGCCGAAAGACGTCCACTGCTGGACATAGGCTTCCCCCAAGCGCCGCCACAAAGACCGGTCCTGTGCGTCTTGCATCCATCGGCTTCCAGCAACCCTGACCAGGTCATCGGTCCACCTAATAACTTTTTGATGGACTATATTTCGCCATGTTGCGATATCTTTGGCGATGTGGATGGCGTCGCAGACTGTGGTCTCCAGTGTAGTACGGATTTGGTCTGACCAACGTATCGTACTCTTGGTCCTTGACCTTTTCCTATCCATCCCATCGGATTCTCGCAACCCTCACAAAAGTATAGAACTTCCGTGGGAAGCCTGCGTCTTTCGGCATATAGTCGTCATTCTAAAATCCTTTGTCTCCATCGATTACCTATTTATTCTGAGAGCTACGAGCCCCTCCCAGTACCACTTAAGTCTGGTGATTCTACGAGCTATGCCAGTAAAGTAACATTGGTTCTCGTGTGGATATCTACATTTCTGTTGCGTTTCCCTCTCCATTTCCTTTACGATAACTCACACAACCACTGCTCACACTTCTCTAACTTCACAAACTACACACACACAGTACACTCTCAATTTCATACCTAGCCTAATACTAACACAAATACTAATCACCCCTCTTTTATGTCGGGGGATAAAAATTACAATTAATTTATCAATGAGCTTTTCTAATGTACGAGTTCATAATTTAATTTGTATAATTTAAATGAATCAGTCCTGGTGACCTGAAAATACAGGATTTGAGTCTAGTGTACCAGTCTCCCACAATATAATGTCCATACTAATTATGTAACCGTAAAAATATTAATATTATGGTAAAAAAACCGTTTATTTCTACCAACATAACAAAACACACTTTTGCTAAACCAATTTCAACCAGCATGCAAAGTGTGCGAGCCGCTGATTTAATAGAGGCATGCGCATAACGAAATACTTCAGACAGAGGCAAGTTATTTTGCATTTTATATGTTCTGTAAAGCCGACAGAAAGCAAATTAATTAGTGACTACAACAAAAGCTATGCATTAGGTTTGCATAGCTTTTGTTGTTGTATACTTGAATTAGCTTTTTTTTAAAATTAAATTTTAAGAATTATCAAAGATAAATGACAACAATTTTTAATTTTTCTATTTTTTCTCAAGTTTTCCATAACAAGCTTTTATAGCTCGGTATATACCTTTGAATACTTATACTTACCTTTCCAAAAACTACAAATACGTTAGGGTTATCTAATTGTATTGCGGAGTCCCTTGGCCACATACCAACTCCATTATCAGACCCTAAGTACCATATAAGATCAAAGTACTCGTCAATACAAATCTAATAAGCCCAAACACGATAAGGTTGAGTGGTTTTATTGCTGAGCTCCTATGGCTACCTTCCAGCTCCATCATCAAATCAGCTCCATGTCATCATAATATTGCATTGTCATGCAATTTACACTTGGATGCAAAATTGCAGCTCAATCGGGTGAAGAAATCTGCTTCAAAATTGAGTTGTAAGATTTGAGCCAAACATACATAGTTACATTGCAAGCTAATAAAAAGTTTGTAAAAAGCATTTTTGTCTTGAGTACAAAATAATTATTTCCTGACAAAGAGTTTTCTTTCATAACTAGTACATAATTATATACATATTGCTTGCTAGTAGAAGAGAATTTTAGATGTAGTTACAACTAGTCGCCAAGTTTTCACGTGCACTGCAATTACACTCCATTCCACTAGAGTGAAATCATTAAACATTTTCACCTAGTTTCAGAGACGTCTTATAAAAGGTCAGTATATACGTAGTTATGTAATGAAAACTTTAACTGAATCTGTGTAGGTATATAAACACGCGATCGTAAACTGAATTACAGCCTGAAACCGTTTGAAAACTAGGTTATTTTACGTGCTGATATGAGTTTAAGACTTCTTGCTATTTGACTTAGTTTTTTTTAAGGTCCCGCCCTAAGGAAAAATCAATAAATGATCAAGATTTAACCTCTCGTCGGCATACGAGAGGTTAAATTATTATCATTGATCATTTATGATCAATTATCGCAGATCTACGCGAGCCACAATCGCTTTTTAATTGTGTGTCTAATTACGGCCTAAAAAATGATAATTGGCTTCTCCCTAGGGTAGGGCGCGAGGGCATGTCAGAGTTTTACTGACTAAAATCATGCCTATCTTACTTCAGTTACTCTTTGCGTTATGGGACCACGGGTATCATTTTCGCAAAAATCCCCCTGGTCCCAATAGGCATCGGCAGCACTGAGCTCCCACTGTTTGCTGACATCGTTTTGAACCACGTGAGGGTCACCACGCGCCGTTGACAACTCGATATGGGACCTTACAGAACTAGCGGATGGCGAGCTACCCATTGCTCGTGCTCGAGCCCATGGTGGCCGAAGATTGCTATATGACTCCTGACGCCCAGGGCGTCTTCTGTCGTGGCAGTCGAGACGTGTGGTTGCGCGTTTCCACAATTTTGCAGCCCTCTTGCTCTGGACCACGACCTGATCCAGGTCCTGGCAATTTAGGGTGAGCACTGTAAGCAGTCATTCAAATAACGGAGAGCAGGTTGCGATCTAAGTAACTTGGATTAGGCAGAGACACAGGTGACCATCTGGTAACCGTCTAGACCGAGTCCAAGTCGTTGACGGCACCCTAAGACCCAGCAGAATCGAAGCCTCTTGGGGTCATAGGTTAAAGTGAAAGCGTAACACACAGACCCTGGACCTAAATCAAAGAACGTACGGGGTGGGGATTTAGTCAATAAAAGTCTAACACTATCTTTCGCTCCACCACAGCATTGTCATTGGATGATTTTTGCCCACCATAAAAAGTTCCAAATATCCAGTACCTGAAAAATAAAATTTAACGTCACAAAAGCAAACAATAATTCAATCTTCAAAACACATAAGAAAAATCATAACAATATATCACCATTCACAATGAATTCCCAACCCCCATAAACCGCAAAAGGGTGATAACTCCACTCCCACCGTTTTTACCGTGAAGGTGAATAATAAGGCTCTGTGATAGCGAAGAGCCCCAGGTCCAAAATATTACCATTTAAATTGCCTAGCTCGGCCACTTAGGGTTGTACAACAGGGATGGCTTTATTTGTTTTTAGGATTACTTAGAATTGACATGGGGATCAGGGATTGGGGATTCTGTATTTGGGTCAACCCTAATGGCTAATTAGAATTAAAGTTACGCTTTTAAAACAAAGCACTATTTGTCTGGCCGTCAGTTGAGACCGGTCATCTCTTAGCTGCTAGATGTTTATTTCAAATTCTATTTTTTTTACTTTTTGTTAAGTGGTAGCGGCACTTATTTTTTTTACTTTTTGTTAAGTGGCCCGCTACATCTTGCTCGCATAATAGAAGCAACATGAAATTTGTAACCAAGTTATATGTAAATCTAAATTTGATTTAAAAAAGTGTCCATGGAAAATGGACACTTTAAAAGAAAACTATTTGAAATAAATTTAAAAAGACTTTGAGTTTAACTCGTAAAGAATAGTAGTACATCTTTGCAACCGAGGCGGAATTTGCACGAGCTGTAGGCGAGTGTGTTTTGGAGTCGAGCGCAGTAACCAATATACACGTGTATCAAACGACGTTTTTCAATACACTTCACTTCCTTGTGGTTTAATGCGCGCCTAGCTGATACGATAAAATAAGTAAGAGGAGCCACATTTTTAAAAGTGACGATGTTCTAAAACAGAGAAATAGCCCTATAACCCTAAAAACATACATTTTATTCCAAGGGCTTATTCTCTGTCCTGGATAAATCACCATACAGCGTGGCAATGCCGCCAGTCATTTGGGTACAGCAGTTTTCTAGTCGAAAGTGACGCAGAGGATTTTTTCGACGCTTTAGTTTTCTTTTAGTTCTTTAGGATTTTTATTTCCTGAATTATTATAACGATAATTAAGTGTTTTTTTTTTAATATGTAAAATTTCATGAGTATATTCTTTTGCTATAGTTTTCGACTTCTAGTAGAACGCTAAATCGTTGGCAGAATAGAATAGAGTATTATAAATTATTGCAACTTGCGTGCCAGCCCTAGAGTCGGCAGCAAAACTTTGCATAGTTATTTTACTTGTAAAAGCGTAAAATACCACCACAATAGCTTTGGCCTGGACAAGGACATATTTTTATCAAACGGTTTTATGAATGAAAATAAATCCAGAAACAAGGCAAAAAAAGTTGATGTTAACGACTTGGTAAGGGATGCAGGATTAAAATGGATAACGACACTTGGTGAAGGCCTATGACCAGCTGCGGACATGTTTTGGCTGAATGATGATGATAAACTTAGGCATGTATTTCTGAACGAGATAAAAATGAGGAATAAATTGTTTAAAACATAAAATTTGTGTTCACATTTCGCCTGCTTCGTTCTTCTCGTCTGATCATAATTTAGGTGTCTTCAAGGCAAAGGTGGAGAGGTTTTCAACCTTTCGATCTTGTAATTACAGACACAATTAAAGAACAATATGTGCGAACGCCGGCGCTCCCTTGGGGCTTAATCAATTAATAAACTAGTGCTCCTCATCATCAACAAAAAATACATCACTGCTTGCCATCAGATGGAACACAGTCAAGCTCAATTAAAAAAAAAAGACGCAAATAAATACAAGTCTTAAAAAAATACAAACAAAAACCATAAGTGGTTGAAAAATTTAAGTTGTATAAAATAAAAATAAAAAAAAACAAAATTCTGCCATCCCTACGAAGTCTTCCATCCATACACATTCGACTTATGCCTACTTCTTCATCCCATGACTTCGAACCTCGTACAAACTAGTTAAAAGTTCCCCAAGTCCCTGGCTACCATCGTCTAACTCGGCTCGCTTTGTCTTCTAACTGCTCGTTAGGATCGCACTGCGAACGTTCTCAAACGAGGCTACAAGTTCTATGTATGTTTCCTTGTATTAACACACTAATATACGTTTTATAAGGCAAACGTTCCTAGAGGGAGGCCTGTGTCCCAGCAGTGGGAACATTATAAAGGCTGATGCTATGCTAAATAAATAAAGTTTATGAGTGTCTGTGTTTTTTTTATCATAGGAAAAATCATCGAATGACGAATCCCGCCCTTGGACAGAGTGGAAGACAGTGTCAGACTTATACTCACTAAACGACCCACCGTTCCTTTCTGCCTTAGTTCCAGGGCCCCGGTGTTCGACTTTCGCATCAACCCTTGGCCCCAGAAGGCTTCGCCCCGGCTGGTCCACTACACTTGCTGACAACTCCTTGAAGCGCATGAGTGTGTGTGTATGATTGTTAATTCTTCACGCTCAATCGGCTGAACGGATTTTGATGAAACTTGGTACACAAGCTTAGAAAAGAATATAGGATATTTTTATCATGTATCATGGTTATTCCAAAAAAATAAACTCCATATTTTCTTGGAATAATCTTCTACTATCACGTAGGTGAAGCAGGACCTTCCTTTCAGAAATCGGTTCATGGCCCCGGTAGGCTTCGACCCTGCCAGGCCCCTACAGTGTGTTGACAACTCCAAGAGGCGCGCGGGAACAGTACACGCCGCCGAGGACTTGGACTCTGACCGAACAGCTGGCCTAAGATATGTTGCTGTAACTCCTAGTTGGGGCTGAGGGCGACCTTAATGCGTCAGCATTTCGCTTCAGGCCTTCTCCTCTGCGACTGTTCATTGCCAGCCCCCTAGTCAAGTTACTATTGTTTCGATTAACGCCCCCAATTCTTTTGTTCTGACGTTATTAGTCACTTGGTTAGAATAAAGGAATTGAAAGCGTGGTCAATTCCAAGCGTTCGACGCTTACACCAACCATATGATGGTTGGTGTAAGCGTAAAATAAAAACTTAGAAAGCCAGGTAAGTTTAGGGCAACCATGACCACATCCTCGAGGATTCCAGACAAGGCAAATGCCTTGGAATATGTTCAGGATCCCTTCGGAGCGTGTGGCCGATCCAGTTCCATTTGCATCGTTTGATCCGTTGAAGCCACCGCTAATTTTAATATGTATGTTTACTCGGCAGACTAAGTGACGACGGCGGTGTTCGAGTGACGTCACGCGTCATAATAGTGGGCGTAATCTGTATGAAGGCCATGTGGAAATAAATACATTTTGTAGGCGGTTGTTAAAAATTATTCTGGAGAATTTTTTTAAGAGGCAAATATGCGATATTTGATCTTTAAAACACAGTTTTTTTTATGGTAGATAAAAATCATCCAATGACGAATCCTGATTTTGGGCGGAGCGGGAAACAGTGTCAGACTCTCACTGACTAAACAAGCTACCCTGTGCCTTCCTTGCCTTATTCCCAGAGCCCCGGTGTAACGCTTTCGCACCAACCCTCGGCCCTTGGAGGAGCGTTTTTGGTTCCAACATTTTCGTTCTGAAAATTTCGACCTGCAAAACAAGCCCTGTGGACCGGCCGATTATATGTATAATCAAAAGCCTTGTTGACAGATTTTATTCACAGTTCTCACTCAAAATGAAATTAAAAACTTTATACGATTAACAAAAGTTTTTATTTTATCGCCCATATCAAAACAATGCTATAAAAAACTTTTTCCATTATACTAGAGCTCGACCATAGAGTTTTCAAATCATTGGATTTATATTTGTTCCTCTGCTTACCAGGATGCGTGGTAAGTAAGCAGAGTTTTTTCTTAATGAATTTTCTTCTTTTTTAATGAAATTTTTTAATTAGTTAAACTGCATAAAAACGTTATTTTAACATTTTTTTACGAAAAAAATGAATGAATTACATTCCAAATTAAAAATGTGATCGGGTTTGATTAGAATAACGACTTTATTTGCCGCGATGATTTTTTTTTTTGTATTTTTTTTTCTAAAAATAGAGAGTTAGAACATTTTATACAGGTAAACATAAGAAAAACAACATTTCTTTTCAAAAATAAAAAAAACCGTCGAAAAATTTCATACATAATATATTTTATTTATTTGTCTGGTTTCCGGACTTGGTGCGTGGGCCATGGCAGCCTTTAATCCAACCAGCCCACCTCACTCCAGAAGCAGATGAGTCTCTTCAGTTTGCTCAGGGCGTCTATGTGTGAACTCGGTGCTCCCAAGGTTCAGGTTCTTATCTCTCTGACGGCTGTGCACTCGAGAAGCACATATGTGACAGTTTCTTCTGACTACATGTATCCTCCATATAGACTATCCTTGATATTTATTGTGAAGAAGTGTTTGTTCAGGAACAGTAAACGGTGAATGACCCTGCCACCAAACGCATGCTGCCCCTGTTCAGTGGCAGAAAGTAGCTAGTATTTAAGCATGTCATGGCTTTTACAGGTAAATCCTATATAAATAAAACTATACTCTAACAATAATACTAGTAAATTCGTTCGTAACATTTTAGCCAAAAACGCCTTCTTACTAAAGAACTGGGACTTTTATGAAGTAGGCAAAGGCCTACTTCATAAAAGTCCCAGTTCTTTTAGCTACGCGTTATGTCAGTCAGTCAGTTTCTCCTTTTATATAAATAAAGATAGTTACAAAATTATATCAAAAGCCAAAGCCGAGCCTACGGCAGCCGGGAAAGTACTACGGCGTAGCAAGCAGCGTAGCCACGTAGCAGCCGCGTAGCACCTTCGTAGCGGCGAGTGCTACGAATTTTTGTCTGAATTGCAAATATGACTGGAAGTGAGATAGGAAATCGAAATTGATTATTAAAAAAAAACTATACTGTGTCATTTTGCACAATTTTCTAAATGAAAATGAAATACAAAAATTAATTATGCAGACACAATAGGGTAAAATCATTCCATTAAATTAGACAAATTAAAAAAGCTAGGGTTTTTCAAAAATATAATTAGAATTTAATTATAAAATAATAATATATAAGACTTTAAAAAAAAAAAGTAAAATTGTAAAGTTAATAAAATATTTCAAAGCCCATTTATAAACATTATAATCAACTTCGCAGTAATTTACATTGTCGCATGTAAAGTATTCCGACCCGGAACTAATTTTATAGCCCATATAAATTAATTTTAGCTTACGACAATTAAACATGCGAACACGCGCCAATTTACTGTGTATCCAAAACTGTAAAAGTTACTTTAAACTTAGTTAAAAAAAGCTACAAAAAAGTTTTTATTCTCTAACTTGCAATTTAGGTAATAAATACGAAACTAAAGTGATATTTTTGTAAGTAGTAGAAATCTGGCGTGAGATAAAAAAGAAATAAATTTTGTTTGTTTGTTGACAAAAAATACGGCGTTTTTTATTTTTTTTTATTCTAAAACCATATTTGCATTGCTTGTTAAAACTTTGTATAGTTAGGTTAGATGGTTTCAAAGTTTATTATGGACATTGCTTCTTAGAACGTGCAGGTCGAAAGAATTATTTTTTGTTTTAAATTCTTTGAACTTTTATCGGGTTTTTGGCCCTTGTTTCGCCATATAAATTATCAAACAAAAAATGACCTATAGCCAATTTTCGGATAAAAAAAAACCAAAGATCACAAAAAAAAATTGGTCATGCCGTTTCGGAGGAGTTCGATATCAAACAATGTGATGCGAAATTTTTATATTAAAAATAATTTCATAATTTATACTGTCATATATTAGGCAAAAATATGACAGTTTAAATTATGTTATCTACATATTTATCTCTTTCATGTGCAACAAGAAAAACCAACCTTAGAGATCAATTAACACAGTTTTCACTTAATTAAAAAAAGTAATTAAAATAGGAATTACCTCCTAGGTTGCTTCAGCTCACTCAAAGTACTCAAAGTAGAGCTGGAAAACACCGAAAACATCTCACGAATTGTAAACCCAGCAATGCATTTCACATTCAAAACAAAATCTTCGTCATTCTACAAACAATTTAAAACAAAACAAAAGACCAGACACCACTCGACTCAAAACCCAAAACCTATCCCAACTTGCGTCACAAAAATCACCCTTCCATCACGGACATACGACACAACCCTTCAAAACGTTACCGTAACAATTACAACACATGGAACAATGCAACAACCCCATAACAGGTCAATCCACCTGCTTATTACCACGAATCAACCCTTTCCACCCCTTCCCGGAAAGCTATATAAAGGAAATTATAACAACTGGCATTTCCCAGCCACAAATCATTTATTAATAACCCATTTTATTTAAAGAAACAAAGAATTGTTTCTGAAGAATTTAAAAATAGATTTGTTGAACAAAGTTTATGAAAAGAAGAAAATCTGAGTGCTATTTGATAATCTTTGTTGGAGTTTTTTGAGGTAATTTTTATGATAAAATGTTGTCGAAATTTTTCGGAAATGAGCGATCTTTTGGCAATAGAATTGAACGTCATTTTAGTTTGGCAACCGTACTCAATCGCTGACAAATTACGATGCTTACATCACCGTAATAACACGTAATAAAAAGTTAGTAATGTAACGTCGACACAAACATAAATCGTCGCGAATTTCCACCTAATTTCTCCAGTGTTTCGTTGGCCCCTCACGGAACCCAGTTACGTCGGGGCCGTGGTTCCCGGGTGCCGATCGATTCGCCCGGGGTAGATCTGGTTTTTTCGGACACTATACCAACGGGAGGGTGAACGAACCCAGTTATGTAAGGCGGGTCGATAGCGGCCGACATGCGCGCCGCACTCGCCGCCACCCCTCAGTACCGTTCGCGCGCGCTACCCCGACGGACGTGCACTTTATTTTTATCGCGTTTTTTCGTTCCTCTTTCGTTCTTTCCGTTTATGATTTAAGCCGCCACCATGTCGAAAGGCGATGGTGAACAGCAAAACGGTGGT
Organism: Mythimna loreyi; assembly: GCA_029852875.1. NCBI lineage: Eukaryota > Metazoa > Arthropoda > Insecta > Lepidoptera > Noctuidae > Mythimna > Mythimna loreyi. The sequence continues at coordinate 17,128,847 of CM056801.1, read as the reverse complement.
GGCGAGGAGTCCAAGACGAACCTGATCATCAACTACCTGCCGCAGTCCATGACGCAGGAGGAGATCCGCAGCCTGTTCTCCAGCATCGGCGAGGTGGAGTCGTGCAAGCTCATCCGCAACAAGGGCGCGGCCTTCCCCGACGCGCTCAACCACGCGCTGCACGGCGGCGGCCAGAGCCTGGGCTACGCTTTCGTCAACTACCACCGCCCTGAGGATGCCGAGAAGGCCATCGCCACGCTCAACGGCTTGCGCCTGCAGAACAAGACCATCAAGGTCTCGTACGCGCGCCCCAGCAGCGAAGCCATCAAAGGCGCCAACCTATACGTCTCCGGACTTCCCAAGACTATGACACAAGCCGAACTTGAGCGGCTGTTCAGCCCGTACGGCAGGATCATCACTTCGCGGATTCTGTGCGAGAACTCCGGCGGCAGGCCGTTCACAGGCGGCGAGCAGGGGCTGTCGAAAGGCGTCGGGTTCATTCGTTTCGACCAGCGCGTGGAGGCAGAGCGCGCCATCCAGGAGCTGAACGGGACGGTGCCGAAGGGCGCCACCGAGCCGATCACGGTGAAGTTCGCCAACAACCCCAGCAACAACGGCAAGGCGCTGGCGCCGCTGGCGGCGTACCTGCCGGCCGCACTGCGCTTCCCCGCGCCGCTCGGCCGCTTCAGCTCAGGCAAGTCCCTCCTAGCCATCAACAAGGGCCTGCAGCGCTACAGCCCGCTGGCGGGCGAGCTGCTGGGCGGCGTGCTGCCCGGCGCCGTGGGCTCCGAGTGGTGCATCTTCGTGTACAACCTGGCGCCCGAGACCGAGGAGAACGTGCTCTGGCAGCTGTTCGGGCCCTTCGGCGCCGTGCAGAGTGTCAAGGTGATCCGCGACCTGCAGACCAACAAGTGCAAGGGCTACGGGTTCATCACCATGACCAACTACGACGAGGCCGTCGTGGCCATCCAGTCGCTCAACGGATACACGCTCGGCAACCGAGTGCTGCAGGTCAGCTTCAAGACTAATAAGATCAAGACCATCTAAGGGGGCCGCCCCCTCGGCCTAGCCCGGCGCTAGGACGGCACAGCAGGACGCACCCATACATACTCTCCCGCCGGCAGCCCAGCCGCCGCATGACTCTCCGCTACGTGGACACAGGCTTGTCACCTTTCAGTGAAAATTTAGTATTTTGTCGTGTTATGTACCTATATGTAAAATATTACGTTTTCACCGTGTATATGCGAAAGTGATGGACTTTAGACTTTACGGTGACGTATTCAATGCCAAATACTTGATAAGCACGAGTCTAATGTACATAGACTTAGGTGACATTCCTAACATTGGACCTGACTTTATAGACTGTCTTCCCGAGCCCGCCTCCTCAGGGTTGCCGGGCGGGCGCTTTTGTAATTGTAAAACTAGAGAAATGTTTTTGACTGTATTGTGTGGTAACCCTTTGTTCGGCGCCGGGTACAGTCGGCCGCAAAAATTGGGTTAAGTGTTGAGGAAATCAAAATGGCGCCGAGGCGGAGCCGCTCTGCGCAAGTCCGGATAAGATGGCGCTGCATCAAGGGTGACCACGACACGCAATAATATTAGAAGCTCCGCATGAGATGTGGCGCGCCTGGCCAGAACACTGAACATACATATTGGTAATAGTCAATAACAAAATAATAATATTTAAACTTCGCTTATGAACGGTTGTGGTTTAATCGAGAAAATAGTTTTCGAGTAAATAAAATAATCTTAGCAATAATAGCCTAAATGCTATGCTCCAATTTTTTATGCGATCATATCGTAATAATTACATTAACGTACGTATTTACGAGATAAGGAGACAGACGAACTACGACAGACCGCGGTGTCGCTCGCCGGACGACGGCCACAATCGAAGTCAAATAGTGTTATATTGTTAAAGATTGGAAAGAAAAAAATATATATTATCTATACGTATATTTTAATCATATATTAAAATTAAGGATGAAAAAAAAACTAATCAAAAACTGTGATAGGTTTTGATAAAATTTTAAAGATCAAAGAACGTGTGGATTGGACTGTCCGCGGTCGCGAGGTCGCGAGGTCGGCAGTACTTAGTATTAGAGAAATTTTTGAGATACATTTTCGATGTGGTGTTACGCTGAGCACTCGGGGCTGAGCCGCGTCGTTCGGAGGAGACGGATGTCCCGGGCGCGGGACTCGGACACGGGAAAATCGATCGAGCCATTCTGGGGAGCGCGCACAGGCGAGCGAGGGGCCCGGGCCCGGGGAGGGGGGTGCGCGACCACAACCCGCCCCCCACCCCTCGCGGTGGGATGAGTCCGTTCGCGGAACAATGGTGCATACTCTAGTCTAACGATATCGTTCCAAAAATAATTAAATCGATGTGTAAACATATGATCGGTACCTGCTATAATAATAATGTATGGTTGCGGCCCTGCGTCTATTCGACCTAGGCCTTAATTGTCTTAGTCTAAATCGAAATTTGTAAATAGAAAAAAAAGTTGTTTAATTTAAAATAATAAATGAATAACTAAACTGTACCGCCGCGTCTGAACAGGAGCCGCTAGGTTCTGTCACACATGAAAACTTTACCCGAAAAAGACCTACTATGAAACATCGAACTTGAATAGATATTTTAAATATCGTGCCGTCCTAACGACCCTACGATTTTTGTAAAAAAATATATACTTAATATTATGTAAAAAACAGTTTTGTAACATTTCAAATATTAAAATAAATAGGTATCTACTCATTACATACCAAAAGATGGAGATAAAAATTTACAAGTATTTATATATTTATTATAAATGTAAAACGTGCAATAACTAATAGCCAGTAATTTAATAAAAAAATATTATTAAAAAAGTCAAAAATGACTCGAAGAGGCGTTGATTGACATAGTATCAACATGTAATGTGGGGTTCGTGCCACTGTTTACGTACTATTTATTGTAAACTATTTGTTTATCCGCACTCAGTACGCGCGAATCGATTCACTAATTTTTTCCATTAATTTAATAACATAAAATCTACAAAAAAAAATTGCTTAATTTCGATACAGCTTAATGATGCTTTGACATTCCATTTTTTAGTCTTAATACTTTTATTAGGAGTACTCTTATTAATTTAGAAAAAAATTGTGAGTTACCTAGACATCTCTAAACGTCACTTCATCTGTCAGGATTGACAGCTGTCAATTCGAAGTGACGTTTTCAAATGTCGATTATGTTTGATTTAGTTTTAACGGTTGGCTAAGAAATGAGAATTTGTATGGTCGGCGTGTGAAGCACAATATTCGCTACTACTTACTATTATACTATGTAGTCGTCTCTTAGGTTAAATATAGTTGTTGTGTTTTGTGTTGTTTTCATTCAACATGAAAATTTCAACTATTCTAGTCATATTATTCCGAAAGGAATCATTATTAAATTATAATAAAAAAAATATTTGATATTTTGAATAGTTGAAGTTAATGGTCAATGTTGATAATAATAATCTTAATGATAATTTGGTCATAAATTTTTTCATCTTAGATTTACCGTCATTAATTTAGTGTATGTGCAATTAATTGTATTTTATGTGTAAACTTAGTGTGCATTTAACTTATTTAATTTATAATTATTATATTCCTTAATATTAGTTTTTATCGATGTCGATATATCGTCGAATAGTGTCGTCTCTAGTCATGAATGGTACAGGTGAACACAAAAGTGTTGGTCACCACTTTATTTATTAGCGTCGATAAAAATTGATGTTTTTTTCGAGAATTCGATAAGGTTAACCTAAATTGATTTATTTATTAGGGAAATATATCGGGCAATTAATCTAGGTCGGAAGCTTGGATGTGCTAACTTTGTTTGGTAAGCAAAAGTCATCATTCGGTTAAATTACACAATTTTACGAGTCCTTCTTAAAGTTATTTTCTCAAATATTTGCGTAACATAAAGCTTAATACGTCGTATTGAATCGAAACATAAAACACCAAAGTATTTTACGGAAATTTCATCGACTTTTTAGATAATAAATAAGAAATAATGAGATTGCAGAATGATTAAATATGCAAAAATGATATTTTGGAGTGAAATTGTTCGTTAGGAGTTCGGTTAGGTGTTACGTGACTAGTTAGTAGAATGTTTTGTGCGCCCCTCTTCTTTCGGTAATAATTATAAAAAATAATAATAATTAATAATAGTGCTCAATAGCTTAGAGGGCCATGCCCGTAGTACGTAACGCGAAAAGCAATAAAAATAATTGTGAATTTTATAACAGACAACACGGGTAATAACTACACCATAATTAACTTAATATTTTTGTATGTATTTTAAAATATACTGTAATTCATATCTTCATAGATGTAAGCGGCAGACTCGCAAAACGTTCTACTAATTCAGAATGGTTCAAGTTTTAATTGCTATAGAAGATAAGAAGAAAATCTTGGTCACGGGTCTCGTGTTATAAATGACAAAAAAATGAAAACCTTGCTAGGTAACGCTAGAGCAATCCAAAAAACCTATTTTATCAAAACTCATCACGGACCACGAGATAAATATAATTATATCGACTGAATAAGAAATGTCATCATTTTATTGAAAGAAAAGTATAGTAATTACAAGTTGAACCATCGAAGTTGTCTACAAAGCTATGGTAAATAGGTTGTGGATAAAATCGTCGATGCTAAGTAACTAACCCCACTAAGTGTCAAGGGATATCTGATCAATAGCATAACGGCTACTTTTTGAAAGGTGTTTTGATGCATTTTTATGAAATTAAAAAATAATATTATTAAAAATATTAAAAAATCGTAATTAATTGGCAACACAGAAACAATACTCTAATACGCATAGGCTAATTGACAATGAGGCTGTGAAATTAGCAAAAATAAAGTTAAAGAGACACGTGACGATTGATCGTTATTTAATAAATAAATATTAACGTAAGTTAAATCACAGAACAGAGATATAATGGGAAGTTTATTTCACGCGCCACAAACTGGTCGGCACACATCATTTCCTAATCGTTTCCTATTGTGTCGATAATCACGAATTCCCAATCGGAAGCATGAGCTTTGCCTAGCGTGGATGGATTCCAACGTGCCATACTCACTCGTTACCAGTTCTATCCTGTGAATCATTGAACACCTTTTATAATATAAGGAATGTATGTATCAAGATGATCAGTCCCTTAAGGGATTTGAGCTTCGAGCGGTGTCAGTGGACCCACTGGACCCGCTGGACCCGCTTGAAGCTACATACAGCAATAAAGTGTTTTATATAAAGAATGCGATGCGATAGTACATAAGATATAGGTTGCTAGCCCATAGCCTGACGCCTCTCTGTTCTGTGATTGGAATCATGCAATCACGCGTACAAAAACATATTAATGCCCATATTTAATAAGTAAATCAATTGAAAATAATACTCCAAACTGCGTGAACTGTTTGACTGTCCAGTGTGAAGTTATGATAGGAAATAGTGAGATGGGAATAAAAGCATATAGAGTTTTTCTATACAGCTTATCGTGTAGAATGGAATGGCCTTAAACTCGGACGCAAGCACAAATAATTATCACTGTGGCCGAGATGTACGCGATTCCGATAGTTAGGTCACAAATGAAGAAATGATCTTCCATAGGAAATAAATACGTAAGATTTATATTTCTGCACGTAAAAATATTTCAGTGTCAACACCTAACTGTGTCTCGATACTTGACGCGCCCAAACGATATGCTCAATTTAATAATGAACGCCGCGTCTAGTGTTGTGACACAGCTCCCCCATCGATAACTCTGCATAACGATTGAAATATTTTTCACGTCGTAGGAAACTCGAGACATCGACTAAATGTGTTACTATTACTTCATAAATGTCAAAATTGCTAGTGAGAATACAGAACGCAATGCACAACACCTAATGATACTTGTATGCTGCTACAGCTGTATTGTTATAAAATTATTAATAAAATCTAATACTACATTTGCTCACCTTGTACTTCCTTGTATTTTGGATCCGTTTCTCTAGTAGTATAGCTTAATAGTTTAATGTCTATCGATAATTTTATAAATACAGCTAACTCTAGCAGCCTATTGCTTCCCTATACGCATGATCATCGTCACAAATGTTCCGAACACATAGTGTTGTACGATTTGTTTCGAATAAAATTCTTTTCAACTAATCTCATTGACGATTCTGATTAAAATAGCCCTATGTGTTTTTATCCCTAAATAATCGTTATAGACAGTGAAAACCGGAGCGAGTGGTAAAATAAAATCGACCTGACGTAGGATAAAAAGCTTTATTTACAAACATATTAGGATGAAATTAGCTTGACAATACGCCGTCGGGTAAAAAAACAGATTGCAATAAATATGTAAATAAACATCTAAGGATCGGTCCTGCTTCGGGTAAGCGAATTATAAATAAAAAAAAATATTAATAACCCATAGTTTCGAATTTAAAATAAAAAGTAATATCATGTAATATCAATTTCACTGTCTATTTATTAGTATTCGTTTTCGGTGTTGATTCCTCTTAAGCTGCATGATCACAGTTGGTTCCCATTTCGTATTCATACTCATTATTAGATCTTGCTGTTGTATTTTTGAAACATTTCACACTTCAGTGTAGCTGGTTTTATTATATCGTGATCGCTATCGATAAATTTTATTCCGGTTAGCAGTAGTGTCACATCACTATGATTTGCAATATTTTCGACGCGATGGGAACGAACTCAGTGTCATACAGAGTAGATTGTGATACTCCTAGTGCATACTGATAGTCAATACTCATAAACCCATTCCAAGGATCAGAAAGTGTCATCACTTCACGATCTCTTTCGTGTGAATTTTCTAATGTGTAAAATCAAACCAACTTCCCACTGACTCAATAAGGCTAGGAAATAATTTAGAAAAAAATGCATCGTAAGATAAGAATCTCAAAAAATAAAGTATTGAATAAGTATTTTACCAACTTCAAAGTTAAGGTGTACTAGACAATGAAAGCAATGATATTTATAATAATAAAAAAAATGAGATTATGAATAATTCGGTCAGCCATTTTCCTTGTTCTTGCTGACGTCACTTTGATACAAATACGTATTTTATAAAAGTAATAAAATGCAAAAAAAAGTTTAAAAAAACACTTAAGATCTTCCGGTATTAACATTTAAAGAATCAATGTTATAAATTTCATTTTCGTCTTTTTATGAATTATTATAAAATTAAGGAGGTAGATGTCTATATGTGTTGGTGGTAAAAACCGATTTAGTTGATATCGTACCTAAAAATTAGGTATTTCTATAATAATTATTGTGTCGTTTTAATAAATTACCTCTACCTTATAGCTTTTGTGAGAAATTATAATTTGCACAAAAATAGGCGAGTAAGGTAAACACTAAAACTGGAACTACTTTTGTTATTCTAAATTTCAACTATGTGGATAGTTGGAACATAGAACGATGACTCTCCAGAGACTCAGCGGTGCGTCTGAACTTACCATCTTTGCACTATTACCCGTAGACGCATCGCCTTGTCTCTGACAGTCCAAAAAAGTTTAAAAATATATGAAAATGTCAAAAGGATTTGAACAATAATTTTGACAGTTAGTATATTTTAGTGTCCAAACAGTTTTAGTGTCGCTCTTAGTCATAAATGTTGTTTCCGATAATTTATAAGATCGTTCTAAGGATATTGTGTAGAGTTCTCCAAAGCCGCTATCTTTTCCCACAGTACGTGTATAATCATTTGGGAAAAGCGAGCGTTTGCAAAATTCTGCACGCAATCTTTCTACGATAACGCATTAGAAAGATTTTGAATAAAAAAGAATACTCATTCCTAAAGTAAGCATGAATAACCAATATATTTACATCAGTAGATACTTGGCTGTTTTTACGTAATTCTTAATTAATATTTTCACGTAATTTATGTGTCTATAATTAATTAATTTATTGGAATTAATTATAATAAAAAAAAAATATGGAAAAAATGTCACATTCTTCACTTTATACAATAGTTTTTACAATATGATATTTAATATCCTCAATGGTTGTAACTATACATTTCTTGTTCTAAATATATAAAAAACCCGACATTTGAGTTTTTTTTTTCAACCTGATGCATCAATCCTTTATTTTGCTAACACTGAATTACTCGTAGTAATAGATACACAAAACTATATACAGCATCACACAGGTCATTTGTGATCTACAGCTAGCTAGCACAATGCTAAGTTTTGTTACCTACAGTTGTTGCCTCACCAAGGCTAATTAGTTTTAGATGTGTATCAGGTTCACAACTCTGTAGTTTCTATGGTTAAAATATTTTTCTACTGCAACATAACACGCACCAACGTACAATGAAATCTCAAAAAAAACTAAGCACTTGCACATAAAAATAATAAAAAATAATTGCATTTTTTTAAATGTAAGTATATTTGTTGCTAAGTAAAACACCAAAACACAATTAAATCTTTAAAAAACTAAGCACTTGCACATAACCAAAAAATAATGCGCGTCTAATATCTTAAAAAATAGAATAAACACACAGAAACATTATTCATATGTATGCATATTTAAAAAATCAACCTTTATGAGACAGTATAACTACACCCTCAATTATTCTAGTTTTTTTTCTTTGATTATTGCGAACTGTCATCAAAAATAACACTGCTTTTGCGATTTCCATAAAAAAGAACAGTTTATAAAAAGGTTGCTTTAAAAAACGATTTGTAAGCACTTTTGACGCTCATTGTACCTCTCCATTTTGTACTAGTACTTTTTTCTGCACTGTGTTGTTTTGGCAATCTTAACTGCTAGAAGTACCAGGGGTGGCTAATAAGTTCATGCTCTAAAGTACTTACCGATGTCTCAATGTATAACTACTAATACTACTAATTGCGGGACTCATTGTTGTTATAAATTGCAATAAAGTTATAAATAATTTATATTTTTTTTTATTGTATATATAATTATTTTATAATCTAAAGTCAGGATTTTTTAATAATTTATTTTATAAAATAATTATATATAAAATAAAAAAATATAAAATTGTATATTTCTTTAATCAAGTAGCACCTTAGGCTATGAACTTATCATCCGCCCCTCATATTATAGGTAATATGCCAACACTTTTATAAACGAAATTTAAAATAGGTAACTCAATGCAATCAAACAGCCAACTGTACTCTAAGCTCACGGAATTCCGGGTCTCATCCATCATCATACTCCAGCTGCCTTCATCAGTCTTCAGTACTTCAAGCTGTTCGAGACCCCTGCAGTTCAGAAATCATCAGCTCCAGGAAGAATTCTATCAAAATCATAAGTACTTAAATTTAGACATTAATAAATAAATATTCACATAGTCACCTATACTCCATCCGTCTCATTTTTACCGTCTGTTCAAATAATTTTGATTTTTATTTCGATGATGGTGTGGCAAATGGTAGCAGCATTAATAAGTTGGTACTTTTAACCTTTTTTTTAACTTTTAATGCCATCCTTATCCTTACGGAATAGAACTCAAATTTGGTTGAAAGGACGGTAAAAAAGGTTTGTTTAAATATTGCATCTTATTTCGTGTGGAGTATAGCGTATTAAAATATTTAGTGAATTAGGTACTTACATAGCGACATAATTCAAACATATAGTCTTAGTAATTTCTTATATCTAAGCATGATGTTTGTACCTAATTTATTAGTTGCACCAACTAGAATAGTGCCTTTTGATACAAGTGTAGAAAATTTGTCATTGCAATTGAGACGGCATTCCCCCGAGCCATAGGTGAGGGTGAGGGCTGCAGAGACAAATTTTGTCGTGAATCAAACGTTATCAATACACTTACGAAGAAAAATTAAACGGGTGTATTCAAATAGTAGAATAAGAGCTTTTTTTCGAATAAGTGTATTGAACAATTTTAATGAGAGCTCTTGTTCATATGCTGTTCCTCTTCTTATTTTAGAATATAGATTTTAGTTACACCAGCTATATATGCTTAGCCAATAAATCCAGAGACATTTCATGTGACATATAGATTTGACTAGAACTTTAGTATGTTTAAAAATATTTCTCTAGTTCAGCTAGTTCCCTGTATGAATGTATGTATGGGTGCGACCATGTGACCTCTTTCTAGCACATGACTACAAATATTGAGTATCTTTTCATCACATCTGATTACTTTTCTGTCTTTCTTTATTTTCACCATTATTATTTTTCTTACTTAATAAACGAAAGCGTTCATTATTATTGTGTCATCGCAAGATGAGCTGAGGAATTACACGAAAGACTTGTAGCCTTTTTTTAGGTGTTGAATTCATCCAGCGACATCTCCGCACCCTTAGGTGGAGAATGAGATGGTATCAGATTTATAGTTACTAAAAGAGAACACAGTGGTGTTCTGATCAAGCGGGGCATGTCTCTAGTGTGTGCTCTAACGTATCCTCCAGGCGTTCCACATAGTGCAGATACCCGGGCGTTGATTCCACACAAATCCGGTGCGGGAACTTCTCAACTGATCGTGTTCGGTGAGAACCTGCTTCATCCGGAAGGTGAAGACGCCATGAAGTTTTTTGAAACCTTCTGGGGCCAAGGGTTGATGCGAAAGCGGAACACCGGGTCCCTGGAACTAAGGCAGGAAGGAACGGTGGGTCGTTTAGTCAGTAGAAATCTAACACTGTCTCTCGCTCCGCCTAAGGGCGGGATTCGTCATTCGATGATTTTTCCCACCATAAAAAAAAACCTTAAAGAGAGGACTTATCGCCATAACTATGGCGCGCCCACCCCCATGAAACGTATAGGGTAACTGAACGAAGAAAGCTGAGCTTTAAACACGAAGAGTTTACCAGATCCAGGTACTGGTGTACCTGAGCTTCGGTCACTCTTGTGAACAATTCCTGCCCAGTCCTGGCCTGGAAGGCATCAAGTCTAGCTGGCCTCGTCGATTATGCTGCCAACTCTTTAAGACTAAGACGTACATGGAACTAAATCTTTCACCACCATCGTGTTACAGATGGTACCTACCTACCGTACCTGTGATGGCTGAGAATCATTCTGTGACTTTCAAAGCTTACAATATCTTCAGTAGTGACTGGGGTGTGAGGATTGCCAACTCCTTACACTTTCCTCCACCTCCTTTACCCGCTTTTCAGAAGGAGATGACTGCTCTGTCACTCACTCTCGCTCTCACGTGGACCAGAGCCTGGCACGAGACCTAGACCTCCAGAGGACTAAGTAGTGCTTCATCCACGCAGGGCACACATTCACCCTATGCTCAACTGTGTTCTTCGGGCTGTCTGAACAACCGAACAACCGTAACACCTGACCATTTCTTCCCACCGAATCCGAAACAGGAACCACCCAAAACAACCGAGCCCTAGAGACCTGAGTGAGGTGGAAAATAAGGATTCTTGGAGTCTGTCTAAGCACTCCTTAAAGGGAAGACTTATCACCATTATTGTGGTGTATCCGTCGCTTACCATCAGGTCAGATGGGTGGTTAAGCGTGAGCAAGGTATTCGTCTGAGCAGCAGGTGAGTGTTATGAGCATATTGCTGCAGTGACAAATGTCTAAGTGTATGAAACAAACACATTTTTCAATAAACTTTAAAAAAAATAAATAAAAGGCGATGTCCGGTAACTTGTGTAGTATCCAGCATACCTACACTTTGCACAGTTTTCTGCACTAGTGATGAAATTAGTAAATTGTGTGCCTAGAAGCGGTAGAGATAGGATCGGGTTTTCGTTTAAGAGTTTTGAATTACATATTTTTACTGATTATTATTATTTTCGTATGGCATTTGATAAATCAACTATATCATTCCTCATACTGAAGAAAAATACAAATAAACCATATTTAAACCAGAATCATAAAAAAACATACCAACATTAACATTTTTTTTTTTCATTCATTTTAAATTTATGTACCCACAAAAACTTGAAAATGAAAATAACAAATACAGATACAAGAGTACAAAGATACTGCTTATTTCAAATGAAATTTCTTCCAGCAGACCTGCGAGAAGAGAGTTAGATGAAAGATATTTTTTAGATTTTATTTACAAAATACAAATATCCAATAATCAATATCATCATTACATAGTATAAAACAAAGTCGCTTCCCGCTGTCTATATTTAAAACTAAGCAACGGATTTTGATGCGGTTTTTTTTTTAATAGATAGAGTGATTCAAGAGGAAGGTTTATCTGTATAATACACGCATAATATATTCAATATCAGTACCCGTGCGAAGCTGGGGCGGGGTCGCTAGTCAATAATACACCTATTCATTTATTCATTTGTTTAACATTCAAATCTTTGGTCATTTAGATTCAAATTAATATTATTTTAAATATAGATTTTGTAGTTCTTTCGACTCTACACCACCATCCTTGCTGGTTTTAAAGTCATTACATATATATACTGTGTATATATCTATGCTGTGTATGCACGTATGCATACACAGTATTTAATCCCAATACAGCTAATGGAAGGGGGTGTCTAATCCGATGGTGCTCACGTCTGTCGGCAGGATTCACTTAATATTATTAGTAGCAGCCAGTCAGTCGGTTGTTTTGACTTCCCATGAAGATGATGTTGTTGTGTATGTTTGTATTTATGTAAGTTTGTTTATGTATTTTTACACACTACACTGTGATCCCTCTCTATCACTCAATGGTTTGCTGAAAGAAAATTCACTTGCCTTTGTACATTATGTAACCATCACCATCATCAGCCTTTTCAATGTTCCCACAGCTAGGACACAGGCCTCGTCTCTAGGAGAGGGAATGAGCCATAATCCAGCACGCGAGCCCAATGCGGATTGGTGGAGGTCACATGTCTTCGAATTTTTGGTTCTAGGACATGCTGGTTTCCTCACGATGTTTTCCTTCACCGCTTTGAGAGCAGTGGTGATGAAATAAATTACAAAAAGTAATGAGCCTGGCTGGGTTTGAATCCGCGACCAACAAATCGTAAGTCGGGGCCTTTACCACTCGGCCACCACTGCTCTTGTAATCCTCTTTCTTATATACTGTTTGGATTACAATAAAGAATTAAAGAAAGACAGAAGATAAATACCGAAATAAATATGTCTGGGGCTAGGGCTGGAGGAAAACTACTGGGGCCCGGGTCCACTTTCTGAAAGGAACATCCAACCACGGTATGAAGGCTAAGAAGGAAAGGGTTGGGTCGTTTAGTCAGCTCAGTAAAAGCCTGACACTGTTTCCCGCTCCACCCAAGGCGTTCCCGCACACCGCAGGAGAAAAGCATCTTTCTATAATAGCTTCAATTTTTCCAATCGAACCATTAGTTCCAGCGATTACCTTCTACAAACAAAGAAACAAACTTTACCTCTTTATTATATTATATAACAAGTAATAAGTATAGGTGTAGATAGATTTGTTACATTATATTGAAATTTTTATTAATACAAATTATTTTTATTTAATATTATTCAAGCTGTATAAAGTCACTAATCACAAAGTGCCTAGAATGCTGGCAACATTGCCACGTCAAACGGCAGAACCAATTAATTAGCTAAATGAAAACCCAGTCATCCGGCCAAATGAAGAGTGGACTAGCCCTTACTAATATCACAAACAACTCGATGAGCATTCGGACCCTAAATCAGTACTTAATTTGAACCCTATGTAAAAAGCAACCCTGTAGAGCTCGCCGCCAATAATCCCTGTTACATAGACCCTCGGCTTCCTTTTAGAGGTACGTTTCATGTGGCTACTGCGCTAATTGACCTGGCCGCCCAATCAAAGGCCACAGGCGGACAGTCGGTCACAGAAGTATCTTGACGATTTTGTAAAAAAAATTGGTAATTTCTTTTTCTGTTTATTTCGCTGGAAAGACACGATTATGTTTATTCAATTAACTTAAATTCAATTTATTTCAGACTAGCTTTTGTCAGCGGCTTCGCCCGCGTACATAAAATATAGCCTATGTCACTCAGGAGTAAAGCAGCTTTCTATTGTTGCTAATTTTTTTCCAATCGGGCCAGTAGTTCCAGAGATTATCTCCTACAAACAAAAAAACAAACTTTACCTTTTTATTATATTAGTGTAGATAATAAAATTCATAAAATTACATAAGAGTGAATTCAAGTTAAAGGATTATATAAAGAAATTGTCAAACATAATTTATGAAAATACAAGGTGGGCCAAAAGAAGTCATCCGATGTTGTTTGGCTCTCTTTTTTTCCTATATTAAAAACTTTAATTCTGTTTTCTGATTATGTTTATATGAACCTTTAGAATTTTATTGGTCAAGTCGAGAAGATTATATCGGCCAAATGGGCGTCGTCACAATTGATTGACATACGGGCTCGTTTTATGGCATTTTTCATAACTTCGGTGAGAACTTCGGGCGACAGATTCTCGCACCCGTATCGAATGTTGTTTTTGAGGGCTTCCAGAGTCTTGGGCTTGTTTACGTAAACACGAGATTTCAAAAAACCCCACAAGAACAAGTCTGGAACGCTTAAATCGGGCGATCTTACGGGCCAGTGCAAATCGCCAAAACGAGAGATGCGGCGACTCGAGAACGCTGCCTTCAGAATATCAGTTGTGGCTCGCGCAGTGTGTGCCGTTGCTCAGTACTGTTGGAACCACATGTCTTTCAGTCCTAATTCGTCCAATTGCGGCAGAAAAAACTCTGTCAACATGGCACCGTCCACTGTTGTCGTAGGGCAAGCGGCATTCTCGAAAGAAATGGCCCGATGACTCCTCTAGCGTGAACAGCGCACTACGCAGTCACTTTGAGCGGATGTAATGGGTCCTCGTGCATCACTCGTGAATATCCGGTGCCCTAGAAGCGGTACTTTGGCTTGTTCACGTACCCGTTGAGGTGGACATGTGCCTCATGAATTCGCGCTGCGCCAACATCACACACGAATTACGTTACGCAAAAAGTTAGACACGATTATTCCACGTTCTTAGGGAGCGTTTCGCTTCATGGCTTGTTCACATGTATTCTATATCTGTCTAGTCCACAAATGTCAAAACAGATCTGAAATTAGCGGCCATTTGCGAAAATGAGAGCATCTTCCAATAGGGTGATTTCTTTTGGCCCACCCTGTATGTATAGTAGAAATTATAATTATAAAAAAAAAACATAATAATAAATTAAACAAATATACATACCTCATCATCATCAGCCTTATTAATGTTCCCACTTCTGGGACACAGGCCTCCTCTCTAGGAGAGAGAATGGGCTAAAATCTACCACGCGGGCCCGGTGCGTACTGGTGGATGTCACACGTTTTCGAATTTTTGATTCTAGGACATGCCGGTTTCCTCACGATGTTTTCCTTCACCGTTTTGAGAGCAGTGGCGATGAAATAAATTACACAAAGCAATGCGCCTGGCTGGGTTTGAAACTGCGACCTTTCAACTCGTAAGTCGAGGCCTTTACCACTCGGCCAGCACTGCTCATATACAACAAATATTAAAATGACCAACATCTTTTCTCTCCGACTGTCCATAGGGAGGCTGTCAATATTGATTCAATCTCCGGTTTCGGATCACACTGACCCCCGCCCCAGGGGCCCAGCGGCCCGAGTGGGGGGTGCCCAGGGGCCCAGGGCAGGGTGCCTCCACCACGCAGTTATTAAAACTCTTTGACGGGTGGAAATAACGTAGTGATGCGGAAACATGACGGTTTGTAAGGACTAATTGATGTTTTAATAAAGTTAGGGAAGGTAGATATTTTATTGTGAATATTGTTAATTAAAAAATTTCACTAGTTTCTGTCAGCGGGTTTGCCCGCGAATTTCTGTTCAGCCATTTGAATGTAAAGAACTAACATGTAAATCTTTAAGACTAACGCATAATGGTTTACAGCCCATTCCCTCCTCTCTTAGGAAGGAGGTCTGAGTCCCAGAAGTGGGAATATTATAAGGCCAATGCTATACTATGAGACTAATAATATTGTGCCGTACTGTAGGTTTGTTTGTATTTTTGACTGGAATCCGTCATCAACTAAAGCGCGTATTTTGTGTACGGTTTAGCGTTTTAGCAATTTAGTTTTGCGTTAGTTTTGGTTTCTTAGGTTAATATTGTTTTTCCAAAAAATATAGGTAAAGCAACAATAAATTATCAGTAACCGAAATGAACAAAAGAGAGCAGTGGTGGCCGAGTGGTAAAGGCCCCAACTTAGAGTTGTAGACCATTACACAAAAGCATTACACAAAGTAATGACTTTGTGTAATTTATTTCATCACCACTGCTCAAAAAACGATACAGGAAAACATCGTGAGGAAACCGTCATGTCGTAAAACCAAACATTCTAAGACTTGTGATATCCGCGCTGGGCCCGCGTGGTGGATTACGACCCATTCTCTCTCCTATAGAGGAGGCCTGAATCGCAGCAACGGGAACATTATAAGGCATAATGCAACAAAATAACCTTATCCAAAAAAACACATTAGGTAATCAGAAAGTTGCGGTCAACGACATATGGCTATTTCACATTTGACGCACTGCACCCTCACGCAGGCGGCGACGCGTGACTACACGAGTGCATTTAAATCACTTATAACTAGACTCAGCTGATTTTTACGTAAAGGGGAATAATACTAAGTAGATATTTATCTATATATATATATATAAAAGGAGAAACTGATTGACTGAAATATCAACGCACAGCCAAAACTACTGGGCCTAGGAGCGTGAATTTTGCCCAGGGCTTCCTTTTATGACGTAGGCGAACACTAAGAAAGGTCTTTTCAAAATTCAGCTCCTAAAAGGATATTTTGGGGGTCTAAAGTTTGTATGGAGAACCCGACTTCACGTAGGCGACGCCGCTCGCGCTGGCAGAAGGCTGGTTTATTATAAACTTTATGAGAAAGTGGTGGCCGAGTGTAAACGGCCTCGACTTACGAGTTGTAGGTCGCGGGTTCAAACCCAGCCAGGCGCATCTTAATATATGAAGAAAACTACCTTCACGAGGACGAAGCCGCTGGTACATTATAAAAGGAACTTCTGTACAGAATTTCAGGGTAGTACCCTATCGAAGGGATTGGACTGGGCGTTGATGAGTCAGTGAGTGAGTCAGAACTTCACCTTTTTTGTAAACCATTAATATAAGTCTTTATAATGAACTAGCTTCTGCCCGCGACTTCGTCCGCGGAAAATTTGAGACACAAAAGTTGTGATAGCTCGGGTAATATCCATGTTATATAAATAATTTATAGCCTATGTCACTCAGGAGTAAAGCAGCTTTCTATTATAGCTTCAATTTTTCCCATCGAACCATTAGTTCCAGAGATTACCTCCTACAAACAAAAAAACAAAAAAACAAATTTTACCTCTTTCTTATATTAGTGTAGATAGTGTAGATTTAGATTTAAAACACCCGATCGAAAAATTTTTGAAGACAAAAACTTCGATAAATCTTATTTTACAACTCCCAAGCGAGTACTAAAGCAAGGGCCACTCAATTCCTTATTCATTTCCAATACTACTAAAGAATTAAAATTCTCGACCTGCTAGCGTTTTTGCCTACGTGAACGCCGTACAAGATCCCCATGGGTACGTACTACAAAAAATCTCCCAATTAGGTTTAAAATTGTTTATTCTCATAAAGACACAAGCCACTTACATGAGAATACAAGATAATCTAATAAACTTATTCTAAGGTCACCGATACAAAACAATTATAAAATTTGGAATACATTATTGGTCACGTATTGGTATTCACGTAATTTTGGATAGTTACCACCAACGTTCAGATACTTAGTTCAAAAATCTGTTCAGCGTAAGGGTTCACGATTAATTAGCCAACATTTAGACTTTGGTCACCATCATCGCAGCCGAAAGATCTAAGTCCCTCCTCCTTAGTCATTCACTCTTGACAGAGTGGTCGTGGTTGATTATGTTGCATTTTCGTTGGCCAGTGAGGCTCCGGCGACGCGTCTCCACTTGACATGGTTTACGGCGTCTCGGGAACTCTGGACCATGGAGGTTTGTGTTGCAGCTCTAATGCGGTCTGTCCAACGCGTAGGTGAGCGCCCACGAGACCGCTTCCCCTCCACTTGTGCCTGGACAACGAGTCGCTCCATGGAGTATTCGTTGTAAACAACGTGACCGAAATATTTAAGGATTCGTTCTAATCTAAGTCCAGGTCTCCCCAAAGTGTGTTCTACTGTAAAATACATAGTTTTACAGTAGATATATATATATATCTATATCTATACCCACCATATTTATTCTAAACTAGCTTTTGTCAGCGGCTTCGCTCGCTTACATAAAATATAGCCTACTAGCTTTTGTCAGCGGCTTCACCCGCGTACATAAAATATAGCCTATGTCACTCAGGAATAAAGTAGCTTTCTATTGTCGCTAAAATTTTTCCAATCGGACCAGTAGTTTCAGAGATTACCCCCTACAAACAAAAAAACAAAAAAACAAACTTTACCTCTTTATTATATTAGTGTAGATGTCACCCAGGAGTAAAGCAGCTTTCTATTGTTGCTAAATTTTTTCCAATCGGACCAGTAGTTCCAGAGATTACCTCCTACAAACAAAAAAACAAACTTTACCTCTTTATTATATTAGTGTAGATATAAGACACGTGTTAAGGTAAAAAAAATACCAGAGCTTTAGGTAAATTAAATACTTAAATAATATTTTTTAATACTTTTTGACGCCTTATTAGATTAGGTATTTTTAGTTAGTTCTTAAGGGTTTGTTTTTTAATTTATGTAGGTATCTATGTAGTTTTAAGGTTACTTCAATACAGGTATTATTAATTGTAAAATATTATAAAAATAATTCGAAAAAAAAACATTAATACTTAACCACTTACATTAATATAGCCTAAAATTAATCTAGCTATGAATAAACCGTTTGTAGCCCGCAGACAAAACAGAGCCCCTGCGTTGCATGGAAGGGTGATCGCCGACAAAAATCCCTTTGGCTAGTGGAATTTAATAAAGTTTCCCCTAATAAGCTGCCGCCTGTAGCAGACAGAGACGCGGCACAAAGGTAGATTGTGAAAGGAGATGGAATTTGCTATTGTTTTGACGGGACTGGCTCTAAAAACATGTTGGTGGTTTTGCATACGATGCTTGGTAATGACTGCTAGTTTTTTATTTTTTATTTGTGATGGGAAAAATCATCGAATGACGAATCCCGCACTTAGACAGTGTCAGACTTTTACTGACTAAACGACCCACCGTTCCTTTCTGCCTTAGTTCCAGGGCCCCAGTGTTCCGCTTTCGCATCAACCCTTGGGCCCAGAGGGTTCGACCCTGCTGGGCCCCAGCAGGGCCCAAGGGTTCAGTTGCTGACAACTCCCTAAAGCGCACGGGAACAGTGCGCGCCGTCAACGACTTGGACTTGGTCTCGGGCGGGATTCCGGACGGTTACCGGATGGGTGGACAGCGAGCTACCCATTGCTCGCCGACCGCAAGCCCGCGCCTGCGGTGGCCGAAAATCTGGATTGGAGACACGGCTACGACGGCTGTGGCTTGAGCGCCCTTGCCTTCGTCTAATGACTGCTAGTAGATTTTCTTTTTTAATTTGATATAAACTAGTCCTTGACTGCGATCCCACCTAATGGTAAACAGTGATACAATCGTTGATGGTAAGGCACAACAGTTTTTTTAAGAGCTTATTCACTCTAGCCTTGCAGACAACCAAATTATAATCTATACTAATATTATAAAGCTGAAGGGTTTGTTTGTTTGTTTGTTTGTTTGAACGCGCTAATCTCAGGAACTACTGATTCGAATTGAAAAATTCTTTAGGCTATATAACATCACGCTGCGACTAATAGAAGCGAAGAAACAACGGAAAATGTGGAAAAAACGGGGAAAATTATTCATCTTTGAGGGCTTCCGTTGCGTGCGCTGCCAAAACGGTTTAAGATACCAAAAAAATATGTATGAAAGAATTATTCCTCTTAAAATGATCTAAAAAAATGTCCGCGACAGTATATGTCTATCTTTTAAGATTAACTTACTAGAAACGTTTTTATGCGAATCAAATTTAGCCAATTTTTACCGATTATTTGTTAGAGTTGTATCAACATAATAATATAATCTTTATCCAAATAAATGTGTTGTTGATTAAGAGTATGTAATTGTAAACAAAATTGTCTTTGACATTATTTAATTTCAATGAACATCTTAGAAGATATTACAATTTTAAAATAACTCCGATATAAAATTCACACGCGATGCATGATGTGTAAAACTTGACGCTGCGCCTGGCCGGCGGGCGAGGAGAGGGGTTGCTTGCGGGCGGCGCGGAGGGGTTTTTTATGGTAGGTAAAAATCATCCAATGACGAATCCCGCTCTTGGGCGGATCGGGAAACAGTGTCAGACTCTTACTGACTAAACAACCTACCCCGTTCCTCCCTTGCCTTATTCCCAGAGCCCCGGTATAACGCTTTCGCACCAACCCTCAGTTGCAGGAGGCTTCGACCCTGAAGGGCCCCACAGTTTGCTGACAACACCTTGAGGTGCGCGGGAGCAGTGCACGCCGTCGACGACTTGGTCTCGGTCTGGACTGTTACCAGACAACCGGACGGCGAGCTACCCATTGCTCACCGTCCACAAGCCAGCGTCTACGGAGACCAGATATCGGCGGGATCGCGGCCGTGACGGCTACGGCGAGGGCGCTGTTGCCTTTGCCTTATGCGGTCGGCCTCCTTCTTTACGAGCATTACTGCTTTGCAGAAGGAGGTGACTGCTTGCCATTCTTCTTCGCTGCGAACTATGGCCTGAACCAAGGCCCGGCGCGAGAGGTCGCCGCCGCTGATCACCCCCACGAGGACACGGCGATGCTCTTCTCAAGCGGGGCACACCTCCACCGTGTGCTCCACCGTATCCTCCGGGCTGACCATACAGGCGGCACCAGGGCGGCTCTTCCGCACGAATCCGGCGCGCAGGAATCTCCTGAACTTCCCATGTCCGGTGAGAACCTGCGTCATGCGGAAGGTGAGGATGCCGTGATAGACATCAGCCCTCAAAGAGGAGACTTACCGCCGAGATTATGGCGTGCCCAAGTTGGGGTGTAGCTCTATGAAGTACTTTTAGATAATTATGTTCTTTTAAAAACTAAATTGTCTAAAATAATAACAGAAATTAACACGGGCAAAGTCGTGGGTAACAGCTATAATTTATAAAGCTGAGGAGGTTGTTTGCAAAAATAAATATGATGCCCAAAATAACTATTCCACGCGGACGAAGTCGCGGGCACAGCTAGTAGGAGATAACACGCTAACCTAGAAGTAACCTATTCACTCTTGACTTAAGACCCCCAGGTTGTAACTATCGGGAAACCCGACTTTGACAGGAAATTCCACTCCTTAACTGTACGCACAATGAATGTATTTACAAAATGCTTTGTGAGTATACATAGAATCTAGCCTTCAAGTAACCTATGTTGTATCCCTAATAAAGATTGTTTAACAATCGTAAAATCATCGACTTGTATCTCATCGAACACGTTCATAGAAAACATTTGTCAAAATAATGAAAATTTTATGCAAAAATCCGCTGCAGCGCTTCATTAGCATTACGTCGTCTTTCAAAACGTTTAAAACTTACAGCGCTGTCACGCTGTGTGAACGTCAAAACTGCACTAATGTCATCAATGTAAAGGTATATGGCCTGCAGATCACCTAAGTCAAGTAAAGTGACTGTACGGTACGCAATCTAGTGCATAGTACATATAATCTTTGGGTTAAGTTACACCTTAACTATAATTAAGTTAGTTCTTTAGTTAGTACCTAACAGATTTCTCTATACTGTCAATGCCACATTTACATTTATGCAACCTTCAATTTAATACAAAAGTATACGAGTACATCAAAGGATCACTTAATCAACTGCACGTACTATATTTCCTTTTCAAAAATTAAAATTCAAACTCCCCTTTTGCAAATATTCGACATAACTTCTGCATTTGATGTTTCGATCAATCAAAGTATTCTCTTCAAAATTAATAATAGCCCCACAAGGGGGTTGCCATGGACACAGACAGACAACCCCACCTTTAGGGGGTTAAGGGGGATGTAAGGGGGTGTATTTGTATGACGTTAAGGTATGTTTACACGCAGCCAGTAGACGGGCAGTCTGTGCTAGCTTTGGTGAATGCATTTTTTGTTGTCAGGCTAGTACTGGCAGCTAGTGCTAGCATGCATTTAACACCTATCTATTTTACTAGCCAGTTAGCTTGCTCTACTAACATATCTCTTTTGTTATTGACTAGGTTTTGCAAGTGGCCTCGCATTCGTGAATGTAGAAAATACAATATAATATGCCTTTGTCACTCGATCATAATTTAGAATTCTTTATGAATGAAATATTTTTTATAAGTCCACTGCGCTCCAAGAATGAAATGAATACCTAAAACACAGCATAAAAGACAAACCATAAGTATAGTGTTTGTATATTTTAAAGAGAGGACGTTGCCATTGAAATTGTTTATTTATCCGAGTGAACATCGGTACTCACATGGTTGCCCGCGCTTTTTCAAACCTTAACTTTGCACATTTTTGTGACCTTACGTCAGGACTCAGTCCTACTCTACCTAATAAATAAATGGCCCTCTCATCATCATCATTTCAGCTGAAAGATGCCCCTGTTGGACAAAGGCCTCCCCCAAGCCACAATGACCGGTCCTGTGCGTCTTGCATCTATCAAATTCCTGCAACCCTGGCCAGGGCATCCGTCCACCTTGTAGGAGGCCTGTGTCTTCCGGCTCCTAAAAGCTTACTGTTCTTTTTTTTTACTTGTAATTTAAAAAGTGTCAACTTGAGCCTAATTTTAATAAATACCTTTAAATTTTATAGAACTAGTTCTAGCGCACTGGCTCAGTGCAAACACTCCCTCATCCCTGTACCTGCCGGCCGGACGCTGATTTCAATTAGTGGTAGTTCTAATTGAAATTTGAGCGCGTATGAGAGATTATAGTTTGGTTGTGTGGTCATTAGTACCTACAGGGAAGCGTTTGTGTGTGTATGTTGCGTATAGCACGCTTTATTTACTTGCAACACACAGGGTTGCATGTTGACTTCACTTTGCCAGATTGTAATATGGACGACTGGATACTTAATTTTGGTGGTGGAAATAAGAGAAGGGTTTCATTCCGAACTTTAATTTGAACATTAGACGATTGAGAAGCAAACCAGCCCAGTTGATAATCTACCATTGTTAACGCTAGTAGAAAACTATTAAAATGTATGGAAATTACATCTTTCAACTAACTTCGCAGCCAAGTTTACATCGTTCAGAATTACAGAATGAAATGTAATCTATATATCAAAAATATTCTTATGTGATTTGACCAATACATAGTAATATTTTCTGTATGGACTTTAAAATAGACTCTGACCCCTGAGTTTGTTTCGGTGTTTCTTCTCAGGGTAGTCAGCTAGGAAACGCCGAACTCATCTAGCATAAAAAAAAATTACGTGTAAAAGTGTTTTTTAAACTTACTTGCATAATAAAGATCATTTATCATTTAATCATTTTTACAGTGATTATCGCTATCTCCTGTAGTTTTATGATATTTAATGGTTACTACGCTGAGACGTTTCGATAGTAGAAAGAGAGTCGACACGAAAGATAGTAACTTGGCTAGGGGGGCAGATCATCGGCAATGATGCATTTGACACATCGACGCCAAAGTCTTGAGTTTCGACTCCGAGTAGCTAGACATAGTCTCTAAAGTTCACATTTTGGGGAATGTGCGTTGGAATTGCACAATTTAATTCCGTTAAGTCCATTCCATCATTGCAAACGTACGAAGCGTTTTGGGAACACATTGTGCATACAGCTGCCGAAGTCTGTGTTTCCTGATAGCTACAACCTGGGGTTTTTAAGTGAAAATTGGCACAATAAGTCATGCTGTAAAATAACAAAATGGTGTTATTTTCGAAAGATTAAAAAAATACGAAATCATCGACTTGTATCCTAAACGTTCATAGAAAGTATTTGTCAATATACTGAAAACCTAATATAAAAGTCCGCTAAAGCGCCTCATTGACATTATGTCGTCTAAAAGAAACTTATAGCGCTCTCACACTGCGTGAACGACAAAACTGAATGTAGGTATGGCCGCCAGATTACTTAAGTAAAGAAATCTAGTGCGTAGTACATATATATATATCGATGGGCGAAATAGTGTTATTTCTTTTTTTTAAGTATTGTTTTCTTGTATATTTAAGTACGAGTCTAACTAAATGTTTCTTCTTTCTGTCTTTCTAGCCCTTGTCTTTCTATTGTGTCTCTAATGGCGGTATTCAACGAATTAATATACTAAACCCTTAATGTATTTGTTTGCTTCCAGGTAACCGCGCATGTCAGTACTTCTACCTTCAAAACCGCTGACAATCCCAAATTGTACAGAAGAAGGCCTGCCACTAGCTTAAGGAAATAAATGTAATGATTAATGATTGAATGTGTTTTACTATTTACACAAATACACAGTCTGTATGCCTTCTCCGATACTATATTGCACAGATATTTTATGAGCACGCAATCATGAAGACTTGAAAAGGTCCTCTTTTCCTTGTATTATGGTTTCGAAGAAGGAGGCGACCACCTGCCACTCCAGGACCATGTACCTTGGTCCGGCGCTAGAGATCGCCGATCCCACTATGTTGGGGTCTACCAGTCTAACCAGCAGCTGAATACCAGTATTTTACAAGAATCGACTGGCTATCTGATCTCCTAAACTCAGTTATTGAATAACACGAGAACCCTTCAAGACTGGCTTCAAGACTGGCTTTTTTGGCAAGTAAAAATTCATTATACCAGGGCCTGAGCCTTCCTTTCAGCAGCGAACCCTTGACCCCAGTCCCTACGGTTTGCTGAAAAGTCCTTGAGGCGCGTGGGAACAGTGCGCGAAGTCGACGTAAGAAGACTGGCTTCAAATCTGACTTCAAACCACCCTTAACGACTGTCAAAGATCTACAAATGACATCCAACACACGACACTGGTGCTCAACATTTTTCAGCGAGTTCAAAAAAGGTTTTATTTGACTACGAGGAAGAAAGTCGAAAAATTCCAATTTCAAAGCCTGGTGGCATGTGTCTTGTCAAGCTGTCAATCGGATACCGGATTCAAATACCTAAGGAAATCTCGCCGTGGTACCTTTATAGTTGGTATAACTATTTGCAAGAATTTGAACCCAGTGTTTGGTTATAACATTTTCGTCAATTTATCAACATTGAGACAAGTAATGAGGCTGATATTGATTAATCTAAATAATGTGGCAGAATTGTAGAAACAAACTGTTATTTTTAAATAAAGAAAGTGTGAAACCCTAGCTAGTTATTTGCCAAAAAAAAAATTAGTAAAACCGACAAACAAAACGGGGATATTTTATATTCCACAACTATCACACAAAACCGTCTAGTCTAAGCAGAGCTTGTGTTATGAGTACTAGACAACTGATAAACCTGATAAACAAACATACATATTTCTAAATACATAATTATCACTACATAGTATAAAACAAAGTCGCTTCCCGTTGTCTGTCTTTAAAATTACGCAACGGATTTTGATGCAGTTTTTTAATGGATATAGTGATTCAACAAGAAGGTTTATATGTATAACTCATGCTTATTTAGTATCAGCATTGCATCCGTGCGAAGCTGGGGCTGGTCGCTAGTTACATATAAATTACATCACACAAACATTTGTCTTGAGTAACAAACATTAATTGTCCACTATTTGGTATGCCTATCGGTGGAACATAGGATGGACCAAACAGTACCTATATTATAAGATCATTGTAACCTATGTTCACAAAATGAAAATGAATAAATGAGTGCGAAAGGAACCCACGACCTCCAGCATAGCAAATAGCAATCAGGGCTACTAACCACTAGACGAACAGATCAGTCTATAATAACACTATGTTCGACGTCTGCCAATTAATTATATCAGACAAGCTCCGATAAACAGTATTCAATATCAAAACATCATTAAAGTGTCTTGTATCTACCACCCACCCTCATCCCCTGTCCCGTAAGGGTGGGGATGGGGGCTGACACAGGATGCAATTGCAGCGACAGAGAGAGCAAATAAACCAGTTTGTAGGTAGGCGGTAGGTGTGTTCCAGTGGCTGTCAAAGTTTTTTGATAGAAGACCTTTTTTGTTTATTTGTTAAATTATTTAAAAAAAAACACTCGTAACTTTTCTCATCAATTTAAATCCCAAGAGAACGCCGGCGTTAGCATACCTGTAAGAGAACGCCGGCTGTAAATTGTCTATCATGTCACTTATTACGATATTCAAAAGAATAAACGACATGAGTTCGGTATGTAACGCCATCTATGGGATCATATAAGAATTACAAAAATAAGAAATCCTGTATCGCGTAATAAAAATTCTCCGCGCGATCTGAACATATACGACGGCACAAGGTAGAGTGGAAGTAGCCCACCAGACGTAACACTTATCTGGTCGGAAGATCTCTTTTCAAAGGAGGTTTGTATGAGGGATCTACTCTCACGCCCCCAAAGGTGTTTCCTAGCAAGTCTGAAAAAAAAAACATTAAAACAGAGTCAAAGGTCAGACTTTTTAACATAATTTCTTCTCTCTTAATGATGTGACCATCAAGTCAAATCATATGGAAAGCATAACATATTTTTTAGTTGCATAATATTGGAAAAAGATCAAAGGACAGGAGTCCAACACGTTGGTCAGACCAAATCCATAGTACATCACACAAACAGCCCACAGTCTGCGACGCCATCCACATCGCCGAAGATAGGGCAACATGGCGAAATATAGTCCATCAAAAAGTTATTCGTCGAGGTCACGACCCTCAGCATCGAGGATAAACGACGCAAGGAGGATTATTGGGCAACGGCTTCCTCTTTCTGCTTCAAAACTTCTAAGAGGTACTTCGAAGTTTACTAGACGAACATGATCAATTTAACTGACCTGCAAATTTTATTTATTATTATTAACACAACAATTGTTTTGACAGGTACACCCAAGACAACAATGCCACCCTCAGACTTATACGATATCCATTATTGTAGTCAATAAAAATATATATATACAGGGTGTCACTAACATGCCAACGCAAACGAACGGATCAGGATACTGGATCCAGTACACGATTCTAGACCCCCCGTGGTGGAATTTTTTGTCGGTTTTTTCTTATTTATATTTAAGACCTCCGCTTATTTTAGTTTGTCCGCAGGCCATAGGTTGGGAACCACTGGTGTATTCTGTGATTTCATAGGTTTGCAGAACAGCAGGCTGTATACGTGTGTAGGCGTCGTGTTGTGTGAGTCGCGCTGGGACAAACAGTTTGAAGCTTACGTTCGTCGGTAGATAGAACATGTGTGCTTGCAAATGAACATGGGGATTTTGATTTTATGTATGAGATGTTAGGTACAGCCGATTTTACTGTTTTCTTTTCTGAAAATTTACTGCTACGAATAAGTATTCCAGGCCTCTTTTCTAACTATATCGGATTAATCAATTGATCCGCAATAACCTTAAAAGAAAGAAAAATGGTTTATTTCCTAGTAGAAATAAAAAATGAATAGAGAAAAAATTGCATTAAAATCTGCTCTGGTCTGTTTCTGATATAGCGGAGGTCGACCTGCGCCTCATAGGGGACTAGCACCTGATACGTTAACTATTTTATTACAAAAATATTGAGGCGGCAGAGATCTTGTGCTTTTTCCCGCACTAGTGCGGACTGATTGTGCTGAAATGCATGCATGTGTCAATCATACGACATATGAGTTGATCTAATAATATAACCGGAAGGTGGCTATAGAAGCTCTTAAATTAAACGTCACAACCCCATCGAGTCTGGGCTCGTGTGATTCGTCTAGACGAGTTTTAAATGTATAGGTATACCGCCCTATAAAAGCTTGCTATGGGAAAAATATTTTTATTTGAATACCCGTTTCTTTCTTTCTTTGATAATGTTAGTGTGAATAGATAATCAGAAAGCAACCTGCTTCTTTATACAAGTTTCCGTACAAATCTCCAATCCTATCAGATGACATGTCAAAAAATTTACAGCTCGATAATTCGCGATTCGAATCACCCCGTCACAAAAGTGAAGCATCCCCCTGTCACCCTCTGTAGCGGATCTATTGAATGTATTGTTAGAGAAGGGTGGCGAAGATATCTCTTTGTCCATCCCTTTCATTTTACGGATCGAGTTGATATCGACATGCTTTGAACTAAACGACCTGCAGAGTTGTCAAAAGATTTTTTGTGGATTGATTATCTGTTCCTATATTTAAGTTATGGTAATTACCATAAAGCGTTTTGTTGGCTTCGCACTGATTATATTGATACTAGCTCACCCGGCGAACTTCATATTTCCTTATAGGTAACTAGCTGGTACCCGCGACTTTGTCTGCGTCTTCGCAATAAAAGGTGGCCTATATACATTCTCAGGGTCTAAAGATTGTCTGTGCCAAATTTCATCAAAATCGTTTGAGAGGTTTTAGCGGGAAAGCGTAACAGACAGACAGACAGAGTTACTTTCGCATTTATAATATTAAAGTATGGATTTTTTACTCACACACATCATTTCAACCTTCCCCGAAATTTTACGAAAACTTCAAGACCAGAATTAGCCTAATCGGTCCAGCCATTGTACAGTTTTAGGTGTCATACTCCCAACAAGATATATAGTTATTTACGACTAGGCTGTTAATTGCTAAGAAATTCATAGCAGGCGCTTTCCGATAAAACATTTACATATTACCAAAAATCGGCAAGTATTTATCTAAAATTCTAGATGTTATCTTGATATACAATAAATATACATTTGTTTATATTATGGCCTGTGCATAATCAGCGTGAAATAAGCGTTATTTTAAAGTGGTTCTGCTGGAGAGTATGCTCTGTAGCATGACCACTTTGAATCGATATTTTCCAAGAAACTAACAATATACAAATTTTGATATTAAGCTACAAAAATATAGACATTATCTACATTTTATCCTGTAATTTGTATATAATGTAGTCGAAGTGGTTCTGCTGGGGAGTATGACACCAGTTTTAGCAAGCTATTTCACCCATAATCTCACCTGGTACGCTGGCCGACGATGGAGTATCTTTGGCTTGAAGTATAATTATAACCTCCTCACCGTTGACTTCAAGTACCCTTAGGTAGGTAGTAACAATAACAGGGAATTCTACTGCATAGTTGTACGTAAAATGAATGTGTTCCTAAAACTTTTTGTGCGTATCCGTTATCGCGAACAGGGTTCAAACTACCGGCGGCCAGAGCTCCAGAGAAATGAACCTCCTAACTATACGAGCTATGTCCAAGAGTTTTTTGAAGAGTCGCCGAACAAAACCCTCCTTATTATTATTACTGTTTTGTTTCTTTGGCGACATATATTGAGGGTCTTAGAAAGCCAAACCTCCCAAATATTTTATAAATAACTTTCCCTCCACAAAAACGAATCTAACATCAAATTCGACCCTCGAAATTGGCACCCCAAAAAAATTTGAAGGTTGACGTAAGCGAGTTCATTGAACTTTCATCCCTCACGGCGTAATCACGAGTCAATGACCTTGCAATGAGGGTTAGATATTTTGTTAGAAATTTCGGCAGTATGATTCCGTGACGTCATGATGGGTCTTTGACAGTAGGGACTAGGGACGCCGAATGAGCCATAAAAAAAATATATGTATAGATACTTTCGACCCGGTTTTTGTTTTTGGTATTATTTTTAGGGTCCGTACCTCAAAAGATAAAAAGGAAATTCTTAAAGGATCAAATTGTTGTCTGTCTGTCTGTCTGTCAAGATCCTGTATCTCAGGAATAATACGTAGGAGTATCGAGTTAAAAAAAATATATATAAGAACTCAATTCCTCAATACCTAGAATCCTAAAATTTGGAACGAGGCAAGGACTTAAAGCACAAGTGTAGGATTAAGTCTGAAAACTGTGAATATGTTGTTACGTGACAGAAAAATAACTTTTTTACTATTCGTTAAAACTGTTGTACGGAACCACCATCAATAAAATAGGTTTTCGTCCCTTTAGAGGGTTTTTTTTTTATGGTAGGTGAAAATCATCCAATGACGAAACCCGCTCTTGGGCAGAGCGGGAGACCAGTGTCAGACTCTTACTGACTAAAAGACCTACCCCGTACCTTCCTTGCCTTATTCCTGGAGTCGAGGTAACAGTTTTCCACCACCCTCTATCCCTTTAGAGGGTGAACTTTGGAAAATCCTTTCTTAGTGTTCGCATACGTCATAGAAGGAAGCCTTGTGCAAAATTTCACTCTCCTACTCCCAGTAGTTTCGGCAAGAAGTACTCTATTCATACTTGACTTAAAGACCCCTATGTTGTAGCTATCAGGAAACACAGGCTCCGGGTTTCTGCCGTACCTACTGAACTGTATCTAACCTACCTTATATTTAAGGAGTTGTCAGCAAACTGCAGGGGCCCTTCAGGGTCGAAGCCTCCTGGAGCCTAGAGGGTGGTGCAAACTGTTACCTCGACTCCGGGAATAAGGCAAGGAAGGTACGGGGTAGGTTTTTTAGTCAGTAAGAGTCTGACACTGCTCTCCCGCTCCGCCCAAGAGCGGGTTTCGTCATTGGATGATTTTCCTACCATAAAAAAAAAACCCACCTTATATTTAGGTACCTACTGGAAAGAAAAAAAACAATGGTCGATATTTAAAGATTAAAACTATCGACAAGTAATAACAGTCACGAAAACAATATCGATAAATCATCTTCTTTTAGGCAAGGGGGATGATATGCGGCGGCCGTCTCATTCCTTGGGGATGAACCAAGTTGTAAATCGAATAGGGTTCGATTCGCAGTGTTTTTTCTTCTATTCTATACCAAATCGAGGGAGGCCTTTGGCCGGAGTGTAAATGGGCTGGCAATCTGTTGTTATGTGCGGAAAGATAAAGTACATTTTTTTACGGAATGTCTTGCAATTTAACGGTTTGAGAAGCAAGCATTTACCGTTAAATTTGAGTGTACGACTCGACGCGTCGTCAAACCAAAAGTTTTGAAGTTTTCTTTTCGATTGCAAGCAAAAATGAACTTAGCTGACTTATGATGGTCAGACAGAAGTGTCTTAGGTACTATTGTCAAAATCGGAGCACTAGCTAAGCAGGGCTTCAGGTATAGGAATCGTCGACCGATGATAGAAAAGAGTTTTTCCTTCGATTGTTTAAAATATCTTGGCTAAATCCGGGCCGGGCTACACTGCTAAATTGCTGCAAATGTTGCTTTGTGTTGAGCAATGATTTAATAATGTATAATTGCCACAATACCAGCCCGTTAGCTAATAAGGACTATTTTTTCTTATTCAATTTTCAAACCTGTTCTAGAACTGCCAACATGCTTCGAAATATCTAACAAGCCAGTCCGTTAGCTAATTTAAGTAATGTGATCTCTTTGCAGACACCACAGTACCTAAAACCAGATTGCTTGTACGGTAAATAGTCACAAAATTACTTTTGACATAGACCTGAGGGTGATCGCTTTGGACGTGGCGTCGGCACAGGGGTTCAGTAAAGTAATTAACTCGGTGATATGCTCCTGATTAATCTGATTGATTAGCTGGCAAGGGGTCGGCTTCAGACCATGAAACGGTGGGGGTGGAAAGAGTAAAATTGTGTTAAAATATTAAACAGGGAAAATGGGTTTAAGTCTATATACCTATATATAGTTCGTTTTTTAATCCTAGACTACGATTTGACAACCTAAAATGTCAAACTCCAGAAAATAGGGAACATATTTCTAGAGCGTGACATTCTGAGTTGTCAAATCGTAGTTTAGAATTAAAAAACGAACTATAGATAGGGCCCTTACTGAATTCGCAAAATGGTGTTAGTCGCGAGCGCGAACTCACAGATTAGTGCGGTCAAAAAGCGCGCTGGCTCATCTTACATCGTGTCCTATAGATACAGTATCATTGATGAGCAATTAGATGGTGGTTTAAATACACAAGGTCTACTTTGCATGCACACAAACACCGTTACGAACTGAAATAACATTACACGCTGCGTAAAAAATGAGGAATAGTGCTTTGGAAGATCGTGTTTTATGAAAAAAATAGGTACTGCATAAATGGATAACAAATAAATTTTACAGATTTTACTGGCAATTGAGCTTTATCAATACCAACTTCGTTGGGAAGAGTTTTACATTATTTTTGTTACTTTTTTACATTCAAAGTAGCGTTAAAATCGCCAAAGAAAAACGAAGTGTTGGCTCACAACTTTTTTTTACTGACATTTTTTTTAATTTCTGTTTCCATACAGACCAAATTAATAATGAGATAAAACGATATCAAGTTCAGTTTTGGATGTGCAATGTCAAACAGTGGAGTAATACCCCCTCATGTATCCCATATCGGAAAGAAAAAAGTTCAGTGAAAACTATCAGCGCCATCTAGTAGCTTCGCCGAACTGGAAATCAGTTACGTAGATAATACCTAGATGGCGCTAATTTTGTTAAAAAGTTAAAGCGTCATCTAACGAATCAATTTGTCAACTTTTGCTACAAAATATTTACTAGCATTCAAAAAAGTTTTGTTTCTAAAGACTAGATGGCGTTAACTGTACATTAACTTTATATTTTCTTTAAATGATAGGTAGCTAGCATGTGTGACTATATTTTAGCTAATCGCGTACTAACTTTCAAAATTTTTAGTTTATTTTAAGTATGGGAGCATTAATTATAAAACACAATGACCCAACTTCGATGAAAGAAATGTAAAATCAAACCACTTACTGTGTGCCTACAATGTTTAAAAATTGGAGCGGCACCATTCGATTTCATTAGGAAGCATAAATTAAACTGAAGTGACATTGGAGTATTTTATCTAGTCTTACTTCGGAAGTGGCCAATAAGCTTTTTAAATTTTGTATGCAATAGGTCCATAAGAGCCTTAGTTTAGTACTTATCTAGTGTAAGACACAAGTGTTAGTTATAATGAAGCTGTCATAATCGAATTACGACTAAACCCTCTAAAAACGAATAAAAAAAAGTAACTTAAAATCCGATGTTTTACTTTATTATAACAATCCAAATTATTGTAAATCCATTCTGACTATTCATGTCTCTAACCATATTGCTTGGGTATGCCACTATACCTACTAAGATACGATATTATATTCCAAAGCAAAGGAAACAAAATATAATAGTCTTAAATTGCGTTTATTCGTTAAAAGTATACAAAATTATTCTGCTTTCTTTTTCATCTTGCCATATGGTTGCCAACTTCACAAGTAAACACCTCATTACCTGAAAAAAGTAATAAAAAAAATTAATGCAACTTAGGTATACACTCTTCCCAACGCTTGGCAAGCGTAAAAATCCATAACAGGGTAATTATCGGACGTCTGGTAACCGTCCAGACCAAGCCCAGTCGTCGACGGCGCGCACTGTTCCCGCGCGCCTCAACGAGTTGTCAGCAAACTGTATGGACCCTGCAGAAGGGTCGAAGCCAACTGGCGCCAAGGGTTCGCGTCTGAAAGGAAGGCTCTGGCCCTGGTATATATGGCAACGTAGGAATGGGGTAGGTAGTTTAGTCAGTAAGAGTCTGACACTGTTTCCAGCCCCGCCCAAGGCCGGGATTCATCATTGGATGATTTTTACCTACCATAAAAAAAAAACAGGACATTACGTCGTGTAGTTTTTAGTTCATTAAGCCCTAAGAGGACCCTAAGAGGTCTTTTAATTATGTCTGTAATTGCAGTAGTTGAAAAGTTAACTTATGTTTTAAAATTTCATAAGTATTAGCTGCAATCTGAAGAAAAACAGTTTTATATATTTAATAAACTATAATAATATAATTGCAATAACCTAGTGCTTGACTGAGATCTCCCACCTGATGGTAATCAGTGATGCAGTGGTTGATGGTAAGGCGCACTAGTTTATTAAGATATTAAAAATGATAATAAACTGTTAGGTGTTGTGATGATAATATATGACTGGGCTAGTTCAATAACTCGTAGGTACTGTCGGTTGTTGCTTACTAACTTTTAAAATGTTATCTCTACAAATCGATAGAGTTGCATGTACCAGATCGTCTCTTCTCAGGATTAAAACGATCAAAATTTAGCCATGTATGTCTTACCCTGATGCGTAGATAGATGCTGTCTCAATGCCTTGATGCTGAGGAACTGCTCGCGACAAATGCGACACTTGTAATGGTAGTCCACTATCTGCAATTTTACAAAACAATTATTAAATTGTCATTGAAAAAAAAAATCAAATAAAAAATAAATTGATTTCAATTAAAAATATAAATTTTCATTGTTGCATGTTTGTTAACTAGCTTTAAGTTTGCGTCATTACGCGTAAATAAACTGTTTTTCTTTGTTTCTTTCAAAAATCATTTTTTAAAGTTTTTATATCTATACTAATGTTATAAATGGGAAAGTAACTATGTCTGTTTGTTTGCCCGTCTTTCACGGCAAAACGTAGAGATATTTGAAGGGATGGAAAGTGATATAGGCTACTCTTTGTCTCTTTCTAACCCCCACGTCCCTACAATAGGGGGTGGAAGCTTGAATTTATATATTTTTGAAGGGACCGTTACACAGTGTATTTTTCGCCCAAAAAATCGGACATGGCATTTTTACTATCTAATTTCATAGGATTTGTGATTATAAATGCGAGACGAAAACTCCTGATTGCCCTTTTGCTATAAAATATTGAAAATTAGTACTTGAAAAAAATGTCTATGGTTTCCAGAAA
The DNA here is from genome assembly GCA_029852875.1 of Mythimna loreyi. NCBI lineage: Eukaryota > Metazoa > Arthropoda > Insecta > Lepidoptera > Noctuidae > Mythimna > Mythimna loreyi. Next base: position 17,094,188 of record CM056801.1, on the reverse strand, counting down.
AACCATAGAAACAGTTATAACTTAAAAGTTTGACTTCTTTTTAAGAATCTATTGACGGCATTAAATAGTATCTTAAAATCCCTCCTATAACAAAAAACATCTAGGCTTTATTTATTCAAGATAACAGATTTATGGCTGATTTTGTAAATTTATGTTTTCTTTTTTTTACCGCCATATTATTACATATTTGGATTTGTAACTAGGATCGAAATGTTCTTTTTATTTATGCTTATGATCCTACAAATTCTTGGATCCTAATTATGCAGGATCTCGGAGTTGTTAAAATTCAGATTTTTCTGGATAGGGTTGTCGCCTCATAATTTAATAAACATAATATTTGAAGTAATTTTTTTAAATGTCAGTTTTTCCAACGCAGTTTATAATATTATCTGAATAAATTATCTTGGTCTTATTTACTTATTGAAACATATCAACAACAATAAAAAAAAAAATATATCTTACGAATATTATGAATGCGAAAGTTACAATGTTTGGATGTTTGGATGTTTGTTACTCAATCACGCCAAAGCGGCTGGACGGATCTGGATGAAATTTGGCACAAGCATAGGATACACTCCGGAATAGGACATAGGCAACTTTTTATCCCGGAAAAACACAAGGTTCCTGTGGGATATATAAGGTGCTTTTAAAATATATGCCAGGCTTTTTATGAAGTATAGTATTATGTTTATAGATTACAATAGCAGTGGCGAAGGGTGGATATTTTCTGAAGGGAAGCCGGAGCGTAAAGTCAAATTACCTAATATAGCACACTCCATGATGCAAAAAAATAGGATTAACATTGCGTTGCACATCAAAAATCTATTAATTACAGCAGTCTACATGAATGAATGTCATTTCAAAATGATGTCCGCAATCCAAAACACAAAATAAATGTACAGTTCACCTGGTTCACCACACATCAATATTGAAAAACATAAGAAACGACAAGAAAACAATATCAACACATCGAATTATTCGCGCCACCCAAACAATTAGCCGCCATGTCAATTTTATCGTATAAAAAATCCTGCCAAATAAAATGTATTATTCGCCAGTAAGAATTATAAACAGCTAAATTCATTCTCATTTTGAATCATTATAGTCAAATAGGAATTAATTTTTCTGTCTCGTTTGCACGTGCATAGACATCGCTGAGTAGGTATGGTCTTGAACCTGGACACCTGTGCATTACTCGTATTATTATTTATTTTACTCATAATAACCCGGCGCGCAGCGGCTTATTTTGGTACAATTTTCTGCGAGTTAAAAAGAGACAGAACGATTTAGAGAATAGGTTTTAGTTTATGGGAAAGTAAGAGATAGATGCATTGTATGGGATTTGGATGTTTGCAAAGGGAACTCGGTATTTTTCGGCTTAAGATTTTGACATTTTTATTTCAAAGTTGTAGGCATTTAAAAAATTGGAAGTAAAATGAGCAATAGAACGAACTAACAAGGTCGTTGACCTGTAGAACAAATTTTTATAAGAGAAGCCGATGGGAATCGTGTTATATGGACTCTTCGCCACTGTACAATAGTAAAGATAAAATGTTGATAATTTGTGTTATTCTTTTTTCGCATAAAACCATCCTCCGGTGTTACGATATTACGATACGCTGTTGCCGCTCCGCGCCGCAAAACACCGGCGCCATTCATACTACGATTGTCATTCATTTCAAACGAATGCCGCCTGCGCGCCGGCCACTCGGTCGTTACTGCACAGCAACCCCCCCCCCCTTCCCGCCCCCGCGCGCACTACCCCGTTCGCCGCACGCGCTGGCCGACCACCCGCTTGCCAGTCGCCTCCCGCCCGCCACGGGATTTAGTTTTATTATTATCGCGCGCGTTTTTATTAAAAACATTTAGCAAAGTGAACAGTAAAACGGACACATTGAACAAAGTGAAAACCCATTTGTGTGCAACGCAGAGATGGACTTGTGCAACAGTTTCAAAATCGGTAGGGAGTGTGTAAATAACTTTTAAATACGTTGGTGTCGGATAACTTTTAAATACGCCAAGTTCCTGTAATTTATCGTTATTTGATATTACACTTTTGAGCCCTAAGCGAACGCCGGCGTTTTGTTCTTTAATTGTGTCTGTAATTACAAAAGTCGAAAGGTTAATCTAAGTACCTATTGTTTAAACTAACTTAAACTGAACTGTTTAAGTGTGATGTGAAGTTTATCATCGTAACTGGTAACTACTGGTAAGTAATTGCACTTTAAAACACTTGTTTGCCTACGTATTATTGCGTACCTAGTGAATTAGGTAGGGACAAGCTAGTCAGCTGATTTTAGTTTTCATTCGTAGAACGAATGGAAAGAGATAGCAGCTGTTTCATTGACGAAGAGAAACATCGCGCGTAATTTGTGAACCACGTTGTGCAGAATAAAGTCAATATTTATTTAACTACTTTATTTTCTCAAACTGGATTAACTGTTCCTGGGCACGAAAGCTCTTCACTATTGTAATCTATAAACACAACAGTACACCTCCCAAAAAGCCTGGCATATATTTTAAAAGCACCTTATATAACTTCTTATTTTGGTTTGGTTACTCAATCACGCCAAAACGGCCTGATGAATCTGTATGAAATTTGGCCCAAGGATAGCGTATACTTCATAATAGCACATATGTTACTTTTTATCCTGGAAAACATAAGGTTCCCGTGGGATATACAACTTCTTATTAGGCAACCCCAATACCACGCGGGCGAAGCCGCGGGCAAAAGCTAGTAATTAAATAAAGTTTTAAAATCTTCAGTTTAAAATCCAATGAAAGGTGATATGTGGTTCAGGGAAGGGGTCCGCCCTCGTTAGGCTACGGCTAAAACCTTGCACCAACACATATTTCCTGGAGGAACGGGGGTGAGGCACCATGGAGCCGTCAAAGACCCATGGCGCCACTTTGCCTCAACAGGACCTGACCCGGCCTGTTGAGGGATGTCTGTCCGGGCTCCGACCGGCTGACTTACTGCAAGGAGGGCATGAGGGCGCCAACCCTCATGTTGGTCCACGAGTGGCAGTTGATGGAGTTGTGGATAACGCCACAGCCGGTACTCTTCATCCTCCGGGAGTATTCGCAAGTACACAAGGAGACGTAATTAGTAGGCTCGATGCCTATAAGATGTTGATCACCAAATCCAAAGAAATGGGATTGAAAATTCGCCCTACTGACCTGCCTTTACAAGAAAGGTCAAACCTTATTTTGAATATTTTAGGATTTTCCGAAACTGATGTCAATGATAAGAAAAGATTCAAAGAAGCAATAGCTAAATTCACGTCTAAATGTGAAATCCTCTACAAAAACTGTAAATATAATATGACCTTTTTTGCAAAGAAGAATAACACGTGGCTTAAAGAATCGATACAAAATGATTTGAATAAATTTTTAATTAGCGAACATCCAACTTTACAAGATGCGTCACTTTCCGACTCTGTGGTTATTCCTGACTCTGAAATTAATATTATGAGCCAATCGCTTGACAGATATGAATTTGCACCTCATCATCAGCAACAAATTTCAGAGTCCAATACTGATCCAAATCATAGTGTTCAAGATTTACATATAGTCCCTGAACAAAATATTTTTGATATTGCCGTGTCGCCCACAATCGATGCCATTCCTTCGACTTCTTCATGTTTGGTCTATGAATCACTTAGTGGCAGACAAAAACGAAGGGTGTGCAAAGAACTCCAGTATTCTTTAGAAAGTGAACCACCGGCAAAAGTTATCAAAGCTGTTTCTAGTGCATTAGAAGCAAAAGGTCAAAAATTAAAAACCAATGCATCAAAAGATTTGCAATTTGTTATAAATTCTTGTCTTGAAAGTCCAACACGACCGACTAAGCTAGCAACCAAACTTCGCGAAGACCCCCGTCCTTATTCTCCAGAGGAAGCTTTAGCAGTATTTATAGACAGAAAATTTACAGTAGCTACATACAATTTTTTGCAACATGATTTAAAATCAAGAGGTTTTCCAGCATTTCCTACATATAAAAAAGTATTCGACGCAAAACAAAAATGTTATCCGGATAGTGCAGTTCAAGTAACAGAGAGAGAAGCCTTTGTCCCATTAGCTAGTTTACTTTCTCACACTCTTCAAAGGTTAGTACACTCATGCGACGAAATTATATCAGCATATTGTGAACAAAAAAACCTTGATACTGTAGATTGTATTTTTGAAGGTAGTTGGGGGTTTGATGGTAGTTCGGGTCAATCATTGTATAAACAAAATTTTTCTGATAATCAAGACCCTGAAAACAGTTTATTTGCCACTACATTCATTCCATTGCGGATAAAAACAAAAAAAGACTTTGTTCTTTGGTTAAACCCAACTCCACAATCATACAGGTTTTGCCGCCCGATTCATATCCAATATCGAAAAGAGACGAAAGATTTAATACTCAATGAACAGAAGTGGATAGATGACCAAATTAAGGATTTAACTACATTAGAAGCAACGACATCTAACAAGAAGACAATAAGGGCAAAACCACAACTGTATTTGACATGCATAGATGGCAAAGTTCTGAATACAATAACAGAGACTTCTTCTCAACTTAAATGTCCGTTTTGCAAAGCAACCTCTACACAATTCAACAAATTAGATATTATTTATTCGCGGCCAATAGATGTGTCGGTTTTCAAATACGGAATAAGCCCCTTGCATGCATGGATTCGGGTATTGGAGTTTTTACTTCATTTGGGCTACAAGCTTCCTGTTAAGAAATGGAGGGTAAGCAAATGTTCACTGGAATCAAACACTGTAGAGGAAACAAAGAAACGTGTGCAAGAGAGAGTGCGAAAAGAACTGAAAGTGCTGGTTGATGTTGTGAGACCCAATGCTGGAACAACAAATGACGGCAACACAGCCCGAACCGTTCTATCTGATCAAAATCGTGCAGTGTTTGCAGAAATATTAGGCCTTAGTCAGTGGTTGTTGGACGATCTTCACACGATTCTGGTCACCTTATCTTGTAGTCTACCTGTAGATGCTGATAAGTTTGGAGATTTTTGCAAAACCGTAGCATCTAAATACGTGGCAGAATATGGTTGGTACCCAATGACAGTAACTATGCACAAAATCCTCATTCACGGCAAAGATATTATTAATAGCTCAGCTCTTCCAGTGGGTCTATTATCAGAACAAGCCGGTGAAGCGCGGAATAAGTTCTGGCGTTATGACAGAGAACACCATAGCCGAAAATCCGACCGTGAAAAAACAATGTTGGACCTATTTCACAGGGCACTGGAATCGTCAGATCCAGAAATTTCCTACATTAGGCTTCAGAATAGGTTGAAAAAACTCAAATCTTTGCCTTTACCATCCAAGGTAGTGGAGTTACTGAAACCGTATGAAATCTCAGCTGAAGACGATTTTGAGGCGGCAACAGAAAATGAAATTGAAATTATTGAAGGTCATACCGATAGCGACAACATAACAGAAATTCTTTCGGCCGATCAGGATGAAGAATAATAATTGTTACCCTAACCACCATTTTTTAATTCAAAATAAAATAAATTTCAAAAGAAATATTGACAACCCTAAAACCATAATTACCATAGAAAACTTTAGAAGCCTCTAAGTTAGAGATCCTTCATTATTTGGATCTGATTTTTTTTTCTAAGCTTCTAACACATTTTATTAACAATTCTAAAGAAAAATAAAATCCAAATAATTGAAAATACGACCATAAAAAAATAAAATAAAAAATGCTTAAATTGTAAATAAATCGCTTAAAACTCAATTAAAAAATATATAAATCAATTAGTATTATGTGTTTTGAGATTATTGTGGATCAGAAAAACCAAGAAGAAAATTTGTGAAATATTTCAAAAGTTATGGATGATTTACTATTTCACTATAAAAAAGAATAAAGTGGTTTTATTTCTCCATAATGAGAAATAGGTGCACGAGTGTTCTATTAATTAATTCATAAAACATTTATGTATAAGATTTCACAAAAAAAAAGGCATGTCCGATTTTTTGGGGAAAAAATACACTGTGCGTTACCACGGTAGGAATACCGTAAGTGACCGAGTGTTATGATGACGTCAAAACAGAAATTAGGGGCGTGGCCTACTCAAACCGTTCGATGTTGACGAAACGATCGTAACTTGGGTAGGAGAGCTGACATTTTAACACGTCATGGTTTTTGATGTGAAGTCATTATCACCACGCATGCCAGATTTACATACTCAACAATTAAGCCTTCTAGTTTTAATGGTATAGTATTAGCACGGCTTTCTTAATAGAAGACAATATATATTTTTTAATTCTAGTTAGGCTCGTTTTTGACCACAATCTTATCTGATAGTAAGAGATGATGTGGTCGACGATGGAGCATGCTTGCCTAGAAGTAATCTATTCACTCTTGACTTAAAGACCTCTAGGAGCTATCAGGAAACACAGACTCCGGCAGGGAATTCCACTCCTTAGCTGTACGCATAATGAATGTGTTCCCAAAACGCTTTGGGTAAAAATAATTTAAATGCAACTCACCTCAGCCAAAATCGAAGATATAACCTTCTTGTATTTCTGCATGTCTTCAGAGGAATGCGTCTTGAAATGCGCCAGGAGATTGTACACCGTCACGAAGGAGCGGCTGCAGATCGGACAAGCGATGCTCTCTGAAAACAAACCAACAAGGTATGAACTATAGATACTTGTTCCAAGGATGCTATTTATAGTTATCTATTGGTAAGGGATTCTTACAAGTCATAAAGGTACAAACTGTTATAATAATGTCAACAAATTATTACAAATTTAATTGAATTTGAATGTCAAATAATAAAATAATATATTTAATTGAATTTGAATGTCAAATAATAAAATCTACACTAATATAATAAAGAGGTAAAGTTTGTTTTTTTTGTTTTTTTTTTTTTGTTTGTAGGAGGTAATCTCTGGAACTAATGGTTCGATTGGAAAAATTTTAGCAACAATAGAAAGCTGCTTTCCTCCTGAGTGACATAAGCTATAAATTATTTATATAACATGGATGTTAACCGAGCTATCACTACAAAAAAAATTTCGCGGACGAAGTCGCGGGCAGAAGCTAGTAATATATAAGAAAAGTAATAATTCAAAGTCAAAATCACAAATTAAATAGAAGAAAAGCCAAAACAAATATTCTCTCGAGTAAACAGCCAGAGCCAGAGGTACATTCTAAGCCGACCAGCACTGCACTGAAGGCGGTTTTCTTAGGTGCTCCAACCGTAGCCAAGTTAAATCGTTTCGTTTAAAATTAGCGCTTGTAGATAGCCACGCCCCCAATTCCATTGTTGAGACGACGTCCGCGTCCGAACAAGGGAATTGGGTGCGTGGCCAACTACAAGCGCTAACTCTAAACGATACGATTGTAACTTGGCTAGAGGGGCAGGTCTGGGTATCTTACGTGAGTTTACTTCTTATAAACTCACCCAGGATCCAGTACTTTACTTTTCGTGTGATTCCATATGATAACTATGTACCTACAGTACGACCGTCGATCTTAGCGAGTCTGAATTTAGGCTTTGCGAATTTTAGCGCTCGAAAACTCGTACAAAAATAAAGGTTTAAAAAAAATAAATGCCAATACATATATAATTTTGACTGGCCCGTTGGTCTAGTGGTTAGTGACCCTGACTACTAAGCCGGAGGTCGTGGGTTCGATTCCCACCCATGACAAATGTTTGTGTGATGAGCACGATCATTTGTTCTGTATCTGGGTGTAATTTATCTATAATATATATGTATTTAGAAATATGTAAGTATGTTTATCAGTTGTCTAGTACCCATAACACAAGCTCTGCTTAGCTTGGGACTAGACGACGTTGTGTGAAAGTTGTGGAATATATATATATATATATTTCCCGACTAAATAACAATTTTTAATAGCAATAAAAACTGCAAATTTAATTATTATTATTATTTGTAGACAGGCAGGCAGTTGAAACAACTGATAACGCCCGCATCCTGTTAATTTTCACTAGTTCATTTCTTGCAGTTGAGTAAATATTTGTTTAGTTGATTTTTAAATTAATTAATTGCATTAATGGCCCCTATATAATTTCTTTCAAAATCAAACAATGGTGAGACCAAACAGCAGATATAGATATACAAGCACTTACTCTTAGTATTCTTCTTGACGCCCCTCCACGAGGTCTGGAAGCACGGCGCACATATCTTCGTGTAAACAAACTCCTTCATATACATCTTGTCGTCCTCAAATTCTTCTTTGTCATCCGATTCTTCTTTTGTTTTTCTGCCGAAAAAAATTATACAGTTTAAAATTTTACAACTAGGTATAGGCACCGTGCGTGGCGATGACCCTGCCATCTCGTGACTTATATCCGAAACTTTTACCTCAAGTGTCAAAAATTGTACTGTCAAACCATGGAAAAAATTCTGAATATTCGTGTTAAATTTTGCTAATTTAAGTTATCAAAATGTATTGTTGTATTGCTGGATGCTGTAATACATTCAAAAACCACTCCAAGGGTGTAAAATTTTACTATTTCCCTACTAATAGTACTGACATGCCATGGCTCAGGGATAAAAGAATTAAATGGATAAATGCAGTTGTAAAACACACGTTACTATGCATTCAAGTATTTATAACGTACTATTTGATTTTATTTACATAAAATAATTTCAACAATTTTCGATGCATTTTAATAATTTCAGCATTTTTTCGCCAACTGTTTCTATGACATCAAAAACATGTCCCGACTCGAATAGCTTTTGGCCTTTTGATATATTTTGACCACGCTGCCGATCATTGTTTAATGGTAGAAAACCATATTTTATAACTTTAATCATTGTATTTTATATTTTTAATCATTGTAAAATTACATTTACAGACTAGACAGTGACAACCAATGTGTCTGGAAAGTTTCTTTTTTTACTCGCACGGTGTCTCTACTATCGGGATTATAACGCCATCCATAGTTTCCGCACGGTGCCTATATTGCTAAGATTATTACTGTCTATTTATCTGTCACCAAGCTGTATCTCATGAGCCGTGATAGTTAGTTGAATTTTTTACTTATAATGTTTATCTGTTGTTTACATAAGAACAGTACAGAATAAAGCAAATATTTAAGTGCAACTCCAATACACAATTTTTTGCTATGGATGGTTATACCTTAGAGCGCGAGTCTGACTTGTACTTGGCCAGTTTCTTTTTTTTAAATATTTTGTTTACTATTTTTTATGTGTAAAATAAAAATCCTTCTATAATATCAAAATGAATAGGGTAGAGTGAAGTAAAGTAGAAAAGTGATATCAGTTAACAGGAGCGGGAAAAAGATAGTTTGAAATAAAATTACAGCTGGTATGCATTCCTTAGTTAAACAATTAATTAGTCCTATCATTATTTTGTAAGAAATCCTATGGTAACACATTAGTTATTTATTGTAGTTTAATATGACCTATGATAATCGTTCTTACTGCTTTAAAAGAAAGGAGCAAGATAAAATCAATGAAGGTGATACTTCATAATCATCATTTCAGCTGAAAGTCATCTACTGCTCAACATAGGGTCTCCCTCATGGGCCGCCACAAAGACAGGTTCTGTTCGTCTTGCATCCATCGGATTCCAGCACCCCTGACCAGGCCATTGATCAACCTTGTGGGAAGCTTTATGGATGACATATGGCTCCGAAACACGGTCGCCTACATTGGCCTCATGGTCACTCAAAGGGCTATGGAAAGGGTTATGCTCAGAGTATCCTTGCGTGATCAAATCAGAAATAAAGATATCCGCAAGAGAACCAAGGTTACCGACATAGCGAAAAGAATCTGCAAATTTAAGTGGCAATGGGTATGACACATTACATGCAGAACGGATGGCATTTGGGGCCGAAAGGTTCTGAACTGGCGACCACGTACCGGAAGACGCAGCGTTGGAGGTGATACTTAAGCAAGTATCTATAATTCATTGTAATAATTAATCTATTATATCATTTTAAAAACTTACCGATCATTAGGAGCCACCAGTTTATACACTGCAGAAGCTGCTTCTCTTGGCTTATATGCAACCAGTACCTCTCCATCCTTACTATCTTCCTTACTCAGTATCACTTCATCGGTCAAGTGGTACGGTTTAGGTCTCCTCGCAGTGAGACTAAAAGTGGTTAGAACCTTCTTCTCTTTATAACGAGGAAGTACGCATTGGAATATTTCAGACTTTTTGTCTCCTTCCTCATTTTCCACACATGTCTTGCTCCAAATTGTTGTTTCTGGTTGTCCTGTAATATATGTAATATACATAGTATAAAACAAAGTCACTTCCTCCCTATGTATGCTTTAATCTTTAAAATTACGCAATGGATTTTGATGCGGCTTTTTTTATAGATAGTGATTCAAGAGGAAGGTTTATATGTATAATACATGCATAATATATTTAATATCAACATTGCCCTCATGCGAAACTGGAGTGGGTCGCTAGTTATGTAATAAAAGAACAATGCCCAAAAATGTATGGACACCGTCCCCACCCTTGTAGCACTTTAAAACCTATGTTAATCGAAGGGTCATAACCATCTTATCATTTTATTGTTCGACGGCGAAACTGAAATGTGCATCCGAAAAAAGTTATATCGACATGAAGAAACCCGAATCAGTCACAATAATAATTATGTTTCCTGTCACGATGCTTTTCTTTTTACTGTGGGATGGTTTCGTTCGGAGTTCCCAAACAACTCTTTAGAATTAAATACTGACTCCCGCTCGGGAACAACTCACGGAGCAGAAAAAAGTTCATAAAGAATTCTGCTGAATATTGGTTTTGTGAGGTTACCATTGACGTTTTTTTTACGAGTTTTCAAATAAAATACCTTATTAATTACAAATAAAACCTTTATTCGGTGTTTTCAGTATCTATTACAATATTGTCCCAGACGCTGGCTGGCCCAACGAAATTCTCTAAACGCCTTCCAATCCCAAAGTACCAAACGCTGCTGACGACATGCGCGCAGGCACAAACTGTCCTCATACCCGTCAAACATGAGCAGTAATATGCCTGAATAGCGTTTATTCCCTGTACGTTATTCAGTATTAAATATGTATAATAGGTCGCATTAGACCTATGTCTTGATAAAATTCGACCCCTTACCAGAGCGCAATTCCGTGTCTATACCGTATTGATTCATAATTGGGCTTGGAGTTGCACAAACCTCTATCTATGTTATAGACGCCGCCACGTAAATGTTCGCTGACATAGGAAGTTGCCAGTTTTAGGTGATATGTCCCCAAGCTAAACAAAATAATATCTTCGTTTGACAATTCATTATGGACTCATCAATCAATGTCCTGAACGCAACCCGCTGCCTGTTAACATTTTCTGCAACAACGTATTTCTAGTTGCCCAAGTCATTGTTGATATGAATTCTGTGACTGATTCGTTATACAAACTCTGTGGCGTAGACACTATCATGAAAAGGCTCCCTGAAGGTGTTGAGAAGCGCTCCAGCAATCCTGAAGTCAGTGAAGAAGTGAGGAAGTGATTTATTGAATACCACGGTCCTGAACATTTTAAAGTCGCGTTTAAATCTCCCGTTTATCGCCTCAATGACCCAGCGAACAATTGTTCATCATCATCTCTATCACGCACAATAAGATTTCTGATTCTATCACGCAAGGATACCACGAGCATAGCCCTTTCTATTGTCCTTTTTATAAGGCCCATTGTAAGCGACCACGTTTCAGAGCCATACGTTATCACTGGCAACACGCACTGGTTATAGACTTTCGTCTTGAGACACTGTGGTATATTAGACGAGAAGACACCGCGTAGCTTCCCAAACGCTGCCCAGCCTAGTCGGATTCGACGATTGACCTCTTTCTCAAAGTTAGACCTACCCAACTGGATTGTCTGTCCAAGGTAGACGTAGTCGTCTACTACTTCGAGTGTAGAGTCTCCGATCTCGATAGGGGTGGGCGCTACATGGATATTAACCATGATTTTAGTTTTGTCCATGTTCATTTTAAGGCCCACTCAGACGCGATTGTTCATTCGTGAGCTGCGTTGCGTTTCTGTCCTTTGTAGGTGGCATGTGAGGCTCATAGCCACATTCTTCGATTGCTGGAATTTAGTCTCTGAAGCCTCTGTCTAATATAAAAGTATCATTCTCGTGGAGCAAGTAATGAATCGGATATGTACGAGTATATATCTTTTCAATTCAATGACACATTCTGCACATCTCTACACCCCACACTTACTACCTGCTCAGCGTCGTGTGGCGCTGCGAGTGCGGCTCTTATTGTAGCCATTCTATACTGCTCTCAAAAACTTACCAAAATGTAATTATATTGCAGTAGGTATGGTTACATCATGTCGAAAAAGTATAACAAACGGCACAATAAATTGTTACTGATTCCGTTTTCTTCATGTCGATATAACTTTTTTCGGATGCACATTTCAGTTTCGCCGTCGAACAATAAAATGATAAGATGGTTATGGCCCTTCGATTAACATAGGTTTTAAAGTGCTACAAGGGTGGGGACGTTTTGAACATTGTTCTTTTACAGAATTTACTTTCTTCATACCACATACCGAAAAACACAGACTTGAGAAGCTTCCCAGAATGTGGTGGAAATTCAATAGAAGATAAGAGATGCACAAGACTAGTTGCAACACATCTTTTTTGGTGGGAAAATCATCAAATGAAAAATCCCGCCCTTGGTCAGGACGGGAAACAGTGTCAGACTCTTACTAACTAAACAACCCCCCCATTCTTAGCCTCCATACTAGGGTCTTGGCAACACTGTGGGTAGGCCTATGTCCAACAATGGACATCTTTCAGCTGAAATGATGATATTGATTAGTCTATTGTATATATCCATCGGCTTCCAGGAACCTGGTCAGGGTTGCTGAAAGCGGATGGATGCAAGACGCACAGGACCGGTCTATGTGGCGGCACTTGGGGGAGGCCTATGTCCAGCAGTGGACGTCTTTTGGCTGAAATGATGATGATGGATGATGATTAGTCAGTTAACTTATACAGACCTGTTTGCTTATTAGCTACATTCCGGAACACAACAGTTCTTGTTGAACTATAAGTATCCCCCCTCTCTGGTTTCAACAAGGTATCACAATGTTTGAAGTGCTCCAAACACACATTATTCCAGTTATTCATTCTCTTTATATCAGACTCTTCATACTGTATCGCTTTTACTGGCAAACACAATGGATCGTCGTAATCTGGAATACGTATGTTATACTGTTTTCTATCCAAAACCACCTCTTTGGCGGGATAATACTTTTTCTTTACCGAACTATGACCCCTTGCATTTTGAACAGCTCGTACACTTTGACCAGCTTTTGAATTTGGAACAACTTCCTTATGGTATGCCTTAACTTTTTTTACGACTTGCTGCCTCTTCTTCTTGCCTTTTGAACTCGGCGGGCTTGGCGGCACAATGTCATCATTAGGATCGTAATCAGAATCCTCTTCGTCTTTTCTCCTTTTACGTTTCCTTTCCGCCGGTAAACGTTCGACTAATAACGGAGTTTGGATTGGCCTTTCTTGGACTCGGGGTACTAAATGTGGGACTTGGTCTTGAGCTGGTACTGGGGCAGCTTGTACACATTGTTGAACGATATCAGCGTCTTCGTCAAGAAACTCTATATCACCATCTGATTCGGTCATAATTCGGTTTACACTTCTAGAGAACTAAAAATTACCTACTGAAATTCAGCCGACTGTGCTAGCGTCTTGTTTCTGACAGTGACAGCCAATGTCATTTCTGTTGACAGTGACAGACTCTTTCGTTTATTTATGGATTTTTATTTCGTTTATGAATATGATAAGAAATTTTCAAACATTTTTATTCTATACCTAACTAAAATAATGTTGGTCATGAAATATTTTTATATGGTTACAAAAAAAAACGCACATGCAACCTAACAGATTTTTTAGAGAATGTTAGTAATTTTAAGTAGTTTTGGCCGATCAAAATCCATCATCAGCCTTATTAATGTTCCCGCTGCTGGAACTCAGGCCCTCCTCTCTAGAACTCTCTAGGAAAGGGATCAAAATTATTTTTGACCAATTAGCAAGTCTGTTTGTGACAAAAACTACATAGGTTTACCTAAACTAGTACCTATCTATTTTGGTTTCGTACACAGAACGGAACCAACCGCAACATCGAACGTAAGCTCAGTTCTTAATTGTATCGCTCAATCTTTATAAATAGCTTGTCGGTGATTATAGGTAAAACAAATGACGATTCAAAAGATATGAATCACTGGACCTGTTATCTACGGTATTTTATTAAAACCATCTTCATGCTATCATGTCACTTAATATCAAAACAACTTGTTGAAAGTGTGAGTACTGAGTAATCAGTATCATAAGTACCTTGTTTTATAATTAACTAACTTTTGTCAGCGGCTTCGCCCGCGTACATAAAGTATGGCTTGTGTCACTCAGGAGTAAAGCAGCTTTCTATTGTTGCTAAAAATGGAAAAAAAAAATTTAATCGGACCAGTAGGTCCAGAGATTACCTCCTACAAACAAACAAAACATACATTACCTCTTTATTATATTAGTGTAGATTTTACGTGGGTAATTTCCCGATTCTTCAGTTAAGCTTATCGTTTTGCTTGCGATTATAAAGTTTTATCTTTATTTCTTTATTGTGGAGAAGGATGTGAGTGTTTATTAAAATTAAATTAATTTAATCCATCTTATCGTACGCGTAGGCATACGATAGGTATCTAAATAAAAAATCCGGCCAAGTGCGAGTCGGATTCACGTACGAAGTCTTCGTACAAATTGTAGCAAAAAAAAATTTACTCCATGGGCCCATTATTAAATATTTCCGTTTTTAGTATTTATTGTTACAGTGGTACCAGAAATGCATGCTCTGCGAACATTTCAACCGCCTAACTAATATAGTTCATGGTGACACACAGATGGGCAAATAACAACAAGTTGGCCTCAATCTAATCCTTGACAGCAAAAAACTTGATTTTATTGCGGAAACTATATTTTTAGTTATAACTATAGATCCAAAATTGCAATAGGGCCCTCACATTAGAACTCTTTCAGTGCAGTTTAGATAAATAAGTTAAATTGCCTAACAAAATGTATTCACAGCTAAGTTTGTTTACTATGCTTATTTCCACAGTATTACGTCTTATGGCATTTTATTGTGGCGTTCTGCAGCTGATGTAGAATCAATTTTCATCTTGCAAAAGAGAGTAATCCAGGCTATTTACAAAATGGGTCCTCACGATGTTTCTGCACAATGTGGTTTCTCTGGCGGCATTCATCATCATACATCATTGTTTTAACTTCATTATTTATACTGATATTTTTTTTCTTGTCCTGTGACCCTGTTTTTCTGCAATGTTTTCTATATTCCGCCTCAATTTCACTAGTAATTTACCTATTAGGTTTATTTTTGTAATGTAAATGTGAGAACACCGTAGAGTTATTAGAGTCATCGATTCGTAGATTTTAATTCTTATTGTGCTTTGGGTGCAAAGCAGACTGGTCTACATTGTCTTTTCATGTCTATAAATATTGTAAAATACATAATAAATAATAGTAAAATTTTTGTAAAAATAACCACTTTTTTTCAAAAGCAAATAAAATTTCTTACTGGTTCTTCGCCATCGGATACGACCAATTGGAACCGTGAACTAGCTTCTGACGTTTTATGAATACCCATGTAGGCTTGTGTGAAATAAATAATTTCGGCTTTTAGTGTTTACCTTTTTGGGACGGAACCCTAAGAATATACATACTAAATTTTATATTTATATGTCTTTATTGCACGAAGCAGCTTTTTTTATAAAAGTACTTATGTATATAGGTTGAGTACACGTACACCAGAGATCCAATAGATGTTTTTGCAATCATTTATTTATTTATTTACGTACACACAAACACTTACAAAAAGAAAATAACATATATAGATAGAAGAGTACAAAGGTACTGCTTATTTCTAACGAAATTTCTTCCAGCAGACCTGCGACAGGAGAGTTGGATGAGAAATGTAGACACAGTGTGTATAAATAATTTAAATAATTTATTTGTAAAAGTAGACATTAGAAACATTATCTAGCCCAGTGATTCCCAAAGTGGTCCAGGTGGACCCCCAGGGGTCCACGGGAGACTTGCTGGTGGTCTACGTAGGCATGAGTAAAAAAATGGGGGTCCACGAAAATTTATCTGCTTTTGATAGTAAAGAGTAAAAATGTAAGCATAGTTTTTATAAGGGCCTACCTACATTGTTATAAGTACCTAACTAAGCAGATAATATTTTAATAAGGCAAGTGACTGTTACTTGTCCAAACTTGCATATTCGATATTACGTAGAAATTCATGTACAGACTTGCAAAGTGCTATCCGCCCGAAAATGCTTAGTGCTTGTTCAGACATGAACTTGAGCACCACTATAAAGACTTGATGCCAAAGGCAAACTAATTCGTTTCTGGTGGCCAATGTTTTATTACAAGAGGAGCTGTTCGAGCTTAGCACCAATAAAGAGCTGAAGGTGAAATTTAGAAAAGAGTACCAAACATTTTGGCTGTAAGCAGAAATACCTGAAAAATATTCTGTACTGTGGGAAATCGCAAGGAAATTTTTAATAGCTTTTCCCACGTCATATCTTGTCGAAAGGAGTTTTTAGTGCCGTTACATTGAACATCACAGAGCGCGGAGATTTGCGGTTATTGCTCACAAAAATAAAGCCAAACATTGATCGTTTGCTGACACTCTATCAAATACATCCTTCCCATTAATCAAAATTATGACTTGACCTTATATTACCTTACTAGCTTTTGCCCGCGGCTTCGCCCGCGTACATAAAATATAGCCTATGTCACTCAGGAGTAAAGCAGCTTCCTATTGTTGCTAAAATTTTTCCAATCGGACCAGTAGTTCCAGAGATTACCTCCTACAAACAAAAAAACAAAAAAACAAACTTTCCCTCTTTATTATATTAGTGTAGATGTAGATTATTTTTTTCTTAAAATTCTATTCTTTTAATAAATAAAGTGTTTTTAACATGTACTACCATTTTTCATTTTTATTTTACCTATCGGAATACAGGGTGTATCTGTGAACATTTACATCCTACCACGTGTTTTACCAACCATTGTGAATAACATTTTTGTTCTACGAGTTTTCGAAATTCGTCAAAATTTTTTTCGACTCCCCATACAAAATGACCAAGTTACGTGACCGACTTTGTATGAAAGTTGAATTTTTTTTTACGCGAATGTCGAAAACCATACAACAAATGTTGTTCAAAATAGTAGAACACTTGGTTGAAGGGATGTAAATGTTCACAGATACACTCTGTATATGGACAGAACTCAGAAACGACACAATTTTTATTTTTGGGCGATTTTAAGAATGTGGTAGAAATGTAGCAGCAGGGGTCCACCGAAACCAGTAAAGTTTTGAAACTGGTCCACGAGAAAAATAAGTTTGGGAACTACTGATCTAGCCCTTTGGCTAACGATATGCTGGTGAAAAGTGTTTGGCCTCCAGTCCAATAACCGATGCCCTAACACAATAATTGGGAACACGGTATCTACCTAGCTGCAAGATTGGCTGTCAGGCTTTCGAAGTTCTAACTTTAATATTTTTCGTTTCTTCCGCCTGAATCCAAAACAGAGACCTTCTGAATTAGCTATGTCCGGTACGTTACTTTGTTAGGTAAAACGTGAAGATGCCATGACTTCTCTCCAGTCATTCCTCAAAGAGGGAACTCACTGTTGTAATTGTAGCAAGCCCACGTTCTTATTCCTGGAGTGGGCAATAAGTTTTGTCAGTTTCAAATTTCAACAGGGGTGCTAGATAACTTGAGCTGTTAGTTACGGTATCATGTAGAGAGGTGGCAGCCTCCTTATTCCTTTCCACCTTATCCTTTGTGTTGTGTCTACTATTTCAGCGCAAACGAAGGATATACTATAATCTCACGTTTTCCATCATGCGCTACTGGCGGAAGTGATAGGATATCTACTGTGGGTTTTCTGCCTACTTTACGACCGACGACACAAAACAAAAGCCCTCGAATCAAAACAAAACAAAAATAGAACGTCATCAATAAAATACGTAGGTATCTCATACCGTTCCATCATACGATATAAATAATAATTACTGTATTGATATCTATCCATTATCTACATTACATTTGAGTTAAGATTATCAGTTAACAATACATTATAAAAGTAAATTGGGGTGTGAGTTTGATAAAATTTACAAATACAAAGAAACGTGAAAGAATAAAAAACCTGTTAGTCTGTAATCTACAGGGATATGCGATAATGTCCTAATTGCAATAAATAGACTCCGGTTTGTCCCGCCTTATCAGACGGCTCCACTTATAGATACTGAAAACACTTGATGCAGTTATGAATAGTCAAAAGCTTAGCCATGAATGTCCTGATACACAGGCGTGACACAAGTGGTGATAGTTGTGGTGCAAACTAGAGAAAATAACAGTTGCAAAAATGTGTCGGTGTCTAGTGAAATTTACTGTGTTTTCAGTTAATTTAATTTCTCTGGTTAGTATTAGCGGTATGCTTCAACTTCGCTAATTGTTATTTACATTACATTTGTGTTTGTAAAATATTTATTTATAAAAAAAATGACAGTTATTAAAAAAAAAAAACAATAAAAATAGCGAAATAAATTAGCTTCGGAAGTCATTGTTTCTATTTTGATTTTTTCTTCGTTTATAATTATTTTGCTGTCGGTTGTAATTTCGTGTAAAAAAAACTTTCCGTTAAAAAAATACTTGCAATTAAGGTTGATTTGAATGTAAAAAATAAAAACTATTAAGTGCAAAACAATGTTGGTGCTAAAACAACGAATAGATAATACAATGTGGATGTGCTGAGTGCGAATTGTTTTTAACGTTAACGTTTGTGAGTCGGCCAATCGGAGCGCCAATCATCATAAACGCGTCGAATGCATAAACTTAAAAACAATTCTCACTAGGCACTCTATTATAGTAACTCCAACTTTTTATTGATTTTCTTTTAAAATGAAATTAATCGTATTTTTCATTATTTTGTTGTTTTGCCTTACAACTAAAACTAAGTAGGCTAGGTAACCAAGAAAAAATACAACCGACTTGCCGGTGTTAGTGGTAGGTAACTATTTTTTTCTACGTTTTATAACATAATCACCATGGTGAAACATAAAAATATGGTTTTATTTGTGGCCATTGTTTTTGTGGGGTAATTTTTTAATAAGCGCTGCACGACTAAAACTTTTTTTTTATTTTTCACTGGGTACTTACAGTTTCAAATAATTCCAAGGTAGAACAAAAAAAGAATCATCAATACTAAACTAAAAAAAAAATGGGCTAGCAGCGCGAAATTTTGCACAAGGCTTACTTTTATGACGTAAGCGAGCACTAAGAAAGGATTTTCCAAAATTCACCCCTAAAGCAGCTGGCAGAAAACTAATTTGTACATATAACTTCAAATTTTGAGATGAATAGATAGATAGATTAAACTCAAATTTAAACTCAAATTTTACATCAACTTTATTGTCGGTACATCAAAAAGTAACATAACTTATACAAAACTTAAAACTATGGGTACAATGGCGGTCTTATCGCTGACAGCGATATCTACCAGACAACCATAGGATGAATCGTAAGAACTAAAAATAATACAGGGGGTAGTGCGGAATTTTAGATGTGCGAAGCTGCTAGTAAGTTAGTCTAAGTATAATAATACAAATAATATGTTATTAAAATCTGTTTTACCCTTTTTCAGATTATAGGTTTACTGGTCATCGGAGGAGGAGTTTTCCTGGTCTTTCAACTGCAGAAGCTAAAAGACGTAATAAATCAGCTAGCGTTTAACATAGATCTTGACTTCGTGCCGTACACCATCATTGGCTTAGGGGCTGCTATAGTATTGATTTCATTCTTCGGATGCTGTGGGTCTGTTACGGATACAAAATGCTTACTTGTGACAGTAAGTATTATTTGCTATATGGATTTATTTGCTTGTACTAAACTAGTAGCGTAATTAGATGACCACCGGCCCTTTTTTATGGTAGGTCAAAATCATCCAATGACGAATCCAGCCCTTGGGCTGAGCGGGAAACAGTGTCAGACTCTTACTGACTAAACGACCTACCCCGTTGCTTTCTTGCCTTAGTCCCAGAACCCTGGTGTTACGCTTTCATATCAACCCTTGGCCACCGGCCCTAGAGCAAAACAAAAAACAAAACAGGACTCCTGTTTTACATGGGAAATCTAAAATTTCTATATGTCGTGGCGTAGAATTGATCAGTTCATGATGTGAGCGATCTTGTCATGAATTTCATGACAAGATCGATCAACAATAAAATCATTTCATGACATGAAATGATTTTATTGTTCATAATGCCACCTATTTCAGTATTTGGCAGGTCACATCATGAACTAATAATCCACCTCACTATTTTCACACAACGCCATCTAGTCTCAAACTAAGCATAGCTTGTGCTTTAATTACGAGATAACTCATAAATATATATTTATACGTTTCTAGATACATACATGGAAAGTTAAATTATACCCAGACACAGGGCAAATGATCGTGCTCGTCACACAAACATTTTATTGGTTGGAAATCGAGCCCACAACCTCCCGCACACAGTTAGGTGTCACTAACCACTAAACAAAAAGGCATTTATACATTTTATTTTTTCAGTATGCAGTATGTATGGCTCTTTTAGCAGGGGCGAAAATAGTTATAACAATATTGCTCTTTGTTATGCTGCCTAATCTCAGAAGTTCGGTAGAGGGCACTGTAAACGGCATGTTTCTTTCTGATGATGCCGCCCAGAACGTTACCTTCCATCTTATTGAAGCACAAGTAAGTATTTACAATAAAACCTATTTACCTTTCAAGACTTGTTAGATTTGGATTAAGGAGAGGACTCTTGTTAACTTGCTTTTTACTGTTTTCCACAGTTCAAATGCTGTGGGACGTTCGGACCAGATGCTTACGTTAATGACTATAATCTGACATCACCAACATGTTGTCCGCTGGGAAACGGAACTTCTATAGACGACCTTCCTATTGACAACCTTCCTATCGACAACCTTCCTATAGACGACCTCCCAGTAAATCTAACAACAAAAAATCTACAAAGTGAAAATCTTCCTATAAACCCATCAAATCTACCTAGCAATATACCATCGAACATCGATCTAGCTGGCATAGATCTTGGAGGTATAGATCTAGGAGGCATAGATCTTGGAGATTTAGATCTTGACCAGTTGGCAAATCTTACAATGTGTAAAAAAGAGGATGCCTACGAAATCGGATGTACGACACTGATTGGTGGAGCCGTACAATCGATTGGGAAGTCGTTCGGAATTGCATTGATATGCATTATCGTTTTCGAGGTAAATATTTCAACATATAATTTTGAAAGAAAGAAAGAAAAAACGTTTATTTGTGCGAGAGTATAGCATACAATAAAAAACAAAAACAACTAAATAGGTAATAATACAAAAAAAAATAATAATAATGCAACACACCCGCACAAAACGGCTGGTGCTCAGCAAAAGCTGGGGCTCATGTGTAAAACAGAGCCACAGCGCTGATTTTCAGCACCAGCCGTTTTAAACTTATTTCATCACCACTGCTCTCAAAACGGTGAAGGAAAAGATCGGAAGGAAACCGCAGCGTGTACTAGATCCGAAAATTGACATCCACCAATTTGCACTGGGCCCACGTGGTGGATTATGAACCATTCCTTCTCCAAGAGAGAAGGCTTGTGTCCCAGCAGTGGAAAGATTAAATAGGCTGATTATTATGATAATTTTAACAATAAAACGCATGTGCATGGTTATGCTAATACAATTGAGTCAGTCAAGAATGTTCTTATCTAAAGATAAACGAAATTCTACCGATATATTTTTTTAATCTGAATAATTTACTGGCTTTAATATGCAGCTCTGGGGACTTACCATGACGTATTAAAATATCAGTTGACCGAGTGAGAAAGAGGGATGAAGTTATACACTCTCTATATGCTTCAGTTGTAATGCAGTCATAGTAAGGCCACAGATAGTGTTGAACTGACTATGGGTAAAGAAAAAGTTCTCACTTCAATAGTTTCTTTTTTTTGCAGTTCATTTCTGTGTCTTATATTTTCTCTTTTTTTTTCAGGTGCTTGCACTGGCCTTCACAATTTATTTAATTAGAACATTGAAACCTAGAGGTGGAAAAGTAATAGATAATCGACCTATGTATTATTATTAACTAAGTGACAATGACACAGCAACAGTTTGCCTGCTGCGGTATTCCCATTCTTTTACAATGTATGTCTTCAAGGCTAGAGTGAATAGACTCTTAATGTACATACTAGAACGCTTCACCATCAACGATTGTATCCTTACTTACCATCAGGTGGGATAGCAGTCAAACACTAGAGTCTAGTTTATATCAATTACAGTTAAAAAAAAAATAGTTTCGTGCCAAAAGTGATTAGGGGAAAAGCGGACCCGTAGAAGATAAAAGGAGTTGAGGGAGGCCTTTGCTAAGGCGTCGGATAGAACAGAATAACAAAAAAAATCTAAATAAACATAATAAATAGGGGTTACACATTCCATTGACCAATATTTCGAAAAAATTGGTGTGATGTTTTGATAAGCAAACAAACCTATGAAGTAATAATATTATATACCCAATAGCCATTAAATTTAATCAATAAAACAAGTGCAAACAATATTATTTTGTGTTTTAATTCTTATTATAATAAATTCTCTCCCTTACTAACTTCTTATAGTCAAGGAAAGGATGAATTAATTATATAATATCTATATCCTGCTTTATGCGCCCCTGCTCTTGGGAGTTTAAACTTTGGGAGGTTCATTGAGGTCAAAGCCAAAATAGCTGCTAGAAAACTCGGCGCAGGTCCGATCGTGTGTTGAGTACTGCAGCCACATATAATACATGGGCTGGGGTGGCAACATATCATCTAGCGGCTTTAAATTTAGTGTTTTCAAAGACGCTAATTCGTGATTCAGATTGGTTAAGATATGACTCAGATACCTTACGAAATCTGACAGAAAATAGCCTTCCTCTATTAGCACCTACAATAGACCGTGATTGTTTGATTAAGAAATTAAAATCCCTGGATTGTCATAAAGGTGCCGGCTCTGATGGGATACCACCTATTTTTGTCTCAAGATGCACTTCTTCATTGGCATCTCCACTTCTATTAATCTTTAATAAATCACTTACGACAGGAATTTTCCTAGATATATGGAAAACTGCGAAGGTCGTGCCTGTATACAAAAGCGGTGAAAACGATAATGTGATTAATTATAGGCCTATCTCTATTCTGTCTACTCTGGCTAAAGTCTTTGAATCTTTGATTTGTATTCTCATCCAGTCACACTTAAGGCTTTACCTTAGTGTCTCTCAACATGGTTTTGTGGGCGCCAGGTCTACATGTACAAATTTGGTGACTTTCTCCGAATCCTTGGTGGAGGCTATTGACTGTGGCAAACAGGTTGACGTTGTCTATACGGATTTTAGCAAAGCTTTCGACCGTGTGCCACATGATATTCTTTTAAAAAAATTACAGTCCTTTGGCATCACTGGTAATTTGTTGGCTTGGCTCAAATCCTACTTAGAGAAGCGTTCCTTTTTTGTCTCAGTTAATGGCTTCCAGTATGATGTATTTGCGATCATATCAGGCGTTCCCCAGGGCTCTCATATCGGTCCAATATTATTTATTATCTTCGTTAATGACTTACCTGACTGCTTCCGTTTCTGCGAATGTTTCATGTACGCTGATGACCTTAAATTTAGTAGAGTTATTGATTCCGATATAGATGCAGAGCTACTACAAGGTGACTTGGATAGGCTAATTGAGTGGTGTGTTAACAATGGCATGGACTTGATCATTAAAAAATGTTTTCACATCAAGTTTACTAGAAAAAAGTTCGTGGTGCCATCAGTATACTCTATCGGTAACCATGTCATCCAGGAAGTGGACCAAATCAGGGATTTGGGTATACTATTTGATAAGAAACTCACATTTGTACCACACTTAGAAAACGTCATCAAGCGAGTATCTAGAATGCTAAGATTTGTCATCAGAAATCTGACTGGTTTTCGACGAAGTAAAACTAAAATTTTGTTGTACAACTGCCACATACGAAGCATTATAGAATATTGTAGTGCTGTTTGGAGACCACATTATGCAACGCATAAGTTGAGACTGGAGCGTATTCAGAAGAGGTTCCTCTGGCATTTGTCGTACTCTGACGGAATTGCTAAAAAGAAGACCAGCAAGTCATTTTTAGTAAACAGCATACGTTTTTATAACAAGCTGCCAGAAGCGGTAACCGAACTTAGTGAGGGAAAGTTCAAAAATCATATTGAGCGGGTCCTAACCAAAAAAGCATATTATAAGGTTAAGGATTATGTAGAAGACAAGCTTGTTTGGCAATGACTGCTCCTGCACATGTGGCTCCCTGGTAACTCATTCATATTGTGTAATTGTGTCTATTAACTGCTCCATCTTTGTTTCCATATACACATTTTTTTTTCTTGACACATTGCTTCTGCAATATTTATTAAGACCAAAAAAAAATTTTAATTCAATAATAATTTATTGTGTTAGCATCCCGCAGTGTAACTGTTGTAGTGATTGATATTTTTTTTTCTCATACATGTTTAATTGTTTTTTTTTTTATTAATTATATTTTTTTACAATTCACGTTGTAAAGTAAGAACACTGTAGACTTAGTAAATCCTATTACGATTCACCTTTTATTTTTTATTATTATGATCATTTTTATTGTGCTTTTAAGTGCAATATTGACTGGTCTACACTGTTCTTACATAATGATATAAGTACTGTAACAACGAAATATTGTAAGAAATCATTTTTTTTTAAAGAGTAACCATGGAGTTTCTTGCCGGTTCTTCTCCATAGGAAACGACCAATTTGGAACCGTGCACTAGCTTCTGACGTTTTATAAGTGCCCTTGTAGGCCTATATGAAATAAAAACCTTTTTGATTTTGATTTTTTGATTTTTGAGAAGCCATCATATGCAGCTAGGTTATCTCATTTTAAGGTGTACACTCTAGAGAAACGCAGGAACATATTAGATACACGTTTTTTAATTAAAAATTTGCGAAACAAAATTGACTGCCCTCAGCTATTAGGCAGAATCGGATTCCGAGCCCCACCTAGAAACCCCCGTACACCTATCACTCCCTTCTAACCTCCACCACGTAGAACTGTTCTTGGTGCTAATTCCGCCATTCCCCGGATGTGCAAAATTGTTAATGGTTGCAGCGATCTAGTGGATGTGCATGCGGACTCGCTTTCCAGGTTTCAGAAATTGATGTATAAAGCAATGTGACTGGCCTTTATAATTCTTTTTTTTTTACTTCTTTGTTTAAGTTTATAAATATTATATAAGTAAAGTAGTAATTTAAGCGTAGACATATATAGGATCACATTTACAGTGTCTTTTTTACTGCCGAGTTGGGCATATAATAATAAGCATTTTGTACTTTTTAGCATATGTGGTGCTTACCTGTAAAAAATTGTAACACTAGGTTATAGATTTAAGCGAGGTTTTGTAACAATTTTAAGTGTTAACAATTGTTGGTGAGCCTAATAAATAAATAAAAAATTATGCCTGGAGCACAGGCGTAGGGTAGCCAGATTTTCGATATTGTATAGGATGACTCTCCTGACTGAATTAAGCGCGTATTGCCTCTCCATTTGTACCAAGTATGTCGAGGGACTGAAACAATCTTCTAGAACCCTTTCTTAGCTCGCCAGGATTGTAAAAGGAAACCTTTGTGCTTACGTTCCTCGTCCATGTAGTTTCGGCTGTGCGTTGATGGCGCGCTCTGTCATCTGACATGTTATTTTTACATGATTAAAAAAAAAAAAATAGTAAAAGCGTCTTTTTCAATCTACACTAATATAATAAAGAGGTAAAGTTTGTGTTTTTATTTTTTTGTTTGTAGGAGGTAATCTCTGGAACTACTGGTCCGATTTGAAAAATATTAGCAACAATAGAAAGCTGCTTCACTCCTGAGTGACATAGGCTATAAGCTAGTTTTCAATAAAATAAAAATGTCTTTCTTTTTTCATAACTATAAATTACTAGCAAACGGTCTTTTGCCATTCTTGCTAATAGAGACGGGAATTGGAGAGTAAAAATACCCTACTACTGTTCTTAGACAGACAAAAGAATGTCAAAAAAATGTGCAAGCCGCCCTTAGAAAAGCCGCCTGACCGCCTTGGAGGTGTTCGGTAACCATTCTATCTTTATATTGGACAAATGCCTCAATTTCTTTCATTATTTTTGTCTTTTGGCCATTTCTTGCGACTATGGTAGTTAAGACTATGGTAGTTAAGACTATGGTAGTTAAGACTATGGTAGTTAAGACTATGGTAGTTAAGACTATGGTAGTTAAGACTATGGTAGTTAAGACTATGGTAGTTAAAAATTACATGATGTTAAAATCAAGCGGAATCTTTAAAAAAATATTTTTTTTTCTGTGTTATAAAAACGAAAACTAATAGGATCTAGAAAAAATTCAAGGGTAAGAAAAAATAAAATGATTTCAATTTATAATTTTATTCCATGCATGAAACAGTGGTGATTTCTGAACGTGTGGCTAACTGGGCGCTTACCGCTTACCGCTGTCCATAGACAAGATAAACGCAACTTATTATTGTCAACATGTCGGACAAGTTAGTATTTTTACCAAATTATTTATTAATTTATGTGTTTAAATGCAATAATTAACTAATAATAGCTTGTTTCGTTATTAATAATAAACAAACTACGTGTTTTACTTGCAAAAAGTTTTAATCTTGTGCATTTGTGTTGTGTATTTTGCGTCGTTAAATTTTGACATGTGTTCCAATTTTATCAAGATCGATAAAGCTTCTATTTTTATTGCAGTGAAGACTTGTTAGGTGACGATTTAGGAGACCAGAGCCTTGCGGACTATAATCTTGGCAATGAAGAGGAAGAACAGCTCTTGGCTGATGACTATGACAGTGTGGGGCCTCAGAATGTCCCCACATCAATCGGTTCAGGGTACCGAGAGACTCTCGATATGGGACCACCAGACTATCCAAGTCATGTTATGGAATACAATCAGGTTTGTAGTTTAATTACCTTTAACTTAATGACAAATTAACCGAGTCCCCAAGCCTTAGCGATTCCATTCTCCTTAGGGTTTAGTCATTTCAAAATATTGTGAAAATAACATACATACTACAAACTATATATACACAGGAGTGGCTTTAGTCATAACTCGTTTTTTATTTTATTTTATAATAACATACATTGTCTAGAAATTTGTAGTAAGGAACACAAACCAACATAATTAAAACAATTTTTTAATTTTACCTTCATGAATCTATCAGCCTTGATTTTATAACCAGATTATGGTAGAATTGCAACATAGGGTCATTCTTGCTATTCTAGAGTTAACCTTTCAACTACTGTAATTACAGACACAAAAACAATAGTGAATGCTGGCATTTGCTTGGGGCTTAAAAGTATAAATCAAGTAACTCTTAACTCTGAGCAGGGTAGGTTGATGTAAGCCATTGACAATTAACTCTGCATTTGCATTCAAATATGAGAGGGCAGATACCCAGTTGCCATCATTAGAGTTAACTCTAATCTCAAATTTGGAGTGAGTTAACCTTTTCAGTACCATGATTAGAGACATAATAGAAAGACAATAGGTGTATGAACACTGGCATTTGCTTGGGGCTGTGTGTCTGTAATTACAGTATTCGTAAGGTTAAGTCCACAGACCTAAGCTTAAGCTTATAGTCTTCAGAATTTTCCATTTGTTTTTGCTACCAACATCCAAACCTATCTGATCCAATACCACGCTTGATAGTGTGCCGCGCAATAGTGTCGCGCAATAGTGTCTGCCGGGCAACAGGCAACAAAAGAATAAATCGTTTACAGAATAGGCACTCTATCTTGGAGAGCGAACATTACCACTTGTGCATTCATACAAAAATAAAGTTTTGCAAAAAAAGCTAATAACAGTTGTTAACACCAATAACAACTGATAATGGCATTAATTTTTTTTAAACCATTCTTTTTCTTGTTAGTGCACAAGTGTTAAAAACAGCTGTGCTGTACATTTTTCTACTAACACTGTTTTCTTTCATCACTTTACAAATTCCATCCATTTGAACACATTTACAATACAAGATTTGAGATTCTAGTGGGGGCAACCTTTTTTTAAAAGAATGAACCTTTTTTTCTTACTATTGATAAACTCATGCTTGATGGGTTTGTGTCTGAAAAGGAAGGCTCTGGCCCTGGTATGTATGGCGATGTAGGAACGGGGTAGGTTGTTTAGTCAGTAAGAGTCTGGCACTTGTTTTCCGCTCCGCCCAAGAGCGGGACTCGTCATTGGATGATTTTTACCTACCATAAAAAATAAAACTCATGCTTGATTATTATTTCATTTGCTGGAATGAAACTGGAGTGAAAAGAAGACTAGAAGTAACCTATTGACTCTTGACTTAGAATGGTTTTGCACTACGTCCAATCCGAATCCAATCAGAACCCAACATGCTATCATAAAATGGCTAAGTTATCTACATTTTGCAAACTGTATGTTGGTTTTTAAAATATATAATTAAAACTACTCTGATAGAAATATTTCTACAGCTACCACAGACCATACTTTCACAGGTTCTATGCAGAACCTCTGCAAAAGTCCTTTTCATACAAGTATTTATTGTAATGTGTGAAATACACATGCAGGAGATGTTTTTTTTACAAACTGTCTGCATGTGGAGCAATTGACATGCGTGATGAAATCTGCATAATATTACTTAATAACACCACAATAGTAGTGTGAACACCGTTCATTTGGGGCTTGTGAGTTTAATAGTCATTGTCTCCTCTTCTGAAAGTTCTGAAGTTTAACAGTTGTTTAATCTCAACCGAGGGCTTTTTTTATGACAGGTAAAAATCATCCAATGACGAATCCCACCCTTGGGCAGAGCGGGAGACAGTGTCAGGCTCTTACTGACTAAACAACCTACCCTGTTCCTACTTCGCCATATATACCAGGGCTAAAGCCTTTTAGACACTAACCCTTGGCCCCAGTTGGCTTCGACCCTTCTGCAGGGTCCCTACAGTTTGCTGACAACTCTTTGAGGCAGGGCCGATAACCATAGCAAAGGGTTCATCTTATTTGCCGCATACTATAGCTAGTACCTTACTACCATAAAAAAATTACAATAACTTGTTCCAGCAGCCAATTGAGTACCAGGTGATGGCTGAAGCCGAATGTGTGGTGCCCAATATATCCGTAGAAGTTCCCAATGCACCACTACCCGAGCTCCCTACGTATGCACCATATGAACCACCCGTTTTTGAAGAGCATGCCGTCCCTCCTGCTATTGTAAGTTTACTAAAAGTAATTTAATATGCATGAATTAAGAAAAAGACAAAGTTAGGTTTTGCAAATTAGTTAATGAGCCAAAGCTAAACGATTATTCAGACCTCTATTAATTAATTAATTTATTTATTTGATTACGGCACTCCAACGACTTATTCACTAGTACATTTTAAGGGTACAATATCAAACTTAAACACTAGAGTGAATTTGCCACTTAAAGGTGTGCACAGCACTTGCAATATTAAGTTTTGTAATGTTACTATATAAAAAAAAAACTACATGTAAACAGATTTGTAACATAAGGCCAAAAGAACACACAAGTCTGCTTTGTTACTTAAAAAAAAAAGAAATTAAAATAACATAATTGATAATAAATAATATAAACAAAAACGAAAAACTATAATTAATAAAAGTAATAATACATGCACTAAACGTGGCCACTGTGGGTCGATAACAATATTGACAACTAATAGTTTTTTTTTTGTGTTTTGCCTGCAGTCAGTTTTTTGACTATAAGTAAGTGGGCGGTGCATAGTAAATGAAAAATGCAACAAATAGTGTTTTTATTTATTTTTTGTGGGTGGGAAATTATCAAAGAAATTATTATTCGGTCTACGTACATTTTATATGGAAACTAGACTTTTAAAGCTACATTAGATCTATGCACACGCGATGTTACTCTACCTCTATATACAAATCAGGCGTCGCACAACCTACGTTGTATTTGCTTTTAATATTATAGAGTCTAAATAATTAAATTGTATATCCCTCACTTATTAGTTGCATTCACATTTCGCTGTAACGATAACAACACGATTTCGTTACCCAACAGATCATTAAGGGTTGAAACTAGTCGCGAAACAAAGCGCGGACGCTTCTCATCGCGGAAACATTCTACGCAGTGTCGCTAGTTCGACGTTAATGGTGTGCATGTATTGGAATCGATGGAGAAGTCGGCCCTAATAGTTCATTGCAGCTTAATAACTTACAGTTGATTAACTTACAATTCATTAAGTTACAATTCATTAACTTACAATTCATTAAAGCACCGCTCATTAACTAACAGCTCATATGCGTTATATCACCGATCAGCTAATCGCGTTCAGCAAAAACTTACATCGGCTGCGCACTTCCGCTATCTCGGTATATAGGCAATGTGGTGACAGACATGTAGACAGGACATGTAACCCTAAAATATAAGAAACTATCAGTGCCCAGGACATCGTGTCGCATACGAAACTGCCATTAATTAACAGGCAAGCACTCCATAAATTATACTTCATTGAAAATAACATTGGACATTTAAGAAAACCTATTTACTGTCCGTTCAGCCCATTTTGAGCTTTATTACGTTTGTGGAATGACAAATGGTGACTGCAGTAAATAGTTGGTTTTTAATGACCTTTTTTGCTTTTAATGCTATCCTTATGCCTATAGAATAGAAGTTAATATCGGTTGACCAGACAGTAGAAAAGATTTCTTTAAATGTTTAATCTTAACGCGAATAAAGTATAAGGTCTGAGAATAAGTTTTTTTTTACTCCAATGGCAGAAAAAAATTTTACCTATAATTCAAAAGATTATTTAACCATTGGCTATAGAATTCTAATATTTAACATTAATATTTCCTATTGATTGATATGATCTTGTACTTTTTGCAGCCGGCGTCCCCTATAGAATCACCGCAGATTGTCCCAACTGATATGAACGCACAACTAATAAGTAAGTTTTTATTATAGTATGTTTTTAAATAAAAATCTTTGATTGGTACCCTAAGACCAATAGATGGCAGAGTGTTCTTGGAGGAGGAGGAAACTATTATGTATGTGTTTCTTACATCTACATTCCAGGGCCAAGGGTTGAACACACTACATAAAATGTACAAAATGAGAATAGGATCCATTGCCATGATGTGACGTCACGATTTACTGTCAAATCAAGGAAATAAATTCTTAAAATTGAATTCATATATGAAATATTTAATTTATTTATGAACCGTTAACGAAAAAAGTTTAATTAAAATCCAGTTCAATTTTACTTGTCTTTGAGTTCTTCAATTTTGCCAAAATTTGTTCGATTTGACAGTACGACGTGACGTCACAACATGGCGATCGATCCTATTCTCATTTGGAACGCATTGCACTTTACATCTAGCTTCATGACGTTTATGCGGACGAAGCTGCTCGCAGAAACAAACGTGTAAATGTTTTTTTTATGTTTTACTATCATAAAAACACTTTTACTTACACTTTTAAAAACAAAATTCTAACTTTATGGTATTGTTCTATTCCTTAACAGATGGTGATCTCGGAGGCCCTCGTGAACGTTTCGTGTCCGAGAGGCCCCCGGGAGTGCAGAGGATGCCGCAAGTGAGAGACATACCAGATACTTTAGGTAAATATTACTTAGCACTATCTTGTTTATTAAATAAAGTTTCGCTTGAATCCTGCGGCGCGACGCCAAACCAAACCTTTGAAGTTTTCCGTTCTAGTGCAAACAAAAATGAACATAACGGTGGTAAGGCGGAAGTGTCCTTGATGGGTAAATTTTTTTTAAAAGATTTTAATTTGTAACTATTTTATTAGATCAGCTATATACATAAAAGGATGACTATGTATACACACTATTAAATTTTGGTCGTTTTAATCCCGTGCAGTGTCGATTCGGTACATGAACTATCGATTTGTAGAGATAAAATTAAAAAATAAAGTAGTTTTTTTCTGTACTAAAATTAATTTACGCGTATACGAAATTCATACCGGATCCAAATTTAAAGGTGTAGATCTGGGCGCATCGGTTTCCGTACACCATCATCATCCTACCCTTATCCCATGTTACTTGGGGTCGGTGCAATATGTTTTTTTCTTCCACTCTGTCCTGTCACCCGTCACACTATCACTAACTCCCTCATCGGTTTCCGTACATGTTATATGGAAACTAGACTTGTAGAGTCACACTTGATCCACGCCACAAGACGTCGTTTTACGCACAAATCTAATGTAGGTGTAGCTTTAATTTATGCAAAGTTCTTCCTGAAAAAGGTCGAAGGATGTGGTAAATAAGTTGAACCTGTTGCTAAGATTATGAGCAGCCTCCACCTCAAGTCGGTTACTGCGCATTCAAAGTCGACTGCCATGATGGTTCAACTTGTGTGACGGTGGTTATACTATGTTACTTTTATATGTTACAGATAAGGTCGTGATACCGCGCGGAGGTTTCGGTCGAGGTCGTACTTCGTGGAGGAACCCTCAGTTTGTGCAGAGGTTCTCGCACCAATCACATCCGTATAGGCGGAATAATATGCAAAGGGTATGTATTTCTTTTATAGGGGATATTTTCAATCACATATCTCCTCTAGTTCTTGGTGGTGCGAGACGAAGTGCCTCTACTAACTAAAACGCAGTCCCGTAAGACAAAGAGCAACTAAAGGATCACCCTTTAGTTGCTCTACGTTGACTTGTTCGTACAGTTGTGTAGATGTTTGTGTGATTTTACTGACTGACAAAAAAATAAATTGAAATCATTACCCGCCTTATTTGTATGGCTGACACTGTATTGCCCACCATCCCGGATCTTAATTTGGAAACACGAAAATTTCGTCGCTAATTATTTGTCTAAACGTGTTGTGATATCAGAATTTGTCGGTCAGTAGTTTAGAAGTTATCAAGGGTAGAGAGTTTTACATTTACATTATTTTCTGATATCTCACTTTTCTCGTTTTAAAAATAGTTAATTTCTTTTGTCAGGGTAACTTCAACCAACAGCAGCGTCCCCAGTTCCCGCCGCCACAAGTACGCGCGAGCCCCCCCCGCGCGCGCGCCGATTTCCCCCCCGAGCCGGCGCTGCGCCCCGCGCCGCCACTCGAAGCGCCCCCAGTAGGCCCCGAAGTGTCCCCCGAGCGCCCCATGTTACCACACGACATGCCGATGTACCGCCCCGCTATGGAGCGGCCGCCATTCCCTCCCCGGTTCTTCAGGCCTCACATGGAAGAACGGCCTCAGTACCGACCGAATTTTGAGCCTAGGTTTTTCAGGCCGAACTTCCCGCCCAGGCAGTTCGCTCCCCCTATGAGGGAGATCGTGCCTAATTCTAGTCATATGCCTCAAGTTACGATACGACAGGCTTTGCCCATGGCTGGGCCAAGTGTGGAGAAGGGACTTAAGGATGGAAGAGAGCCTGAAGTGCGGATGCTGCCGGTGCCTCTCCCTGCTAACTTGCCTCCCGGAGGGTTGGCCGGCAAGAAGGTGCTAATCAATCCGCATTTCAAAGGGAACTTCCAGCCGCCTGTTGAAGGTAAATATTGTTTTTCCTGCATTTAATTGTATAATTACCATCTAAATAAGTAGTTTAATTGAGTTTTGATAATTAAATATCCCAAAAACTGACTGCTATATAATAAAACAATACAAATTATAGTTTTCCAATAATAAGTCGAATGGTTAATCTTGCACTACGTTTTATGGGTTCGAATCCCACACGAAAAAGAAGAAGATTGACTTTGTGAGTTTACGCATTTGCGAACTCAATAGCCTAATACATAGCCTAGACTAAAACCTAGTTGGCAACATTTGCTCTTTCAGTCAGAAACAATTTATTAAATTAAAAAATATATATAGCTTAGCAGATTCTTCCGATTTTTATGCATACTGTTGATAGCTTGACCATGTCTCCTGATAGTTATAGCCTGGGATCTATTCTTGAGTGATTAGGGTACATCTTCGACCTCTTTATTTCTTACTTTCAGGTGAGATGGTGGTCAAATGTGTGTCGTGAAAAGTAACTTGAAAAAATGTTGTAGCGCTATTTAAGACGACAAAATTTTATATCGTGGTTCTCCGTGCGATTAGAATATATATTTACAACAGTCCGAAATCATTTACATATATCGGACAGTTGCCCGGACCAGACATAACATTCGTTTGGTAGTAAGATCCTCCTTTTGCGACTTTACACTCTGTTCCTACCTCTATATTATAAACTGTGTTTATCAATCTGTTTAAATATCTTTGTAATAAGGTGAAATGTCGATAGGGTTGCCAGCCTACATTCCGACGCGAATACAAAAGTCGCCGCCGCTCAGTCCTACCATAGAGAGCAAATTCGGTAATTTTAGCTTTTTATATCTTGTGTACTGCATGGTTTTTGTAGCAACCCTAGATTTAGTGCACATGTATTGATGGTTTAGTTTAGTTTTTAGTCTTGATCTATATATTCTTTTATTTATAGCGCACTTATAATATTGTCATTGTCACCGGGACACATGCTTTTATAAGTTATTTATTTATTTATTACGGGAAAAACAAAGAGTGACACCTTTATTTTTGTAAGAAAATAAATAAAATACAAAACAATATGGTTAGTACGTAACCAACGACGTTTTCCACAGAATACACAAAAACAAAAATTTGCAATGTTGGTATGTAAGAGGAGTGTCTTCAGTAATAAAAGCATCTTCTTTACTCATTATATTTTATTTATAAATCACTTTTTGTTTGAAGAAACAATTATGTAACATAAATGGTAAAACATAGTGGTATTAGTTTTTATTTAATATTATTTTTTCAATTGGTTTTTTTTTTTTTTGATTAAATTTATTTATGAATAAGACAACATTTGGTCCACAAAATATATCTTAGTAGGTAATACTTATTTCTACATTAGTAAAGAGGTTTAAAAATTGTATTACAATATCCCACTCTCGATAATTTCTTACAACACTCACCAAATGCAAGTACAGGGAGAATACCTAGAGATCTAATATCCCCTAGGAAAATGGTTTAAATTTAATATTACTCCCGAGCACTGTAAATCCGTCACTACGTTCGGGATTATAAATTAGCAACCTTTGTTTCAATTATGCACCGTACGCGTCTATGAAGCTACGCGTTTGTGAACAATGTGCCTTATAGAGCCTGTCCAGAAAGCGCGATTTACGCGCGTGTCCACTCGCACGTAGACACTCGCGCGTTCTAAGTTACTAGAGCTATGCGCGAGAGCATCTGGACGGAATGTATGTAGCTCTAGTAACTCAAGAACGCGCGAGTGGACACGCGCGTAAATCGCGCTTTCTGGACAGGCTCTTAGTCTAATGATTGTCTCAAAATTCAACTAATTAGTCAAAAATACCAAAACTGGCAAAACTATAGTGTCTGAGGATACTTATATATTCCATTCAGTACAGTTAGAAGTCAGTAGATTAAAATGGTTGGTGCTATATTAAATGTTTTCACCTTAATTGCACATGTTTCCCACTTCGCTTGTTAAATGTTAATTTAATTCGCACAATACACACTAATTTATTGTCCTAGTCTGCTTGTGAATGTAATTAACTTTTTATATAAATTAGCGACCCGCCCCAGGCTTCGCAGGGGTGCAATGGTGATATTAAATATATCATACATGTAAACTTTCCTCTTGAAACACTATATATAAAAAAAAATTGCATTAAAATCCGTTGCGTAGTTTTAAAGATCTAAGCATACATGGGGACAGACAGCGGGAAGCGACTGTGTTTTATACTATGTTGTACGGAGTTTCCTAATACAGGCACTGTTTTGTTTAAAAGGAGGAGGCTCCAAGTAAAAAAAAAATACTTATAAATATTTGCTAATTATTATGATTATAAATTCTTTTGTATTTAAAGATCTAAGCATACATAGGGACAGACAGTGGGAAGCGACTTTGTTTTATATATAACTAGCAACCCGCCCCAGCTTCGCACGGGTGCAATGGTGATATTAAATACATGAATGTATTAAACATACAAACCTTCCTTTTCAATCACTCTATCTATTAAAATAAACCGCATCAACATTTGTTGGCTAGGTTTAAAGATCTAAGCATACATAGGGACATGGACAGCGTGAAGCGACTTTGTTTTATACTATGTAATGATATGTAGTTATTAGTGTTAGTGATTTTGATAAAATTCTGATATAAAATGCTAACTGCACTTTTCCAAATGTAACTTCCTTTCCCAGAATATTGTATTTAATTTTTTGACCGCCAAGGACGCGAACTTAACTAATGTACCTAGGTTTTAAAAATCATAACATTTATAACAGTTAATTTATAACCTTTAACAACCTTTCTGGTCTTGTAAGTCCAGAGTGAATAGGTTACTTCTAGGCAAGCGTGCTCCATCGTCACCACATCATCGCTTACCATCAGGTGAGATTGTAGTCAAACGCAAGCCTATCTAGAATAAAAATAAAAAACGGTGATCCTGATTTCGACTACTATAAATTACGCATTAATCACTGATGTAATATGTAGTTTAATCGGACACGTCATATCTAAAATAAATTCATCCAAAAAAGCGCGCAAAATTTTTATGTTTGGCGTCATAAACCCTGCTGTTTCTCAAGGGTTTAAAGTCCTTCGCAAACCTATTGTCTGTATTTATTATGTCTCTAAATACAGTATTCAAAAGATTAAGCTCTGGCGGTCAAAGAGTTAATATAATTATCGCCAATATCTATTTATCTGGTGTGTTACTGTGCAGGTCCAGTCAAGGACATAGACGACGCGGCTGAACGGTTCATAGCGGAACAGAGAAGCGCCCTGGCGCGCGCCGCCGTCAGGAAGTATGCTAGGAGGTCGCCACAGAGGTAACTAACTTTCTTTTTTAAATTGCCTTTTGTGTATCCCATTGCTGGGCATAGGTAATATAATAATAAGTCCACAACTATCACACAACGCCATCTAGTCTCAAGTAGCAGCAGAGTTTGTGTTATGGGTACTAGACAACTGATAAACATACTTATATATTTCTACTAGCTTTTGCCCGCGGCTTCGCCCACGTGGTATTGGGGTTGAGGTTTCCGGGATAAAAAGTAGCCCCTGTCCTATTCCGGAGTGTATCCTATGCTTGTGCCAAATTTCATCCAGATCCGTCCAGCCGTTTTGGCGTGATTGAGTAACAAACATCCAAATATCGTAACTTTCGCATTTATAATATTAGTAAGATTAGTATAATAAGAGTTTATTTATGCTGGCCATCCGCTCGTCTAGTAACGGTCCAGATCAAGCCAGGTCGTCGACGGCGCGCACTGTTCCTACGCGCCTCATGGAGTTGTCAGCAAATGTAAGGGCCAACTGCAGGGCCGAAGCCTACTGGGGCCCGGTCCGATTCTGAAAAGCTGGTCCGACCCCGGTATGAGGGCTAAGAAGGAATAAAGGTCGTTTAGTCAGTAAGAATCTGACAGTTTCCCGCTTCCCCCAAGGGCGGGATTCGTCATTAAGTCTACTATGTCCTAGAACCAAAAATTCGAAGACACGTAACATCCACCGAAGTTCTCTAGGCCCGCGTGGTGGATTACGACTCATTCCTTCTCCTGGAGAGGAGGCCTGAGTCCGAAAAGTGGAAACGTTCTAAGGTTGATGCTAACCTATGCTATGCTGCGCAGACTTTCTGGTATCTGACTACCTACTTGTATAACTACTGTCAAAGATCTACGAATGACAACTGGGATCAAAAGCTTTATAATCCTCAGGACTCAGGTTGAACCATCATGGCGGTTTACCTTTATTGCGCAGTAACTGATTTTCGGGTTTCAATTGAGGTGGGGTCCAACTTATTCGCCGCGTGTTATATGAACTTTCAGGGGGTGTTAGTAATGTCCCAGGTTTTTTTTTTAATTGATTATAGTTTCACGCTTGCCCGCTATCTCACCTGATGGATGGCGACGATGCGGTCGACGACGGAGCGCGCTTACCTAGAAGTTACCTATTCACTCGAGACTTAAAGATTCCCGGGTTGTAGCTAACAGGAAAGACAGACTCCGGCATGGAAAAATAATTGGTTTTTGTTTTTTGTTTACAGATACATAGAAAATACAACGATAGAGATAGAGAATGAGTTGGCGCACCCTCCGCGCAGGAGTAATGATGATGATGACTTGTTGAGGAGACAGGAGGAGTTCATCAACGCCAACAGAGCTGGACTCAGGAGGAGGTCAGTTTGTACTCTGTTTTTGTACAGAAAGATGGACGCCCTTTGAACAGAGCCTTTGTTTCCTTCAAAACTTGGTCATGGCAATCCATTGAAAGAAAGAAAGAAAAACATTTATGACTCTCATACACAAACAACAACATCTTTTCATTCCTTTTTTTTCATTTTATACAATGGCCCACACTAGGGATTACTTCTGTGTCGTGGGTGCGTTCACAAATATATAAAGTCACATATACAAGATACCCAGACCCAGAACACCTATATGTAGGCCATACAAATATTTGTTCCGTGTAGGAATCGAAACCGCAACCCTCGCGCAGCAGTCAATCGTTCAACCACTGTGCCAGCCGAACCGTCACAATTAGTGTTACAAAAACTAAACATAGAGACATTGATCGTGTATGGGTTTCTGGCTCTTTAATCAAAGTATAAGAGACTTTCACTAAACGTACATAAAGGGCTTGAGCTTAAAATAAGTAAGAAAAAATCTTGTAAAAAATCTTATATAATATGTATGCACAGGATGCGCTCGCCGTCCCCGCCGCGCCGCTCGCCGTCCCCGCGCCGCAGCCCCGAGCGCCGCCCGCGACCTGAGGCGCCGCGACATACTGATGAGGTCTGTATATACTAACATATATATGTTAAAAATCTCAAAATAATGCAAAACATATAGTATATAGTAGTAGTATGTAGTAGTATAGTATATAGTCACACATGATCAAGTTTGAATTGCGAGGCGGCATCGGGCGCTGCTTTATTAGCGATAGCCTTATAAGTACTTTTTCTTTCTTTTTTAAAATGCTAAAATTTAAAAATAATGAAACAATACAATTTTTTGAAAACTTAAACATAATAATAAAAAAAAAACAAGAATGTGTCTCATGGCTACGCCACGGTTTTAACTCAGCATTATGTCAGACAACTACATAGAAGTTGCCTGATGCTGGTTTTCAACTGAACTTTTAAGTACATGTATGGATGAAAATCAGTTTTGATACAATTAATTATTTTGATTTCTCCTTAGTTGTTCACTCTTGACAGAGTAGTCGTAGTTATGTTGCATTTTCGTTGGCTAGTGAGGCTCCCGCAATGCGTCTCCGTTTGACACGATTTACGGCTTTTCGAGTAATATGGATTACATAACACATAAATATATATATATATATATATATATATATATTTAAATCGCGATGGACTTCTTGCGTCTTTACAAACTACCACCCTGCGGCGTCCACTGAATGTAGTGACATTTTTAATGTTTTCAATGTGTATGTAAGATGTTTTAATCAGTATCATATCAGTAGTCGACGTCA
Source organism: Mythimna loreyi (assembly GCA_029852875.1). Taxonomy (NCBI): domain Eukaryota; kingdom Metazoa; phylum Arthropoda; class Insecta; order Lepidoptera; family Noctuidae; genus Mythimna; species Mythimna loreyi. Next base: position 17,054,515 of record CM056801.1, on the reverse strand, counting down.
AATTTCATTTAAACCTTAAATGGTGATATTCAAATTAAATATTTCTAGCTGAATTTGTGCGTCCGTTCAGCCTGAAATCTTTCTTGCACACTGAATACCTGCGTATACCAACTAAACACTGCAAGCACATTCCCGCCTCCATCCGAATGTATGTGTAAATCAATTCCGTATAATGCTCTGCATATATCATAATGATTATAATAACTTAATTACATCCATCTACTATTAAATTCATATTGGTTCCGAATAACTGAATTAGTGCGACCGTTCACTCTTAGATGTTTCTTGCACACTGAATATCTCCGTATACGTTCAAAACACTACAAGCACATTCCTGCCTCCATCCAACTTAATGTTTAAATCAATTCCGTATAATTCTCTGCATCAAAACAGTACCTAACGAAAGAAAAACTGTACATTGAGAATTTTATGGAAAAATTAAGTGGCTTCTGTTATAAAAACGTAACTGATGACAAAAAGTGACTTTTTAGAATTTTTGTCTGTTTATCTGCTTTTCTGTGTGAATGGTACCAACAGCTTCATGCCAAAACTACTGGATAGATTGAATTGAAATTTAGCAAACATGTTCTTTGTAAACCAAGGAAGGCTGTAGGGTACATATTATCACGCCGTAAGTAATGGGAAGTAAGCAATGTTGACTTTAAATGGTGCAATGGATGCAATGTATTTTTTTTCCCGTGGGCCGATCGACTCAAAACTTACTACAAACATTACCCTAAATTAGTTATCAAAGCTGGCATATTTAATTTTTCAGTAGTACCTACTCCCAGTGCAAGATTTAGGGGATGTTAAAGTATGTATGGGAGAATCTCATTCTTGGGTTAATTAACTTGAAACTTGGTACGAAAATTTATGTAGGTAAATAATAAAATTTCCCATTATTCGTTATTCAAAACTACGTAACCTGGACAGAGAAACTAGTTTAATAAATATTACTAGTATAAAGACAATTTTGAACAGCGCCATTTATGAGATTTCATAAAAATCAAATCAAATTGCATGTTAACAATTTTTGTAAATTAATAATTTAAATTTGATCAAGCTGGCAAGGGTAGTAGTTAGTTATTCTTAAAATTCATAGATGGTAATGTGCATTTTCTTCCTAAAAGTTGTATCGTATTGAAAAATTCAAGTTCCAGAAAACCCTCAAAATCTTGAGAAAGACAATTAAAAACAAATCCGTTGTTAAATATTACAAAAAAGTTATGTTCATTGAAATATCGCCATCATCTGTCTGACAATTTTCTGCGAGCTTTGAGGCGTGCTACTGGAGACGAAGTCGATGTAACTGATGAACGTGTGCTGAACACCTGTCTCAGCTCACTTCAAGATGTGGACATTTCTATCGGTGGCAATCCAATGATCAAATATGATTATCAGCTCCCCAATCATCACCGCATCAAGACTAAGGGAATCGAGAGTATAACGCTGAGGACCGGGCGAAATGACCACCATACGAAATGACCTTGTCGCCTTGTTCTCTTCCGAGCAAAAACAAATTTATAACACCGTCCTTGAAAGTGTTGTGCAAAACCAGGATAAAACGTTTTCTTTGGGTTGCTTTTGGTGGAACAGGAAAAACATGGCATACTTGCAGAGGTCAGGAGGCAAGGCAATATTGCTATTGCTGTCGCGTCGTCGGGAATCGCTGCTACACTGCTTCCGGGTGGCAAAACAGCACATGCCATGTTTAAAATTCCCGTCGATTTAGAGATCTCCAAAACGCCTGTTTGTGGTGTGTCACATAACAGCGATGAGGGACACGTCTTTAAGGATTGCTCTCTGATCATATGGGATGAGCGTACGATGTCCAATAGGAAGGAAGTTGAGGCCGAGGACAGAACCCTGCAAGATATCCGCGGGAACGAACATTTTATGGGTGGTAACACAGTTTGTTCAGTGGCTATTTCGGGCAAACGCTTCCCGTGTTGCCTTCGGAAACGAGGGCTGACGAGGTGGATGCTTCGTTGATACAGTCTTCGTTGTGTTCGGTCAAATGCAGCGCATAAACTCGTAACGAGTTTATACACTGCATTAGTATGAGAGCTCGGCTCGGCAGCAATGCACGTGCTCAAGAATTCTCTGATTTCCATCTAACTCTTGGCGAAGGCACTCTACCTTTTTTTTATGGTGAGAAAAATCATCAAATGATGATTCCCGCCATTAGGCGGAGCGGGAGACAGTGTTAGACTTCTACTGGCTAAACAAACCACCGAAACCCGAGAAGGATTTTTTGCCTTAGTTCCAAGGCCCCAGTGTTCCGCTTTCGCATCAACCCTTGGCCTCAGAAGGCTTCGACCCTGCTGGGCTCCTAAAGTTGCTGACGATTGCTTGAAGCGCAGGGAACAGTGCGCGATGTCGTCGATGACTTGGGCTCGGTCCCAACGGTTACCGGATGAGCGGACAGCGAGCTACCCATTGCTCACCGGTCACAAGCCCGCGCCTGCGGTGGCCGGAAGTCAGGATCGAAATCCCGGCGGCGTCTGGGCCCTTTGCTAGCATTACTGCTTCGCAGAAGGAGGCGACCGCCTGCCACTCATCCTCACTCCGAACCATGGCTTCTACCAGGGCCCGGCGCGAGACATCGCCGCCGCCGATCGCTCCCACGAGGACATAGGTTAACGCGGTTAACACGGCGGCTGTTGCGGTCGGCCCCCTCTTTTAGCCGCTAGCATTACTGCTTCGTAGAAGGAGGCGAGCGCCTGCTACTCTTCTTCGCTCCGGATCATGGGCTCTGCCAAAGCCCGCCGCGAGTCAAAGCCCACCGCGAGTGAGGTGGACAGGAGGTGCTTCCAGAGCCTCTCGATAGAATAGAATATTGGTTTATTAGATAGAGTGTTATCCAGCTTAGAAGAACTCGTTCGCTGTGTGGGCGGGCAGGATTTTGACGTCCAAAAATGATCAGGCTGCAGCAATTAACAAACGCATTCTCTCGGAAATTTAGGGGAATGCAGTGGTTTATACTTCGATAAACGTGGGATTTTTGAACTCCTAGCCAGCAAGTGGACTTCCAGCGCATACCATCAAGCTGGAAAGTCGGAGTCCCGATTATGCATCCTCGGAGCCCATCTCCTCCAAAGTTGTGTAACGAGACCTGTCTTAAAAGTCATCTGCTGCACAGACACACCAATAAGGCAAAAATTCTTACGAGTTGTGGCGTCGGCGAGGCAGTATTTGTACCTCATAACTTCCCGTTCCAGTTCAAGCGCGTACAGTCCCCCGTGAGTGTTAGCTTCGCGATGACCATCAATAAGTCACATGGGCAGACACTGAGTGCAGCAGGTGTCAACTTTAGGACGAGTTGCGTACGTCGCTTGCTCCCGCGTCACTAGTCCTGACACTCTTTACATTTTGGCTACTGGCAGCATAACTACCATCGTAATGTGATGGAGGAGTGATAAAGGCTCCGTCACAGTGGTGGCGGAGTGGTAAAGGCTCCGACTTACAAGTTGTAGGTCGGGGGTTCACACCCAAATTCAAATTCAAATTCAAAGCGTTTATTTCAAATAAACCTGTACAGGCACTTTTGAAAAGTCATAAAGTCGGTCTGTCAGGAAAAAAATGACGCTAATTGCACATTCCAAAAAGTAGGTCTCAATGGAGAAGAATTTGCAAGAAACTCCATGGACACTCTTTTTAATCATGTTGTGTTTTACAAATATATAGGTTACATATTTTTGTCGCTGCTATGATGCGAGAACAATGTAACTAAAATAATAAAAAAGTACGTAAAGTATGTTCTAAACAAATTAAAGTAAACCACTGGCAGCTAAGAGATGACCAGTCCCAACTGACAGCGCCCGTTCACGGACATGACGCGTATATCAGCACCACTCAGCTCAACCATTATGAAGGGAACCGAATGATCCAACACACGCGCCACCATCAGCGAGACATTTGAGTGAGCATGACAAACTCTCAACTACCATGGTCATTTACGTCAAACAACTTCAAACCATAAATTACTCCATGGTACTCACATTTACAAACATTGAAAAAAAAATGCTTCTACATCATACAACACTAGAATAATGTCAAAATTTAAGATTAAAAATAATAATCAATTCGTAGGGACTAGTGGCAGTGGAGCTGGACCAGCAATGAGCCAAGCATTTTTATCTTGTATATAATCCTCTAACTTATAATAAGCTTGTCTACATAGTGTGCGTTTAACACAAGATTTAAATTTAATTTCATTGAGTTCTAATATATTGGGAGGTATTTTATTATAACATTTTAAACAGTACGCCATGAAAGAAGAGGCCACTTTAACCAGTTGAACTAACTGATCCCTATTTCTTGTAAAATAATTGTATCTATCGCCTCTTTTACAAAAAAGATGAAGATTTTTCCTAACGTACATGATGTATGTGTGCCCAGCCAGGCGCCTTACTTTTATATAATTTACTAGCTTTTGCCCGCAGCTTCGCCCGCATACATAAAATATAGCCTATGTCACTCAGGAGTAAAGCAGCTTTCTATTGTTGCTTAAATTTTTCCAATCGGACCAGTAGCTCCAGAGATTATCCCCTACAAACAAAAAAACAAAAAAACAAACTTTACCTCTTTATTATATTAGTGTAGATTTCATAACCACTGCTCTTAAAATGATGACGGAAAACATTAGTATTAGTAGTAAGGAAACTGTGACTGTGAATGTCTTAGAACCAAAAAATCATTGGGCCCGCGTGGTTGGATTTTGGTCTGTTCCCTCTCCTAGAAAGGAGGTCTGTTTCCCAGCAGTGGGAACTTTATAAAGCTGATGTAATGCTATTTTAAAAGTTGTTTATTTATAATGCTATAGCGACAGTGTCATCTTAGGTAGTTTTGGTGCTGTAGAGCCTTCACGCAAACTACGTCGCGGGTAGCAGCTGGTATATTATAATAGTCATCACTAACAGACTATAATAATAGACCAAATAAATAACCACTTTTAACGCACTTGCAAATAATTCACATTGGTGACAAGCTTGCATCCCGGCCGGCACAAGTCTATTTCTTTACAAACTCGGCACGCGAGCGCGCTGAAGCCATACGTCCCTCGTCAACCCCGAATGGGCCCCTCAGACACCGTACCCAGTGCCCGTTTAAGGATATTTAAGAGACGCAAGATTGTTGTCACGAAAACATGATAAAAACTTTACAAATTAAGTACGATATTCAATGGACACGATGAGATCGGTGAACTGAACTCAAAGTATACGCGGTAAATTATACGCTGAACACTAGCGTCCTCCAAATTTCGGTCGGACGACGGCGGAACTATATTATACGCTAAAAGGCATTGTAGTGATGGAATTACGTCCATGCCAATTTTTTGCCCATGCATTCTAATGATCATAAGGGACCCTTGGGCTAAAAATGAGGGTCGGTCAATCTTGCGTCCGTATTCCGGACGCACAAAGTCAGTTGGACGCAGCATCATCGGTAAAAAACGCCATATAGGACGCAACATGTCCTTCGAGATGTAAATATATATATATATATATATATATATATATTTACATCTTGAAGGGCATGTTGCGTCCTACATGGCGTTATTTACCGATGATGCTGCGTCCAACTGACTTTGTGCGTCCGGAATACGGACGCAAGATTGACCGACCCTCATTTTTAGCCCAAGGGTCCCTTATGATCATTAGAATGCATGGGCAAAAAATTGGCATGGACGTAATTCCATCACTACAATGTCTTTTAGCGTATAATATAGTTCCGCCGTCGTCCGACCGAAATTTGGAGGACGCTAGTGTTCAGCGTATAATTTACCGCGTATACTTTGAGTTCAGTTCACCGATCTCATCGTGTCCATTGAATATCGTACTTAATTTGTAAAGTTTTTATCGAGTTTTCGTGACAACAATCTTGCGTCTCTTAAATATCCTTAAACAGGCACTAGGTACGGTGTCTGAGGGGCCCATTCGGGGTTGACGAGGGACGCATGGCTTCAGCGCGCTCGCGTGCCGAGTTTGTAAAGAAATAGACTTGTGCCGGCCGGGATGCAAGCTTGTCACCAATGTGAATTATTTGCAAGTGCGTTAAAAGTGGTTATTTATTAATTGGTCTATTATTATAGTCTGTTAGTAATGACTATTATAATATACCAGCTGCTGCCCGCGACGTTGTCGGCGTGAAGGCTCTACAGCACCAAAACTAACTAAGATGGCAGTATCGCTATAGCATTAAAATAAACAACTTTTAAAATAGCATTACATCAGCCTTATAAAGTTCCCACTGCTGGGAAACAGTCCTCCTTTCTAGGAGAGGGAACGGGCCATATTCCACCACGCGGAATCAGAGCAGATTGGTGGATGTTACATGTCTTCGATTTTTTGGTTCTAAGACATTCACAGTCACAGTTTCCTTACAATATTTTCCTTCATCGTTTTAAGAGCAGTGGTTATGAAATAAATTATACAGAGTAATGCGCCTGGCTACAACTTGTAAGTCGGAGAGTCGGAGCCTTTACCATTCGTCCACCACATTACGGTGGTAGTTATGCTGCCAGTAGCCAAAATGTAAAGAGTGTCAGGACTGGTGACGCGGGAGTAGTAAAATTTCTCGATTTTTGAAAATCGGTTTTGAAAGCCGAAACCGAGCTCAGCTCCGGTTTTCCCATTATTGAGTAACAATTAACATTTTGATTTATATCAACATTGTTTAGTGCTGGGTGTTTCTGTAACAAAATAAGAAGTTCGCTGTCTGGTCGAATGTTGGATGCACTTATATTCTTGAGATCACATTATCAAGAACAGCGATCTCTTGAAAACAAGTGATTTATGCTTTATTTAAATTAGTATACATAGTTGATTATTGATTTCTTTTTAGTGCAATATAAACATGAAATAGCACACTCTGTGGAAAGTCCAGGCCGAAACCCAAACTGCGCGTCATGTAACGTGACCCAATTGTCCAGCTGTCTATCAAGCAGACCGTCCAACACTTTAGCAATAACAGAGGCCAAGGAAATTGGTCTGTAGTTCGCCTGGTCCGATATATCCCCAGTCTTATTCTTGACGATTGGTACTACCACCGTCCTCAACATCTCAGATAGCAAGTACGAGTGACTCACACAAAGCGTAAAGAACGTCGTCAACACTCTAGGCAGATGAACCCCAGCAAATTTGAGGTGCTCGATGCTGAAACCGTCATGACCAGGAGACTTTCCCCCCTTCATACTCATAATTTGCCTCCTTACCTCCTTGGCCGAAAAACGTGTTGGCTCATAATCACAACTGATCTCATCATCGCCCCTCAGCTGACCCTAGCAGTGATGATACCATAAAACGTTCTCTAAACATATTGGCAATATCCTCCGACGAACCACATTCCCCTACGGTCACAGGGCGGCCCGGTCCAACCTTCAGCTTACTGGTTAACTTCCAGAACTGGGAAAAATTTTTAGATGCCCTATGCGATGCCAAAATGTCCATCTTAATCTTTCCTGATGATTTTGACACCACTTAAGTCTGTTCCAAAAAGAAATGTATCATATAATTTGTTTTATTTGTAGACTTAGTGGGTATTTAAAAAAAATGATGTTTCTTTTTAAATTATACTACATTCGATTTTTTTTTTTTGCCAAAACCGGACCAAGCTTCGGTTTTGGTTCCAAAAAAAACGATGTTCAAAACCGGTTTTGATGACTTTCCGGTTTTGCATGCCCTACGCGAGAGCAAGCGACGTTCAGTTGCCCGCGTGAAAAGCAACTCGTCCTAAAGTTGACACCCACTGCAATCAGTGTCTGCCCCTGTGACTTATTGATGGTCATCGCGAAGCTAATACTTACGGGGGACTGTACGCGCTTGAACTGGAACGGGAAGTTATGAGGTACAAATACTGCCTCGACGACGCCACAACCCGTAAGAATTTTTGCCTCAATGGTGTGTCTGTGCAGCAGATGACTTTTTAGATGGATCTCGTTACACAACTTTGGAGGAGATAGGTTCAGAAAGGTGCATAATCGGGACTCCGATTTTCCAGCTTGATGGTATGCGCTGGAAGACCACTTGCTGGCTAGGAGCTCAAAAATCCCACGTTGCTCCAAAACCCATCTTGCTCGACGACAGGGTTTATCGAAGTATAGACCACTGCATTCCCCTCAATTTCCGAGAGGACGCATTCGTTAATTGCTGCAGCCTGATCATTTTTGGATGTGATGTGAAAATGGCCCGCTCACACAGCGAATGAATTCTTCTAAGCTGGATAACACTCTATCGAGAGACTCTGGAAGCACCTCCCATCCACCTCTCTCGCGGTGGGCTTTGACTCGCGGCGGACTTTGGCAGAGGCCATGATCCGGAGCGAAGAAGAGTGGCAGGTCGCCTCCTTCTGCGAAGCAGTAATGCTAGCGGCTAAAAGAGGGGGCCGACCGCAACAGCCGCCGTGTCTCCGATCTCAATTTCCGACCACCGTAGGCGCGGGCTTGCGGCCGGCGAGCAATGGGTAGCTCGCTGTCCGCCCATCCGTTAACCGTTGGGACCGAGCCCAAGTCGTCGACGGCTCGCACTGTTCCCTGCGCTTCAAGCAGTCGCCAGCAACTCTAGGAGCCCAGCTGGGTCGAAGCCTTCTGGGGCCAAGGGTGATGCGAAAGCGGAACAGCCCTGGAACTAAAGCAAGAAATTCTTCTTGAGTTTCGGTGGGTTGTTTAGCCAGTAGAAGTCTAACACTGTCTCCCGCTACGCCCAAAGGCGGGAATCGTCATTTAATGATTTTCCCCACCATAAAAAAGGTAGAATGCCATCGCCAAGAGTTAGAAGGACATCAGAGAATTCTTGAGCTCGTGCATTGCTGCCGAGCCGAGCTCTCATACTAATGGTCAAGCGCAGCGCACAAACCTGTGACTACAACGAAGACTGTTTCAACGAAGCATTCACCTCGTCAGTCGTCGTTCCCCGAGTCAACACGGGAAGCGTTTGCCCGAAATCACCACTGAACAAACTGTGACACCACCCATCAAATGTTCGTTCCCGCGGATATCTTGCAGGGTTCTGTGCTCGGCCTCAACTTCCTTCCAATCGGCTATCGTACGCTCATCCCACATGATCAGAAAGCAATCCTTAAGCACGTGTCCCTTATCGCTGTTACGTGACTCACCACAAACAAGCGTTTTGGAGCTCTCTAAATCGATAGAAATTCGAACATGGTATGTGCTGTCTTGCCACCCGGAAGCACTGTGGCAGCGATTCCCGACGACACGACGGCAATAGCAATATTGCCTTGCCTCCTGACCTCTGCAAGTATGCCATGTTTTTCCTGTTCCACCAGGAGCAACCCAAGAAAAACGATTTATCCTGGTTTTGCACAATACTTTCAAGGACGGTGTCATAATTTTGTTTTTGTTCGGAAGAGAACAAAGCGACATGGTCATTTCGTATGGTGGTCATTTCGCCCGGATCGTAATTTGTCTCAGCGTTATGATCTCGATTCCCATAGTCTCGATGCGGTGATGATTGGGGAGCTGGTAATCCATATTTGATCAGTGGATTGTCGCCGATAGAAATGCCCACATCTTGAAGTGAACTGAGACAGGTGTTCAGCACACGTTCATCAGTTACATCGACTTCGTCTCCAGTAGCACGTCTCAAAGCTCGTAGAAAATCTTCAGACAGATGATGGCGATATTTCAATGAACATAAATTTTTTGTAATATTTAACACCGCATTTTTATTTAATTGTCTTTCTCAAGATTTGGAGGGTTTTCTGGAACTTGAATTTTTCAAAACGAACGTATACGATACAACTTTTAGGAAGAAAACGCACATTACCATATATGAATTTTAAGAATAACTAACTACTACCCTTGCCAGCTTGATCAAATTTAAATGATTAATTTACAAAAATTGTTAACATGTAATTTGATTTGATTTTTATAAAACCTCACAAATGGCGTTGTTTAAAATTGTCTTTATACTACTAATATTTAACTAGTTTCTCTGTCCAGGTTACGTAGTTTTGAACAACGAATAATGGGAAACTTTATTATTTACCTACATAAGTTTTCGTATCAAGTTTCAAGTTAATTAACTCAAGGAATAAGATTCTCCCATACAAACTTTAACATCCCCTAAATGTTGCACTGGGAGTGGGTACTACTAAAAAATTAAATATACCAGCTTTGATAACTAATTTAGGGTAATGTTTGTAATAAGTTTTGAGTCAATCGGCCCACGGGAAAAAAAATACATTGCATCCATTGCACCATTTAAATTCAATATTGCTTACTTCCCATAACTTATGGCGTGATAATATGTACCCTAAAGCCTTCCTTGGTTTACAAAGAACATGTTTGCTTTTCAATTCAATCTATCCAGTAGTTTTGGCATGAAGCTGTACCATACACATAGAAAAACAGATAAACAGACAAAAATTCTAAAAAAGTCATTTTTGTCATCAGTTACGTTTTTCTAACAGAAGCCACTTAATTTTTCCATAAAATTCTTAATGTACAGTTTTTCTTTCGTTAGGTACTGTTTTGATGCAGAGCATTAAACGGAATTGATTTAAACATTAAGTTGGATGGAGGCCGGAATATGCTTGCAGTGTTTTGAACGTATACGGAGATATTCAGTGTGCAAGAAAGATTTAAGAGTGCACGGACGCACTAACTCAGTTATTCGGAACCAATCTGAATTCAATAGTAGATGGATGTAATTAAGTTATTATAATCATTATGATATATGCAGAGCATTATACGGAATTGATTTACACGTACATTCGGATGGAGGCGGGAATGTGCTTGCAGTGTTTTGAACGTATACGCAGGTATTCAGTGTGCAAGAAAGATTTCAGACTGAACGGACGCACAAATTCAGCTAGAAATATTTAATTTGAATATCACCATTTCATGTTTAAATGAAATTTGACGTCGACTACTGATATGATACTGATTAAAACATCTTACATACGCATTGAAAACATTAAAAATCTCACTACATTCAGTGGACGCTGCAGGGTGGTAGTTTGGAAAGACGCAAGAAGTCCATCGCGATTTAAATATATATATATATATATATATATTGTGTGTTTTAAAACGACATATCAAAATAAAATGTGAACCTGGATCGTGTCTAGCATATGTATGTATATTCACTGCTACTACTGCTAGTGTCTATTTACTAAGACTATGTTTGACGTCACAGGACAGCGAATATAAGCGAAGAGTTCGCGAACAGGAGAGTCTCCGTGAGCGTGTCCTGCGAGCTAAGGAGGTGCGACGTCGGAAGAACGCCGTCGCCTTGCACAAGCAGTTGCAGGACAAGTAAGAATTTTATTCCGTTTATTCATATATTAACATATAAATTATATTTTTAAATTTTAATACATAAAAATAAGTTTAAAAGGCAATCCAAACAAAACACTTCAAAATATCTCGTTTTAAAAAATTGCAATTTCTTATTTAAAGACTATTATTTTGTTAAAATTGACCAACCACAAACAAAAATCGGCCAAGAGCGTGTCGGGCTACGCTCAGTGTAGGGTTCCGTAGTTTCCCGTCCGCTACAAATTTCTCACAATGTAACAGAACCCACATGGGCTATCCATGTAAAAATTAGTAACTCAATTTAAAATATAAAAAATAGTGTCCCACCGGTATCGGGAACCGGGTTCAAGCTACCGGCGGTCAGGGCTCCAGAGAAAGGAACCTTCTAACTATACGAGCCGTGTCCAGGAGTACCGCTTTCTGAATCAAGCCCTTAATCCAGCCGCCTATCGAGAGCCTCCTAAGGTGTTGGTCGAGGCTCTTGGCTATTATTATTATTATTGATAGGTTCGTATGGATGTGATGATGTTGTCGACGAGGCAGTACATCTGCCTAGAGGTAACAGGGCTAAGCAGTGCGCGAATAAAATAGATTCCAACAATGTCTTCGCAGCTTGCATGTCGACGAGCGAATGATCAAATGTCCACTCACGCGATTCGCCGCGTTTAACCTCTGCCTTCCACTGTAGCGTGGCGGGGGGATGTGATTATTTCGTACTGTTTCGTTGCACGTGCTCTCTGCGCGTTGTTACAAATATTTGTGCCGATAGATATGCCTCTAAACAAATTTATTCGGGTTTGGATTTCTCAATATTTCTTCTACTTATTACGGTAACACAAAAAATATAAGAACTGTACATGAGCTCATATCTTTCTAGGACATTCCAGTTTTCTCACGATGTTTCCTTCATTAATTTAGGAATTCAGTAACGCGACGGTTTATTATGAATTTGATACGATAGTTTCAATCTACGTGCGATTGAAATAGCAGCTTCAGCTGCAATGTATTTAAAATCACTATGAGTTAGTTTGAAAAAATCTAACTAATAGATCGCGTGCACGTCATTTCACTCTTCGCGATTCTGCACCTATGTGCCGAGTATCAATAGTTTGCTTCTTCCTTACGTTCACGTAGGACTTGACTTTAACACAGAACTAATTTCCAAACCTCCCCTTTTTACAGAGAACGTGAAACCCAAGACAAAGAAAAAGAAGCTTTACAAAAGCCAGGCTTAGAGGCCACTCCCCCTAGCACGCCTTGCCCCCCTCCCGCCCCTGCGCTGGAGCCGCAGCCCAGCGCGCCCGACACCACGCGCGGCTCGCCCGACAAGCCCGCGCGCCCCGACAGGCTCGACAAGCTGGACAAGGCCAGGCCTGACGTGAAGCCTGCCAAGGAGCTCAGGGAGCGCTCGCCGCTCAGGGACGACACGGTTGAGGTCAATTCTACTTGTGGTGAGTCTATAATGTTATGCTTGCTCTACACTACTCGCGAAGTTGCTCGAACTTGAACGAATACATTAGTGTAGAGTACCTCGCCTCGCTTCGAGCAACTTCCAGTCGTTGTCGGTTTTTGCGCCCGAGGCAAATTGATGTGCATTTTATGCCTCAGTTATTCTTCTGTCTCAGTTATTTCTTTTTTGTATCTATGTGAAATCTCTATATATATATATACAGGGTGTCATTGACATGTTAACGCAAACGAATACCATAGACATGATTCTGGACACCCCAGTGGTGAAATTTTTCGTCGGTTTTGTTTTTTTTTTTTTAATTAAAAGAAAATGTTTTTTTTTATTTTTTACCTGTATGAAATCGTTATTCTAACCAATCCCAACGATATTTTTAGAAAAAAATAATCAAAGTCGTTATTCTAATCAAACCTGATGATATTTTTAATTTGGAATGTACTCATTTTTTTTTTCCGCAAAAAAATGTTAAAATGACGTTTTTATACAACCTAATTTTTAAAAAAGTCATTAAAAAAATAAGAAAAAGTCGACAAAATTTCACCACTGGTGTCCAGAATCATGTACTGGATCTATGGTATTCGTTTGCGTTAACATGTCAATGACGCCTTGTATATACAGAAATTTCACATATTACCAGAAAGTGTAGATAACTGTGACGTAAAGTGCACATCACATTACCTTAAAAAACCGAAGAAACCGTTGTGAAGTATGAATGTACGTAACTGGCAGACAAAGTGTTGCCGCGGCCTCTCATTTGAGACCGGTGGCCTGGTAAGAGTTGCAGAAATCCGATGGATACGAGAAGCACGGGCGGTCTTCTCGTCAGTTGTAGCGACACGGCAAGACCTGTGTCTAGCATCGGCTGAAATGATGTTGACAAGTTTGAGAGGTGAAGTCGCGTGATAAAATTGCGGTTCATGGCTATAATATGTTTATTTCTCCTTTTCCCCAGAAAATCTAACGCCCCCTCACGCGCTGGTGGTCAAGCGTGAGTCGTCGGAGCGCGCGCTGACGCCGCCGCTGCCGGACAAGCGCACGGACTCGGACGACGACCTCGACCTTATACTGGGAGACATCGACGGCATCCTGTCCGATGACGATGATTCCGGACGGTTCAAGGAGAAGACTAAGAAGTGAGTACCACACTATCTAACAAGACCCTGCTGTACCTGTGAATTTATTTTTTTAATTTAATTTTTATACTATTTTTCTTCAAAAATAATTTGTATGTCAATTGAAAAAACATAGTGCACTATTTAATATTTAAGATCCTGTGTAAATAACTTATGTTTATGAATAAATAAATGATTGATTGTATGATGGCCGGGTTTCTATGGTCCGGAGCGAGCAGGAATGACAGGCGTTCGCCTCCCACTGCGAAGCTGTAAAGATAGCGAAGGAAGTGGTCGAGTACTGTGTGAGGGAATGGGCTTCTTCACGCCCCATCACCGTAGATGTAGGCTTGCCGACGATGTGCAATGGGTAGCTCACCGTTTTGCTATCCAATGACTGCTCAGACCGAACCTGAATCGTAGACGGCGTATAGTGTTCCACGCATGCTTCAAAGAGATCTCAGCAACACTCAACCCCAGCTTAAGTCTAATGAAACCAACTTAAAAAATAAAGTATTGAAGCAGATTGCATAAAAAATTACTTAAATATGTTTTTTTTTTACTAGTGTTCATGGTTATATGTAACTGCAATATTAGAATAAATAAAAAACACAAAAAAAAACAAGTTTTGAAAGTAGGATAACGTAGGTTAAGTCAGGTACTTTTAAATTAAAGTTTATTTGAACTTGTAAATTTAAATCAATCCAAAGGAAACATTTTAAACAACCCGTTTAAAAAAATGCAATTCCGTAGATAAATACCATTATTTTGAAAACTCAAAATACACTAGGGGACAGAATGTCTCCTGACATGACGTATATGTCGGCTCGTGTCCAGGATGGTGTTCGAGCTCTGGTCTATCAAATCTATCATGTGGGCGTATGTGGGTATCGTGCAATGAATAACAATGGCTAGCAGTCGAATCAGTTTACTTCTCAATACATTTCGGTACAGTGCACTGTTATCACAAATTACAAATTACAACAACACGGACAGTTTCAGAACGTCTTGACTCTGCGACGGCTTGGCTCAAAGTGTGTCCGCTCCCCGTGCGGGTCGGTTCACCCCACCACAAGCTCGTAGCAAAGCAGATACGTCACTGACTGTCAGGCGCGCCATCTTTATTTAGTTCTTCCAGTTGCCACTAGATGGCGTGCCTTGTCTTGTTGTCAACAAATCGAAGCTGTTTCCGACATATATTATAAAATTTTCGAACATCAAACAAAAAGAGTGCCCAGAAAAACAATTACGACACTCGCCATATAAGTTAAACCTAAAATGACAATCAACTTTCAATAGTGCAGTAACAAATTTTCGGGTTTCAAACAAAATGCGGCACAGCAAGGAAATCCATTTTAGTTAAATTTATATTCCGCTTACAATACTAACTGTATAACATGTTATTTCAGACCAGAGCCTCCGAAGTCCAAGCCTCAAGTGGACTTACGGTCGAAGTTGCCTCCCAAGTCTTCCAGTGAACACAAGAAGCAACAGCGACAGAAGATCGTGTTCACTGAGGACAGAGAAGAGGGGAAGAGTAAGAAGAAAGGTAAGGGAACAGACTCTTAATATTACTTGCTTACCTCGTCAGTACACAAAAACATTTTTTTTTATATACAGGGTGTCATTGACATGTTAACGCAAACTAATTTCATAGATCCATTACATGATTCTAGACCCCCTAGTTGTGGAATTTTTTTCTTTTTTTTTCTCCGCAATGACGACCGCGAGTGGCCGGCGCACAGGCGGCATTCGTTTGAACTGAATGAAAATAGTATTATGAATGGCGCCGGTGTTTTGCGGCGCCGAGCGGCAACAGCGTATCGTAATATCGTAACACCGGAGGATAGTTTTATGCGAAAAAAGAATTAAAATTTTACGTGAATAATTTTTTGTTTAAAAAAAAAACCACAAATTATCAACATTTTATCTTTACTATTGTAATCTATAAACATAATACTATACTTCATAAAAAGCCTGGCATATATTTTAAAAGCACCTTATATATGTAAATATGTACAAAGTGCTCCAAATGAGAATAGGATCTATTGCCATATTGTTAGGGCACGATTAACAAACCAAGCCAAAAAAAAAAAATTAAAATTTAATTTATTTAAAAAAAGAAACATTTATTTACGAACTGTGAACGAAAAAGGTTTACAGAATCCAGCTCTTCAATTTTACTTATCTCTGAGTTCTTCAATTTTCCCAAAATTTCTTTGATATGACTTATAACTGACGGCCATAAACTAGATGTTCAGTACAATTTTGTTCACATATGTAAATCGATATAGTGTAGAAATAGTAGGCTTGTTAACTTTCTTTCAAAGATAGTTTGATAATAAATATTTTTGATACTTTCGAGTAAATTTAACATCTTATAAATGGGTTAGTAAAAATCACCCGAAATTATTGGTATTGTATAGGTACTCGCTTATGTTGACGACATATATTAAACTTTTTAATATTTAATGTTATTGTTTAATGTATGTTTTATTTGTTTTTTCTTTTCAGAAAAGTCCCCCCCGCGTCGAGCAGTAGTCACAAGCTCGACAGTTACGGAAGATGCAGAATCGCCCGTCGAAGTTAAAAAGACGAAGGTAAACCATCCCATAAATTAACCTTTCGAAAATCCATTACTTCGAGGCGGGTCACATAGAAAATATTCCCAGGATTACCTTTAATCTCGGGTTCCATATTGCTAGATAGATTATTCTATTAGATTGGTAGATATCGCTGTCAGCAATAATACCGCCTTTGTACCCATAACAAGTTTCTGTGAAATTGTTACTTTTTTGGTATACAATAAAGTATTATTCTATTCTATTCTTCATATTCTTCTTCGAAAGGCAAAACTTACGTCGAACACTGAATATATTTTACATCTACTTAAAATCTAAACGGGATGAACGTCGAATCAAACTAACCCCCTCAAGCGACTCTTTGATTCACCACTTCCAAAAGTAGTAAAAATGTTTTTTTTATTATTTGTAGGTCAAATCAAAACTGGACATGACCGTGAAATCCAGACAAAGGATAACGTATGAAAAAGAGGTAAGATTTTGAATTTTTAGTTTCTATGTCATTTTGTTTTTGTCGGTGGGAAAATCATCCAATAGCGTCTCTGCGCCCTAGAGCGGGGCAGGAGATAGTCAACATACTTTTGTTAATTAAAAATCCACTCCTGTTCCTTCGTTGTCTTTCATACCGGTGCCAGGCCTTCCTTTTAGAACCTACTACGCTACGGCTACGGGCCCCTACGGTTTGCTGACAAAGTTTCTGTTATGTGGTTTTTTTTTGTGGTAGGTTGACGATATAGATTTCGCTACGGTATTAAAATATAAATCATACTTATTTTGCAAATAGGTTTAAAAAAAAAAACAAATATGAAGTAAAAAAAACTCACACATTATTTTAAAATAACAGAACAGAAAAAAATCAAAATCCACATAGTCGTCACAGTTGCATATAATATTTATTTTATTCACCTTTTTTATTATTGTCATCAGCAAGCCGAAAAAGCGAAAGAAGAGGAGAAAAAGACAGCCTTTTCGAATAGACGAGTAATCCTACAGCGGAAAGCGCCCAAAGAGAAATCATCCTCCGTATTCTCTCGCATCGAGGTCAAATCCGACCCCACCAAGCCTAACCCGGGCATCTTCAGCAGGGCCGTACGAACTGCCATTGGTACAGAGAATACCAGAATTGTGATAAAAAAGGACGAACCACAAGTCCAATTTGAAAGTGACTCGGAAATTGACGAAGATACCCTGTTAGAAGACTCGGGTAACATCGCCACAGTGGCCAACTTGCCTCACGGTATGACCGATACTAGATTGAAGACGTTGGCGGGCAGTGAAGTACAGGTAATGACAATTTTAGGGTTTTATTTGGATTGTTTCTCTTTATTTTTTCGTTTGGTGGTTCGAATGTGTCTTGTATATGACGAAAGAAGATTTTACTCTTTATACTGCACTGTAACTTGAACGATCACTACATAGTATAAAATGAAATTGTTGTATCTCCACGCTCAGCTCGTGCATGCGTGCAAGGCAGTCCTTGAATCCATGGGAATCTTTCCCATATCTTCCTTCTTATTTTCATGAGTTGAGATGATTACACAATTAAGAGGGTTAGTAACACATAGGTGAACCAGTATTTGTTTATGCTAAACTAGCTTTTGTCCGCGGCTTCGCTCGCGTACATAATATATAGTCTATCTCACTCAGGAGTAAAGCAGCTTTCTATTGTTGCTAAAATTTTTCCAATCGGACCAGTAGTTCCAGAGATTACCTCCTACAAACAAAAAAATAAAAAAACAAAAAACAAACTTTACCTCTTTATTATATTAGTGTAGATGTAGAAGTGTAGATGAAGGTTAATACAATACTGAATGTTCTTATCCTAAGTGATAGCTAATCTCTATCTAGATCTACCGTAAAGTCCGATTGTCTTTTACTGATAGGTGACGTTGATTTGTCTCTTTTGCACCGTAAACTGGACTACCGTTTGGTCCCACAAACACTGGAGCCTTGCTCGGGCACGGCTGATTTACGCGCACTAGCACTAACACTCACAGGCTACAGTTAGCGTCAGCTCCCAGGTGTGGGCAGCACGGAGGCTCGACACCGTGCGGTATCCCCGCACCACTCGTATGACAAATAAACCATTAACTCTCAATACATTCCTTAACTAATTTGCAAAGGGTGCTAATTAAACAGGCTTCTTTTTAATATCATAATTGGCCCCCAAAAATGTATGTTGCCTTCTAAATTACTAAGTCAGCCACAATTAACGAGCATCTAAATAATACTATCATGACCACTAGTTATCTTCTATGTGAACCACTCTAAATACAACTCAGCACGATAGTTATTTTTTAGCATCTAAAGGAGGATGGCGAATTGCATGTACAATGGGACCCACTGATAGGAGGATCGTACATTAAGGAAACTTGCAACTAGTTCTAGAACTAAACAAAAGTAGTAAAAAAGCAAATGGGCAATAAGTTGTTGAGGTTCGAAGAAAAAAGATATTCAAGGTTAAAGATTATAACCTAAAACGAACCTAAGAGTGCATAGGTATTTGACAATACAATCTTGTATTTTTTTATACATTAAGTATTTGAAGGTAATAGAAATATTCACCCACAGTACTATCGTGGTTCAGTTTCTCTCTAGCCAAGTATAGGTTACCCTCATACCAATAAAAATACGTCCGGAAGCTAGGAACTATAGGCACTTAGTCATAACGAGATAGGAAATAGGCAGGTAAGCATAAACTAGATAGGTATAGTCTGATTCAACTCTCCGTATATTATTCCACTAGGGTTTTAATCAGTTAAAATCTCACACTATCTCCCGCTTTTCAGACAGGTCAGACTTTAACTGATTAAAACCCACTCAGCGATAATAAACCCACTCAACCCTTCTTTGCCTTAATTCCAGGGTCACTTTCACATTATCCCTGCCCTATCCTTCGACCCTGCTGGGCCCCCACGTTTTTCTAACATCTACGCGTGGACACGCCGTCAACCACTTGGGGGCCCAAGTGGATGACGGCGTGTATCGTCCGAACGGCTACTGGACGGCTGGACGACGAGCTACGCATTGCTTGCGGTCCGCAAGATATCTCTATTGTCTATACCTTATTGACCTCTCTTGGGTGATACTGAGAATTTTACTTTGTCTTACTTGGGATTCGACCCCATATCCATACGTTCGGCAGTCGTTCTTACGATCATTAGGCCAACGAAGTGCAGGTAACAGAAATAATTAGCCATCATTACATATTATAAAACAAAGTCCCGCTTTCCCCAAGTATGCTTAAATCTTTAAAACTACGCAACGGATTTTGATGTTTTTTTTTTAGTAGAGTGATTCAAGAGGAAGGTTTATATGTACAAATACATTACCACCATTGCACCCGTGCGAAGCTAGGGCGGGTCGCTACTCGTCCTACATAAGGCCCGGTATCCACCAAAGCGGAGAGGAGAGGAGACGAGAGGAAATGTGCCGCGAAACTGGCAGGTTATTTCCACCAAAGCGTAGAAGAGATGCGTTGCGGAGAAGAGATGTGAGCTGTGTGTAGCAGAGATGTGAGCTGTGAGAGATCCGAAACAGTCAAGTTCTGTTTTCACGCTTGCATTCAAAGTCAATCAATCGAATAACGTTTCGGGACGTGCGAAGCGCGCGGAGAAGGCAGCGCGGTGAACGGTGCGCGAGCACGTGCGCAGCCCGGCCGCCCGACTAGACACTTCTCCGCTCTGCCACGCCGCTTGCTCGCTCGCTGCACAAAATTCTATAGAAAAATGAGACATCTCCTCTCCTCTCCGCTTGACCCATATCCACCAAAGCTAAGCGGAGAAGAGATGTGGAAATAACGAAATCAGATTGGTTTATTCAAACACAACTCCTCTCGTCTCCTCTCCTCTCCGCTTTGGTGGATACCGGGCCTGAATTACAAACATAGATCTCGTGGAACTCTGTTCATAGAAAGAAATTAAGAAGCACACAATATTAAGAATTTGGATTAAAAAAGAGCTTTGTTGAATAAAATTATATTTATACAAAAAAAAAAAAACATTTTATTTCGTTTGAGATTATAAAACACATATAGTGATAAACAATAAAATAAGGGTGTATCTTTGATTTATGTAATTACTGCTTATTCTTAAATAATCTCTAATACATTAACTAATTAAAAGACTATCTAATAATGAATGAGGGATTGCTCCACCGTGTCCTTCGGGCAGTCCACACAGTGGCGACACACGGGCGTCTCTTTCGCACGAATCCCGTGCAAGAACCTCCAGAACTTGCCATGTCCGGTGAGGACCTGCGTCATGCGGAAGGTGAGGACACCCTGAGGTCTCTCAAGCCACTCCTCAAGGAGGGGTCTTATCGGCGCGATTATGGCGTGCCCGGCACTGGGTTGCGATAGCCGCTGACGACATTCCACCATCATGTGATCCCGCCGGAGCTCTGTTCGCCATGCCGCGACTTGTCGCGGCAGCGGAGGTTCGCCCCGGCAAAGAAGTAAATGAGTTTGAGTATCAACTTATATGTTTAACTATTACAACACTGACATCACGCCATTTCTGAACAATATCAATTGCCTGTGCACTTTTGTCGAACAAATCATTATTAATTCGGAATCCAAAGGTAAAAGAGTTTGTCAATATATATAGAATATTCAGTCCAAACGTCCACGTCGTGAATAATGCACAAAATCATATAGAAAATAATAAAAAACCCACGTTATTTGTTGAAAACAAACAAAGAAAAAACACTATTTATTAGTTTGACACTGTAGGGACGAGACGTATTTACCAAACCAGGTTTGAAACCTAGGGCTTTGCTTCAAAGTACGAAATAAGAAATACTTGCAAGTATTTTTCACTTGCAAATACGATTGTGCAATTTAATATCGTAGCATCACGGACTAATTTCCTATAAAAGTACACCTAGTTTAGCATTGGGGGCTCAGTAGCCGTGCTCGAAGTTAAGCTTGTGATTGAAATAGGAAGGAAAGATTTCATATCCATCTAAAAAAAGCTGTATATTATTGTCACATGGTAGTTACGAACTAGACTAAAATATGAAATACGCATTTGGTTTAAAATACTTTCTAGTATTTTAATACCTGGATTCTGTTCCTGGTATTTGTTCAAACTTGTACTTGCAAGGCCTGGTGTTAATATTTGAAAGTATATCTCTTCCCTATGACACTGACAATCACCTACATTGACAGCATAACCACAGATTACTAAATAGTTACCACGTATAACGTTCCGTTTTATGTTATCATAAATATTCGTAATAATTATACATTTTGCATAACATTGTTCATTTTTTAATATTAAACATAAATGCAATTTATGTATTCACTTTTCATGTTATTTTTTTATATTAGACAAGATTTGGTAATTAAAGAAAAAAAAACAATACGTATAGTACCGTAAACGTATACAAGTGTAAGAACGTAAATCGTGTAAAGACTAGGTTGGAGCGTAACTCGAAACACGGTGCGTTCAATTAACTGCACGATGGCTTATTTTTAAGTAAATTCTTTTTTTTTCTAACTTTTAATTCCCTTCTCCTAGTTACTCAATATTTTTTATATAATCCTCTTATAAATTCTTAATTATAATAAACATGAATTCGCAAGTGTATCTATTTTTATATAATGTGGGTCCAAGCTCATCGTTCTCCTTTGTAACATGCATTTTAACAGTAAACTTCTAAAATAGTGTTAAATGACTTCAAAAAATATGTTTATTTAGCTTCTAATTTTTTAACTCAGTATGTCTAAAATGTAACTCATCCTATATTAATTGACCGTCAAAAGTTTGCTAAAAATGTCATCAAATATATACTATTGACCACTAATATTACCAGACGCTATTAAGGAGAGACAAAATAAATGACTTTATTTTGGAAAAATCAATTTGTTTATTGAATTAGCGTCATTTTACGAATGGTAAATAATACAAACGTAAAAAGAATGTAGGTACCTACCTAGACAAAAAAGAAAATAAAACAACTATTGGATAATTAACGCAGCTCGCGCTTTAGTTGACCTTCCACGCTTTCTTTTTAATCCGAGTGGTTGTGACTTCGCCTCTAATGGTGGCGTCACGTATTTCGGTCTGATGGCAAGGCCTATCAAATGCTTGCAGCTTGTGATAAAAGTCTGAACAATCACAGCAACCAGTAAACCACTTGGTCTGATTGTTCGATAGTATTACGTTCCAAGCTGAAAAAAACAATTTTTTGTTTTCTTCAAAACTCCTGAATTTGCTCTCAGCTAAATTAATTTTGAATGAGTTGTTGCCTGGAATTAAATACGTGGTGCTGACTGGTGTTGAATGCACAACTCTAATTTTGGTATCAGTTTTAGCGATAAAAGAATATAATGTATAATGTAATACATGCTAAGTTATAATAAATGATGCTTTCTGTCGAAGCTTAAATTATATTTTTTTGAGGACAGTGCATTGAAGCTGTAAAACGTAAAATGGTGACGAGATGTAAAATCCCTGGCCGAGTTAGTAAATTAGGTGCCAATGTATAAATGAGAAGGACAAGTCACAATAATTGATAATCTTTACTTGATGCTTTTTATAGAATACTAGCTTCTGCCCGCGACTTCGTCCGCGGAAAATTTGTGAGACAAAAATTGTGATAGCTCGGATAATATCCATGTTATATAAATAATTTATAGCCTATGTCACTCAGAAGTAAAGCAGCTTTCTATTATAGCTTCAATTTTTCCAAACGAACCATTAGTTCCAGAGATTACCTCCTACAAACAAAAAAATAAAAAAACAAAAAAACAAACTTTACCTCTTTATTATATTAGTGTAGATTTAGTTGGCGTTGTAAAAAGGTCGAATTAGTTTATTAGAGGCTATGTTATTTTCCCGTTGCTTAGTTATAAAATTAGAAGCTAAATCCCGTGTCCAATAAATAATTTTGTGGCTAAACTTATAATTTCCCATTTGCAAATGATAAACGGTGAGCTCGGTCACCGATGTTACGTCAGTTCACTCGTCAATTTTGTTTTTTTTTTACTTATGGGTACTCTTTTTTATCTTCGGAGGTATGTTATTGATATAATGTATTTTAGTTAGTCAAAATGTTTTTGTGTCGATGATTATGATGCACGGTAAAACTCCGATAAGTTTATGATTTGCATCATCTCTATTGTACCGATTATTTGTATGAATTCAGAAATAAATAAATAAATAACTGATAATGTTTAACTGTGGAAAAGTTGGTCAATTAAAAAAAAGGGAAGTGAAAATTTTTCAGAGCATAGATCTCTATGGAGAAGAATATGCAAGAAACTCCATTCTTTTAAATCAGTTACATAACTCTTTGTTACATACATTTTTGTCACTTATAATATTATGGAAGCACAATATATTGCTTAGTATATTATTCCTAGGTATATATTATAACAGAATAGTATATAGTTAACTATTTTTTAACGTAGATCTGTTGTCACGTTTTTCTACAAAGAATTAGTACTCGTTATAGTTCGTTTTTTAATTCTAGACTACGATTTGACAACTCAAAATGTCACACTCTAGAAATATGTTCCCAATTTTCTGGAGTTTGACATTTTAAGTTGTCAAATCGTAGTCAAGGATTAAAAAACGACAACACAATTCAACTCCAAGTTGACCACATGCCTCGATAGATGGCGTTGGGATCGAAATAGAAGTCGCTATCGTTTCGTTCACGAGGAGAGTATAGGACTGCTGCCCTACAACTATTTTTTTACGTCTCGAATTTTCTCGTTACGAGATTTTTGTACCTAACTTCAAACTTATTTTTGACATGTTGAACCTTGTTCAACATTAGACGAGTCATTAATGCATGAATTTATGTACGTTGGAGTCGAGTTACGTTAACTCTGCGCGCGGCTGGGGGCATGCTTAGTGTTGCTAGTGTAGCTGTAGTTAGTCTACTTTCCCCCAAAAATAATCAAAAATATTACAAACAAAAAAAAATATTTTGCTAAAGAAATATGTTTTGAAATTAAAAATGGGTAATGCATTTCATTTCATGACATATTATTACTTACATTTTGATATGTTCAGGTTTTCTAAAATTATACACCATTTTGATCATTTTAAATCCCTTGGAGGATCGATGCGGTAGATGAAAGACAATCGACTGATAAAGTTAGAATAATAAAGTGCTTACTTTTTCAATCGATAGTGCTTCATGTACGGGATGGATCCTATTTGTGATTAAAACGACCAAAATTTAACGGTGTATACGACAATTAGGGGAGGCCTGTGTGGACATAGGCCTCCCCTAATTGTCGCCATAATGAACGGTCCTGCGAATTATAGTAATGCGAATATGTATAGTAATGAAAATTAAACAGAATTTTAGATAAAGAAACGTTATTATTTACATCGTGTTCAGCGATTATTTACACAAATCGACTATAAATATTTTTATTTACATAGGTAATTATTATAAAAAAGTCATGAGAACTTTGTTCTTAATAAAGAGTTGGAGTTCATAGTGTCATGGTAGTCACGGTAGTCACTTGATTAAGATTCAAATACATAGTAGCAGTCCATTTTCAACACTCTTTTTCTTCGCACCGCTCGGGTACGTGACACTCAGGGAAATTTTATTTTCCTGGTAACCCGAAAATTTTTTTGACAAATGGTCCAACTTTGGAAAATGGTGTCATAGGCCCGATATTTTCTCATTTTTGTTAACAAACACATTTGACTTTCAAGATAATATCCTTCCCAGTATTTTTAATCACTTTCGGTATAATGATGACAATTATTTACTTTAGAAATGATTAAAAACACAGAACACAACACATTCTCCTGACACCTGACATAAATGTCAAGATGGCAGCAAATGATCATTACGTCGACACCCATGCGAGCGCCCGCGCTCGCAGCATGATTTAGCGCCACGCGCCGTTGTCAAATTTAAAAAAATGGAATGTACTATATTTGAGCATTTTTTTTTATAGGGTATTTTGATATTTTTCCAAGAACGAAAAAAGTTTTATAGACAAATAACTTTCCCTTGAAGTCCGCGAACGCCGGCGTTCGCTCAGGACTGAAAGGCTTTTTAATATTTTGCCTAATAGTTTGTATGAACGTGCTTATCTGTCGCTAGGGTATAAGTCGATGCAGATGACCGTAGAATGCAATAAAATATTGAGCATTGAGACCTTCCTGCCTTGTCCCTGAATCGACTCTAGCCTCTCACGCTGAGAGCAGTACACGTTCGAACTTGTGCTTTTGTGCTAGATAGGCTAAGCAACTATTCCGTAGTGAAGTGAAGCACAGTCTCACTTTAGCTAAGATCACCAATTTTTTGGTAGCCATTTAAGTTTTTACCTCTATGTATGACCCGAAATTGAGGACTACATTTTGGCGCAAATAGCCTGAAATTATTTAGTGTATTTTCTTTAACTAAACAAAAAAATATAGAAAGTCTTTTTTAAAATAAAGTCAACCGTATTGTAGAGTACGCAAATATTTTATAAATTAAAAACATTCGAACCACCAAACCTGTGATATTGATTACTCACTGTGATATTATGTGTGATATTTATTTATATGTACATATATTACTTATTTCTTAGACATTCACTGTAGTATAAAGGCTTTTAAAATTATATTATTTAATAGAAATATTTTATATGCAGGTTCATTAATTACTTTAAATTATTTGTGAAGCAAAAGATAATCAGTTCTTTCTTGAGCTGATTTTTTTGTTATTTCCAAACGGGTTTTCTAAACTGTTTCTATTTACACACCTTGTGTATAAAATACAGGAATGCAGTATATTACATACTAGTTGACCTGGCAAACTTCGTACCGTCTATTCGACTAATAGTTTAAACCTTCCCTGGAGTCTCACAAATATTTCAAGAACAAAATCGATTCAGGTGTTCTCGAGTTTTAGCGAGACTTACAAACAGCATTTTAATATTAAAGAAAAAGATATAAATATAAAACGCATTACTTGGTTTCAAATCAAAGCTAACATGTTAACCAAAGAATAACTTTGAAGTGACTACGATTTAGAACTGGGTGCCATAGTCACTTATTTAGCTTATACACAGACACATAGGTATTGGAAGGTGGGCCCAGACTCAAAGAAACCTTGGTATCATTCTTAATTTTAGTTTTATTATTTTTATAATACTTAAAAAAGTTATAGTTATTTTCATTTTATTTACTAAATATATTTTCTTAATAGTATTTTCTTTTTTTTATGCACCATCCATATTGTCTTTTCACCAACCTAGGTTGTCTGGTAGACAAGGTATTAAGACCGCCTTTGTACCTGTGGATGCATGATGGTATTAATAAGTAAATTCATCAACAAATATGGCAGCGCAATTAAATAATTTTAATTTAACCACGATTTTGACGAAAAACTTTGTCCACGATTTTCACCAATTGCAAAATGTACGTTACTTATATGAATCTAGCTTTCTGCCAGTGTCGGCGTCGGCGTCGCCCACGTGAAAATAGGTTTTAGCACAAAATTGGACTCGCGTTTCATCCCTTTAGGGGGCGAATTTTGGAAAATCCTTTCTTAGTGTTCGCGTACGTCGTAAAAGGAACCCTTGTGCAAAATTTCACAGTCCTTCAGTCAGTTCCTTATATATATATATATATATAGAGAGAGAGAGAGAGAGATAAACGACATAAGTAATTAATAAGCCTGCATAAATAATTACATTAAACTAAGCTAACACTCAATTTGTTACTCGACTATAGATATTACTAAGTTATTTTTATTGGACTTTACAGATGTTGTAATTGTATTTTTTTATGTCTTTTTTTGAGGCAAATTCAGTATTAGTTTTGTTTATGAATTATACAAAAGTGTCTCTATTAATACGATTTTTAAATCAAATGTATAGATATGCCAATTATACAATGTTTAGGCGAAAATAATCTGTTGAATATTATACCAAGTTATGTTTTTTTGGTTAAAATTCCATTTGTATTCAATTATCTTTTTCTTTTGTAAATTCACCAGGAATTGGTGTAACTTTACTTGGGCGTAGAAACACCCATTGTACTAAAATTCTGCTTAAATTACTTTTTTCTTAGAAAGAAATTTAGTATTATTTAACACGTTCCTTGCGGAACGGGGTCTAATATGCCTCGTACGTGTCTTGCTTGCGGTGCGGTTAAGGAAAACAATCTTTTTTGCCGTGTATGGCCGTAACTTCGATATAGTTTAGTGTACAAAAGATATGAATATAAATCTAAGTTGCCAAATTCAAACAAAATGCAGTGTTGTATCTACAATAATACGGGGTCATTTTGACCTCGTACAGCATTTCTTCAAAAGTACTTTTGGTTTTTAGATGTTATGGGGTGTAGCAAGGCCCCTACAGCCATAATGCTAGTTTTCAGACGAGGCCTAAAATGCCCCGTACCGCGGGAATGGGAATAATATAAAAAATGAGATTAATGTCGCTTGGAACGTGTTAAATACAAAATATAACGAGTTAATGTTTCCAATATTCACCCTCTTCATGATCTTAAATATATGTTACACAGAAGATCATGAACTAGAACATTTTTGATATAAGTTTAAGTTTAATATATTTGCATGTTCTTTATACTGAAATGTATATTTATAATGAATAATACAATTTTAATATGGGACATAATCTATGTAAATACTGGTTGTAAATGTATAATCGACTTTACCAATTTGTATACAAAAGTACCCCACACCATGTAAGATTATTTTTGTAACTGTAAAAAAAAAATATTGGCTGGATTATTCAGCTCTAAATATGTACCTATACTAAGCAGGTAGGTTCTAGTCATTTATTTTTATATTTGTCGTACTTTTTTTATTGTAAAATATAGATACAATGTACGTATTAAAATTGTATTACAATTAGAATAGGAAAAGTGTTAAGTGATTGCATAGTTTTAAGGTTGTGTAAGACTGAACGATATTTGTAACAATTTTTATAGAAATATTTTTGTGTCATATTTATATTTTGTATTTCACCTATTTCATGTATTGTTTTGTATACATTACTTAACATTTTTCATATTTTTAACAGCTTTGTACGTAAAATTAGTTTTTAATAATTGTAAGTTATAAAAATGTAAAAAATTGAAACAAAAAACATCCACGGATTCATGTTCCAGAACTTAATATTGGACAAAGAAGAGCGCTCTGCGAAGATAACGTTTAAAACGACGATAGCTGCGGAAAACTTTAAGAAGAAATTCAACAACAAAATGGTTGCCGCCAGCAGATTGTCTGTCACGTTGCGTTGAACATAACTAAAATTACATAAACGTTATAAAATCTAAAAGTCTACATACCGAAATTGTAACTGCCTTGAAATGACAAAATGTTGTATCTTGAGATACGATAGTCTAAAACGTGGTCCTTATGTATCCCATTGGCCACTTAAAATGTCTAAAATATACTGGGAAACACCATAAGAATACTTAATAATGACACAATATTGATATGTGTATTACCATTGTATGGTAGCATGGTGTTCGCGGTCTTAAAACGTGTGATAAAGACAGCGATATGTTCTCGTGTCGTCTCGCTCTTGCGTTTAATGACCGCAAACGCCACGTACATTGTTGTATGTTATACTTCCAGTATGGTACGATTACTCCAGTTATATTCGCATTTGAACATATAACTTAATGTTAAACAAGAATGTTACAGTAAAATTAGTTATTTTTGTGTGTCGGTTAGTTTTAGTTAAACGGTTCTGTTAAAAAGTAGGAACTTTTTAAGTTAAACCTTTAACCGTGTTTTTGTGTCCTATACGCCAGGGTCGCGTGTTCACGACTGGATACTTAATCCTGATTAACTTTTCAATCTCCATATGTCTTCGCGGCCCTGGCGGAATAAAAGCGAGGGTATTGATCGGATTTTCCGACATTATTATGCGGTTAAGTTACTGATTATGTTGTTTAAGCAAACATGTTTCAAACCCACAGATTGGGCTTATAATTTAATATTGTAAATTCAAACTTTTCTAATTGAAATAAGGTATAGATTGGAGCGAGTAGCAATCTTAGCAAAATCGAGAGAAATTGTCAATGTGAATTTGTACTTTACTCCTTAAGAAATAAGTATTGAAATGCGTTGACTTTTAAAATCCTTTATCATGCCGCTAAATCTTATGTTCCGTAGATTACTATAGTTGAGTTTTAAGTTGTTATCCTAAAATGTTTACACTTTGTACATTAGGTGTAGTTTTAAAAGTTACACGTGAAGTGTAGAAATTTAATAAATAGTTTTAAAATAGCGTGTAAAAAGGCAATAACTTTTCCCTTGCCTCTGGTGTGCTTCGCATCTTTAAATTAAAAACTATGTAATATACTAAAGTCTTATAGAGTATAGCTTAAAAGCCCTGGTATCAAAAATGAAATGTCATAAAAGGCTTAAAAATCTATACTTCGTTCGCAATAAGATTAGCCATTAACACCAACATCTTTTACTGTCCTTTCAACCGATTTTGACTTTTATTCCGTACGCATAAGGATGGCATAAAAGGAAAAAAAGTGGTTAAAATACCATTTATTTACTGCAGTCGCCATGTGTCTTACTGTCATCGCTATAAAAGTCTAAATCGTTTAAAAGTCCAGTAAAAAAAAGGTTTGTAGCAATACTATAGAACTTGACAAGTTAATGTAAATTATTTGTATGTAGGTAGTTAAACATTGGCATTTAAAAGATTTTTTTTAATAGTCAAAATGATTAGATCGATTTTGTATATCTTTGAAATTGTAAGCTGTTAAAATTAAGAAAGAATTTTCATTTCAAATTTGTCACTTAGCATCACAATAAGGTCCAAAAATGTCGAAATTTTATAATATTGTAGACATAAAAACATTTGCAAAAAATTAAAATGTTTTTGTATAAGAGTTAAGTTTAGTTTTGTTTTATTCTTAGAAGCTTTCTGCGTGTTTTATGTATTCGATGTAAACTTAAAATCGCACTTTCAGTAGGCCTATAATACATACATGGTTTATTTTTAAAATTATTGTTTAAAAAAGTAAACATAGCTAAAAAGTGGGTTTCAAAAACTCAATAGTGATCGTGAGATTTTTTCTTTAAAACTGAATACTATACTTTTTTTTAGTTTACAAAATAATATGTAACGTTACAACTATGTACACAATCATATTATATGTCGTCTTATTACCACAATATTCTGTACTAAATATTATATAGATACAAAATATTTTGTTAACCCTACATCGCCACTGACGTTTATACGCGTCAGCGACACGAGACGATTACTAGCATATAATTATGTTTACATCCAGAAAATGTCACACTGTATTGTTAATTGATTTTCTTGATTTTTTTTAAATAATAGTTCTGGACGGTAATATTTAACTTTGTCTTTTAGATATGTTGCCATTTACCTATTTAACTTTTATACTAACTGTTGCTATTTTGAATAATGTCAACCGACTTTTATAACTTAAACACTGCTTTGAGATAGTAAGAAATGCCCCATATTTGTTTTAATTATTTTTCGTGCTATGCTCCATAGTTTTGTATGCCAATTTGTAGTCAGAAATGGTGTCGAAATTCTTTTAGCAATATTACCTTTATAATTACATTTTTAATACTTACGAACTCTTGTAATATATCCTTGTAATATTTAGAAAAATACACCACTTATTATATATTTTTAACGCTAAAAAACTGTAGTTTTGTCTACTATTTACTCTAATATTCAAATTTGTAATGCGCTGTTTTAAAATTAGCAATAATTAAATAGAATAGCCAGTAATAATAGTTATATATTTGAGAAATTGCGCTTTGAAAATTGAACATATGTGTTCGGAATTGTATTTAAAGTAACATTACTAGTTACATTGTATTTTAGGAGAAATTTTGATGTAGCTTCCAACAAAAGTATCAAAATTATGCAGAAAAGTATTAATACTTGCTCTTTTTGAACTATGACCATAGACCACTGTTCTATACAAAGAACTAGGTGTCAGAATATTCTATCTTTGCTTGCTAAGATACAAACGTTTATGATAGTGACTCAAAAGAAATCACAAAGGTTTTTACATTTGTGTGTCATTGAGTTAAAAAAATTTACTTACTTTTTTTAAACCCCAATAACTGCTATCTTAAAATCATTCTTCTTATTTTCTGTGCTGTAATGTACACAGTAATTCTTTTCACCTACAATGTTCCCTCTACTGGGAATCAGGCCTCGTTTCTAGAAGAGCCAATGGGCCGTAATCCACCACGCCGGCCCAGTGCCGGTGGTAAAAGAAACGGCTTGGAATTTTTGGTTTCAGGACTTGTATCCTTCACCATGAAATAAATTACACAAAGTAATGCGCCCGGCTAGGTTTGAATCCACTACATACACCTAAGCCGATGACGTAGCCACTGCTCCCTAAATTTTAAGATATAGAAAGTTTACGACAAATATAAAGTTGTAGTAAGGTACATTTGTTTAAAAATACTGCAACCTATTTTAAACTGAGTTATGTTAAAAAAAAAAATTAACAATAACATTTATTTTACTTTAGCAATTTACCATTGCTTTTTGTAAACATTAAAAAAACTCGCTATATTATAAAGAAGAAAAAACAAACTTAATTCACCCGAATAATAGTTGTAGGTACTCGAAACCCATTTTACCATCATTGCATTTAATTGAAAAATATAGAAATTACTTTTAAAAATATCTTGAAAACTCTGTTGTAACTTCTGTCTACTTCGATCTAAATATAACCGTTTATTATGTAAAAGGATAAACTTAAGTTTTGTCAAATTAGTTATTAGGTGTGACAAAATATATTTTGTAGTCTGTAGAAGTTAAAACTTTGCTTTATTCGAAGCTGCCTTTGAATCAGTGATTTTAAAATGTTAATTCCTTTGTCTATGTACTCTTGAAGATAATAGGCATTTTTATGATAGTAACCTACATACTAAATGCATTTTAACTACACGTATTTAAAGCTTAATTCTTTGTGTCGTCTTTATACACTTGACGAATATATAGAATGAAGATTTAAGTTACTTGTGTTAAATGCTTTTAGTGCTGATAGGTTATGTCGCTTGAATGACGGTACTTTGTTAACATATAATCGCTCCCGTCGAATCGATATGAAACCTTGGCGAAATAAACGAGCTTGTCAAAAGGTACATATGGTTCGTTTTTTTAATCCTAGACTACGATTTGACAACTTAAAATGTCAAACTCTGGAAAATTGGGAACATATTTGTAGACTGTGACATTTTGAGTTGTCAAATCGTAGTCTAGAATTAAAAAACGAACTATACGAAATAATGATTTTGTTTGTAGTTGTTTTTTTTTAATGGCAATATTCTAATGCCTTAAATAAAGTCGCTCATTTCAAGGCAGCCTTGTCAAAAGCAATATTTTTCGCATTGCAACATTTATTGTTATTATAAAATGCAAATAAAATACGCTAGATGTGATTCGTTGTTTAATTGTTTTGTACAAAATACCATTTTCTAAATAATGTGATAACTTTTATACCGATCTCAGGAAATAAATAATATTGGAGGAAGAATAGTTGACGAGTGTTTTCATTTACGTTTTTGTATGATTGTTTTACCCGGTATTTACTAAGTTTAGATTTAAGAATACTGATTTTGTAATATTAACTTGTAAAAACATAAATGTTATGTGTAAAAATTAATGTAACATTTTTAAAGGCAATGTTATAGAATCAGTAACATATTTTTTTCACTCAATATAATTATGAAAAATGAGTGATTGAAAGAACAGATTTTTGCAAAATAATTATTGTAAATAAAATAAAATCTTAAGCAATTCGATGAACCAATGGTAAGAACCGAAAATTAGTAATTTTTTTTAGTTTGAATTTTGTTTTTAGTCTTGTCAGCATCGTAATGTTTTTACAATTTGACGAGTTAACAAATATTTCTGAATCTATTTTGTGATGCGGTCATCGATTAAAATGCTTAAAATTTATTCTCTGTAATATGTTTTGAGCATCCAAAGACTGATTTTTTAAAATAAATAAAGTGGTTTTCTAATTTTGTGTTTTATTTGTAACGTTTCCTATTATAAGGACCAACACTACCTCTGCGCGGAAGCCCTGTTGCGTCTGTCCTCTGGGCTGGGTTCAAAATTCCAGAGTCGTTCTTTTATGACTCGAGTAGCTACCCTAGAGTTAACCCAAGTGACTACAACTTCGAGCAGGGTAGGTTGCAGTAAGCCATTGACAATAGACGATTATTCCGCGTTCTTGGGGGGTATATCGCTCCTAGGCTTGTTCACATGTATTCTACATCTGTTTAGTCCACAAATGATCTAAGATACATAGAACAAGGATGACCCCTCATACGTTATTCGATTATGGTAAATATTACATGCTAGATAACGCATTTATTAATACATTGCGCAAAGGTTGCCTCGCTAAATTTAATGCAAAAGATGTTAAATAATAAAGTTTGTTACTACATTTTGGACCTAATTTACCCTCATCTGTTATTTGAAAAAAAACAAGCATCAGCTGAAAGAATGTGCCCCAAGGAACTAAAAAAATACTGGTTGCCTTCGCAAAAACGATGCGCAATAGTTAGTTGCCCTGATTTAAGATATAAATTTTCTTATGCCCTCACCGTCGTTAAGTAAAAATAAAGGCAATTAGTGGTTTTTATTACTTTAAACTATTAGCAACAATACAATTGGATTTGGAAATGTTGAAAAATCAGAAATATTCGCGATTTACGCTAGTTTAC
Organism: Mythimna loreyi; assembly: GCA_029852875.1. NCBI lineage: Eukaryota > Metazoa > Arthropoda > Insecta > Lepidoptera > Noctuidae > Mythimna > Mythimna loreyi. The sequence goes on along the minus strand of CM056801.1, from coordinate 17,020,366 downwards.
GTAATAGGATTTTGATAATGAGACATTTTATTTGATGACTAATTAGAAAGAACCTCGTTTAATTCGCTAGGATGTAGCTTAAAAATAATATTGTAAGCAATAGAAGTCCAATTAGACACGTTTTGAAAAAGTTATGACTTGTTTTGTGTTTATGAAAATAGCTAAACTGACTTTATTAGCAGTCAATGTCCTAAAAACTTTTTCATAAATTAACGTATGTGAAATATTATTCTATTATTCTTTCATGTTGAAGAAGAGATTAAGACAGAAGAGATTAAGTGAAAATAAAGATTATACGCCAGATAATCTAGCATCAACTGAAAGGCTGATGCTAAACTTTCTTAATTAAAATGTCAGGAAAGTTGATAAAAAAAATATTTAAAAAAAATTACCATCATTGGCATGGGATTAAACTAAGTAACCTACCTATATCGATATTATACTTTATCTGGCGTATAATCTTATTTTCACTTGTCGTTAAGTGAATCTAAAGATTACTTTGCGACCTTTTCAACTTTAATTTTCGCTTTAATCGAACCCTTTCCGAAGCTATATTTATTTATTCTTTCATGAAAACATTACAACATATACATCAAAATGTTCGTCTTTATCTCTTCTTAAGAATTAATAATATTTCACATAAATTAATGTATGAAAAAGTTTTTAGGACATTGACTGCTAATAAAGTCAGTTTAGCTATTTTCATAAACACAAAACAAGTCATAACTTTTTCAAAACGTGTCTAATTGGACTTCTATTGCTTACAATATTATTTTTAAGCTACATCCTAGCGAATTAAACGAGGTTCTTTCTAATTAGTCATCAAATAAAATGTCTCATTATCAAAATCCTATTACGTAAACTAGCGTAAATCGCGAATATTTCAGATTTTTCAACATTTCCAAATCCAATTGTATTGTTGCTAATAGTTTAAAGTAATAAAAACCACTAATTGCCTTTATTACTTAACGACGGTGAGGGCATAAGAAAATTTATATCTTAAATCAGGGCAACTAACTATTGCGCATCGTTTTTGCGAAGGCAACCAGTATTTTTTTAGTTCCTTGGGGCACATTCTTTCACCTGATGCTTGTTTTTTTCAAATAATAGATGAGGGTAAATTGGGTCCAAAATGTAGTAACAAACTTTATTATTTAATATCTTTTGCATTAAATTTAGCGAGGCAACCTCAGCGCAATGTATTAATAAATGCGTTATCTAGCATGTAATATATAACATATGAGGGGTCATCCTTGTTCTATGTATCTCGTACTAAAATGTCAAAACAGATTTGAAATCAGCTGCCATTTGCGAAAATGAGAGCATCTTAGAACTTGACGTTTGCGTTCAAAACTCCAACCTCACTGTTTTCCGCTCCGCCCAAGAGTGGGATTCGTCATTCTATGATTTTTACCAACCATAAAAAAAACCTCAAATTTGCAGGACTGCCTGTTGTCCTCTTCTGACAGCTCGTAGGCTATTTACCACAATACAATAGAGGATACCCATATTGTCCATACCCCGTCAATATTGTGTCAACTTTTTTAACCACATTAAACAAAATTAATAAATGGTTAACAGTAACTACATCCGCAAAAAATAGTCATTTCCGAAATCATTTATCCATTTATTTTATTAGATCTAAGTTTACTTAGGCACAGACAGCGGTAAGCGACTTTGTTGTATACTATTTAGCGACTGAAGTGTAATATTCAACCATAAGAGGGCGTTTTAGGGTTAAGAAGGATGGTAAATAGCAGACATAATAGCTTAACATATTTGCTCCAAAATAAAATAAAATTGATTGGTTTAGGCAATAATGGAATTGTGAAATAAAATTCGTATTATAAAAACACATTATTTACTTCACTGGTCAATTCTTATTAATAACTTACCTATTAAGACTTAAAATAAATTATTAACACAATATTACAAATACACTCAAAATCACGAACCATTTACAATATTGAGCACACATTACCACTAGTATTTATAGTTCACAACCTTTATTTGGACTGCACCTAACTTTACTATCGTACATACATACAAATTGCCCTTTACATAATCCATATGACGATCCAAAATGAGGCACCAGAGTACATAATTGAGCTTATTACTACTATTAAACAGGCTGTTCTTTTTTGAAGCGCCACTAGCGAGTGTCCACAGAACTATTTTGACGTACATGAAAACTGTACGTAATTTTAATACCATTTCTATGATTTTATAGTTTTAAGCAAAATCTTATAAAACTAAATTGCTGTTAGATGTACACTTTTTAAATTCACATTACTTTAAAACCAACTGTTTCGATTTGTTTTATTTGAACCGTTTTTTTTAAAGACCCGGCAAACCTCATGCCGACTAGAGTTAATTAGTAGGATTAGTAGAGTATTACTGTCTCGTAAGCCTAACCAAGCATTTGTAAAAAAATACCATTTTTGTTTTTACGGGGCCCCTGTTCTTACAGCTATGTCACTAGGTCTACTACTAACAACCAAACATTTTAATCACGGCCGGGTGTAGCCACGATGTGGCAGGTGAGGCACTTGCCCTACACTGGCTTACCTTTAAGGTATCTAACCAAACCTAAAAAATAAATTATCTAGGTACTAATTACAATACATAATATCCGTAAAAAAGTTCACATTTGACACAAAAAAAAAATGCGATCAAAACAAAAAGTGCGCACGTGATTAACATATTATTTTAGATTGGTGTCGTGTGTATTTTAGTAGCGTAACTATATATATATACCCTGAGGCTCGTGGCAAATATTTTGAATGGGGCCCCAAAAACAATTATCTTATTGTGTTTGAACTTTACCAAATTTTTGCACTTTTGGGTTACTCCAAATTTTTGCACTTTTGGGGGCCCCGTCATACCGGGGCCATTTTTCCAGCCTTGCCACCCTATAGTTAAGCTATTGATTTGTTTCCGACCTTGAGACTATGGCTGGCTACGCCGATCTGCATTTATATTCTGCAGCATTACGGCCCTGATTTGATCATTATTACACCTCTTCAAGATCTCTGCATCTTTTAGCTGGACATTACTACCACCGCCACTGCTTCAATTAAGGCAGCTCTAGACAGACAGACCGCAATTCCACTGCAATACAACTGCAATTTGCAAAATTGTGGATGCCGTTTGAATGCAGTTGACAGGACTTCAATAAAACTGCAAACTAAACGTGCAGTCCGATTGCCGTTCAATTACAGTCAGCGGTTCAGTACAATCGTGTAAACTGCACACCAACTGCAATCGAACTGCACGGTTGGTTTGCAGTTCTACTGCAGTCGTGTGAACTGCAATCAAACTGCAATTTGTGGTTGGATTGCAGTTGAAATGCAGTCCGTCTGTCTAGAGCCTAAGGGTTTTTTTTTAATTTATTACCTACCTACCTAATTATTTACACATACAGAGCTCCGCTTACTACTAGAACACGTAATCATGCCTGAAGCTGAGGAAGGTAGCGACATTGAAGTACGATGGCATCGCGTTTAGTATCGTGCTGTACTCTGAAGTGAAGTCTTCCGGAGCATAGATCTTGTGAGAGTGGTGGGACACGTCTACTATTGCATGTGATTGCTGGGACACGGGGACCTGGAAATAAAAAAAATATTTCATCTGTAACATTGCCAGCATACATAAATTGAGGCAGCCCCGATAAGTTACAGTAGTACTTGTGTTGGGGCTGTCGCGCACTTCCCTTATTAGCGAACTTAAAAATTTTTATGTTACCAATGAAACCAAAACCAAATAAAGGAGGTTTAAGTTGTATACGTTGTTGAGACATCTACGGTCCGGACTAAGCGTTTTGCCTCGTCGTTTATACCGCGTACATCGACGGACTGGAACAGTTGCCAGCTGCGTCTTTTGGTCCGATTATAATTTGGGTGTCTTCAAAGCTAGACTGAATAGGCTCTTAATAAACTAGTGCGCCTCACCATCAACGATTGCATCACTGCTTACCGTCAGGGGGGATCACAGTCAAGCACTAGTTTATAGCAATAAAAAAAATTGGATTTTAATTAATGGGCATTGTAGCGGCCCTTGAGGGAGGCCATTGTACATCAGTGGACGTCTTTCGGCTGAAGTGATGATGATGATGAATTATATCAAAAACGTTAAATACGTTTTTAAAAGTACGGTAAAAAAGTTTTTGGGCTTATTACAGTGTCATTGAATATTTAGAGGATAAAATATGATTTTATTAGTGTATTTTGACATCGAATAATTTAAAATCGTAACATTCTTTATAATTTTATGTGCTGCAAGAATAAAATTGTAATAATATATTTTTTTAAAACGAAATTGCGATGAAATTTAATAAATTTTCATGTCTATGTGATGGCTAAATATGCGGGACTATGTTAAAAAATCATAACATCTATGAACTGTACTCGTGTTCGCAAAATAAATATTATGATTATGAAAAAATCAATCCAAAATTAAATCTCTCACCTTAAATGTCACATCTATGGTGAAGTGTACTCCTTGGTCGTTGTAGGTGGCGGCCGAGTGGTATATGACGTAGACGGGTCGCTCGAGCAGCTCGTGGCACACTTGGGGAGGACTGTTGAGAGACCAGCTCGTCATGGTGATGTTGGCACGAGGCCAGAACGTTATCATGTTGTGGTGACCCGCTGCACATGGAGAAAGTTACAGTATTAGATGATTAAAGAAAAAAAACATACAAGTGTTGTGTGAGATCCTTTACTCTCAAAAGTAGAACTTTATAAAGCCTTTTTAGGAAAATCATTTCGAACTTGGAAGGATGAACAGTTTTTTTTTAAATAAAAAAAAACAATTTCTGAACTAAAATTGTAATTTAACCGTATATATAAGCATTTTTTAAACTTTTTTGCATATTTTAGTATCCTGAACGTGTCTTCTTTGAAATAAAAATACAAAAAGATTAATTAAAATCCGTTCGCGTAATCCAAAATTACCATCGGGTACAGCGCCATCTCTCGGGAAATTGGGTTACTAATTTATACATGGGTTACTGGGTTGTTACATTGTGAGAAATTTGTGACGGACGGGAAACTACGGAACCCTACACTGAATGTGGCCCGACACCACGCTGTTGGCCGGTCTTTTTTTAAATAGCTACAACCTGGAGGTCTTTAAGTCAAGAGTGAAAAAGGTACTACTAGACAAGCGTGCTCTATCCTCGACCGCATCATCGCTTACAATCAGGTCACATAGTGGTCATGCGCAAACCTGTCACTAAAAAAATTACTTACCAGTAAAAACAAATCGGTATCTGCACTTGTCTCCTGTACAAACTTTTGTGGCAACGTTCAAAGACGCAGGCGGCGAGAACGGAGCGGGGGGCTCCGTGTACAAGAACATGGCGCGCGATCTGGAACAATTGGAAGTGTGCCATCATCATCTTCCTGCCCTTGTCCTGTTTTATTTGGGGTCGGCGCAATATGTTTTTTTCTTCCATTCTACCCTGTCACCCGTCACGCTATCACTAACTCCTCTGTCTTTCATATCACTTCTCACACAATCCATCCATATTTTCTTTGGTCTTTCCTTTTTCGTAACATGCGTTTCATCCCTCCTTTTTACGTGGTCATACCAAGACAAACGGTTCCCTTTCAACTTTTCAGTCACTGGCGCCACTTTCAAACTTCCTCTAATATACTCATTTCTCACTTTATCCATCTCAACATTCTCATCTCTGCTACATGCAATCTCTTTTCATCCGTCTTTTTCAAAGCCCAACATTCTGACCCATACAATTTGAAGTGTACCAATGTTATAAATTGCATGGAACTAGTACGATTGCCGAAAAGTGGTATCTTCTAGGTTAGAATGAATATGCTCTTAATAGACTAGTGCGTCTCACCATCAACGATTGCATCACTGCTTACCATCAGGTGGGATCGCAGTCAAGCCCTAGTTTATTGCAATAAAAAAAAATTTGTAAGAATGGCACATGTGATGGTTATGCCCTTAGACTAAATATAGACTTACTAAGTATCCCTGACTGACGAAAAAACACACTTAGTTTCGATGTTAACTGAGCAGAGTGAGTCAATGACTTGTAGGTAGTTGTTGGTTGTTGCGTACTAATCATCTATAGGTTGTTGACTCGCTCAGCTGATGTTTTCTTAAAGATATTAATTTCGTGCTTAAGTAAATTAATGTTAGTATTTAAAAAAAACTTTTTTTTTTATAAAGTTAGGTAATAACTGATGCGATTGAAATCGATTTCTAAAGACTTACTAGTTAGTGCTTCATGCACTTGATCGACCCTTTACAGGATTAAAACGGTAACAATTATATTAATACACAGTTATGTTATTTACTGCAAGTAATGTGTTTTGAGATATGTCTAGTGTATGTGTCCAATTTGATGTGACAGTATTTAATTTAAATAAAGCATCGTATCACAAATGAAGATATCCACAGGAAACCAAGGTTGCCGACATAGTCCAAATAATCGCCAAACTCAAGTGGCAATGGGTAGGGTACATTGTTCGCAGAACGGATGGCCGTTGGAGTCGAAAAGTTTTGGAGTGGCGACCGCGTATCGGAAGACGCAGTGTTAGAAGGCCTCCAACAAGATGGACCGATGACCTGGCAAAGGTTGCAGGTATGCGATGGGTGCGAGATGCATAGGACCGTTAATTATGCTGATAATTGAGGGAGGCCTATGTCCAGCAGTGGACGTCTTTCGTCTGAAATGATGATGATCCATGACATACTTACAAGTAGCGACTAAAGCCCGTCCTGAAGATAGGTAGTCCGCAGTAGACATGGTTCTCGCACTGTTTGGCGAGGTCCCGCCGCGCGGTCACGTGGTGGCCGGCAGCGCTAAGCGCGGGCAGCACGCGCGTGGTGGAGTACGGGTCCAGCTTGGTCACCACGATGCCCGACGTGCGCGACACTGTGTTGTTGTTCATGTCGTATGATACTATCTCTGAATGCTGGAACAGAAATACTTGAATGAAATATGAACATTGGCATATCTCTTTTTAAAGTTAGTTTTCAGAGAGGACATAACCACAGAACATTAATGTACAGAAGTCGTTCTGCATACAAAGCGCACTCTCACAACGCACACATAGACATCGCTCACACACATGATGTGTCAGCGCAATCGGCGCAAATATCATTATTGTGATATTTTTCTATCCAAGAAGCGATATACATTTTTAATATAAATTTGAAAATTGATAAAAAAAAACCAAGAATTATTGTTTTTTTTATTAGTAGTAAAGAGACTTCTATTGAAATACGATTTTTTTTAAACAGCATAATTATTAATACTCATCCCAAGACACAAGGTCTATCTAAGCCAAGTTCCAAAACAAAAATTTTAAGATAGATGTCAAAATGACATCTATCTTAAAAGCCCAATCGCTCTTCCTCCCCATATTCACCTACAAATATTTTATTTGGCATTTTCTACCAGGCAACCTTTAAGTAATGCAGAAACAAGTTGTGTAGGTGCAATAATAATTAATATTATGTTTTTTTTAAACAATATTATGTTGGGATAATTCGCTGTGGCGACACTTGAAGGTCTATGCCCAGCAGTGAACGTCTTTCAGCTGAAATGATAATGTCATGTCATACTCACAAACCAGTAATGCCTCTGCAACGCGATGCCGTCGCCGTCGTAGGGGCTGAAGGGGATGAACATGAGCACGAAGCAGACGGCGCCCAGGAGTGATAGCACCATCCACAGACGCTTGCGGGAGAACAGCAGCTCCACGCCCGACTGGAAACAAACATACTTTTTTAGGCTTTGCATTGTACATACTTGGAACTTTGGGCTAAAAGATTTTAGAGGCATTTGAAATAGGATGTCAAGTGTCTTCAAGGCTAGAGTGAATAGGCTCTTAATAAACTAGTGCGCCTCACCATCAACGATTGCAACACTGCTTACCATCAGGTGGGATCGCAAGCACTAGTTTATTCCAATTTAAAAAAAATAGATAAGATTCGACGAGACGGACTTGTGTCAAGTTCGAGCAACTGCCCGATAGTTGTTTGTTAGTGAACAAAAATCATCCAACGAAATCTCTCGCCTTCGGTTGGAGCGGGAGATAGTCTATCTATCTATATTACTGACTAAAACTTTACTGGGTTTCTTCTTAACCCTACATACTGAAGCTGGTCTTTCCTTTCAGAAATCGGTCCATGGCCTATTGGCTTTGACCCTGCTGGGACAGTTTGCTAACCACTCCTCAGGCTTCTGCAATATAGTATTAATTGTTTGTTCGATCGCGCCACATCGCTTCCCGATCGCATCATCATAAGCCTTTTTTACAAGCTTTTTTTTACTTTCACCTGTCCCGTTGTCTGTCGTTCTGTAATCAAATCTTGCAACTTAAATTTGATCCACTTCCCGGTTTCCGATTGAGCTGAAATTTGGTATACACGTTTAGTTCGGATGACAATGCAATATTATGATGACATGGAGCTGATCTGATGATGGAATCGCGAGGTAGCCATAGGAACTCTGTAATTAAACGGCACAACCACGTCGAGTTTGGGCTCGTGTGAATCGTCTTGACGAGTTTTATTTATATAAGTATAGACCACCGCTATAAAAGCTTGTTATGAAAAAAAAATTTTTCATTGAACACTTGTTTAATGTTCCCACTACTGGAATACAGGCCTATTCTCTAGGAGAGGAAATCGGCCATAATCCACCACGCGGGCCCAGTGCGGATTAGTGGATGTCACATGTCTTCGAATTTTTGGTTCTAGGACATGCCGGTTTCCTCACGATTATTTCCTTCACCGTTTTAAGAGCAGTGTTGTTGAAATAAATAACACAAAGTTATGCGCCTGGCTGGGTTTGAGCTCGCGACCTACTACTCGTAAGTAGGGGCCGTTACCACTCGGCCACCACTGCACAGTATCGCTATTATATAACTCCAACATATTTCGAGAGGATACGATCAGACGGATGTTGTGTCAGGTCACAGCAACTATCTGATAGTTGATGAGCACAAAACTCTAACACCACGCTGCGAGATTTTGAATTTTATATAGCGTCATAGATATCAATAAAAGAATTTAACGCGACGTGGCAGTACGGGCCTGTGTAACTTGAAGACGTCGTTATAGCCACCATTTATATACAAAAGGCACCATAACACAAGAGTTCGCAGCGAAAACATCAGCAAGAAACTTTTCGACCGCTTCGCTTCGTTAATCGTCAACAGCACCTTCGTGCGATTAGTCACTTAGGACACACACCACCAAAATGCGAGAGTAGTTTCCAAATGAAATAACGCTGCATTACTCGAAGTACTATAATCTTTTTAATTTTAATATTAAAATGGAAGTCAGAAATATAGTTGGCAACAGAACAAGGTCCGGGAACAAAAACCAGGGACGGAAGTTGTGGACCACAGATTAGCTAACGGAAAGTTGCCATAACAAACATGCTTAAAACTATTTATCAATTGTTCGTTCCGATCACGCCGCATCGCTTCCCGATCACGTCTAATCACCTACATAGTACATGACATTCACAGTATACTCACAATAGTGCTGGACACGATGACAGCGAGCCCCACGTTGAGCATGGCCACCGTGACGTCGGGATTCTCGTCGGAGGAGCGGTTCATGATGGGCAGCATCTGAGCATTGACGCGCAGCGCGAGCGAGTACATGAACATCACCGTGGGGATGGACAGGCTCACCTCTACGAGGAGGTGTTGCCAGCCTGGGGAAAGAAATTGAAAATGTAAGTTTCCGACACATATAAATATACTAGCTTTTGCCCGCGGCTTCGCCCGCATGGTATCGGGGTTGGGGTTTCCGGGATAAAAAGTAGCCTATATCCTATTCCAGAGTGTATCCTATGCCTGTGCCAAATTTCATCCAGATCCGTCCAGCCATTTTGGCGTGATTGAGTAACAAACATCCAAACATCGTAACTTTCGCATTTAAAATATTAGTAAGATTATTATTAATATGAGTTTGTTATGTCCCACTGCAGGCCAAAGACCTCTTTTACATTGTTCTACTTTTCTCTGTCCTTACTTCAAATACTTACATTGACTGGACAGGTCACGAGGCTAGCCTTTCGAGTACCGTAATTAGAGACATAATAGAAATACGATATGTGTGTAAACACTGGCGTTCGAGTGGGGCACAAGAGTTTTAAAAAAAGTGAGAGGTTTAAGAGCCATCTACAGCCTACAAACGCTGGATCCAAATCTTTGGGACTCCAGAAATCTAACATTTCAAACCGTCATGTTTGATCAAAAATTTGGCTATCATCTTTTCTTATCAATGTTACAAGTACATGTCAAGAAAAAATCTTACCTATCAAACATGTTTTTTTTTATGGATATACCTAACCTACCCAAATGACAGTATTTTAATTATCAAAGGGTCATTCTTTATTAATGTTAAAGATAACATCATCAGAAAGTGACCTTGTTTGCCAGCATCTTACCTGTCAAATGAAAATATTTAACAAGAGTAATGGAGACGAGAGCCGCGATGCTCATGAGGAACAGCGGCGCGCTGAACAGGTAGCGCAGCGACGTGAACGGCGGGATGCACGCCAGCACCAGCAGCACCAGCGACAGCAGCAGGCGGGTCGCTGCCATGGCTTGCAGGCAGCGCAGGGAGCGGTTGAGGCTGGTCTGCGGGTGAAGAAAGAGTGTTATACAGGGTGTAAAGAACAGGAGCCTTTGACTGCCAGAGCTTAAAAGCATCGCCGTGCCCTCGACGCCAAGCATTACAATTTCGCGCGCTTTTTTAATGAATTTGTTTATTTTACTACTAGCTTTTGCCCGCTGCTCGCTCCCGGTAAAAGATTATTCTACTCTGCTCCACTCTACCCTACTTCACCCTACTATAGTCTATTTTTTTTTATAAGAACCTTCTCTTGACAATAACAAACATGGCAAAAAAAGAATTAGCGAAATCAGTTCAGCCGTTATCGAGTTTTGCGCTTACCAACACATTTTGCAATTATGTTTTATATATTAGATTTACGTACGTACACATTAATTCATAATAACAGAACATTATAATAAGAAGAATGTACAAATACAAATGTATTTTAAATATTACGTTCCGATTAGGCTATATCAGTTAAAGTATTTAATATGTTATTTAACATATATTTTTCTTAGGATACGAAAAAATAATCTCCATATCTATATATATATATAAGAAAGTCGGGTTTGTTACAACACTTATAACTCGAGACGAGATCGGCTAAACCGATTTAGCTGAAAATTGGCAGGGAGGTAGTTTCGAGCCAGGAGAATGACATAGGATACTTTTTTTTCACTTTTTTTTTTTAGAGTAGGGTAGAGTAGGGTAGGGTAGAGTAGAATAATCTGTTGCCGGGAGCGAAGCCGCGGGCAAAAGCTAGTACAATTATAATACAAGATTTAATATATAATTTAAATTATTAACCATTGTTTTTAGAATTTCAGTTTTATGATGATCATAATTATTATTGATCGCTTGATGGCCACGCCCCAAATTTCTTTGTCCTAACCACGTGGTGACGTCACTAAGAGTTGACATGACGTCAGAACAAATTTATTGGGGTGTCGCCAACTCCAAGCGTTCATGCTAAATGAAACGATTGTAACACAAAGATTAATAATAAAATAAATGCTTTTTTTATTTTTTATTAAATGTTTAAAAATATAATTTGCTAGCTTTTGCCTGCGGCTTCACCCGCGTAATGTTAGCAATATATAGGCTTCACTCGCGTCTGTGGTTACTGCTCCGCAACCATAGGTCATAGCGTGATGTTATATAGCCTATAATCTTCTTCGAAAAATGGACTATCCAACACAAAAAGAATTTTTCAATTCGAAACTAGTTCCAGAGATTACCCCCTACACACAGACTTACAAATTTTACCTTTTATTATATTAGTGTAGATATGTTACTTAATTTAAAAAAAGTGTTACCTTTTTGAGCCTCCAGGCATCGAAGACATGCGCCGTCGCCACGGCAGCGAGCAGGTACGGGATCCAGTACAGCGGGACCACTAGCCATTGTAGCGGCAGGTATCTGGAACAAGACATACATTTTTAGGGTTCCACACGTCAAAAATAGAATCACTTTGTCGGCTGTCTGTTTGTAAAGACCCCTTATCTCGGGTACGCGTGGAGGTATTGAGTTTCAAACCATACATATACTCATGGCTGCGGTCCCTTGATGCTGTAAAAAATCTAACTTCTAAGTTAACTGAAAAAAGGATATGGCCGTTTATGTTGCAAATTCAAATTCATTTCGTACATGCATCTATTAATACAAGTTTTAGAAAAAAAGTATTTTATTTTTTATTTTATCTTTACAAATCGATAGTGTTTCGTGTGCCGAATCAACCCTCCACGGGATTAAAACGATCAAAATTTAACGGTTTATAAAATGTCGAAGCATGATTCTAAATAATAATACATATATACGATTAAAATGTCAAAAGATATTAAATATTCGGAACTTCTTCTTCTTCTTTCTTCGTCATAATTGTCATATTTTAAGTTCTCTTTATTACACTGATTTGATATTTGTCATAGTTATTAGTTTATAATATTATCTTTTATACGTATTTTTTTATTATTATAAGAAACTTGTTTAATTTAAATATATAATTATTATTATCTGGTATTTATTTATTGAGCACACCTACCACAGTGTTGTCTTTTTTAACCCAAAGGTTGACTGGTAGAGAATGCCTTGTTGTATTAAGTTCGCCTATGTACCACTACAGTACATGAAGATTAAATAAATAAATATTGGAAAGTAACAAACAAAAAAAAATAACGATATGATTATGGTTAAATATTACAGAATAATAAATAGTCGCATGCCATAAAGCACACTATTTTTTTTTTCTTAAATTATAATAGTACTAGCTTCTGCCCGCGACTTCGTCCGCGGAAAATTTCTTGTTTTAACATATTTAACTCTGTTCCTATACAATTTCTCGAGATAAAAAAACAAACTTTACTTCTTTATTATATTATTAATAATCATAAAATATAGCCAAAAACCATCAGTGAAAAAATTTTTGCAATCGAACCAGTACTTCCAGAGATTACCTCCTGCAAACAAAAAAATAAAAAAACAAACTTTACTTCTTTATTATATTAGTGTAGATAAAGTTTATTTTACACCAAAAAACACAACAGAACTTTATGCATGAAATTAAATGTATAGATACAATGGCAGTCTTATTACTAATACGTGTGCAAAATAAGTCTTTTTGTCTTTCAATACGTAAAAGTAATGTTAACAGTTCGAATGTCCTTAAATACAATATAATCGTGATCAAGACGATAAAAAAGATATAGTTTACACAGTTGTTCGCGTAAGTAATAATAGAATTGCTATTTCAGCACTCATCGTATCTCCCGTATGGTCTAGTGGCTAGGATACCTGGCTTTCACCCAGGAGGCTCGGGTTTGATTCCCGGTACGGGAAAGTACTTTTTGCGTTTTTGTCTATTTTGTGTTTGTTGTTTAGTGTTGACCGTTCAGTAAAATTTATTGTTACATATTATTAATTTGTTGCGTTTTTTTTTAAATAAATAAACGGTTTCTCTCCTACTTTTTTGGAGATGGTTAAAAATAGTTTAAAAATGTTAAACTACATTTTGTTGCATTACTATTTTTTTTTATTTTTTATTTGACGCTAAATTTTGATCACTTTAATCCCGTAGAGGGTCGATCCGGTACATAAAACAATCGATTTGTAAAGAGAAAATTAAGTGTAATTTGACTTAATTTATGCATCATTACATAGTATAAAACAAAGTTGCCCTATGTATGCTTAAATCTTTAAAACTACGCAACGGATTTTGATGCGACTTTTTTTAACAGATAGAGTGATTCAAGAGGAAGGTTTATATGCATAAATACATGCACAATATATTTAATATAAGTACCCGTGCGAAGCTGGGACGGGTCGCTAGTAATATATAAAATTACATAGTATAAAACAAAGTTGTTTACTGCTGTCCTTATGTATTTTGTATCGGATATTGATGCGGTTTTTTTTTATAGAAAGAGTGGTTCAAAAGGAAGGTTTATGTGTATGATAGTGACAACTACCAACAGGGCATTTTTAAATTTAGCCAACACTGCGGTTTCCAGTACGCAGTCACCACACCACCTACCGACCCCGAGTAACAGAGGGCTTAGGCAGGAAAATGATGAAGAGTTCAATAGATATACTAACCTCATCTGCACAGTGGTAGCGACCATGAGCAGCACACAGACCGCGACCACGACAAGCCCAACCAGCACAGAGGCCAGGCGTCCAAGCATCGCGAATAGCAGGTCCTGGACTGTTGACCATCCTGGAAATAATCATCATCTAAATATGTTATAATATACTCATTATATTTCTTTAGTGATCTATTTTATTCTTTTTTCTACTTTTAATTTTTGAATGCGTTTTTTTTTGTATGTTCAATTTTTGTAGAATTAAATATATAATACCTATGATAGGCATGCATACCAATGTCAAGATTATAATATTATTTTTTGTAAATTTAGTCCTGTATACACCGTTAAATTTTAGTCGTTTTAATCCCGAAGAGGGTCGATCCAGTACATGAAACACTATCGATTTATGTAGATAAAATAAAAAAATAACGTACTTTTTTTCTTAATCTCTTATTGATATACGCATTTACGAAATTAATTTCTTTAAGTAAACGAGTCATTGACCTTGTAGGTAGTTGTCGATCGTTGCGTACTAACTACCTACAGGTCATTGAACTCGCCCAGCTGACGTTTACTTAAAGAAATCAATTTAGAACATGCCTAAATTAATTCGAGTTTAAAAAAAAAGTACTTTGTTTTTTTATTCTAACTTTACCAATCGATAGTGTTTCATGTACTGAATCGATCCTCCAAGGGATTAAAACGATCAAGATTTAACGGTGTATAATGCTGTTGCAGTGCCAATAAATAAAATACAATTATATTTTTAGTGCATGCGAAACCGGAATATAGCTTACTAGCTTCTGCCCGCGACTTCGTCCGCGGAAAATTTTGCGAGACAAAAGTTGTGATAGCTCGGTTAATATCCATGTTATATAAATAAATTATAGCCTATGTCACTCAGGAGTAAAGCAACTTTCTATTATAACTTCAATTTTTCCAATCGAACTATTAGTGCTTTTAGAACTATAGAGATTACCCCCTACAAACAAAAAAAAAAAAACAAACTACCTCATTATTATATTAGTGTAGATTCAGTATCAGAAACTGAAACGTTACAAAAAAGGGAAAAAATAAATAAGATATCAACAGTAAAAAGCTGACGTGTATTATACCAATGACATAAATTATAACTCAGATCAAGGCAAGCCACAACGGGGCTAATTGTCAGTGCAAAGTTACTTGCGGGCACCAAACAGCCCCTCAGTCGGCCAAATGTCTCGGTGACCATGTACTTGTGCGGACAACGAGGTATGTTTATATATTTAATGCCTTTGACTAAAACTAATATTATACAGGCTGTCATTGACATGTAACGCAAACGAATACCGTAGATCCAGTACATGATTCTGGACACCCCAGTGGTGAAATTTTTTGTCGGTTTTTCTTTTTTTTTAAATGATTTTTTTACGTTTTTTAAATTACACTGTATAAAAACGTCATTTTTAATTTTTTTTTGCGAAAAAATGAGTGAATTACATTCCAAATTAAAAATGTCATCGGGTTTGATTAGAATAACGACTTTATTTGCCTCGATGTTTTTTTTTTGTAAAAAATCTTTTTTTTTTAAAGTCATTGGGATTGCTTAGAATAACGATTTTATACAGGTAAAAAATTAAAAAAAAAACTTTTTACCAAAAATTTGAAAAAAAAAAAACTACGAAAATTCCACCACTGCATGGGGTGTCCACAATCATGTAATGGATCTATAGTATTCGTTTGAGTTAACATGTCAATGGCACCCTGTATAAGTAGGTAGGTATACGGTATACTCACTAGCTCCTACGGCCCACACGTAGTAGGAGACGCTGGCGATGCCGAACAGTGCGATGAGCACGTCCACCACGTACGACGCCGCGAACGAATACGTCACCAGAAACACATTCAAGTAGTCGTAGTACACTGCAGCTGTTGGCTCGATCTGACAACAGTATCATAAAGGTTAATATTACAATACATACTCATTTATTTTGTCAGAGCAGGGTAGGTATGTACATTAATTTGAGTTCCATGTAAAGTAGCTAATCAAATAAAAAATTTAATGCCAGTTGAGACAGCAATAATTATAGCTGATGTAAAATAAGCTTACATTACATGGTCATGGTCATCATCATCACCATCATCTCATCTTCCTGCCCGTGTCACGTTTTATTTGGGGTCGGCTCAATATATTTTTATCTTCCATTATGTCCTGTCACCCGTCACGCTATCACTATGGTCTATTTTTTCATTTTAGACGACGATTTGACAAGTTCGAATGTTGCATGTTTTTTCCATTTCATAAATAGTGAGGTCTCGCTACCGATATTGACCAAAAAATCGGATAATATTAGTAAAATTCGTAAGAATTAAATTTTTTTTATGGTCATCTTTTGTAGGTAGGTACCTACTTCCTGAACTGCAGGCAATTGCAACTGTCAAATTATCGACAGTTGCAATTGCCTAAATTAATAAACGCCCCTATTCGAAGGATACGACTACGAATAGGGGTGTTCATTAATTTAAGGTTATTTATTTATTATTGTTTTTTTGTTTGTTAATGGTTCACCATGGTATCCAGTATCCGACGACAAAATTTGCAGTAAATATTTCATAGGAGGTAAAAAAACAGACTCGTAAGGAAGTCCGTGTTATGTTTTCACAATATTCCCTAAAGTATATATATAAAAAGCAGAGCAGGCCTTTTGAATATTTTTAATTTAACCGGTAAAAAGAATCGAATTTGGTGACATCACTTTGATCATAAAGCTGGTATCATATTTCTGAAGTTTGCACTTGTCAAATCGTCGTCTGTAATGAAAAAGTAGACCATTACTCCTCTTTCTTTCATGTCACTTTTCACACAAACCATGCACTCTTGACTTAAAAAGAAGAAAGAAGATCATTTTAAAAGACGTTGAGGGCCTCGTCACCTGTTCATCCAGATCCTCAATGTTGGCAGTTTCCTTCAGCAGCGCGAGCAGCATGTCTCCTCCCGCCTGCAGCACGCCGGGCAGGATGAGGTCGGGCCGGTCGTTGCGCGTGTGGTACACGTGCGCCCACTTCACGAACGCTATGTCCACTCCTGGAACACGAGGCTATAGTAAGCAAAAGTAGTAGTAGGTAGTAGTAGTGGTAGTAGTAGTAGTAGGTAGTAGTAGTAGGTAGTAGTAGTAGTAGGTAGTAGTAGTAATAGGTAGTAGTAGATAGTAGTAGTAGGTAGTAGTAGTAATAGGTAGTAGTAGATAGTAGTAGTAGGTAGTAGTAGTAGTAGTAGTAGATAGTAGGCAATAGTAGTAGGTAGTAGTAGTAGG
This sequence comes from Mythimna loreyi, assembly GCA_029852875.1. NCBI lineage: Eukaryota > Metazoa > Arthropoda > Insecta > Lepidoptera > Noctuidae > Mythimna > Mythimna loreyi. The sequence goes on along the minus strand of CM056801.1, from coordinate 17,002,878 downwards.
TAGTAGTAGTAGGTAGTAGTAGTAGTAGGTAGATAGTAGTAGTAGGTAGTAGTAGTAGTAGTAGATAGTAGGTAATAGTAGTAGGTAGTAGTAGTAGTAGGTAGTAGTAGATAGTAGTAGTAGGTAGTAGTAGGTAGTAGTAGTAGTAGGTAGTAGTAGTAGATAGTAGGTAGTAGTAGGTAGTAGTAGTAGATAGTAGGTAGTAGTAGCAGTCGTATGACAAGGTAGTAGTAGGCATTAAGTCCGTCTTTGTACTATTATGTGAAAGAAAAAAAGAAAAAGTGTTTATTTTGCCCAAAACACGTAACGACACACGTAATATTACAATGCATGCATATTATGTGCATGAAATGTTAAATAAATAAATAGTTGAGCTACAGTTCCAATACACAGCGTAGCATCTTCTTCTCAGTCGGTACACTCTTAACAGTGGTCGTGTCATCACGATGAGTGATCATCTTGGTCATGTGGCGCCATTCATCGCGGACTGCAGCTTTCCGGGTGCATTCGTAGATCGAGCACTTAGTTGCGGCCTTGATCTGGTCTGTCCATCTCATTGGTGATCTACCACGTGGCCTGGTGCCCTCAACCTTGCCCTGCACTACGAGACGCTCTATGGAGTCATTACCACGCCGCGATACATGGCCGAGGAAGGTCAAAATGCGCGACTGCACTGTGGATGATAGACGCTGTCCGATGTAGAGTTCTTCGATGCCGAGTTCTCAGCGTAGCATAATCAACTTTATAATATCCTCATTGCTACATAAATAACACAAAGTAATAGCATAAGCACCTGTTTTTTTTATGGTGGGTAAAATCATCTAATCTAGTATCTATTTTGCCACAAAGGAACTATCCTGCATCGCGAATTTAAAGTTATTCGCGTAATTAGAACATAGAACAGTCTGAAATTGGGCAGTTGCTTGGATCAGACACAATACCCCTAAAATACATAAATTAACATTGTATACAAAGTTGGTACAATTTGTACTAAATAATACACTCACCATGTATGTCACCGAAGTCACGCCATATCCTGAAGTCTGTATCAGAAGGTATGATTCCTGAAGAGAACAGGAACTCGGCCAGGCCTTGTGCGTTCGGTCTCACTGCTGAGCGCTGGTAGGCGTTCAGCACTCGAGGATCTGTCACCTGGAACATGCAGGTAGATGTTTAGTCGTACGAGTTACTGGCTCGAGTGCAGAGAGAGAGAGAGAACTAGTGAACATACAGACTATCATCATTATCATTTCAGTCGAAAGACGTCCACTGCTGGACATAGGCCTTCACCAAGCGCCGCCACAAAGACCGGTCCTGTACGTCTTGCATCCTTCGGATTCCAGCAACCCTGACCAGATTCAGACTATATTTCGCGGCAAATAATTTGAACCTGTTGCTTTGGTTACGCGTCACGGTATTCCGATTGAGACCTGATAATTGGTTACCTACTGGGCATTCAAGGTCCAACCGCCATGATGGTTACTTGTGTGACAGTACTGGGCTAAGGCTTTATCTTCTTTAATAAAAAAACATAATTTAGAAGTAAGTCCTTACCTGGAATATGGTAGCTTTGCCGTTCATCCCCCCGGCGTCTAAGTTGATGACGGCAGTCACCCCCTTCGCCCAAGGGTGTTGTAGGAACGCGTGACTTGCCTGCAAACACATTGTTCGAAATTTTTATTACTAAGACAATGCTTAGGATTATGGCAAACGTGTACAGTACGCGGCATATACTTAAGTTTTTTTTTCTTTTTTTTTTAGAGGCTTTAGTCGTAATTCGACTATTACATCTTCATTATAACTAACACTTGTGTCTTACACTAGATAGGTACTAAACTAAGGCTCTTTTGAACCTATTGCATACAAAATTTATAAAGCTTATTGGCCACTTCTGAATTAGGACTAGATAAAATACTCTGAAATATTCCAATGTCACTTCTGTTTAATTTATGTTTCCTGATTAAGTCTAATCGTGTGAACTCTTACTCTAGTCGGCAAACAGTGTCAGACACTTACAGTTAGGCTTTGCGAATTTTAGCGCTTGAAAACTCGTAAAAAATAAAGGTTAAAAAAAAAACTGCCAATAAAAGTTTTGAAAAAGCAATAACAACTGCAAATTACATTTATTTGTTTAAACCATTTATTTTATCCTGACTTCAGAGTCGCCAAGATCCGACGCCGTACTGTACTGACTAAACGACCCAGCCATCTCCTTATTGGCCTTCATACCAGGTTCAGGTTTCAGAAACCGGATCGAGGCCCCAGTAGGCTTCGGCCCTGCAGTTGCGGCCGGAGCGTAGAAACAAAGCGGCAAGTTCAGTACATTTTGACCAGTTAGGTGAACATCACACTGACTAGCAGATTTTTTTCGCGATTTCAACTTTAGGTCGACGAACCGATGCGGGCGAGTCGATCAATGACTTGTATATATATACACATAACATACGTCATTGTCTTTGTTCGTTATATACTTCCAGACAGACAAGCGAGTAAACAAGATTCTGTTTAGATTTATAGATAAAAACATTTAGATACATATCTGTATAGTAATTAGTCTCGTAATATTAAACATACCGATTGCAATTATTACTACATTTTTTTATCGTTCGCGACATTGTAGATTTTATCACAAGGGTAGGGTTATCAGATGAAAAAATCAAAAGGCCTGATTTCCATTGAAAATTCCGGATATTTTTTATTTTGAAATTTTTTTCGCAGAAATACTCAACCAAATTATTGTTTTCATAAAATGTTTTTGGTTATTTTTTCCTGTAATAATTACACGGAAAACTAGTAACGGATTTAGTTTATTTTATTCAAATAATCTTAAAAATTTTAACTATATTTTCCTGAGATTTGAAAAAACCAGCCGCGATTCAGAGAAGTATCCAAAAATCTTGAAGTCTCAGGGCAAATCCTGAGAAATGCATTGAAAACAGCATTACATACAGGACTAAATTTAAGAATAATAATATTAAATTAAAATTTTGATTTTTGATTTTAACCAAAAAAGCATATTATAAGGTTAGAGACTATGTCGAAGACACAACTGTCTGGCAATGACTGCTTCTGCTCATGTGGCCCCCTGGTAACTTATTAATATTCTGTATAATTGTCTGTTAACTGCTCCATCTTTTTCATTTTTTTATATACGACATCTCTTTATTCTTTTATTTTGACACATTCTCACAATATTCCTTATTCCACTTTATAGATCCATCATATAATGTAATTGTCTTACTGAGACTTGTGATTATTTTTCTTGCTTTTATATAGCCTTTTTCAATAATGTGAATGTGAGAACATTCTAGACGCAAATTTTAGATTACTTCCTACCATTTTAACGATAGGTGTTCAATATTGATAGGACATAATTTATGTGCTGTAATATGGAAATATTGTAAAGATAACAATTTTTTTAAAAGAGTAACCATGGAGTTTCTTGCCGGTTCTTCTCTATAGGAAACGACCAATTTGGAACCGTGCACTAGCTTCTGACGTTTTATAAATGCCCATGTAGGCCTATGTGAAATAAAATATTTTGACTTTGACCTTGCCAGGTCATCGGTCCATTTTGTTGGAGGCCTTTCAACACTGCGTCTTCCGGTACACGGTCGCCACTCTAAAACCTTTCGACCCCAACAGCCAACCGTTCTGCGAACAATGTGCCCTGCCCATTGAAAATTTGGTCATTGCTAATTTTGTCTGTTTGTCTGTGCCTATGGTAAGGGTTGGCGCCAAAAATACTGGATAGATTAATTTGAAATTCAGCATAAAGATTCCTTGTTTGTTATACAAGAATTCAAAGTTTTTTTTTCAAAGCTAAAGTCAAAATATTTCATTTCACGTAGGCCTACATGGGCACTTGTAAAACATCAGAAGCTAGTGCACGGTTCCAAATTGGTCGTTTCCTATGGAGAAGAACCGCAGCTTTTAACCGCGTCAGCATCATCATCATTTCAGCCGATAGACGTCCACTGCTGGACATAAGCCCTCCCTCAACTGTCGCCATAATGAACGGTCCTGCGCATCTCACATCCATCGGATACCCGTAACCCTTGCCAGATCATCGGTCCACCTTTTAACCTCGTGCTCAATTTCAATGACCGAGCAAGGAAGGGTTGAAGGATTCTAAAATTGAATCATGAACACAGCAATTGATTAAAAAATTTGAAACCTGAGCGTTAGCGAGGTAATTAAAAGAGCATAAGGTGAAAAATCTTTACACTGGAGTGTAACACGCAACTTTTAATCCCACCTCAATGAGGAAATGACTAAATCCAAAAAAAAAACATTTTTACAATCACAAGATATTTTCAGTTTAGGTATTAACTACCAAATTATAATAGTAAGTATTACAAAATAATCTGTAAATGATAACAAATAATAATACTTAGGTATAATTAAGAAACGTGAAAAAGTAACTTTGTTAATTTTCTTGTTTTTTCCGGGATTTAAATGGTACGTGCATTTGAAATTGAAAAAAAACTGCACCACAAACGTTTCGAGTAAAAGTTTTTAAGAAACCAAAACAAAGTTGTATTATAATTTTTTACCAGAGGTCAGTGAATGCATTAAACTCTTAGTCCTCAAGCGACAGCCGGTGTTCGCACACCTACTATATGCTATTAAATATATCATACATGTACTATACATATAAACCTTCCTCTTTAATCACTGTGTCTTTTTAAAAAAACCCCATAAAAATGCGTTGTGTAGTTTTAAAGATTTAAGCATACATAGGGACAGCGGGACTTTAAACTATGTCATGATACGAGTGATGATAACGGTATTCAAAAAATTAAGAGCGAACAATGGTTAAGGAGAGGAACAGTAACGAGGTAAGGAATGTCATTTGGGTAGACCGCAGGAATACTCAAATTGTCAGACATACGTCATGTACCTGTAGATCTTATTTTTCAGTTATAGGTATAACTGAAAAAAAAGATCTACATAGTCCTCATATTCACATCATTTTATCCTTTCCGTTATTTTTCTGCTTTCCCCGTTATATTATGAATAGGAAACTAGGGCTTTAAGTTAATTAAAAATAGCTGGTCTGATCAAATGTAAGTGGTCTTTCCTCAAAAGACCATCTCAGACATGAATGTGCATGGTTTACATATGCTGCAATTTGATGCAGTGGTGGCCGAAAGGTTAAGGCCAAGATTTACGAGTTGTAAGTCGCGGGTCGAACCGAGCCGCAGTGCATTACTCTGTGTAATTTATTTCATCACCACTGCTCTCAAAACGGTGAAGGAAAACATCGTGCGGAGCGTGCTCTGTTCCCGCGCGCCTAAGTTGTCGCTAAATTTAGAGGCCTAACAAGAGGCTTCTGAAAGGAAGGTCCGACCCTGGTATGAAGGCTAAGAAGGAATGGGGTGGGTCGTTTATTCAATAAGAGTCTGACATTGTTTCCCACTCCGCCCAAGAGCGGGTTTCGTCATAAGATGATTTTTCCCACCATAAAAAAAAACATCGTAAGGAAACCGGTATGTCCTAGAACCAATAATTCGAAGACATGTGACATTCACCAACCCGTACTGGGCCTGCGTGGTAGATTACCACTTACCACTCCTAGGGATGAGGCCTGAGTCCAAGCAGTGGGAACATTATAATATTGATGCTTTGCTAGGCTATGCTATGTTTGCTGCTCCACCCAAGGGCGCGAGCAAGGCCAGATAGGGAGAAGTTATTTTGATGATTTCCTGTCGAAAAAAAGGCGGAGCCTTGTCTCTTATGAGTCAGTGATCAAATGATTCATATTCGATTTATCGCTAACGATCTATTACATTGACGGGCTTTATCATTATTAGTAATGAATAATAAACATTAATCATATTACACGCGAAAACGCAGACATTTTAGATTTTATCGATATGCACTGGCGGTGTTTTACACTGTGAAATGGCTTCCTGGTTGCAACAGTATATTATTTTTTAATTATTTATTTAGTACATGGAGAACTTACAGCTAATAAAAACAGACTAAAACAGGAAACAGTAATCATTAGAAAGCCAATTAAAAGTTCTCACGTATAGACGTTGTGTAGTATATAAAAAAATATTGTGAGCACAAAAACAAAAAAAAAATTGCTTTTTAGTTAAGATACAGCAAAAATCCCTTGCATATAACCAGTGAATTAAAACTAATTCGACTTGAAAAACTACGTTGTTATAGAAGATTTTTAAGGTCATACGCAAGTTCATAAGTTCTCGTTTTTTTTAGTAGTATTTGTAAGAGTAATTATGCCAGACATCTGTTTCGGTCCATACTTTCTATAGACTAATTGCGACGCAACGAAACGCGCCGTGTGGACTCTAAGGACGCGTTTTTTTCAATTTCAAAATTACTCACTTTTTCTTGAAAAAAAGGGAGTATTTATTTTTTTATTGAATTCATTAATCCTTCTAAAAAGTAAATGATAATTTCACTAATGCATAGACTTAAGTGAAATTATCATTTACCTACGTAACAACCAACTTTATTTTTTATAGTAGTAAGATTTTAGGGGATGGGTGCATGGGAAATTGAACTTTATCACGTACAAAATTGAGTTCTGAATTGAAGTTCCTACCTGTAAACCGTTTTCTTCAGCTCCATTGAATAGAAACACGATATTACGTTTAAGCTTCTCTGTACGTCTCGACAATTTCACCAATGCTTCCGCCATTATTGCACAGAAAGCAGCATTGTCTGATGCCCCTGAAAAGATATACGGTCGTATAAATTATCTACGCTAATATAATAAAGAGGTAAAGTTTGTTTTTTTTTGTTTGTAGGAGGTAATCTCTAGAACTACTGGTCCGATTGGAAAAAAATTAGCAACAATAGAAAGCTGCTTTACTCCTGAGTGACATAGGCTATATTTTATGCACGCGGGCGAAGCCGCTGACAAAATCTAGTATTCAATATACATGTTTCATTTTATAAAGTTCGAATCCTAGCGATAGAGAATACTTATTCATATAAACTATTTGTCAAAATACTTCTTCTTCATAGTCGTGCTCTCCTGACAGAGTGGTTGGGGTCATGTGTCAGTCGAGTCCTGCGCCACCGCTTCTCTCGCGATACGACGTCATGCAGTTCTGTGTTTAGCAAAATACTGCAAAAGTCCGCTGCAGTGCTTCTAAGGCATTATGTCGTCTAACCAAACTTTTAAAACTTACAGCGCTCTTACACTGCGTGAACGTCAAAACTGCACTAATGTCATCAGTGAGAATGGCCTGCAGATCACCAGTCAAGTAAAGTGACTGTACGGTACGCCTAATCTAGTGCGTAGTACATATACATCGATGGGTCGACTTACAATTTGTAAGTTAGCAGTAGCCCTACTTTGTGTAATTTAATTCATCACTACTACTCTCAAAACGGCGAAGGAAAACATCGTAAGGAAACCGACATGTCCTAGAACGAAAAATTTGAAGACATGTGACATCCACCAATCCGCACTTGGCCCACGTGGTGAATTATGGCCCATTCCCTTTCCTAGAGGGGAGACCTATGTCCCAGTAGTGGGAACATTAAAAAGGCTGATGATGATGACACGCAGTATTCTAAATATGTTGCATTTTCTCTACAGATGATAAAAAAAAACACAATTAAAAATGAACTCTCTTACCTAGAGCAAATGGTACAGAATCGTAGTGGCAGTTCACCAGTATGGAACTTCCTATGGTGCCGTTCTCATGGAATCCGCTCTCTCCCTCTAATAGAGCGACGATGTTTGAGGTGTTCTGGTACATGTTGAAGAAGGCAGTTGAGGATTCGTGGAAGTAGTCACCTGGAACAAAATGACGCTAATATTATAAAGGCAAAATTTTGTATGTATGTATGTGTGAAAGCATTGGTGGCCGAGTGGTAACGATTTACGAGCTTTAGGTCGCGGGTTCAGGGCTAGCCAGGTCGTCGACGGCGCGCTCTGTTCCCGCGCGCCTCAAGGAGTTGTCAGCAAATGTAGAGGCTCAACTGCGGGGCCGAAGCCTACTGGGGCCCCGGTCCGGTTTCTGAAAGGAAGGTCCGACTCCGGTATAAGGACTAAGATGGAATGGGGTGGATCGTTTAGTCAGTAAGAGTCTCACACTGTTTCCGACCCCGCCCAAAGGCGGGATTTATCATTAGATGATTCTTCCCACAATGAAGAAAAAAGGAAAAAAGCTAGCCAGGTGATTTTGTGTAACTTATTTCATCATCACTGCTCACAAAACGATTAAGGAAATCATCGTGAGGAAATCGGAAAGTTCTAGAACCAAAAAATTCGAAGACATGTGACATACACCAATCTGCACTGGGCCCGCGTGGTGGTTTACGGCCCATTTCCTTTCCTAGAGATGAAGCCTGTGTCCCGGCATTGGGAATATTATAGGGCTGAATATGATGTGTTATAATATAATAATCATTTATTTGCGTAAATAAGGTACAATAAGTTGATAACACAGATAAAATCGATCTCTTATTCTGCCTTTAATTTAGGCGTGCAAATGTAGGTTTAAAATTTAATTAATTAGTGATTTACTGTCATGTCAAAATAATGTACAACATTACACAGATTTATATTTAATTAAAATTATATTGAAAAATTAAAAAAAAAATGTTCGTAAAATAGTGCAAACTAATCTAAACTAACTAGTGAATTTTAATGTAATTTGGTATGTCAACTTTTCATAATAATATTTATTTTGTTCAGGCAAGAATCATTTTTGTTGCTAGTTCAGGCAAGACTCACTTTTTTTTTTAACTTTAAGTTCTGAAATGGGCTACCGAAGCTTCCGATGGGGTATTTCGCCGGGCTCCTAAAGAAAGTCTACCAAACTCACCCGAAGCTATTTGCCAGTCCGTCCTAACCACTTGATGAGCCTGTGAAGCAATCTCGTCCAGCATTTCTTTCAGGTCGGCGGTCTGTTCCAGATGGTAAGCAGTGCCCGACACTCGCGGCGCCTTGCCGATGATTCGATCCAAGAACCGCTGAGCCGCTTCTTCGCTGAATGTGTCAGAATTCTGCGGGGAAAATATGGAGTAGATTAAAGGTAAACAGTATTTGGCGAAGGCAGGTCACGAGCTTTTCTCCCGTCTCGTGGGAAACTAGTATGATCATCATCATCATCTTCGTGCCCTTGCCTATATTACTTGGTGTCGGCACAAGACGTTTTTTTGTTCTATTCTATCATCTCATACATCACGCTACCACTGTCTCCCTGAATAATATAGTGTTGCTACGATCCCACCTGACGGTAAGCAGTGATGCAACCGTTGATGGTGAGGTGCACTAGTTTATTAAGAGCCTATTCACTATAGCCTTGAAGACCCTGAAAACTACCTTTTCCTTTAAATCACTTCTTACACATTTTTCATCTTTGCTTTGGCCTCCCTTTCCCTTTTCAGCCATACCCTCTCTCACTCGGGCGTGAAACTTACATGTAATGTGAAATTATTGACTGAGTATACAGGGTCCATATTGATCTTGTGAAATTTTATACCATCTGTGTAGATAATATGGAATGCAATAAAGAATTAAGTATTGTGTAAGATTTAAGACAAAAAATAATATACTCACATCTCTAGGCACATCGAATTCACGCACAATAGCGGGCATGTCATCTTCCACCAGCTGAGTCAAGTAGCCCAGCAGTAGGTATACTCCTAACACTATGATGAGCAGTGTGCTCGGGACCTGTGGATGTTAAGTGGGGATGAAGGATAGAGCGTGTAGTGAGGGTCAAAAGTGCAGATAAGTGAAGTCAAAGTCATTTTATTTCACATAAGCATTAGGGTACTTGCAAAATGGCACAAGCTAGTGTACGGTTCCTAATTCGATAGATACCTAGATAGCTTAAACTTAATTGTACACCAAAAAGTAATATAACTTATATTTCTTTGGTACACCCCACTTTCAGACAGAGGTGTATTACGTCTAAAACGTCACGAAAGAATAATAAAAAAAAGTTGAAGTATTATTACCGTCAGTTTAAAACACTTGAATATTTTCATGTATGTGTTTTACTATTAAAAAAAAAACAAGCCTCAATTAATAAGATGTTAACATTATTTTTGGTGTACAAGCGATTGACGTTCAAAAAAAAACAATTTCATTTCATATTTAAAAAAAAACAAGCGTTTCTTTCGTTATATTCGAAAGAAATGCTTATTTTATTAGTTAAGCAAAAATTATGAATCTTCCCTTGAGGTTTTGGACAAGAAGAAGCTTTTAGATAAGTGCAGAAAATAACAAAAAAAAAAATACTATATATTTGAAAGGTTTCATTAAAATGATATATTGTTCACAAGCAGACAGTACAAAACTTAGGCCTAATATATTATAAGAAACCATATATATTTAACATATTATATTTAAGAAACCTTTCTATTATTTATTTAATAAACAAAAAAAAAATAGCAAGGTTTCTTAAAAATAATATGTTGTTCACCAGCAGACAATACAAAACTTAGGCAACATTTAATAAAAAAAAACATGCAAAAGCAGTAATAATAAAATGACGGTGAAGTGCCAATACCTTGACATTTTTTAAGAAAATAACTGTTTAGCGTTTAAAATGTTAAAAGGTGTTTTACCGCATGTTTTAGTGAAATCTCCGAAATGGATAAATATCCATTTAAACTTTAGTTGTAATTAAATAATTGCAACTAAAATTTTTCAGTTGCAATAAGTTCTCTAGTTGCAATTAAATAACTGCAACTAAAGTTTTTTTTTCAATTATATAGGTTAGCGATTGACTGCGTAAATTAAATTTTAGAAACACCATCTATCTAAATGAACTTGTCAATTTATTGTAGTATACATAATATATTATACCTCTAAACTTTTTTGGAACACTGTTACACCATCATAAAATATATTAATGCTGCTTAATAATTTAAGCATATATTTTTATTATTTTTAATAAATGAATTAATTACTAATTTTTTCATTCTTATAAAATTAAAAGAGATAATTAAAAGACAGTTTTCAGAAATGTTTTCACTTCGAAAGTTTTTTATTATTACGTATTTTATTATAATAAGTAACTTGTTTAAATGATACTACATTATATTTTAAATATATCTATTATCTGATATTTATTTATTGTGCACACCTACCACAGTGTTGTCTTTTTAACCCAAAGGTTGGCTGGTAGAGATTGCCTTGTTGTATTAAGTCCGTCTATGTACCACTATTGTACATGAAGATTAAATAAATGAAAGTTGTAGCACAGTATATATTGGCACTTCGTCGTCGAAAAAGCACTTGAAAATTGGGAATGTGGATTTAAAAAGTTATGTTAAAATTTTTGAATTATATTTAACTATATTATTAGTGTGATTGTTAGTTTAATTTTGTTAGTTTGATTTTGTTAGAAATGGGCGTTTAAATCTCACCATATTTATTTTGAATATAATAATCCTATTTTTATAAATGTCATTATGCCTGACCTACTAGAATAAGTTAGCAAAATGTATACTTACTTGGGGGTCCATTTTTTTTTAATGTATATGTCCGAATCTTAAAGTTTTTGCGAAAAATATTGTATCTATCTGAAGTAGTCCCAAATCAAATTAATTTTAATAATAATAAACACTCAATTTTTTTTTAATTATAAAATTCACTTTGAAATGGAATTTATTATGTATAATAAGTAATATAAAAAGTTATTTAGATTTTTAATTCAGAATTACATATTTGAATATTATTTTGATTTTTTTTTTAAAGTATGCACTGTTTTGCTGAAAGAACCTAAGCTTATAATTTCCAATTGTATTTGACGGAATTACCAAATATTTTTATCGTCTCATTTCTAAATGTCGTGATTTTATTTACATGATTACATCTAAGATTATGCGTAGGTATCCTAATGTAGATTAAGAGATAAATTTATTAGGCCATTTACTGCATTAATTACCTTCAAAAGTGTCAACAAATTAGGTTCATTATCGCAGGTTACTTGCAAATTTTAAAAATAAATCTATTATAGACTTTATTATGTCATGTTATCAATCATTATTATTATTCCCATTGTCATGGGACTTTCCCTTCTACTAGTACGTATTTGTATCATGTTAGATATTTTTTTTTTACAAATGCCCCCTTCTTCTCCCCCAACTTCTTTCAGGTAGGCCGCGTCTTCCTATGTCAACCTCGGCGGCGTCATCCATCCTCAGGTAAGCACTTTGTAAAGACTCTTGCCATGTACATGCAGCTGATATTATCTGCCCAATCTCATTTTAGCCAGCTTGCCCATTTTGGCGGCATTTTTCTTCCCAGTCTTTAAGCACATGGTGGTGTTCCTCATTCTGTCAACTCTTTTGACACCCAGAATCCAGACTCCATTGCTCGTTGGCAAACTTCAAGGCGAATCTTTCGCGACTTGATGAACGACCATGCCTGAGCATCGTTGATTAGGATAATATTTAAATATTCTTATTAATAAATTTATTAAAATTTGATGCATCTATATAAACTATTCCACTTTAGGCACCTGCAAAAAATATCAACTCATGCCCAAACTGGAATACCTCAGGTGTCACTCACTCGGGAGCCTAAAGTGGAATACCTCGTATTTTTGGCTATCCAACAGGCATTTGTCATTCATTGTATGGAACATTTTTTTTCAAAGTTGTGACTTTAGCAGGGTCATATCCATCAAATCGGAGTTTCAGCAATAGATCGAGGCTTTTTATGGACTTTTAGTTGTACAGACCAAGGGGCCTATTAGTATCGAAGCCTCCTTGGACCAAAGGTTGATGCGAAAGCGTATTACCAGGACCTTGGGATCAAGGTAAGGGAAGAACGGCTACCCCGTTGTTTAGTCAGTAAGAGCCTGACACTGTTTACCGCTTCGCCTAAGGATAGGATTTCGTCGATAATTTTTCTCACCATAAAAAAAAAAAACCAGCAAACATGCGGCGATCATTCAGCTTTATTGTGAAATTTCACAATGAATTTCTACTTCTGTATCTTCTATATCGAAAGAAAATCATATCTGATCGTCGGGAGATTGGATAGCCCTTGTATCGGACATTGCTGTGTCCTGTACCGTGTGTCCGATAGTAACATGTGTTATATTTTGGGGTCACTGTGTAGTATCGATTGCCTGAATTAAATGTTTTTAATTGTTTTTATCTCATCAAGACTAGGGATCGCAATGCAAGCAGTCAACTTTTTTAGGAATAAAAAAGTTGACTGCTTGATAAGCTAGAGCGCCTGCAGTATTTGTGTAAATGCTTCATTTTTGGCCTTCGAAAATACGATCATGTATTGGAATTTCAGAGATCATGTATCGGCAATTGAAGTGGTTGCCTATTCGACAGCATCGGGATTGTCACACTCTTACTTTTCTTTTCTCTGTTCTTCATATTCCCAACTCTCCTGTGTATGTGTCAATGTAATTTGTGTATACAATAGAATGTGAGAATATTTATAAATCGATTCAATTCGACTTCTAAAAGATCTCGTTCTATTAGTTAGGTACTGTGCAGGTACGGAGTCGAAAAACGCACAGTAAAGTATTGATCCTACAGTGCAATGTATTTTTTGTTCTTATTGTATTTTTGTGTCAAAAAAAATGTTGTTAAATTACTCCTGTATCATGGGTGCATTTACAAACACGTAAAGTCACATACACAAGATACCCAGACCCGGAATAGCTATCTGCCAGCCATACAAATATTTGTTCCGTGCGGGAATTCAACCCGCAACCCGCAGCGCAACAGCCAATCGCTCAACCACTGCGCCAACGACAATTGACAAGTAATTGGGTTTGCACACTCACATACTTAACTATTTGCTTGAGGAAAACATGTACTTTGAACGTTTATATTTAATAATATGGTTGCATTCTGTAGAAAAAAAATCGAATCTCGACGTCTAGTGTCTGAGATCGATTCATAAACACTAGACGTCATTGTTTGAAATCGATTATAATATGAATCAATCGAACAAATCGATTCTTTGATTAATCTATCCGAGATCGCAATCCCTACTCAGGATCTAAAAAGTCAGCGAGAAGATGTCTTACTTTTCGATATCACTTTGATTTTTTAGAATTTTAGGGATAGATCTCTGTGTGTATGTGTATAAAAAAACATTAACTTAATCAAGGTTTTTTTACAAAGGATTAATTTATAAATTAAGATCATTTTCAAGAAAGTAATTCTATTAAACTATTTGAGTGCCTATTGAAAAAGATAAAGCAACCATTAATATTATGAAGTACTTATAGCCGCAATTTTTAACACGTCACTTTGCTCTCATATTTTTAACAGGCGCATGAACTTTTAAATTGGGAAATAAATAATAAGCAATTTTGGGACACAAACACATCTAATTTTGCGTTTATACCTAATAAAAGTTTTAAATCATTTGACGATTGATTTAAAACCAAAAACAAAATAGTACATTTTTCGTTTTCATACCTAGTATGAACACCGCTAGTTAGTTTATTTTTGTTTGTACTAATCGTTTAAGTATTTTTCAACACGTCACTGCTCTCATATTTTTAGCAGGCGCACGAGCTTTAAAATTGTGAAATAAGACATTTATAAACAATTTTCGGACACCAACACATCTAATTTTGCGTTTATACCTAATAAAAGTTTTAAATAATTTGACAAGGGATTTAAAACCAAAAACTAAATAGTACATTTTTAGTTTTCATACCTAGTATCAACACAACGCTAGTTGGTTTATATTTTTGTTTGTCAAAACGTCACTTTGCTCTTGTATTTTTAACAGGCACACGAGCTTTTAAATTGTGAAACAAGCAATTTATTATTAATTTTGGGACACAAGCTCATCTAATTTTACGTTTGTACCTAAAAGAAGTTTTAAATAGCTTGACAAGGTATTTAAAACCAAAAACACTTACAACTATAAGTGTACACTTTTAGTTTTCATACCTAGTATCAACACCGCTAGTTGGTTTGTTTTATTTGTTTGTGCTAATTGTTTAAGCATTATTCGTGTTTTTAAGACATTCATTAGAGTATATAACAGTATCTAAAACTATAAATACTATATAATTATATTGTACTAGCTTTTTCCCGCGGCTTCGCTTCCGACAACAGAAAAATGTAGAACCGCTCGACCGATTTTGTGCAATCTTTGGTTTGGATAGGTGAGCCCGTTCTTCAGTTGTAAAATTACAACTAAAAGTGGCATTGATTTTTATATATATATATTGTTTTATAGTTCATAAGTATACAAACCCAGTAGTCAATAAAATGTCTCATAATTATTTATTGAGTGACTGGTAAGCCCAAGGCATTCATTCCGGTTCTTATAAGTTTATACTTTTGCGTGCAAAAAGAATTAAATAAACAAATAAAACCCTTTATTAATAGAAAAATAATAAAACAATTTTGAAGCAATTT
Organism: Mythimna loreyi; assembly: GCA_029852875.1. Lineage (NCBI taxonomy): Eukaryota > Metazoa > Arthropoda > Insecta > Lepidoptera > Noctuidae > Mythimna > Mythimna loreyi. The sequence goes on along the minus strand of CM056801.1, from coordinate 16,987,515 downwards.
AGAGTAAAAACTAAACTTGAATCATATACATAATATAATAAAAAATATAAGCATCCCCAATACCAGCGCTGAAAGACTATTTAAAATATCACCGCGGCCTTTACACACAAAGGGCAACTAAAAGAACTAGATTGAGTTTTATTCAGTAAAAGTCTGACATTTCTCTTCGCTCTAATCAAAGAGAGGCGTTATTTAACCACCAACTGGGCCTGCGTGGTGGACTACGGCCCATTCCCCCTTCTAGGAGGCTTGAGTCCCAGCAGTGGGATTATAAGGCTGATGCAATGCTATCCCGCTACAAAAAAAGCGCCAACAATGAAACCCGTAAAAAATTCTTTTGAGCTTTGTTCCCAACTCAACATACCCGAAAATAGGGTTGCCAACCTTTTTTTAGATGAGAAAACAGAAAAATACATTCAAAATTTCTTGTTCCTTTTTTGAAAACGTTGTCTGGGTGTGGGTCTAGCACACATATGATTTTTAACGCTATCTTTAAACTTTCAATTTTAATAAACAAGCAACTCATTTCCAACTCAAACTTTACAGTAATAATAATAATATGTCCACAACTATCACACAACGTCGTCTAGTCCCAAGCTAAGCAGAGCTTGTGTTATGGGTACTAGACAACTGATAAACATACTTATATATTTCTAAATACATACATATCATAGATAAATTACACCCAGACACAGAACAAATGATCGTGCTCATCACACAAACATTTGTCCTGGGTGGGAATCGAACCCACGACCTCCCGCATAGCAGTCAGGGTCACTAACTACTAGACTGACAGGCCAGTCAAAGTCAGTCACAGTATTGACGAGACGAGTCTGAAGATAGGCTGTGCGAATTTTAGCGCTTGGTTTGGTAACTCGTCAAAAAATAAATGGTTTAAACAAATAAATGCAATTTGTTGTTATTGCTGTTAAAAACAGTTATTGGAAATTTTTCCTTAACCTTTATTATTGTACGAGTTTTCAAACGCTAAAATTCGCAGTGCCTAACTTCAAACTCACCAAGATCCGATGGCCGTACTGTATTTGTTTTGATTCGATACAGAAACGTAATATTAATGTTACAAGTAGTTACAACTCGTAATTGTCCACAATTATTTGTGTTCTATTTTACGCATCACAGTTAAGATTTTCATACCATAATAATATGCATGATTCTAATTTTTTTTTACAAAAGCATTTTAATCGTGCACTAGATGCACACCATATTTGTACGCCTTCTGGCTGTAAATCAAATAGAAGATCTTTATTTTATACTTGTGTTAACAAATACAAATGGTTTTGATTAAAAAAAAAAGTGATTTTATATAGTTAAGTAAATTATTTTTATGAAAAAATTTAAAGTATATTAACCAAAAATACAATATGATATTTTTTTTATATTTTATTTTATTTTATTTTATTTTATCGATTATAGGTTCGCGCTTGACCGCTATCTCACCTGATGGAAAGCGACGATGCAGTCGACGATGAAGCACGCTTACCTAGAAGTAACCTATACGGTTATTATAAAGTTTGGTTGGCAACCCTACCCGAAACAAATATGTATGCCCATTAAAAAAGACGACACAAAAACTCCCTTTTATATAATTTACAACTTACAGATCTGACAGGTGCATTTATATTACTGCCATTCTTTCGCAGCCCTTTGAAAACCTAAAATAATAAATAAAAATAAACATCTAAAAAAATATTTCCAAAAAAAAATATATAATTCTCCCTTGGCAACATAAATTAATCCAAATCTAAAGTGGACTATTACTCGGTATGTCAACACGAAAGATTACGCAAATGTATAATCAAATATACATAGATATCTTATTATTCCGTTTTATAAGATAAACAAACCTAGTCTTAGTATTAAAGTCTTTAAAAGATAATCCATAAAACATCGAAAGATAGTAATTAAGTAGTATTATCTTTTATTAATGATTTTTTCTTTCATGAATGAAAATGGACTGTAGGAGATAATCGCAAGTTTTAAGATACGCAAAAGTATATGATCCATTGCAGTAAACAGAATTTAAAAAAATATGTTATTCTGCAGGATCTAAGCTAGATAGATAGAGTGATTTTTTATCACTCTATATATCTAGCTTAGATCTATTATACATATAATTTAGTATGTAAAAAAAATAATCATGAAGATGCCTCTAAAAATACTTTTATCAATTGAAAACTGGACTAATATACATATAATTATTCTTATTGTTTGTCAGATTATTCTATAAGTTACATTTTACTGTTATAGTGTTTTAATTTTATAATCAAATCAGTAGATTTTTAGTAAAACAATAAATTATGAAATGCTTTATGTTGTATCTTTGCACATGTCTATTTAAAAAAAATTGAGCAGAATTTTTAAACGAATTCATATGCAGCAAATGAAGAAAAAGTATCCTGAAATAATATATACATACCGGAAAGCTATATGTTGAAGTGTGTAAAAAATTAAAAATGTTAGAGGAGACACAGAACACAGGGTTTAGACTTATTAATTATATTTTAATAGAAGTAAAGTTAATACAGTATAAAAAAAGCTAACTATATGTGTGTAAATGAAATAGCAGTGAATTAATAAAATTAGAAAATTACACAAAGTAAAATTAATGTAACGTGAAGTAAATTGAATGAAACTTTGATTTGTGAGAAATAAACTGAACAATTTGTGAGAGATGATTTCAATTGACTGAATTATTTGTAAGTAATGAAGTCAACTAACTAAATTATTAGTGAGAAATGAAGTGAATTACAGTCAATTCACTTTATTTCTCACAAATAATTTTACTTTTCAGAAATAGTTCAGTAATTATTTGTGAGAAATGAAGTAAATTGATTCAGTTATTTGTTAGAAATGAAGTCAATTGACTGAGTAATTTGTGAGAAATGAAGTCAATTGATTCAGTTATTTGCGAGTCATGAAATCAACTGATTTTGATCGTGCAAAATTAAATCAATTGACTGAAGTATTTGTGCGAAATGATGTCAAATTAATTGTAATTTTAGTTTTGCAGTTAGTAATGAAAAAAATTGTGAAATGAAGTATAAAAAAATGAATTAATAATGTGTGAGTGTTAACCCGTTGCCAGGGCTTTTCCGCTCGGTCGTCCTCGTATTCACCGGTCGGCACTCCTCGGTACTGACTATGTGTCTGAAATGTAACAGTAAATAGTTAGTAGGGTTGTAGTAGGGTTTTGTACCCTAAATTACCTAACCCACCCCTTTAATACCTTTTCTAAGGGGGTGGGTTTGGTAACTTAGGGCACAGACAGTACTCGCGATTAAATACGTAGGAGGTTATTTGTGACCTTTGAGACAAGGCATTTTAAAGTAAAAACTGAAGATTTAGAATTATTTTAATTATTAGAATCAAAATGCCGAACGAATTTGAAAAGATTTTCGGGTCTCAATCAAAGTGGGAGGGGGGGAGGCTGCGCCTTACCACAGCAAATGGTTCAACTTATTTGCCGCGTGTTATAATAACATGTTTATTGAATTGTTTGATTTGCATAAATAATAAAATAAAAATAAAAAAGCCTTTATTTCAAGCAGAGTACATAAGAAAATAGTATATGAATTTACAATGATAGTGTTAGTATTATTATTTTGTTTAGTTGTTAGTTAAATATTTCATAATTATCTTAAGTGAAATTCCTATGATAGTGTTAGTGTTATTATTATTTCCTATGATAGTAATTTTATTTTTATTTAGTTGTTAGTAAGTTAAATTAATCTGCAAGATCCCCTCTATTCTCTACTCTATTTGCATAAATATTTATTTTTATACATTAAGGCTTAGATTAGAGGTAAAGCGATGAGGTAATCAAAAATCAAAAAGGTTTTTATTTCATATAGGCCTAATGGTACAACATTGTATTCTCCCTAAATAAGGTAAACCTGTATCTTAGGTAACCTATTTGAGTGGTTTTATGTTAATAAATATGAACTTATATTAATTAAACAAAATATTAATGTATTTTTAGTTTATTTACCTACCTAAGGTTAATAAACTAAAAGTAGGTACCTACATAAATAGTTTATGTACAATAATATCAAAAAGTAAATATATACAATATTATTGAATAAAATTCTCGACGAATACTTCGCTTAGTCATCAAATCTACATCATCGCAAGACATTATTGTGACACAACATTCCATTATAATTTTAGCAAAGTAACGTTTTTATAAACTACTATCTTTTGTCAGCGGCTTCGCCCGCGTACATAAAATATAGCCTATGTCACTCAGGAGTAAAGTAGCTTTCTATTGTTGCTAAAATTTTTCCAATCGGACCAGTAGTTCCAGAGATTACCCCCTACAAACAAAAAAACATAAAAACAAAAAAACAAACTTTACCTCTTTATTATATTATATATATATATATAATATATATATATATATATATATAATATATAATATAGTGTAGACTAGCGACCTGCCCCAGCTAAGCACGGGTGCAATGTTGATATTATGCATGTATTATACATACAAACCTTCCTCTCGAATTACTCTATCTAATTAAAAAACCGCAACAAAATCCGTTGCGTACTTTTAAAGATCAAAGCATACATAGGGACAGCCATAAGCAACTTCGTTTTATACTATGTAATGATTATGTTGTATTAGCATTAAACAGTAAAATTAAAGAAATAGGCCACTAGCTTTTGCCTGTGTCATCGCTTACGCTCTACCAAACTAACTCTAACTAACTATTCTACCAGACTCTGGAAAGCCAATTTTTTTGACATTCCTCATTTCTCTCAGGCTAACATCCCTCGCAATGCTCGGGAGTTAATTATATAAATCACTGGGGAACATGCTCGGATTCCACTTCCACTAGACAGAGCATCAGACCAACGACTCCTTCATTTCTATTACGTCTCTTATTACGGTACTTGAAAGGTCAATACTGCCGTGCAGATACTAAAACGCAGTAAAAGTATTGTAAAATACGCTATTTTACTGCGTTTTAGTGTGTGCACGGCAGAATAGTTCTTCTTCTCGAATCGATGGATTCCGCTTCCCTCAAAGTTTTTGGGCCCAAGAGGTTGCCACATTTATAGCAGCTTTAGTGGCATTTTTAAGGTCCTCCAGCGTGCATGTGAGGGGACATTTCAGGCACTCTAATAGGTGGGCCATTGTTTGATCAGAAGCACCGCACTCGCACTGGTCAATAGTTGAACTCAAGTCACCCATAAGATTTACTAAGAAAAAAGAAAAATCTTTGATATTTTTGGTCACATTACCAGAGAGGTAGAAAAATAGCTGATTACAGGAAAAGTAGATGGAAAAGACTTGGGTCTTCTGTCCCTAGGCACAGGAGTCCCGTCTCATACGTTGGTCAAGCCAAATCCGTGCTACACTGGAGTCCACAGTCTTTGAGGCCATCCATATCGCCGAAGATAGGATAAAATAGCAAAATACTGGCCTGTTGGTCTAGTGGTTAGACGCTCTGACTGCTATGCCGAAGGTCGTGGATTCGATTCCCACCCAGGACAAATGTTTGTGTGACGAGCACGATCATTTGTTCTGTGTCTGGGTGTAATCTACACTAATATAATAAAGAGGTAAAGTTTGTTTTTTTGTTAATATTAGGTAATCTCTGGAACTACTGGTCCGAATGGAAAAAAAATTGCAACAATAGAAAGCTGCTTTACTCCTGAGTGACATAGGCTATATTTTATGTACGCGGGCGAAGCCGCTGACAAAAGCTAGTTTATCTATAATATGCATGCATTTAGAAATATATAAGTATGTTTATCAGTTGTCTAGTACCCATAACACAATCTCTGCTTAGCTTAGGACTAGAAGATATTATGTGATAGTTGTAATAAAAATTTTGTCCACAAGGCAGGTATTCGATGCGGTCTCGACCCTCAGCGTTGAGGATAAACGAAGCAAGGAGGAGGAGGATATGTTGTTTATTACTATTTGAAAATACCTCTAGTAGCTTACGTGGTTCCTAATTAAACTGATATAACTTAATCGTATTTTATTATTGGGACTCTTATGCAATACGAGGAAAATTTTATTTGACCTGTAGTGCATTATATACATAGCAAATTTTTGTTCTTATATTCCTGTAAGCTAAAGCTACCTAATGTTCTTGAAATACAAAATAATACTATAATTATTCTGTATTGGTTATTAACTCGAGTTTACTGTTTTTGAACCGTTTGCCTTAGCAGTAAGTCTTCAATATATTGTAAATACATGTATGTAGAGGCGACAATTTATTTCATCATCACTGTTCTCAAAACGGTGAAGGAAAACATCGTGAGGTAACCGGCATGCCCTAGAACCAAAAATTCGAAGACATGTGACATCCACCAATCCGCACTGGACTCGTGTGGTGGGTTATGGCCCATTCCCTCTCCTAGAGAGGAGGCCTGTGTCCCAGCAGTGGGAACAGTAAAGTTTAAGGCATGTAAATATTTATTGTATTAGGAAAAGAAAAGCAATAAAGGCTATTTTTATTTTACTTATTTATTTTATTTATAAGCGCTAATCTAACCATAGCGTTATCAAAGGTATTGCGAAACATAAGCAAGACTATCTTATGTCATCATTACACCTTTGTTTTCCGTTCATTTACAGGTAAATATCGAGTTAACGTTATCTCGAACATTGCACCACAAGTTGAGGTTACTCTACGATTCAATGACTGAAGATAATTCTTTGATTATTGTTTAAAAGACAATCAATCGAAGGCTTTTGTTTTAAAATAACAATTGAGTTTTGATTGCAGCGGATATTTCTCATAATATTCCACGTATTGTAAGACGATACCATCTCTGTTTGTGTCAGCTGAAATACAAGAATAATACCAACAATACGGATAAAGATTTAGGTGTCTTCAAGGCTAGAGTGAATAGGTTCTTAATAAACTAGTGCGCCTCACCATCAACGATTGCATCACTGCTTACTATCAGGTGGCTTACTATCGCAGTCAAGCAAAGCGAGCAGTTGTGACCGAGTGGTATCGACCCCGACTTACGAGCTGTAGGTCGCGGGTTCAAACCCAGCCATTGTGTTATTTATTTCATCACCATTGTTCTCAAAAACGGTGAAGGAAAACATCGTGAAGATGATGGTGAAATGGCGTCAGCGGCTATCGCAATCCAGTGCTGGGCACGCCATAATTATGGCGGTAATGCCCCTCCTTGAGGCGTGGCTGGAAAGAACTCACGACGTTCTTACTTTCCTCATGACGCAGGTCCTTACCGGACATGGTAAGTTCGGGAGGTACCTGCATCGGATTCGTGCGGAAGAGACGCCCGGGTGTCGCCACTGTGTGGACCGCCCGGAGGACACGGTAGAGCACACGGTCGAGGTGTGCCCCGCTTGGGCAGAGCATCGCCATGTCCTCGTGGGGGCGATCGGCGGCGGCGATCTCTCGCGCCGGGCCTTGGTCGAGGCCATGGTCCGGAGCGAGGAGGAGTGGCAGGCGGTCGCCTCCTTTTGCGAAGCAGTAATGCTAGTAAAGGAGGAAGCCGACCGCTTAAGGCAACGGCGCTCACGCCCGAGACGCCGCCGAGATTCCGATCCCGATTTCCGGCCACCGTAGGCGCGGGCTTGTGGATGGCGAGCAATGGGTAGCTCGCCGTCCAATCGTCTGGTAACCGTCCGGACCTAGCCCAGTCGTCGACGGCGCGCACTGTTCCCGCGTGCCTCAAGGAGTTGTCAGCAAACCGTAGGGACCCTGCAGAAGGGTCGAAGCCAACTGGGGCCATGGGTTCGCGTCTGAAAGGAAGGCTCTGGCCCTGGTGTATATGGCAACGTTGGAATGGGGTAGGTTGTTTAGTCAGTAAGAGTCTGACACTTGTTTCCCGCTCCGCCCAAGGGCGGGACTCGTCATTGGATGATTTTTACCTACCTAAAAAAAAAAAAAAAACATCGTGAAGAAAGTCCTAGAACCAATAATTTAAAGACATGTGACATCCACCAATCCGCATTCAGCCTGCGTGGTAGAGTCCACTCCTAGAGAGGAGGCCTGTGTCCCAGCAATGGGAACATTAAAAAGGCTGATGATGATGATTAATTTGTATGAAACCTAGTAATAGTTTCCGTACGTTTAGATCGCGTTTTGGAATAAGTTTACGTTCATGATTCGTAGGTAATAAGTTTGCATTCAAACTTGTTCCGAGAACCTACGTCCTAGAACATTTTTTGTGAAAAGATAGTGAGAAAAATTGACATTTTTTTTTTATAGGAGCCTAGATAATATAAGAAATATCTCAAGGAAGATGTGTAATAACATCACGATCACGTACGAAACGGTTGCAATAAAAATGGACCTCAGGTTGCCCGGTCGTAATGCAGCAAACAATGACCATGACTTTGTAGAGCTAAAGCCGAGCCCAAATTCTTTCGAAGAAAGCAGATATCATAGAGGATTACTTAAATTGTTTTGTTCACGTTTTTTATTTAATCTTTAGGATTGACTTAATCCCAGAGTCATACGAGTATACGTATTTACCGGAAAAACGGAATTAATGTCCAATAAATAAGTCATCAAACTCATTTCTATCATTGGACAACCCTCAACGGCGCGCACCTTTCCCGCGCGCCTCAAGGTGTTGTCAGCAAACTGTATGGGCCCTTCAGGGTCGAAGCCTTCTGGAGCTGCCGGTTTGAGTGAAACTGTCACCGCGGCTCTAGGAATAAGGCAAGGAAGGAATGGGGTAGGTTTTTTAGTCAGTAAGAGTCTGACACTGGTCTCCCGCTCCGCCCAAGAGCGGGTTTCGTCATTCGATGATTTTCACCTACCATAAAAAAAAAAACATTGGACAACCCGATACACGGCGAGTATCCATCCTAACGTTGTTAAAACCACTACGGTTCGGACTAAGCTTTTCGCTTCGTCGTTTATTCCGCGCACATCGGAAGACTGAACAATTTGCCTGCTGCGGTCTTCCCATCTGATTATAATTTGGATTTTTTGAAGGGTAAAGTGAATAGGCTCTTAATAAACTAGTGCGCCTTACCAATAAAGATTGCATCACTGCTTACCATCAGGTGGGGTCGAAGTCAAGCATTTGTTCATAGATATATAATTGCATGCAGAGGAGATAAGAATGTTAAGATGGATGTGTTGTGTGACAAATTGTGCTCATCTCACAAACTTTTGCCCGGGGCGGGAATCGAACACACGACCTCCGGCTTAGCAGACAGGGAGTCACTAACTACTAGACCAACGGGTCTGTCACGTCAGTATTTTTAGCTGTATGTTGACATGTCAGTCAGTTGCTCCATTCATAGAAACAGATTCATCATTACATAGTATAAAACAAAGTTAAAAAAAAGTACGCAACGGATTTTGATGCGGTTTTTTTTAAATAGTTAGAGTGATTCAAGGGGAAGGTTTATGTGTATAATATAATCAATATCAGTACCCGTGCGAAGCTGGGGCGGGTCGCTAGTGATTGATAAGACATAAATTATTTATTTTTTTTTCAATCTAATCCTAGATTAGGAATTAATAATTTAATGGGCACTAAATGACTTGTTAACAATATATATGGCTTGATTAATTCTATGCGTCACACAGATCTAATTTTCCATGCAGTAAGTGACGAATTTCCTTGCGGATTTGTATCACGGAAGTAAGAATTTCAGTATATTTATGATATCGGATGATGTCGAGGAGTTCCGGCTTCGGTTCCGATAATACCGAATCTTTCGGCTGATTTCACACCTTCGGTTTCGGCTTCAGTAATGATTGATTTGAAGCGGAGGTTATACCGGCTCACCGGTTTTTTATTTATAGTGTGTCACAGCCACAAAACAGTGTATTTGTGTGTATCTGACTCGGCCGTAACTAATAGTTCTCATTTGTTCTGATTTCGGTTTCGATTCCTATTCCGGTTGCGTTAAAACTTCGGTTTCGGCTTCGGTTCAGATAAAACCACCTCCGTAACATTCCTGGGGGCTTAGACAAAGTCACATTCGCACTAACGATAATGAAATTCGAAACTCCGAAATGTATGGAACTGACATATGCCTTCGAAAAGTCACGTGGTCAAACGTTTTCGATTCGCTAATTGTTATTAGTTGTTTATACATCAAATTGAACGTTTTAATTCGATAAGCATAGCCAAGAAGTTGTTATTTTATCGAACCAACACTTCGACTTATCGATATGTTAGTCGATGTCACTTTGTCTACCATTTTGTGGTCGACATCGTTAAGGCGAAATCGAACTTAGAAACGGATTCGACACGGAGCGATTGCCACTTGTCTAGGGCCCCAGGTTTGAATTTATGCAAACGAAAGCGAAGAAGGAACAAGAGTGAGTTTTTTAAGTCTGATACCTTAGATTATAAAACAATTTATAATCTAAGTCTGATATTGTCTCACGCCCCACCCAAGGCGCGAAGATGTCATTGGAGGATTAAGTAGGGCTTAATTCTATCAATGTGTATAACTCCATCCATTCTGGCTCGCTAGTCTGTAATTTTAACACGCCATGGTAAGTAAAGAAGTTACATTTGTAACACGTAATATATTTTGAGATATTTTAATTTATTACTCTAAATCATATTAAGAGATTAACAAGTTGGTATCGATTAGTATATCGATCCCAACACTCGTTCTAAATGTCAAATTAAAAAGTTAAAAAAAAAAGAGCGGGACTTGTGAACGATCGTCGAGCGTGCAACAGTGTAAGTGATTTTTCTGTTATTTCTTTGAAAATATACTGATTGGAATCTATTCTATGATCGATTTTGCCCTTTTCCCTTCTGAGTTTTACATCTCAGAAGTGGGATCGGTGTGAAACAAGTTATTTTTGCATAAATAACCTACGCGCCATAATTAGTGAAAATATAACGGCGCGGCCATTTTTGTCATAATTGTTCGTCAAATATAGTAAAAATCTAATGTAACACTAAACAATACATCGAATTGAATGTAGATTATTAACTTTGAGGCATGATTAAGTACTGGATGCAAATAATAATATAAACAATGACCAACGGGAACAGGATATAGTTGAGTAATGATACAAGCAGTACACAAAACTGTCATATATTTCTTTTGAACTGCAGATACAGGAATCAATACTTAGCACAAGATAATTATCAGTAGGTTTCAAATTTCCTAACACCTATCTATGTTCTAATCGAGTTCACTTCCAAAAAAAAGAAAGCGAACAGGCTCAAGAGCAGGCCGACAAAAACGTTCCGTTCGTTCATTTTCCCTCCATTTTTCACAAAAAGCAAGCGAGCTCTCCGATTTGGGTTTTGCTAAATTGCGTCAACCAATCACAGAACGACCGTGAATATATATTAAAAGTTGCCAATATAAATATTAATATGAAAACTATAATACTACGAATATGGAATAGACAAATCGATTAAAAAAAAAAAATGAAATTCACAAACCCGAACACGAATAAATTAATCTTAAAAAAAAAACCAGATTGCAAACCCATTAAGTTCATATTTTATCAAAATATGAACTTAATGTAACTAAGCACATGACCCACAATACCCTGGAACCGCTAATTTAGAATTATAGCCATGGATTTTGTAGATGAAATCGGATTTTATTAAGACCTACCATCCATCTTTTATTTTGACACACATTAATTTTGATGCAAAATAGTGAAATTAATTGAACAGATTATAGACCTAGCCTCCTTATTAATTTGAGCACTTGTTTTATTTATGAATTATCCGTTTAGCACCTACCTGATTGAAAGATTTTTGCTATCCGGGTGAATTTAGTTATTCATTGATCAAAAACTAAAATCAATACCTGTGAGTTTCAGAAAATGAGCGACAAATATGGAGCGAATAAGAATAAACCAAAGAGGCTGACTACACCGCGCCCCAACTCGGACCACGAGATGCGAAGTAGCCGAAATCACGCAACCGTACCAGGCGTGGTAGCAGGCGTAGCCGCAGCCACAGCCGTTGTTGCAGCCGAAACACTCACCGTCATTCTTGATGCCGAGAGACGCGCAGTCGAAGTCGCAAATCCTATCGTGATAGGCCTCATCGTGGAGGTCATCGCACGCCAGATCCCAGATTGCGTGACTCGGAGCGGGAACTGTCAGAAACCAGGAAGCGGCTGAGGTAGTTAGAAGACCAGGTTCACCGCCGACAAGCGTCGGATGATTTACCTGTGGTGGTGATGGTGATGTCACGTAGCGGGCATGAGAGGCATATGAACTTGCCGCCCAGGAGTTGTTGCGTGGCATCACAGTGGTTGCGTGGTGAAGGTGAAGGAAGTAGCTCTCACCCCGCACCACTATAGATAAGTATCTCGGATGTCACGTAGCGGGCATGAGAGGCATATGAACTTGCCGCCCAGGAGTTGTTGCGTGGCATCGCAGTGATTGCGTGGTGAAGGTGAAGGAAGTAGCTCTCACCCCGCACTACTATAGATAAGTATCTCGGATGTCACGTAGCGGGCATGAGAGGCATATGAACTTGCCGCCCAGGAGTTGTTGCGTGGCATCGCAGTGGTTGCGTGGTGACGGTGAAGGAAGTAGCTCTCACCCCGCACCGCTATAGATAAGTACCTCGGATGTCACGTAGCGGGCATGAGAGGCATATGAACTTGCCGCCCAGGAGTTGTTGCGTGGCATCGCAGTGATTGCGTGGTGAAGGTGAAAGAAGTAGCTCTCACCCCGCACTACTATAGATAAGTACCTCGGATGTCACGTAGCGGGCATGAGAGGCATATGAACTTGCCGCCCAGGAGTTGTTGCGTGGCATCGCAGTGATTGCGTGGTGAAGGTGAAGGAAGTAGCTCTCACCCCGCACTACTATAGATAAGTACCTCGGATGTCACGTAGCGGGCATGAGAGGCATATGAACTTGCCGCCCAGGAGTTGTTGCGTGGCATCGCAGTGATTGCGTGGTGAAGGTGAAGGAAGTAGCTCTCACCCCGCACCACTATAGATAAGTATCTCGGGATGTCGCGTAGCGGGCATGAGAGGCATATGAACTTGCCGCCCAGGAGTTGTTGCGTGGCAGCGGGTGAAGGAAGTAGCTCTCACCCTGCATCACTATATAGTAGTATTAGTGTGTTGTATAGCAGGCATGAGGGGCAAGCATTGCGCCGCCCAGGAATTGTTACACAGCATCATAATAGCGGTCAGTTGAATAACTAGACTAGTTTCAGTGACAGAGTTTATGTTTTTTACAAGCTTTTATTTAGTTTCACCTGTCCCGTTGTCTGTCGTTCTGTAATCAAATCTTGCAACTTAAATTTGATCCACTTCCCGGTTTCCGATTGAGCTGAAATTTGGTATACACGTTTAGTTCGGATGACAATGCAATATTATGATGACATGGAGCTGATCTGATGATGGAATCGCGAGGTAGCCACAGGAACTCTGTAATTAAACGGCACAACCACGTCGAGTTTGGGCTCGTGTGAATCGTCTTGACGAGTTTTATTTATATAAGTATAGACCACCGCTATAAAAGCTTGTTATGAAAAAAAAATTTTTCATTGAAAACTTGTTTTACTTTATTAATAGCGGTAATAGTTTTTTTTATAAATAGTATTATATCTCTGTTAATTGACAAAACGTGAGGACACGTTATGCGAAGGATGGCCGACTGTAACACGTAATATATTTTGAGATATTTTAATTTATTACTCTAAATCATATTAAGAGATTAACAAGTTGGTATCGATTAGTATATCGATCCCAACACTCGTTCTAAATGTCAAATTAAAAAGTTAAAAAAAAAAGAGCGGGACTTGTGAACGATCGTCGAGCGTGCAACAGTGTAAGTGATTTTTCTGTTATTTCTTTGAAAATATACTGATTGGAATCTATTCTATGATCGATTTTGCCCTTTTCCCTTCTGAGTTTTACACATTTGACTGTAAATCCAGTTTATTATCTAACCAGCAACCTCACAGGTATCTTTTAACAGTTATCACGGTCAGTAGGTACCGAGATTGAAACGTCTAGATAACGACTTTTATCAATGAGATATGACATAGTAATCTTGTTGTAATTTTTGAAAATTTTCTGTATGAAAAACATTATTTATGATTTAAAACCACGTGTCATACTTAACAGAATTTTAGCGACTCGCATCACTTTCGAGATCTTCGACTTTTCCTTATTGTTAAATGGTCGAATCAGTTTATCTATTGGTAAAAACTGCATGAAAAAACGTTTAGTAGTTTTGCAGTTTACCGTGAACATATAGACAAACATGGTTTTGTTATATAGTAATCATACAAGGAGGATGGAGCCGCAATAGTTTTAGAAAACAGAGATTTATTATATCTACTGTATTAAATAAAATCTTTTGTGGAAATCGTTTAGCTAGAGGCTTCTTTCGCGTTAAGGTGGATCGGGCGGGCATGTCAGACTCTTACAGACTAAGACTACACCTATGTTCCTTCAAATGCCCTTTGTGTTCTAGGGGTACGGGTGGATTTTTACAAAGCCTGGTAAATAATAAATTGATTACATATATGATTTTGCAGATAGCTGCAAGATCAAGACATAGCCCCAGTCGTCGACAGCGCATAATAAGTATTCGATGCACGACTCAAACATAGGTTAGACCTATGTATCTGAACGTTTACTGGACGGCACGGTCGGAAGGCGAGCTACAATGCTCGTCGTAGCCTGATAGTCGGGGTTAAACAGCTGAGGTGTAAGGATGCTGATCTTTCAGTCTTAAATTGTTACCGTCTCCAACGCTAGCATTAGGCGATCGCCACGCCGCCAATTCGCTCTTGCTCCGGACATAGCTTGACCCAGGAACTTTTCAATGGCTGCAGAGAACATACGGAGCCAAAAGTACAAAAAAACTGGGCGAGAGCGAGTCGGACTCGCACATTGAGGGTTCCGTACAAATTGCGGTTTACGATTTATGTTGTACCTATTAAAAAAACACTAATAACTAAGTCTCGTTTAAACCAATTTTCAGTGGAAGTTTGCATGGTAATGTAAGTAAATCATATATATATATATTTTAGTTTTACCATTTTCTTATTTTAGAAGTTACAGCTAGGGGAGACACATTTGACCACTTTGTACGTGTCTTTTGCGCCAATTATTCGGTTTAGGAAAAAAAATTGAAAACTCGATATCATTTTTGGAGACCTATCAACAGATACCCACCAACTGTGGATTTGATGAAAAAAAAAAAATGTTCGAGTTTCAGTTCTAAGTTGTCGTTTTGTTTTTTCCTATTTATTTTTGTGTGAATATCACAGAATATAAAATTTCAACAGTATAGTTCTTATAGTTTCGGAAGAAAATGGCTGAAGGAATACGGACGGACAGACAGACACGACGGTTTTGTTTTTTGCCATTTGGCTACAGAACCCTAGTGGCTGACTTTGCTTGAACTTGAAGCACATATGGAAACATTCACACTACGGTATCAATGCAATAAAACAATATATTTTTTGTTCAACCGATATCAAGTTTATTACTACAAATAACCCGCGTTTATTGACTGATTACAGCGTCCAAAACACATGCAAATTTATTGGCGAATATTAATGGGATTAGGAAATATTTCTGTTGAGGAAGACTGAAGTTACGCCGAATTTTGATTAAAAAGATGGAATTTGTAACTTTTTATTAATTTAATCTCATTTTCTTATTTATTTTTTAAATGTATAAATAAAAGATAATGCTAACATAATAAAAAAAGGATTACAGGTACGCCCTCACTGACTATCAGCTCCCTAAGCGTCATACAGCATAATGATTCAGCCGGCAAATGGTAAAATGAAACATGTTCTAATTCCTACAGGTCTGCCAACGCGGGCTTGCGGAAGGCGAGCAATGGGTAGCCCACCGTCCGGTCGTCTGGTAACAGTCCGGAACGAGCCCAAGTCTTCGACGGCGCGTACTGTTCCCGAGGCTGTTCGCTAGGCTACCTAGGGGTCTTTAAGGGCCTTATCATACTAGCGGATTGCGAACGTCCTCAAAGCGGAGCGGACGCGCAACGAGATTTAAATTCGTCGATGCTTTCGTTTTCGTCTCCGGCGACTTCGAAGCAATAAAGCCAACAGCAGTGTTTCCTCATCGGAATCCATTTTGTTACTGAGTATATTGTCCGACGATAATTTGCTACAAACACGCCACGAAAATGTAATGCATTTGCCACGCGTCCGCGACGTCTTCGCTGAGCAGCCGCGGCGTGTTCGCGACGCATTCGTTGCGCGCCCGCTCCGCTTTGAAGACGCTCGCAATCCGCTAGTATGATAAGGCCCTAAGGCAAGAGTGAATAGGTTCAAGGCAAGCTTGCTTTGTCGTCGGTCACATCATCGCTTACCATCAGCTGAGATAGTGGTCAAACGCGAGTCTATAACTTTTTTTTTTTTGTAAATGGCTGCAATATAGTTGGTCCTTTTGCGATTCACAACAGAGTTATGAGTATACATTGTTTGGAGAGAGAGAGACCAAAATAAAGATCGAAGAATTATGTGAAGAGTGATATGAAAGAAGAGGAATATTATGATAGCGTGACTGGTACAAAGGATTGAATGGAAGAAAAAAACGTGTTGCGTCGACGTCACAAGGCTGCTGGGCATCACAACCCTTATGTCTGGGCCACACTAACAAGAAATGCCGAGAATTATCGCGATAATCGACGGTAACGTTAGGCATAGCCTCGACTTAACGCGATAAGTTGAAACAACGGCATTAACATTGCCGTTTGGCGTTAGGCGATAACTCAAGCAAATTTCAAGTATAGCCGGTTGGCTATACTTGAAATTTGCTCTAAAGTGGTTACTTTAGAGCGTTAAAATTATCACGATAATTATTGCGGTAAATATTCGCGTCAATGCCCATTGACGTTTGACGTTAGTGTTAGGTATGCTACGTCGCGTGTCGTCGCACGTGTGCCGATTACGACATCCGCCGTAGGTAACCGGATTATTACTTGCACAGTGTCACTAGTTCAAATTTAACAGTTTGCATGTGGTCGTATCGATGCAGAACTTTAATGTATTATTACGTAACGCGGGGCCCGCTTTAAGCAGCTTTGGCCCTTAGATCAAGCTTGCTTAGCTTAGCCAGCCACCAACGCTAACACCAGTCACGTTCACAGTTCAAAGTATCAAGTCAACAAAATTTGTACAAGCAGAGCCCACGTAATATCGCGGTCTGCCCGACCACGAAAAAAATTTGCTTGAATCCCGCATCGCGACACGGCGCGGCGGCGTCAAATCTAACGTAAAACGTAAACTTGAAATTTACGTTTTTAGTGCAAGCAAAAATTAACACTAAAACACAGATTACTAAATAGTTATGACTAAACTATCATCATTTTAACTGCGGTGATACATATTCGCAAGCAATAGGTAGTTTATTTGTCACTTATACCATGGAAAATTAGATCTGTGTGACACATGGATTTTAATCAAGCCATATATTGTAGATAATTTATTTAGTGCCTATTAAATTGTCACTTCCTAATCTAGGATTAACCACTGGGTAATCATAATGCTATATTTCATTGTGATTTACTTAATAAAAAAAAAAAATTTCAACACCTAACAAAGTGGGCATAGGTCAGTAAATCTATTACAGCTTAATACTAATTTTTGCCCACGGCATCACTTCCGGCAACAGAAAAATGTGATAAATTAAGAACTGCCTGGCTGATTTTGTGAAAATTTCACATAAATCATCTACTAAATAGTCCATACAAAACCTTAATATTTGGTTTGGTTAGGTGAGCCCTCCCGTTCTTGAGTTATACAATTATAACGAAAAGTGGCATTGATTTTTATATACATATATTGATTATTGTAAAGTTGAAATGTGTGTTTGGTTGAACACACTAATTTCAGGACCTTCTGGTTTCATTTGAAAAAATTCTTCCTTTTAAAGTTAGATAGACCATTTGGATTTTACATATTATAGATTATAGTTAAATAGATTTTGTAATAATAAATAGCATATAGGCTATATAATATTACAAAATCTATTTAAGGTGGGCCTTCCCGACTCGCCTCGAGGATGGTTTAAAAGCTTGTTGCTACATCTAAAGCAATCCAATGTGATGTTTGATGCATAAGTAATACGAAAAAAGAGACATAACACCTGAAAACTCTGTTGGCGTTCAGTAATTCCACGATTTACTCCAATATTTCGCAAAACTTGTTCCAGGAAATACATGTTTTTAATAAACCCTTAAGGATTTTTGAAAAAAAAAAAATACATCATTTAGAATCTCGAATAAATGCACTAGGCTTCTATAGAAGTACTTTTTTATATTTTTAATATAGGAGTACATTATGGAGAGTCAAGGTTCACGTAAAATAGCAGATCTTTAGAGGTCTTTACTGGATTACTCTTACACAAATTTACATTTTGATTTCTATAGAAGCCTAGATAATATCCACAAGATATCTGTGTATCCAAAATATCTGAAGAAAGATGTGTCATAACATCATAATCACGTAAGAGCGGTTGTATGAAAATGTACGTCAGGTTGGCTGTTCTTAAGTACCTAGATCACAAGGAAGTAATCCTGAAAGCTATTATTATATTTGTTCAGCATCCGCAAGTCCACAAAAATGGTGGTACTATTAACTATGGTTACTGCAGACTCTACGTCCATTGAGATGCAAAATCGGGTATAATTTTCATAACACAAGTTGGATCATTATGATGGTCAACTTTGAATTAGTTACCATAAGCGAAGTAATCTATTTTCGTGTGTTAATGGGAAGTGGAGGGCTGCATGTAACCCATAGCAAATGGTTCAAATTATTTGCCATATACTTTACTTAAGTTTGTTTTATTTTGGCTAAGTCCATTTGTTAAAATTTTGTAACCACAAATAAAAAAAAAATTATAGGTACTAAAAATATGAAACAAAAATAAAGAGAAATAAATACGGAAGTCTTCTAAAGAAACACATAGTTTTAAAGTTTGCAAGACTGTTTATTTACAATTTTTAATAGGAAAACTATAAACTATACTGAACTATACTTAAAAATATATAAACTGTTCTAAAACAATATTCATTAGAAACAGAATGAAATTATCCAACAAAACGTAATCTAGTTGACTCTGTTCCAATCAATTATGCAACATAATTTAAAATGCCATTTCCCAGTCATACATTACTTTCCATTTAGATAAAAAATCTTATAAGAATCAACTACAAAAGTTTAAAAATAACATCAAAACATACCGAAGGCGTTCCTCTGTTTCGGCTCAGAGAATTTATCTTGTCCGGGTCACTCATCGTGTTTATTTCGCACTATTTTTTACAACTACAATTCCGTACTATCACGATTTATAACAACAAATCAATAAATTGAAAAACAGTTCACAGGTCGATGGACAAATTGACACTGACAGGAAAACACGCCGGTTTCGCAATGTCAAGTGTCACTGATTGACAATAGAAAAATGACATTCTTATCAAAAAATGTTGCCACTAAAACCGTGTTTCTACTAATATAGCATAATTTAGAGATTTTTTATACATGGTAGTCAAATAAACCTTTTTATAATTTGAGATAATTTCGATTCATGGCTGCGTTCAAATCGAGTACCGATCTAAGCGTTTATGATTATGTTAGATTGATGGTTTATTTGATAATAATTTGTACCCATAGCATAATATATTGTTTTTCATTTGATTATTCAAATCTTTTGAATAATCAGCGTGCAGCGTTCTTATTTTGGGAAACCAGCACGTCATCTTTTGATAATGGAATGGTGTAGACTAGGTATACTTAGTGCCTATCTAATTCACGTATAGTGATGTGTATAGCCAGTGGCGTAGCTAAGTGATCAAGGGCAGGGCTAAAACAAACTGAGGCTAAGGGCCTAGACTACTGTTTAGGTTTTATCAATATATTTGTACAGACCTTTTAAAAATTCAAAGCTACTTTAGTTACCTGTGTAGGTACACTATCTTATATATAGTTCTTTTTATAGATAAATCATCCAACGACATCTACTCCCTCGGGCAGAACAGTGTCAGACATTTACGACTAAAATAGTACACTACGAACTACGTATATTTTTCTCCTTCTATGTCAAATCCATCCAAATGTTGTCTGTAAATTGTTTTGGAATAAGCCCGCCTATACACACTTTTAATTTTAAGTTCCTATTGTAATTTTATTAATTAGTATATCTATCTATATTGAAATATTAGTCGCGTTTTTCTATTTCGCTTTTCCTCACGGTATACTGAAAGGGGCTTGCAAGATGGTTTCCATAGTAAAACACAATTATCTAGGTATAGACAGCTTTATCGATCATATTTCGTCTGGACATCGTTGTGTGTGTGTGTTTGTTCAGCCTTCAAAACATAACCACACATAACCGACAAAGTGACCACAGAGTTACTAACAAATAGAACAGGCCTCTCTAACTTGTCAGGACAAGCAAGTCACCTCTTGATCTCTTGTGAGTGATGATAATCAGCTGGTACTAAGGTCACAAGATAATTTATTCTCTATCACTATTTGTTCACAAAAAACATATTCATGATGTTCAAATAACTACAACTAAAATTGACAGCAGGTAGGAAAATACCGTGTATTACTTCTGACTCATACGATATTTCATATGGAAGAAGGTGATGGGAATATGCACTTTCCATTAATGTTACTCTGTGGAGTGAATCCTAATTAGAGTGGGCAAACACTTTCTTCTTTGTCAAATGATTGACTTACACCATATACTCGTTAGAATAATGGTAATTTTTCTATAATATGTATGTATTCAGAAATATATAAGTATGTTTATCAGTTGTCTAGTACTCATAACACGAGCTCTGTTTAAGTTGAGACTAGACGGCTTTGTGTAATAGTAAAAAAAAAAACATGAATATGGTAACGTCACTAAAAAAAAACTCAACACTAAATAATGACGGCCATATTTATAATTAATATATTCTAACTCCAGCAGTCTAGTATTATTTACTAGCTGAATTTCATCAAGCCCACTTACTACTTCTGAGAACTTACATCATACAAAATAACTAATTCCCCAGCTGGAACTCATGCAAAAATTCACCTATTACTGCACGCTGAAGACTGAATCTAGTAGCGCTTGTGATAGAGATCAGAGTTTGATAAAAAACGAGCGAGTCGGATATTTCCGAATCATAAAAGAAATGTTTATTTTTTTGACGTACCCTAAAAAGCAAAAAAGCAAAGTGTCCAAAATAAAATAAAACTCCTTTCTGGTGACGAAAGGACTACTATTAGGAGGGAAGTGAACTATGGCGCTCTCTTTCCAACTCAGAAGACTTCTCATCAGGAAGAAAGAGATGAGTATATTCAGTGACTATCTCTATTATGATTTGGACCTCCTCTATGACAGTCATCGCTCTGTGGTTCACTTGTCCTGGCACTCCTGGCTGGAGCTCGGTATCTGACCCTATACATTAGTCTGGCTATGCTCTCCGCACAAGGTCTAGTCTACTGTGATATCCAGAATAATTCATAGTTTAAATGAAACAAATATATTATAATTTTGAATTATTGAGTGCAATGAAAACTGCTGCTTTAAAACAATTGTTTTGCAGTTCTAATTTCAAGACTACGGTTCAGGTAAGTCATTATTTTTTTCAGTGAAAAGTATTGTTCTAAAATTGTCGCCGTAATTACTTTAACAAAAATAAAAAGAGTTTGTTGTTTCCTACAGAGAAGTACTGGCAAGAAATTCCATGGTCACAAACTCCTTTTATTTTATGTTTTCGTGATATCCCCTCTTCCTTCAGATAACTATCGACTACACGTATTTATAACCCTTCGTATAACAAAGTAATTATAATCATGTTACCATTATATTCCATATCTTCGAAGTTTAAAAAATATTGTTATGATATCATAACAATAGTTATACATATAGGTAGTATCATAAAATAAAACTACACAAATAAAAAAAAATCAAAATCGGTCCACAATCTATATACATAAAAATCAATGCCACTTTTCGTTGTTATTTTATAACTCAAGATAGGGCTATCCAAACTAAATCTTTAGGCTTTGTTCGGACTATTTAGTAGATGGTTCATGTGAAGTTTGTACAGCATCGGTCGAGTGGTTCTTCATTTATCACATTTTTCTGTTGCCGGGAGTGAAGCTGCGGTCAAAAGCTAGTTGATTACAATTTAGTTGAACGATGATTGGTTATATCATCAAACTTTAATGTTTAAACAATCTGACTAGTCTTACTTGGCCATATCATAAAGTGATCAATTTCTATGATCCGGCTACGGCTACGATATACATACAGACAAAAATATATACCTATCTACAAACTTTCACGACTATAATATTAGTAGGATAAAGAGACTAATATATTTATTTTGATTTGTTACAGTGGATGTGCCCAGTCTGCTGGAGGGTTTATCATAAAAACGGTGTTACACTTAGACGATGCTTAAAACTTGGTACGTACCTACTGACCTTTTTTTTTTAGGGTGGTCTTGGGCGAAGTGGGAAACAGTGTCAAACTCTTACTAAAACACCCCCCCATTCGTTCTTTGCCTTTCGCTCTGGGGCCAAGCCTTATTTTCAGAAAGAGACCCTGGGCCCCAGTAGTCTTCGACCCTTTTGCAGAGTTCCTACGGTTTTGCTGACAACTCCTTGCGACGCGCGAGAAGAGAGCGCACCGACGACTTAGGCTTAGTCCGGACTGTTCCCAGACGACCGAACGGCGAGCAATGGGTAGCTCTCCGTCCTGTCGTTCGCCCGGGATCGGAATCCCGGCAGTACCAGGGGCGTGTGCGCCGTTGCCTTATGCGGTCGGCCTCCTCCTCTTTAGCTAGCATTATTGCTTCGCAGAAGAAGGCGACCGCATCCCGCCCCTCCTCGCTTCAGACCAAGGCTCGGGGAGAGAGATCGCCACCACCGACGTGCTGACCTTGTATAATATACTCTTTGTATAGGGACGGTTATCATGAAGTAGCTTCTCTCAGTCTAGGTGGAGAGAGAGCAAGTGTCGGACTTTTATCAAAACCTTTGTTTCTTCAGTTGGCCTTTGACTAAACAAAAAATTAAACAAACTTTCTCTTTTCAGGGGGATTCCACCTGCCAGGTGGACTAACTGTGCTGCAATTATAAATATTGATAAATTTAGACGCTTTGTACTGTCCTCTCGCCGAATGTCGGTTGTGGGGACTGTGAATGAGAGGTATCGATATAGAAATCGAAATAAATTCCTCATCTTCAAGGAAGGAGGTACACAAGCCGCTAAAGCCAGTATCGGCTATACGAGCCGTGTCTGGGGTACTGCTTTCTCAATGAAGCCCTTGCTCTAGTCTCAACGTGAGCCTCCTATAGTGTTGGTTGAGGTTCTTGCTGTGGCGGTCAAAATTGTTCGCACGCACAACTAAACGCATTTTTTTTAGTAAATAACCTATTGTTATCTTTTTTTTTTTACTGTAAATTGTCGTATCAAGACTTGTTACGGTATAAAGTGAAAAAAAAATTGCTTCTATTTTAGTTAGGTAGATATTTACCTTCGACTAGGAAAGCCGGTTGTTCCCTGTAAGGCCAAACAGAAAATTGTGTTCTTTGAGTTTTTTTATAGATGATTATAATATATTAAGTACTAAGTAACTGTATTATTAAATCTTTATTTAAGTTATGTTGATCAAAGTAAATAAAATATGTATATAAATGAAGTAGAAGTGTTTGATTTCATCACAATAAGTAGTTTTAGTAAAAGTAGATACTTTGATTGTTACAACTTTAGTTTAGTTACTTTAGTTTTTAAGTTAAACCTCTGATTTATAATATTGTCTTGTACGGAGCCCTATTCCTTGTAAGGCCACTCGGAGGAGTTTCTTAAAATTAAAATTTAACAAAATAAAAAAACCTAAATTCAGACTCGCCAAGATCAGTCGGCCGTACTGTACAGCTTTGTCGCACAAGCATTAATCGCAGATCCATTTGTCGAGCTCAGGTGGTAACACTTAGTATTGAAAGTCTTTTTTTCCACAACTGTCACACAACGTCGTCTAGTCCCATGCTATACAGAGCTTGTGTTATAGGCACTAAACAACTAATAAACATACTGATATATTTCTAAATACATACCTACATAATATAGACACCCAGACACAGGACAAATGATCATGCTCATCACACAAACATTTGTCCTCGGTGGGAATCGAACCCACGACCTCCGGTGTAGCAGTCAGGGCCACTAACTACTAGACTAACAGGTCAGTCAGTTTGAAAGGTTTGCCAAACAAAATACCCCGTGCCGTTTCCAACCGTAAACAAAGAGTACTCTTACATGTGGTCCAGACAGTTTCCGATCAATAGTGCAGAATTGGTATTCTATAGTAACATCCTATGTAATTGAAAGTCCCCATCCCCAACTCCCCGGGGTGGGGCTCCCCTTTTAGCATTCCGTAATGAGAGATGCTAAACATTGTTTGAAAATGATCGAAATTAAATAGTTTTAATAGCTTCATAAACAAAATTAAATTGACATACTCTTTATTGTACACAATAAAAAATACAATAGGAGTTTAGGTATTTTATTTTTTAAATAGGTTTGATAGACAAGGTAAACTGGGTAAACAATACCCTTACGTTGTTAAGACTTCTATATCAGGCCATTGCGTTTCGTAACATTATTTATAAGGACTGGGAACAACTTGCCGGCAAGTTGGTCTTCCCGTCTGATTATAATTTGGGTGTCTTTAAGTGTAGAGTGATAGTCAACTTCGGCCCTAATTTGTATAATACTAGCCTTCTGCTAGCGGCTTCGCACACGTGAAAGTAGGGTTCTCCATAGAAACTTTAGACCTCCATTACATTCCATTAGGAGCTGAATTTTGAACAACCCTTTCTCAGTGTTCGTCTACGTCATAAAAGGAAGCCTTGTGCAAAATTTCACGCTCCTAGTCCCAGTAGTTTTGGCTGTGTGTTGATATGTCAGTCAGGCAGTTTCTCCTTTTATTACAGATAAAAAAAATCGTTCTTGGTGTATGGTGGTAGTTTTTGTTAGTGGTGTAGTGTGGCTACATTTTCGCCGATGTTAATCAGCAATATTTTATCCCCGTACAGTACGGAACCATTCAAATAAAACCAGACGTTTCCAATTAGCGTTGAAAACCCGACTCTGGCATGATTGGATTTCACTCAATATTGAATTACAATACTTAGTGTTGGTAGTATTCAATTTGAACTTTTTAAAATATTTTTTGGAAAAAATACAACATCGTGTAAAAATTATTGGAATCACTTCAGTTACTGATTCATAACAAAATATATTCGGGTTTCGCATACCTATACTAAAAATAACGTTGAACAGTGTGTATAGAACTATAGATAGAGAGATTAAACTTTATTGTACACCAAAAAGTAACAGAACTTGTACAAAACTTTAATCTATGGGTACAATGAATACCCAACATAAATATTCTTTCCTAACAACAAACATCAGCTGTCCTTCCGGATCAAAAACCTGAACAAAGACAATCTTCTTCAATGAGAACCCTACAGCAGTGAGTACAGCTTAACAAGCGAATATAAACTGTCGAAACGTGAGTCGCACCTGGCTCCCTATTCATTAAGAAAACAGCTTTGAGCGCAGCGCTGCCCCAGCGACGAAAGCCAAAAAGGAACATTGGATCTATAAGTAGGTACTATCAAAATCAAAATAGTTTTTATTTCACACTAGCTTTTGCCTGTGGCTTCGCCCGCGTGGTATTGGGGTTGGGGTTGGGTTTCCGGGATAAAAAGTAGCCTATGTCCTATTCCGGAGTGTATCCTATGTCTGTGCCAAATTTCATCTAGATCCGTCCAGCCGTTTTGGCGTGATTGAGTAACAAACATTCATTAGTTGCCCTGATTTAAGATGTAAAATTTTCTTAATCCCTCACTGTCGTTAAGTAAAAATAAAAGCAATTAGTGTTTTTTTTTATTACTTTAAGCTTTTAGCAACAATACAATTGGATTTGGAAATACTGTAAAATCAGAAATATTCGCGATTTACGCTAGCTTACGTAATAAGATTTTGATAATGAGTCACTTTATTTGATGACTAATTAGAAAGAACCTCATTTAATTCGCTAGGATGTAGCTTAAAAAATATATTGTAAGCAAAAGAAGTCCAATTAGTCACGTTTTGAAAAAGTTATGACTTTTTTTGTGTTCATGATAATAGCTAAACTGACTTTATTAGCAGTTAATGTCCTAAAACCTTGTTCATAAATTAATGTACCCATGTGAAATATTATTGTTTTATGTTAAAGAAGAGATTAAAACGAACATTTTGATGTAGGTATATTTATTGTAATGTTTTCATGAAAGAATAAATACATATTGTTTGTATTTTAAACACAACAAGTTTTCAATGAAAATATTTTTTCATAACAAGCTTTTATACCTTTATTATTAATATTCATCAAGGCCTTTCCGTAAACTATAAACACATTAGGGTTATCTAATTGTATTACGGAGTTCCTAAGACCACCTCCCAACTCTATCATCAGACTCTGACTACCATGTAGAATCAAAGTACTCGTCAATACAAATCCAATGAGCCCAAACACGATAAGGTCGAGTTGTTTTATTGCTGAGCTCCTATGGCTACCTTCCAGCTCTATCATCAGATCAGCTCCGTATCATCATAATATTGCATTGTCATGCGAAAAACACTTGCATGCTAAATTGCAGCTAAATCGGGTGAAGAAATCTGCTTCAAAATTGAGTTGGAAGATTTGAGCCAAACATACATAGTAACATTGCTAGATAATAAAAAGCTTGTAAAAATGTATTATTTCATAAGTAAAGATAAAATCGTTGTTAATATTCATCTTTGTCTATCATATGGTACATGCATCACAAAAGCCTTTCATTTGAAACATAATTCGTTTTATAACGTTCGCCGTTCCGATTGGTTCGCTCCAAGCTCTTTAACCAATCAGAGAGCCGAACGCGGTAAACGTCACAATCACGTTAACGTAAAAACAACTCTCACACAGCACACAGGACACAATATGGCTTTGCGGACTGGGCCTAAGGGTTTTATATATTTTTGTGTCATAGGGGATACAGTAAATTATTCAATGTTTGAAGTTTGATTGGCGTCAAGTGTCCGCATCTGGTCATAAACTGCTGGTAACTTGGATCTGGATCTGGAAAGAGATGAGACGTGTTTTTGATATAGCTTTTATAATATAATAATAATATATTCCACAACTATCACGGTCGTCTAGTCCCAAGCTAAGCAGAGCTTGTGTTATGGGTACTAGACAATTGATAAATATACTTTTATATTTTTAAATACGTACATACACCCAGACACAAAAAAATGATCGTGCTCATCACATAAACATTTGTCCTGGGTGGGGATCGAACCCATGACCTCCAGCATAGCAGCATAGCAGTCAGGCCACTAACTCCTAGACCAACAGGTCAGTCAAGTAGGGGGGAGGGGGTTAATGAAGAGTAATTGTTTATCCAAGGGGATAATTCGAAGTAAAAGCACTATCTAAAAGTTAAATATCTATGTACTGTACCTATAGTTAAAGTTCATACTTTTTTAGAGTTTGTACAAAACTCGAAAAGTAGGTCTACGTCAAAGGAGCCGTGTACGAGCTTAAAGCACGGTTTCCACCGCGAGCGGAACGGACCCATTAATGACTTCATTATACTGGCAAGCGCAAACTGCATACTTTTCTCTTTCCGTCCGACTATTTGTTGGTGGAAATACAAGTATGCAGTTTGCGCTTGCGAGTTTAACGAAGTCATTAATGGGTCCGTTCCGCTCGCGGTGGAAACCGTGCTTAACACAAGACGAGCCGCTCTGTCGTCAATTAAAACTAGTAAACTAGTCCAATATGGCTGATGGATCTTGGCGAGTCTGAAGTTAGGCTTTACGAACTTAAGCGCTTCGTACAAACAAAAAGTAAAAAAAAACAGACGTCAATAACACTTTTCTTTAAGTTTTTTTACGAGTGCACGAGCGCTAAAATTCACAGAGCCTAGCCTTGAAGCCGATAATAAACCGATAGAGAGTCTACAGGGGCAGATTGTTTTATTCATTTAGTTTCGACCTTAAGAGGATTCAACAACGTAAGGGCGTACTTGCAGTATGTCGGGACGTTTGTACCCTAAATTAAGTACCTAAATCAAAAGGGTCGGGTTAGGTTAGGTTAGGTTGGGGGTGATCGACGGCGGAGACCTCTCGCGCCGGGCCTTGGTTCAGGAAATGGTCAGCAGCGAGGAGCAGTGGCAGGCGGTTGCCTCCTTCTGCGAGGCAGTAATGCTAGTGAAGGGGTCAGTCGGAGGAGGAGGAGTCGTCATTCGATGATTTTTACCGTAGGTACTCGTAAATACTAATACATACCTCTCTATTTACAATGCACGTTGTCACTGCAACCACAGCCGTCGTTCGGTGAAGAAGCAGTTAGATGCACAATTGTTTTCAATGTTTATAGTTGGAGCACGCCTGGGGCAGCCTGCGGGCTGGCTTCCCCTGGAAAGAGGAAGGCGGGTTATTCTGCGGTATTAACATCTGTATGAAAATGAATTTCGGGTTGGATGCTCTCAAGAGCTTAGAGTCAATCCAGCCTTGAAGATAATTCGATGGGAAGTCTACAGCAGGCAGACTCTTGCAGTCCTTCGATGTACGTACGCGGTATAAACGACGTGGCAAAGCCAGTAGTCCATACCGTACAGGTTTTCGGAGGGTTCCAGCACCGGATTCGTGCGGAAGAGACGCCTGAGTGTCGTCACTGTGTGTCCAGCCCGGAGGACACGGTGGAGCACACGGTAGAGCTGTGCCCCGCTTCGGAAGAGTAACGCCGTGCCCTCGTGGTACTGATCGACGGCGGAAACCTCTCGCGCCGGGCCTTGGTTCAGGCAATGGTCCGCAGCGAGGAGGAGTGGCAGGCGGTTGCCTCCTTCTGCGACGCAGTAATGCTAGTGAAGGAGTCAGTCGGAGGAGGAGGAGTCATTCGATGATTTTTACCTACCACAAAAAAATACCGTAGAGGTTATACCTAGGTACTCGAAAATACTAATACATACCTTTCTATTTACAATACACGTAGTCACTGCAACCACAGCCGATATTCGGTGAAGAAGCAGTTAGAACGTCTACTTTGTCAATGTTTAGAGTTGGAGCACGCCTGGGGCAGCCTGCGGGCTGGCTCCCCCTGGAAAGAGGAAGCTGGGTTAGTCTGCGGGAGTGACATCTGTGACGTCACTAAGGAATTAAACAGAAATGACAGTTATCCGAGCAATCTGTATATATAAAAGGAGAAATTGACTGACATATCAACGCACAGCCGCAATTACTGGACCTAGGAGCGTGAAATTTTTCACACACAGGGTTTTCTTTTATGACGTAGGTAGGTGAACACTAAGAAACGATTTTTCAAAATTCACTTCCTAAAGGGATGAAACGCGTGTCCCAAAGTTTGTGCGAAAACCAGTATACAACATCCCGCAAGTTATAAAACAGCCCAAAATCATCTATTGGGATCCTCGATCAGACAAAAACACTCATCTGGGTCGGTCTTCAATGGAGATTTGCAGGACTTTACATCCATCAAACTACTATCAGAAGCCAGGAAATTGGAAGCCTATTGGAAGCCAGGAAACGGTTACTCAATCAAAGTGAATTTCAAGGAAAAAAAAGAGTTCTTGAATACGATATCCGTCTTTATAATATTTAAAATGGTCAGGTATTCTGAATTTTAATTATTGAGTAAGTACCTGATAATTGCTCAAAAATTAGTATTGGGGAATTTTAAAAGTACCTACATTTAATTTTTTTAAATCTTTAATTGCTAGACTAACAACATTAGATACGTACCTACTTATCAAAATAAAAAACAATTCACCGACCAGCTAAGTATTTAGTAGCTGGTGTACTTATTGTGCTCAAAATATGCTAGTTACATACAGGTTAAATGCTCTAAGTTACCTACATACCATTTTTGAAGCAGCGCCTAATGGTGGCACCTTTTTTATGATAAACCATCATGCTGAATGGACGCATCCACTGTAATAAGAAAAATAATGAATTAAAATTAATTGAAAATTTATATATTTTTATATTTTAATCTACACTAATATAATAAAGAGGTAGGTACCTAAAGTTTGTTTTTTTGTTTGTAGGGGGTAATCTCTGGAACTACTGGTCCGATTGGAAAAATTTTAGCAACAATAGAAAGCTGCTACACTCCTGAGTGACATAGGTTATATTTTATGTACGCGGGCGAAGCCGCTGGAAAAAGCTAGTTTTTCATAATTTTTAATGTGTTTTTTTTTATGTAAAAATTTTTAAAAATAAATAAATGGAATGATGATAATATTTTGTCGTCAAATAAAAACATATTTTCAGTTTACTTATTTTTATGAAAATATGTCACTACGATAATTTTGTGTGTAATATTTATTATGTTTAAGATAAGAATATCTATGTTTTTAAAGTAAATTTTCAATTAAATATTTTGTGAATAGATTTCAAAAGTGTACCGGTTGCCTCTTATTGTGATAGGGTACCGTTTTTACTCTTTGGTCACGGAACCCTAAATATCTTAGCTATCCCAAGCGGGCACTTTATCATCATTAATTTATTAAACAAAGAAAACCCATGCATACATAAGTATGTCTTGTTTTACTAATTATGGGGGCGGCAAACCTACTTGGCCCGTGGCGGTAAACTAATCTGGCCCAATGCGGCAAATCTTTGATACGCCACTGACCCTATGTGTACCTAACAATATAGCAGAAGAGATAAACAAAAAACAAAATCACTAAATAAACAAA
The DNA here is from genome assembly GCA_029852875.1 of Mythimna loreyi. Lineage (NCBI taxonomy): Eukaryota > Metazoa > Arthropoda > Insecta > Lepidoptera > Noctuidae > Mythimna > Mythimna loreyi. Next base: position 16,956,761 of record CM056801.1, on the reverse strand, counting down.
ATCGCAAAACATACCTAGGTACTTCACAAAGAAAAAGAAATATAAATATAGGTACGTCACGTGTCTTTATTCACTTAAAAAAACAAAACAAAAATAATTATTATTTACCTGAGCCGCTGATTTTAAGTTTGCGAAGCACAATACTTTCACTATAGAAAAAATTTTGATGGCACTGAATTATTCTTAATAAATAATAGACGTCCAGCCTGCAAGGAGCACAAAGCTAGACTAACGTACAATGTTCAGCTTCCGACAAAAAACGAGCTCCAAGCTCCAACCAGGTGGGTGACTACATAATGTAGAGGGTAGGGGGAACACCACAGAGTAATGACGATAGTAGAAAGGGACATAACAGGGACAGTTACTGCGATATATCCATCTCTGTCTTTCTTATGACACTTCTAGCGATTTGAAAAGGACAAAAATAAAATAGAAGTAGGTACCGCTGACTACACTAGAAAAAAAGGAATGTTTATCAAGTGTAGTGTATGTCTTACAACAAAAGAGCATACAGCATAAAACACAAATAACATAACAGACTTTCGTTTTGAGGTTTGACATCATCATCATCCTACCCTTATCCCATTTTATTTGGGGTCGGTGCAACATGTTTTTTTCTTCCACTCTGTCCTGTCACCCGTCACACTATCAGTACCTCCCTTTTCTTTCATATCACTTCTCACACAATCCATCCATCTCTTCTTTGGCCTCCCCCTTCCTCTCCATCCATCTACGTGTAAACTCAAAACTCATTTTGTGACATGCGTTTCATCTGTCCTCTTCACATGACCATTTGACATCATGTCATGAACTCTGCCTCTCTATTGTCTCGGACCTTTATTAACCAAAATTACACCTTTTTTATGGAAGGTAAACTATCTACCCCATTCCTACGTCGCCATATATACCAGGGCTAGAGCCTTCCTTTCAGGCACGAACCCTTGGACCCAGTTGGCTACGACCAAGACGACCCTTCTGCAAATCCCTGCGGTTTGTTGACACTCGACGACTAGGCTTGGTCTGGACGATTACCAGACAACCGTACAGCGAGCTGCCAATTGTTCGCCGTTCGCAAGCCCAAACCTACGGTGGCCGGGAATCGGGATCGGTAACAAAAACCTATGTTCTTTTAGTCACTCTTTGGGTTCTAGGACCACGGGTACCTTTTCAGAAGTTTTCCCATACACCTCAAGGAGTCGTCAGCAAACTGTAGGAGCCCAGCGAGCTCGAAGCCTCCTGGGGTTTATGCGAAAGTGAAACACCAGGACCCTGTAATAATGCAAAGAAGGAACGGGGAGAGTTGTTTAGGCAGTAAAAGTCTGACATTACTTCCCGCTCCGCCCAAGGGCGGACGGAAATCACGTTATCCCCCTTACACATTTATTTTATTTTAACATACGTATACCTATGTTTTGGATTTGTCATTGGATGATTTTTTTACCATAAAACAAATACTACTCGTGCAGATTGCACACCAACGTTTTTACATTTTGTGATTTTCCAGTCCATTCTATAATTTAGCAGCTCTGTGGTCTATTTGTGTGTTATGTACTTTCGGGGGTTGATTGAGGATACACACACACTACGAGTACCACGCACATGACGCACACTACAATGTTCAGATGAAATATGATCTATAACTCACACTCACACACACACACACCCACTCACGCATACAACCACTCACACACACATACATCCACTCACATACACCCCACACTTTACATCTATTCTTTTTATCACTTTTTGATTTGTTTCCTTGATATATAAATAAATGATTTATTTGTCTGTCCTGCTGCAAAAATGAAAATAAGTTCTCGTAAATTATACAAACTTTATTCATAAGGCACCCATGAAAGGGTTGGGCCTAGCACCTTTATTACAAGTTGTCTTGTCAACTTAGCAAGGGTGCTAGAGTCTCCAAACATTTATTGTATAACGTCTCCTTCTGTTTGTTTATACCTAATGTTGTTAATATGTACACTTTTTACTGCAAATAAATTATTATTATTATTATAACGACGGATAATGTACAGTACGGGCCGTCGGATCTTAGCGAGGATGTACAAATGAAATAATTATGATCCATAACGTACAGTACGACCTCTGATCTTGGCGAGTCTGAAGCTAGGCTCTGCGGATTTTAACGCTTGTAAACTCGTAAAAAAATTAATGCTAATACAGTTTTAGTAGCAATAACAACTGCAAATTGCATTTATTTGTTTATACCATTTATTTTTTTGCGTGTTTTCGAACGCTAAAATACACAGCCTAACTTCTGATCCGCCATTTAATAAAGTTGGAAGGCGTTGCGCCCTCTATTTTCATTGCCATGAGCATTGACAACATGTGGCCGTAAGGACAAATTTAGTTTTATGGAACACTACAAGATGTCGCTTTTCGAAATTACTGAACTTCATTACCAAAAAGACGATTTGCTGTGTTTGAAAACTTTGAACTGTCTTTGAAATTGTAAAAATCAAATGATAACTATAGGTAAATCTTAAATACAAAATGGAGAGAGATTCCAAGTAAACCGTACTGTTCACCTGTATCATTTAACCATGAAATAAGAATGAAGATTTGTTAGTTTCAAAGACTGCTACTAGATGGCGCTACACTCAAAAAATTTCGTTCTTTAAAAATAATGTTTACTGTTTGTTATGATATCAAATCATATTTATATGGTGATTAGAAGTAGTAACTGTAAGTAAAAATGAGTGAAAAGACCTTAAGAAATAAATATCTTCATAACCTAATCTAAAAAAACAACATAATGTCACGGAGGACCTAGTTATGCTAGCCAGAATAAATCCTAGGACCAATGGCGAGGAGTCTAGCCTCTGACGAATGTCAGCTGTATTGATTGCTGTTCTCTTAGAGCCCTAGATTCTCACACGTGATGAGACTCTCAGTAATGGTCTAGCTGTGGTAGTCGCGCCTCGGCGGGCTTTGCCAGCCAGCATTTTTCTCTAAAGCTAAAAAAAATCTATTAATCTCTGCCTGTGATTAAAAAAAAGTATACCTAGTTTTTTTTTCTATAAGTGAGAAATTATTTAAAGTTGGAACTCGAGAAATACATAGACTTATCTATAAGTACCAAATAAATCTTTTTTTTTAACAAAGAGTTTAAAATATTGTGGTGTGCGCTTTTGAAGACTGTGATTCAGGTAAATGTACAATAAGTTTCATATTTCGATTAAAAAAACAAATGAGCGAATTTTCCTCGATTCGTTTGTTTATTTATCTTGTAGGTATTCATTTGTTTTTTCCTTTTATAATTGTTTTTTTTTTTGGTAGGTATGCTATCTATGGATAGCATTATGGTTAAGAAAGCGAAGTTTTTTTTTGATAATGGCGAATTAATATATAGCTATGCGATCTCGGATTTAAGTAGGTCGTACTCTTGTCTGTAGGTCTAGTAAGTATTTTTTTGTGCACTTGTGGGTTATTTTTTATTTATTACTTAGGTTATTTAGGGTAAGGGGATTAAAAAGCTTTCTAGATTGGATCACAATTTTGAAATTTAAAAACAAAAAGCTTTTCCATACTTACATTCTTGTATAAAATGTAATAAATAGTTTTTTTTTCTAGATTCACTTACTAATTTTGCTCTTAAAAATAGCATAGCGTTGTTAATTATGTAATCATTAGTCCTACCATTTTTTTTTATTATTAAATAGTTTTGGAGAAAATCGAGTAATAATATAAAATAAATAGACTAAATAAAAACTCCACGACATTATACCAAGCTCAATATTATCCCCCTCCAAAATAAACATTTATTTGTTATAATCTTTATTAGTACGATTGATAGTCTCGCGTTTGTCCACTATCTCAATTAAATACAATTCATTTATTTGCATACCATAATGTGAATACAGATATTATGAAAGGCAGTACGATTATGGACCCTGTAAGAGCACAGCAATACAGTTTAAAAACAATTATTAATCTCACCTTATGGTAACAGATGACGTCGTTGATATTGGAGCACGCTTGCACATTGCACACACACATTCTTGACTAAAGACCCCACTTTCTAGCCATAAGGAAACAGATTCCCGCTGTCCATATTCCTACACTAAATCCTTCTTCATTTGTTTTTACAGTTCAAGCCATCGGATCCAGCAAAACAAAAGAAAGCACAAGTCAAAATGTCAAATGTCGTTACGAGAAGCCAAGCCAAACTATTGTTGAAATTACAAGAAGAAAAAGAGAAACTAGAACAAGAACTGGTCGACATAAAGGTAGCTAAAGCAGTCATCAATATCCTTGAAGGCACAAAGGATGAGGAACTGGAATTCTTCCATCATTTCAAAGTCCTCAATAACATAGATAGAGATCTACACAGAATGAAGATGTCTGACAAAGACTTTGAAGTCGAAATCAAAGAACTGTCCAAAGAACGAATGGAGCTTTGGACTTATTTGTTGGATAGTCAATTGAATTGTCTGGAGAAGAGGAGAGAATGCCAGAAGTTGACGAAGAAGAAGAAGGATCGGAGGTTGCTGCTGGAGATACTTATGAGGAAACTTTAAATGATGAAATGAAAGAATGCACTGTTTTATTTTTGATTAGCAGAATAAAACAACACTACTAATATAGTCATCTTAGTCAAAATAAGGTATGTATCTCGAAATTTGAGATACCCAGATATAATCTCGTATAATGGTATCTTGAAACCTACAACATATGGCCTACCATAAGTTGTGGGACGAGCCACTGGCGTACACCCTAGGCCAGTGGCGTAGCTAAATAATATCCTACTACTATTATAAAGGCGAAAGTTTGTAAGTATGGATGTATGGATGTTTGTTACTCTTTCACGTAAAAACTACTGAATGGATTTGAATGAAATTTGGCACAGGCATAGGATACACTCCGGAATAGCACATAGGCTACTTTTTATCCCGGAAACCCCAAACCCACGCGGCCGAAGCCGCGGGCAAAAGCTAGTAATAAATAATCATCTTTATTTATTTCATTATTTCACAAAAATAGTTAGGTAACAGGCACATGTAGTGAATCTTAAACAATAAGTGTGTTCACAAAGAATAACTTAATAAGTAACTTACGATTATTTAAGAACTAAAGGAAAAACTTTATTAACCTAGCATTATGTATAATTAGCGACTTGCCCGAGCTAGGTTTATAAAAACCTGTGTTTCGGGTCATCACTTACAAGATTATTGTTATGGGTGCATGTAAACAGAAATTAATGAATAACAACTTATAAACTAATGCTACAATCATACTAAAACTTCCAATAGTTTCTCTGTGTCTGTATAGTTAAGGTTCAGTAGATACTCCGTTATATGGTTGTGGATAACATGTTGTGAATTTTTGCATGCTTCGGGGCCCCTGTAGTGTGGGGCCCCTTAACGTTAACACGCCGCGCGGCTGAGGCTACGCCCATAGTGTACGCGACTATTAAACTCTAAGGTCAAAGTACACAATAATTTTTTGGAACATTAATTGCAAATATCTCTTTTCCTATGGGTTGTTTCCTATTTGTATGTACTACAAATATTGTAGAGAATTAAATTCCTTCCAGCATATTATAGAGGATCGAACTATTACCAAGCGGACGCCGGCGTTAGCATACCAATTATCTTTCTATGATGTCTCTAATTACGGTATTTAAAACGTTACATTCTTTCTTAAATGTCGGATAGTTTTCTAGATTCTTTCTTTCTTTAAATATACGAGTTTGTAGCTGGATATCTCAAATTCCGAGTTGAATGTACTAAGATGACTGGACTATAGATACACGGCTGAGATGGCGACTAACGAAGAATTGTAATAGAACATGACTTGTTATACGAAATCTAAATTAATTGGGTTTAATATATCAGCTTGATGATAAACAGTGATACACCTGGAAAAGATAATGTCAGAAAAATGCTAAGACCCCCAACTAATAGTGTAATAGTGTAATATAAACCTGTTAGATCGTTTTTATCGCCATCAAATTTTGTTCAACCTTTCAATGAAGACCTTTTAGCTAAAATAATAACAGCCTAATCAGTGACGTAGCTAGTCGTGGGTGAAAGGCTGCGTGGGTCGATGGGGTCTGACGCGATTGGGAGTTAAATATCTCATACTTAGAGAGAGTAAACATTTCTATTTTCGACGTCGGTCATTTTGTCCGATTTCGCCCACGCCTTAATCGATCTTAGCTACGCCTATAAGCCGAATCAATCTTTAAGACAAACTTATGCTTCTTTAGGTCAATCTGTGAAATTATTGAGTGTTGATAGAAAAATCAAATTGATTGATAAATCTATTGTTTTTTTTCTCTAAGGAAAGTCTTCTTATAAAATTATTGATTACATTTTTGGCACCGGTATCAGTGTTATAGCATGTGCCATTATTTATTATTAAAAAGTAAGATATTATTGTGTATTTAATATTACAATGGACCTACGTGTTTTCACGAGATGATTTAAATCTAGTAGATAAGTAAATGTGCGTACATAATATGTATATAATACTCGATACAATAGTAATGTCAAAATGATGATAGAAACATCGGCCTATATTTAAAATTTAACTGAAAATATTAAATATTGCACCTACCACAATTGTCAGATTAGAGTTTTTTATGGTGACCAAAAATTATCCATTGACGAATCCCGCTCTTGGGTGGAGCGGGAAACAGTGTCAGACTCCTACTGACTAAACACCTCACCCAGTTCCTTCTCTACCCTTCGCACTGGGCCAAGCCTTCCTTTCAGAAAGAGAACCTGGGCCTCAGTAGGCTTCGACCCTTTTGCAGAGTCCCTACGGTTTCTCTGGCAACTCCTTGAGGCGCGCGGAAACAGAGCGCGCCGTCCGACCCTTTTGCAGAGTGCCTGCGTCAGATTAGGGCTAGGATTGCCATTTTATTTTACAATAAAATAAAACATTGGAAACAATAGAGAACTTTAGGAGGAATAGAGAATTCTGAATAAAAACCGCATTCTAAATCTTTTCCTAAGGATTAAAGAAGGATTCCTTTCATAAATTGAATTGGTTAGTCTAAACTCTTGAGCCCCAGGTAAGCGAACTCACAGACAATAGGTATGCGAACCTACCTACCTATACCTACCTACCATACCTATTACCTTCCAAACCATATACCCATACCCATAGGGGTACCTTCGCATACCTATCTTTCTATTATGTCTCTAATTATGGTATTAGAAAGGTTAACGAAATTCTGACATCATTAAAAAAAAAATGGTTGCCTGTAAAGTCGGTTTTACGGGCGAAGATTTTACGTGACAACGTCTTTTTCTCGGTAGAATATTTATTGATATGAATATAATTAAATTGCACAATAGGAACAAGGAATTGAATGAAAATAAGAATTGCACAAATTTTAACTATAGAAATATATTTTGTTTACTAAAACATTGTACATGTAAACTTAAACTTAACTAATTCCTTGCCGATTCAATGCGCCTAATTCTCTAGTGCTGCGCGCGCGTCAGACCGATCATAGTTGAGTGGGAGAGAGACGCAAGGCATTCGGCGGGCCTCTCTCTCGTTCGGTGACTCATCGTAACGTTACCGAGCGTTACACTTTTTCATAAGTGACTCCCAGCCGCAACCTAATTTAAGACGTTGTCACGTCAAAAACCATTTAAAAAATAAAACCGAATTACCTATGAAGTTTTATTGAAGTCGGTTAAAATAATTCAACTCTTAACAAAATGTAAACATTTTGTAGAAGTTTGCAAACAAAAATATACGAAACAGCTGCTTTTTTTTGTAAGTTTTTTTTTAATGACTGAATTTTAATGTATTGTCATTTGATGCTTAGTATCCTATCCAATTTTGTCTTAAATAAATCTGTCAGTAAAAAAACATTAAGTTAAAAAGCTGTTAATTTTATGAGAATCTAATTAATTGTAAACAATATTATACAATATCAAGAATCTTGATTTTAGATGTAAGTACATAACTATTAAAATGTATGTTACAAAAGAAATATTAAACAAAATAAAACTTAAATGTTGTTTTATTAAACTTGTCTTCAATACATTTATTTATTAACTTTATGCACAAAACACAGTACAAAGGCGGACTTAATGACTTAGGCATTTTCTACCAGTCAACCTTAGGCGATTACCATCATACCACCACAACCACCACACCACCACCAACACACCAACACACCACCACCACCACCACCACCACCACCACCACCACTACCACCATCACCACCACCACCACCATCTATCTACTCGAAAACCACCAACCACCACCACTCCACCACCACCACCACCACTACTACCACCATCACCATTCCATTTCTGACCATTTACTCGAAAATCTGGTCTTGTCCTTACCATGTAAGACCTTATTCTTTCCTCCTTGTACCTATGTAGACTTGTCCTTACCACCTTTTGATCTTGAAGCGAACGCCAGCGATCGCGCGAGCATTAAAGAAAAGGTTTGCTAATTTTCCATATTTAAATTTATTTATGTAATAAATCTTTTTATTTACGTTCTTGGATAATTTATACCTATAGGGTACTATAGAAAAAAAAAACGCTCAATATTTTATAATCTACTAACGACCCGTTTCAGCTTCACACGGGTACTGGTATTGAATATATTGTGCATGTATTACACACATAAACTTTCATTTTGAATAACTCTATCTGTTAAAAAAACACATGAAAATCCGTTGCGTACTTTTAAAGATCTAAGCATACATAGGGACAACGGTAAGCTACTTTGTTTTATACTATGTAATGATGCGAACGCTTGTTATTCAACCGAATGGTGCGAAAATGGGATCAAGAGGGCTTGTAATTTATTGTTTTCTGCAGAAGTATGGAAAAGTGCTGGCGCTCTCTTCGCCATGATTTGTTACATTTATCGTGTCAGTCTGGAAACTTAATAACCCCCATTAGTCGCACTTTAAACCCAGTAAATTTATTTTCTTCTAAAGTTTAATAAAGAGCGTTGATTGACCCTCACCTACGGCTCGGGCGATTTCCGCCTTGATTTTAATTCTACTGTTGTTCTTTTTCATTTAGAGGCACTGAAGTACAGTTGCTGAAGACCAACTAATAGAAGCAGAGCACTACCTACTACCTGTCTACCTATGTAGGTCACCTACAATCTAGGTACATATCGGTGATCTGCACAAGTCCGAGGCCATGTGCTTTCACGGCTCTCGGAACGCGTCACCAACGGGTTCCCAACTAACGGTAGGAGGAGTTCACATCGGCGTCGGGTCGACGATGAAGTACCTAGGACTTGTCCTCGACAGCCGATGGAATTTCGAGGAGCACTTCCGACGTCTGGCTCCCAAACTCAATCGGACGGGGGCTGCTCTCAAGCGGCTCCTGCCGAACCTTGGGGGTCCAGACGCCTTCTGCCGGAGGCTCTACGCCGGCATCGTTCGGTCCATGGCCCTTTATGGGGCACCAGTGTGGGCGCCGTCGCTGCGTAAACGCCCGGCGGCCCAGCTGAACGCCTGCCAGAGGGTCATGGCCATCCGGATGGTGCGGGGATACCACACGGTGTCCCGCGAGGCGGCGAGCCTCCTGGCTGGCCGGTAGGCCAGCAAGCAGGCTCGCCGCCTCCAAATCCCATGGTTACCACCATGGGATTTGGAGGCGGCGAGCAACAGTCCTTGCACGCATGCACGATCAGCGCGTGGAGATGCAACGCCGGGGCGAAACTCCGCTGCCCGAACATGTCGAGGCGTGGCGGAAGGAGCTCCGGCGGGATCTCATGGTGAAGTGGAAACAGCGACTGTCACAACCCAGCGCTGGGCACACCGTAATCTCGGCGGTAGTGCCCCTCTTTGAGGCGTGGCTGGATAAACCTTACGGCGTCCTCACCTTCCGCATGACGCAGGTTCTCACCGGACATGGGAAGTTCGGGAGAGTCCTGCATCGGATTCGTGCGGAAGAGACGTCCGCGTGTCGCCACTGCGAGGCGAGCCCGGAGGACACGGTGGAGCACACGGTGGAGGTGTGCCCTGCTTGGGAAGAGCATCGCCGTGTCCTCGTGGAGGTGATCGGCGGCGGCGACCTCTCGCGCCGGGCCCTGGTTCAGGCCATGGTCCACAGCGAAGAGGAATGGCAGGCGGTCGCCTCCTTCTGCGAAGCAGTAATACTCGTAAAGGAGGAGGCCAACCGCATAAGGCAAAGGCAACAGCGCCCTCGCCGTAGCCATCGCCGCCGCGATCCTGCCGATATCTGGCCACCGTAGACACTGGCTCGCGGACGGTGGCAATGGGTAGCTCGCCGTCCGGTCGTCTGTTAAGTCCGTTCCTGCGCGCCTCAAGGAGTTGTCAGCAAACTGTAGGGGCCCTTCAGGGTCGAAGCCTCCTGGAGCCTAGGGTGGTGCAAACTGTTACCTCGACTCTAGGAATAAGGCAAGGAAGGTACGGGGTAGGTTTTTTAGTCAGTAAGAGTCTGACACTGGTCTCCCGCTCCGCCCAAGAGCGGGTTTCGTCATTCGATGATTTTCACCTACCATAAAAAAAAAAAAACATATCGGTGATTGTTTCGTCTTATTTTGAACCCTTAAAGTTTCGAGTGCACAAATTATATCAAAGTAAAGTAAATACATTTTAGTGTTTTCATCAAATATCTACATTATTTGTCTTTGTTTAATTTTAATTCTCTTTGAGGTCATTATTTCTTTTTAATTGATATAAACTGGTGCGATCCCACTTGATGCAAGAAAATCTTGCCCCAGTGCGAAAGGCGAAGAAGGAACGGGGTGGGATGTATAGTCAGAAAGAGTCTTTCACTGATTCCCGCTCCGCCTAAGAGCGGGATTTGTCATCGGATGATTTTTGCCCACCATAAAAAAAACCCACCTGATGTTAAGTAGTGATACAATATTTGCTGGTGAGACGTACTGGTTTATTAAAAACTTAATTTAATAGCCTTGAAGTCACTTAAATTATAATTCACATTCACTCACTCAGTAGACGAGAAGAACACTGCAATGCTGTTTTGCAATTCATCACATCATACAATTCCTACAATCTTTCACACACAAGGGCTCGTAACTCTACCGTAGCAGTCTACGAGCTACGAGCTACGCCGTAGTATCTTGCGTAGCACCGCGTAGCAAGACTACGCGAATGCTGCTACGAAGATTTTGTGAAAATAAGAAATGAATGTGAATAGGGCCGGAAAGGTTCAGTATTGCAGACAAATTAAGATTTAAAATTATATTCACGTTTTTTTTTTTTAACCAACAAAGCATACAATATTATACACGCTAAAGATTCAACATTGTTACATTTCATAGTGTAGCCTTAATTTAAGGCTGCATTAAACATTAAACATAGGAGGAGACAGCAACTAAGTTATCTATTAACATTTTGATCGTCGTTAGGCCAAACATTTAAAAAAAAAATTGGAAAAAAAGTAAGAATTACGAATTGGGAACAATGGAAAGAATGGAGGGAGGCCCTTGCCCTGTATTGGGGCAGTATGGGCTAGATATAATAATAATAGTAAATACTAGCTTTTGTCCGGGGCTTCGCGCGCGTACATAAAATATAGCCTATGTCATTCAGAAGTAAAGCAGCTTTCTATTGTTGCTAAAATTTTTCAAACAAACAAAAAAACAAAAAAAAAAAATAAAAAAACAAACTTTACCTCTTTATTATATTAGTGTAGATGAAAACTTGTTTATAAATCACAATTTGAATAAATCTTTCAATATGAAAACGCATGAAACTGCAGCCGTGACCTCGGCATCAGGACGAGGACATCTATTTTAGTACAACATTAATGATCGGCCTCACTACTTCCACAAACTTCACAAAAAACTTCCATAGCAAACATTTGAAAACCAACCTTAATATCTCACATATAAAGCTTAACTTCCTTTGCAGCTTTGTTACTCGATCAACAGCCATTCTGAATTGGACTTTATTATTTAAAAAATAAAGTTGATATTTGTTTGAGTAGTAAAAGGCTTTATGCCGCCTACATATGACCTGGGATTGAGCTATTCCCGGCAGTCTAGCTCGGCCCGTCAAACGATATGAGTGATTTTTATGTATTGATATTTGCATAAAATAAATTTATAAAAAAATATTTGTGATTTCAAAGCAGTGTTCCTGATTTTGAAGCAGTGTTGCTTGGGATATATTGTTTGTAAGTATTCTGTATCTTTATAAAGTTCTTACGAGTATATTCGTAGGATTTGTTTTGTTTTGGGTATTTTGCTCGTAAACAAAATGTTGGGTAAAACCCGGAACCTTTCTCCTTTTTGTATATCATTTATTATCTAGTCTCCTTTGTTAATAATTAATTAAATTATATACTTACATATATAATTGTGTATGTATGTATGTATTAATTTTTAAATAATTACATAGTATAAAACAAAGTCGCTTCCCGCTGTCCCGACGTAACGGATTTTGATGCGGTTTTTGTTAATAGATAGAGCAGTTCAAGAGGAAGATTTATATGTATAATACACAAATTGAATATCACATTGTACCTTTGCGAAGCTGGGGCGGATCACTAGTAAACTATAAAACAAGGTATTGGAATTATGGAAAAAAAATCCGAGTCGTTTTTTGTGGCGGGTAAAAATCATCCAATTATAAATCCCGCCCTTGAGCGGAATGGGAAATAGTGTCAGATTTTTACAGACTAAACAACCTACCCCATTCCTACGTTACCATTTACACCAGGGCCAGAGTCCTCCTTTCAAATGCGAACTCTTGGCCCCAGTTGGCTTCGACCCTTCTGCAGGGTCCCTACAGTTTGCCGACAAGTCCTTGAGGCGCGCGGGAACAGTGCGCGCCGTCGACGACGGGCCTTGGTCTGGACGGTTACCAGAAATGCAATATGTGTGCGGACACCAGTGTCCTCTTGAGGCATAAAATAAAACATTATGGATGTCAGTGTTTCCTGATGGCTACAATCCGGGAATCTTTAAGTCAAGAGTGAATAGGTTACTTCTAGGTAAGCGCGCTCCATCGTCGACCGCATCGTCGCTTTCCATCAGGTGAGATAGCGGTCAAGCGCGAACCTATAATCAATAAAAATATATATATCTATATATTTTAATGCTTGATCTTTTAGATTTGTATTAAAAGTTAAACATATTTATAACAAGCCGTTTATTTTTTTTGGTAATCAGTTTATAATTTCATACAATTTCTTCCTGCCCTTGACTCGTGTTCCTTGGGGTCGGCGGTACACTTTTTAGAGTTTCGAACCTTAAAAGGAAAAATACAGAACCCTTATAGAAGATCCTTTATGCAATGTTTGGTAGAAACTGCAAACAAAATTATTTTCGATTTTTTTTTAGGTCGGATAGGACAACACCTTCTAGTCCCAAGCTAAGTAGAGCTTGTGGTATTATAAACATACTTATATAGTCATATTACTAAAGACACAAATACTATAGACACTGAAAGAATTATCGTGCTCATCACAAAAACATTTATCCTGGATGGGAATCGAATCCACGACCTCCGGCATAGCAATCAGGGCCGCTGACTCCTAAAGCAACAGGCCAGTCAATTCGATAACAATTCTAAGTATGCTAAGTTTTATCAAAATCCGTTCAGCATTTCGAGTGAGAAGAAGTGACAAAAATACAGTCAGAAACTTATGACTTTATTCCTAGTGGTTCAGTGAATCGAAACCGCGACACAATGGCAGCGCTATTGTGTCGTTGGTTCGATTCCGACACGGAATCAAAATAGTTGTATGATACAGTAGTAAGTTCTCGTATAGGACGTCTTTTTTAATATGACTGTGATGTTTCTACAGCATAAGGACATCTACTACTATAAATACAGGTTTTCATGGAAACCTAATTCAGGCACCAGTCTCTCACTTGGTTAAATTCCAGTGTGTATTTTGTAAAGTTTTAGCCATAAAAAAACTGTGTGATGAGAAAATAGACGTTTTATATTATTACTAGCCTTCTGCTAACGGCTTCGCCCGCGTGAATATATCATCCATACAAACTTTAGACCTCCATTACATAAGTTTAGAAGCTGAATTTTGAAAAACCTTTTCTTAGTATTCGCCTACGTCATAAAAAAGAAGGAAGGAAGCCTTGTGCAAAATTTTACGCTCCTAGACCCAGTAGTTTTGGCTGTGCGTTGATATGTCAGTCAGGCAGTTTCTCCTTTTATGTATATAGATTATTTATTAAGTAGGTAAATTATTATCGCTGCAAGTTTATGTAGTATAGTTACTACGCGGAAAATAAGTTGAACCAAAATGGCTATCCGCACGGTTTCCTTGATTACGCGCAGCCGCGTTTTGATTGTGACCTGATTTGGCTTAACCTTTCGAATACTGTAATTAGAGACATAATAGAAAGACAATAGGGTTTTAACTTATTTGCGTATTGTACTAGTATTAGCTAAGCAAAGTGTTGTCTAACTAACTCTGTCTCCCTCCCGTAGGATACACGCGTAATGTTACGTTAAGTGAAACAAATAAACAAAGTTGGCGGCCACGTTGTACAAGCCCGCGGGACGCATGCGCGTGTTTACGGTATTGATTCAATGCAATACGTTATGCAATACATATAACCATTACGGTATCGGTATACCTGTAGCTCAATTTGGAGAAAGCCTTACCTGTAGAGAGGTTAATAAAGAATACTCTCGTTAATTTTATGTATCTAAAATTTATTTTTAAAAATATTAAAATAACCAACTACAAAAAAAAAATATGATGCTAGACTTACAAAACCAAATAATTTTGTAAACAAGCATAATTTTTTGGAAGAGATAAAAGCCGTTTTCTGGAAGAAATAAAAGGCATTTTTTTATACCTGTAGCGTAGGCTTAGCTGATGTCTTACCTGTTGATATTGGTACGACAAGCGTCATCAAGTTCCTAACTCCTTTCCAGAGCTATGATAATGTGGAGGGTGGGGTGTGTAGGTTGGTGGGGGTGGGTTCCGGTTTGATCTCTCTTGCCTTACGAAAATTAATTGTACATCAAATGGAAATTCCCGCAATAAATTTCCATAATACTGTGGAAAAAAAGTCTGATTTAAGTACCATCCATTCAGTTTTGTTCAAAGAATGACTTTAAAATTTTTAGTTGTTTGGTACTATGTCAAATTCAAACCCATAAAAAAAAACTAATAGATAAAATCTTAACAAATTGTGAAAATAAACATCTTTGTTACCCTTTGTTGTGGCTACATCTTAGCTGTCTACTGTCTTATATTTCTTATTGAGCTCAATCTACTTGAGAAAGTTCCAATATGAGCGCTCCATTGAAGTTTTGAATCGATAGTTACAACTAAAAACACAGTTTCTGTATAGCATTAAGTTTTTACAAGCTTTTATTTAGTTTCACCTGTCCCGTTGTCTGTCGTTCTGTAATCAAATCTTGCAACTTAAATTTGATCCACTTCCCGGTTTCCGATTGAGCTGAAATTTTGCATGCCGGTGTAAATCGCATGACAATGCAATATTATGATGACATGGAGCTGATCTGATGATGGAATCACGAGGTAGCCATAGGAACTCTGTAATTAAACGGCACAACCACGTCGAGTTTGGGCTCGTGGGAATCGTCTTAACGAGTTTTAATTATATAATTATAGACCGCTGCTATAAAAGCTTGTTATGAAAAAAAAAATATTTTCATTAAAAACTTGTTTTACAGTCATGATTTAGTTATAGGTCAACTTGTGGGACTAAAGAAAATTTAAAAAATATAGTTATTTTCATATTTAGTAGGAGGCTATATAGTTGTGAGCTATTTCGAAAGAACAGCCAGACTTTCGTTGCCATGCAAGACAACCGCATCTTTTCTATCTACTGTATAAATAATAAAAGTTTCATCAGCAAATAGAAATACATAGAAAAAAATAGCCACTATAAATTAGAAAAAGAGAAGGACCAAAAATTGAACTCTGAGGCATTCCAAGATGGGTAAAGATTTAGTAAAGATCCCTAGTGCATCATCCCATTAACGGTTATTTTTTGCTGCCTGTGAGATATACTGTTTGGTGTACAATAAAGAATTAAGAATTGAATTGAATCAGCAGTTCATGTTCGAATTGCGTTATGACGTCATTTATAAATCTATATAGAGTATGGTTAACGCAGTCAAATGCTTTTGAGAGGTCACAGAATATGCCAACAGCATCCTGGGCATTTTACTAGGATTCCAAATTGTTATTGATGAGTTTCACTCTTGTATCCGTTCTTGACCTTCTTTTCGTGATATCAAACTGATAACTAATTAAAATAATATTTATCCTATTTGTATTTATATGAGACATCTGGTTAAAATTATAAAAAAAGTAAGAAAAAGAATTTATTTGATTCAGCACAAGATACAAGACAATATATAGTATAATAACACGAAATCAAAAATGAAAACAAAGAAGCAAAAAATATACAGTTGTGTGCCACGGCTTCACCAAAATATATATATCCAAAAACCAAACAAAAGTATGTATGCGTGTATTTCTAATTGTTTCAGGAAAACCTTCTTCTACTTCAGCTCGATTAACAGATTAATTCAATAACCATGGTACGCCTCCGAGACGAAGCTCCTCCATCACCAGAGGTGGTAGAATATATTCCCATGTATATTGAACGTCGAGTAACAAACCGCGAAATCTACAAGACCTTTCTAAAACAACTCCTAGAAGACTTCCTTCCACCTCATGACAGAGCTCAAGATGAACTGGTTGAGAAGCTGCCAAGGTTTATATTCCTACCTGACAATCCCACGCCTGCTCAGATGTTGATCTATGAAAAATTGTGTCAGAAGAAAATGAAGCTGTTGAGACTTCAACAGGAAAGAGATGAACTTACTATGTGGTTGTGGGCTTTTTATAATGAGGAGTTTCCAGGTAAGAAATTCTTTAGAACAGATTTTTTAGACTGGTAGTGAATGCCTTGTTGTACGATTATTAAGTCCGCTTACACACCACTACTGTAAATCAGAATCACCGTCTTCATCTAGTATCCGGTTTTTTCTTTCATTCCGCGATCACTAACTGCCTTTTCTTTTACATCATTCTTTAAACAATTCATCCATATTTTCTTAGACATCCCCTTACTTCTCTATCCAACTGTATACCTACTTAAAATCTTATGGTTATAATATTTTCAACAAAGATCAAGGCAAAAGGTTCTTCTTTATCTTTTCAAGAGACTTCTTGGATACGGTTTTAAGTTCAAAGCCTAGGAGGTCAAGGGATACGAAATAATCCTTACTTAACTTTCCTTACAGATGTGACCCATGAACAGTGCCAAGAACAAGAGAAGAAACTAGTGGCTGGGAAGCAGAGATTTTACCGTGTTGGAAAACAGCTTAAAAAGTGGCTGCTAAGAATGCAATCAGTATACAGGCACTAAATAATGAAGTAAAAATCGTTACATAAAAACTCGTAAAATTAAGAGACCTAAACTCTGATGCACATGAAAACTTTTTTAGTTTATTTTAAGTGTATGTGTGTATTTTAAGTCAAGGAAATAATAACCGTGCATTTTTTTATTAAAACCAACTAGTGCTTGGCTGCGATCCGACCTGATGATAAGCAGTGAAGCAATCGCTAATAGTAAAATTATTTATGGACGTAGTGTTTTTCAGCGCTGTGGCTCTGTTTTACACATGAGTCCCAGCTTTTGCTGAGCACCAGCCGTTTTGTGCGGGTGTGTCGCATTATTATTATTTTTTTAATTACCTATTTAGTTGTTTTTGTTTTTATTGTATGCGCCATAATCTCGCGCAAATAAACGTTTTTTCTTTCTTTCTTTCTTCTTTCTTTCTTTCACACATTTGAAGTTCCCTGGCTCCTGAATTAGTTAGAAACTGTTTTACAGGGGTCAGTTAATCGTTGATGGTGAAGCTAGCTTTGAATACACCTAAATTATAATCGGACAAAAGACTACAGCAGGTGAATTAGTCTTTTGATGGGCGTGATGTAAACGACAAGGCGATGCACTTAGTTCGGACCATACAGATTTCAATACCGTAAGAGTTGATACTCGCCGTACGTCAGGTTGTCCGATGGTAGAAACATTCTGCTATATTGAACTTAATAAAACTACCTATTGCATGAAAATACACCTGATTCATGTCTACAATTTATAATGCTTCAGGGTAGCATAAATATAATTAAGTGCTAGTAAATACCATTTCCTTGACTTAATACTGCTCTCATACACTTGCGAATTGTTTTATTGTAGTTGTGGCACACTCGTGAGTCACACCAGGGAGCTTACCATGACCTCTTATGGATATATTCTATAAATGATAAATGATGATAAATGATAAATGATATTTATTTTTGTAAATAGGTTTTTCACAACACTTTTACACGTCATTTTTGTTTTTTTTGTCAGTTTAAACTAGATGAGTCCGGTGTTTCCTAGCTGACTACCCTGAGAAGAAACACCGAAACAAACTCAGGGGTAAATGCCCAGTGAGCCCAGTGAGTCAATTTCCTTATATAAGCAGGCCTTTATCTGAAACATTAGAAATCATACTATAATAGCTCAGTCGAATACCAATCTACGGCCACAAAACAATTTTTAATATGTGGTTGTATAGGATTCTAAATAGGAACTTCTTAAAGATCGCTTAATTTAACATTAATGCCGCTCAAAAGACGGTCATTAGCTGTGAAACACAGAGTATGCAGCATATCATGCGATATCACGAAAAGTCTATAGAAAAAAGGTTAACGAATTTTGAGCTTATTTCGTGTACGGATAGGTACGTTACTTGGCAAACCAGTCGAAGGCCTATTATAACCAATATTATAAAAAAAAGGTACAAAAACCCCAAGCAGGAGTGAAACTGAACTAGTTTCACTCCTGCTACAGGTCATGGTAAGCCCCCCGATCGTTTTAAGATCATCACTTTCTATTAAACTCTCATTGCAATTAAGTCTACATAAGTGTCTATAATATTACGTATTTTCCTAACTATTTATTACATAGATAAATAATATTAATAAATGTCTACGATATAAAGAAAACAACAGAAAGCTGTTTTTTTCCAGTAAAGAATAAAACAGTTTTAAATGAAAATTCAATTATGTAGGCTAGAACTGAATGGAATGAATATGATGTCAATACATCTTATCATACATGTTCAGTATGAAAAGGGCTCTGATTGGATTATCCTTGAGTCATCGAATCAGAAATGAAGATGAGAACCGTAGAAGAACCAAGGTTACAGACATAGCCCGAAGAAATGCCAAAATTTTGTAGTTATGGGCAAGACACATCGCAGAATAGATGGTCTTTGGAGACGAAAGGTTCTGCAGTGGTGATTGCGTACCGGAGGAGGCAGCGTTGGAAGGTCTCCCACAAGGTGAATTGATAACCTGGTGAGAATCACGTGAACTGATTGCAAGACTGGTCCCTAAGTTCCGAGATACGAGATAGGTACAATGTAAATTAGCTCAAAAAAAAAAAAAATTCTTATTCCCGGAAATTCACGGTAAATTAATATGCTCGATTGTACGTATATGGTGGAGATACCACCCATACGCACAATTGTCTTTGGGAACACATACATTTTATAAAGCTTAGGAATGGATGCAACTGTGTGTGAACTGTGTTTGCTGATAGTTTACAACTTAGGGGTCTTTAAGTCAAGAGTGAAAGGAGAAAGATAGAGAAATGGGATAGTGCTGTATAATTAATTTATTATAATATCATAACTAAGTATTGTATGTCCTAAGACCATAAATGGTCTATCAAGTTTGCATTTTTTTTTGGCAATTTTTATTGCGCAAAATTGGTCAACAAATAGAATTATAAATAGCAATTAAACCTTAATTGCGTAATATATTTCCGAATATAGTCCAGCAAGATCTTGCAATTGAATTACTGACGAATTTTGTTCCTTCGAACTTCGTTCGTTTAAAATATCTTGGCTATATCGCCGAGCTACACTGCTACATCGCTGCAACTATTGCTTTGTGTTAAGCGATATAATCATCAACTTGCTGGTTATAGAATTGCAGCAAAAAATTGCTACAAAACTAGCCCGTTTCGAAGGACCTTTAGTTATAGGATCGCTGATGACGCGTCTGTATGGGTGTTATAATAAAATTTTATAAATAAATGTATCTAGTAAATGGTCTTTTGGATTCTAATCCAACAAACGGTTTGTTTGCGGATGAATGAAAGACGAATTCTCTTGGCATATCAGAAATACTTTGAGAGGGACTGATGTACTAATTTTTTTTATGTAAATTTTTTTGGTTTTAACTTTAATGATTAAATGGTGTTACATAATAATCTGAGTGTCTAATAAATGTCTTATAAGTCTTTAAAATAATATTAGTAATAATTGATGTCGCAGACATATTGTCTTGCTATTTCTGATGTCTTCATCTTGAGGGTACTCGAAACTCGAAACGGTGATGATGTAAAAATTGGGAATACATGTAGGTATATGAAAAAAAAAATTAATCAGTTCAGTAGACTTTTTGTTTTTCTCACCTAGACGCCACTTTCTTTGGCGGCCGTTCGGGTGTCATGGTGTTTGACGTCAACAAACCTATTGGACTTCTCATTTTTCTTAGCAGCATTGAACCTTTATAACTTCATTCTTGATGAAGGTATTTTATAAATTCTTTCATATTTGTTTATTATAGCTAAAAAAACAGCTTACGTACCTACTAGTTGTTCTTGCCAACCAACGTAGTTCCTGTGTAGTTAAAAAAACTTGTAGATGGCGCTGTAAAAACGTATGACGTGCTATTGATATTGTAAGGGCGGCTTGCACGTCTCAGTTAAATCTAAATTTAGTGTGATTTAAACTCGACTTAAGCTTAAATCGAACTTAACGCATTGCACGACATCGGTTTAGCGTAAAGCTAGACTTAAAGAAATGTCAAATTTAAACCGGCATGGTAGGCGGTTTAAATTGCTAAACCTAGATTTAGTGAGGTCAGTTTGTTGTCAGATGTCATAAACAAAAGCAAACGTCAGTTTGCGTCAAGGATCTTGTATCTTTATCCTACGGATAGTCTGGATTGACGACGAAGCAATATTGCAAACTCTATATCAGCATTTATCAGCACTTTATCAGCTTGCTTTCGTGGAGTATAGTCAAAGTCAGTTAACAACGCGGAAACGTTTAACAGTTTGTAAGAGTTTGTCACACTCAAGAACTCTCTGTATTCATAGTACTTTTTTTTCATTTTTAAGCCAATTTTTGCCAATACTTGCCAAGTTACAATGTACGCACTATCGACCATATCACACGGTCCCCGTTTTACCTCGCTACCCCATTTCTTACCCCATCTTCCTTTAAATTATGATTTTCTCATTATTTTTAATATTTTCACCACTACTGCTCTCAAAACGGTGAAGGAAAACATCGTGAACAAACCAGTGTCCCAGAACCAAAAATTCGAAGACATGTGATATCCACAAATCCGCACTGGCCCCGAGTGGTGGATTATTACCCATTCCTTCTCTTAGAGAGGAGCCCTGTATTCCGACAGTGGGAACATTAAAAAGTTAGTCTATGTAATTACTGTACTAATAACACATTGAACTTCTTTAGGACAGAGCTCAGAATTTTACAACATGCAACATGGCGCGAATACCATTGCTTTATTAAATGGTTGCTTGCTTTATTAATTAATTACCAATGCTTTATTAAATCTCGAACTTGTTTAGCCTAAAATTGTCCCGTAATACGTAGATAGTGTACACAATAGATGATCGAGATAAAAAATCCGTTTTTTAACTTTACTCTTCAGAACTTTTTTGAGGTTGTCGTAAGCTTTCCGGTCACTCCTTTATAATATCCTTGGTTTTTTATATTTGAAACGTTCCATACCTCCAAAAAAGTAAAAAAAATGTGTTAAATATCCAGCACAATTATGAAAAATGGAACGCAAATGAATGAACGAAAAGAATGAAACGTGTTAAGCTAGGTTTAGTTAAGTCGAGTAGATTTCGAGACTAGTAAGACGCTACTAATACAGTTTAAGTTAAGTCGAGCTTAATGACTAATGCGACTTTAACAAAATCTAGTTTTAAGAGCAGGTCGTGCAAGCCGCCCTTAATCATAATTGACGGTTTCGGGGATCCTTTAAGACCTATAACTTTTTGAAGTGTTATATTTGTATGTTTAGGAGATAAGAGTATTCAAAATGGTATTAAATCTATGTGTAATAATCATTTCGTTTTATTTCAAGTCCCCTATCAACTTTCCAACCTACTATTATACGTAATTTTGTTTTTGACCTTTT
The DNA here is from genome assembly GCA_029852875.1 of Mythimna loreyi. Lineage (NCBI taxonomy): Eukaryota > Metazoa > Arthropoda > Insecta > Lepidoptera > Noctuidae > Mythimna > Mythimna loreyi. Next base: position 16,934,544 of record CM056801.1, on the reverse strand, counting down.
TTGCCTGTATTTACTTTGTTTACCTATTTTATTTTCTAAACCTAAAGCTTTTTTAAGGTTGGTTCTGAGAATGTGGCCTCACCCTTTATGCTTTAAAAGTACCAAAAAAGTAAAAACGTTGATTTATGAAAAAATGCTAATTACTTTGTTTTTCCGTAGAGCAACCATTTTTGGTCCTTCAATATACCTATATAAGTTAGCTTAGCGGTACTATCGCGACGCTATACCTATAAACCATACACAGGGTGTTCCAATCGGAAATGTACGCTCTCTTCAGAGCTGTCAGGATGGCAAGAGAATCCAAGGCGGCCTCTGTAAGCATTTTGAGTGACTCAAGATCGTCACTCGACCTGCTGAGGAGTCCGTCGGTCACTCACCAACTGGCACTACAAATAAAGAGAGACGTTCGCAAAATCCGAGAGGAGGGCAGAGAAGTGAGGTTCTTTTGGCTAAGGGCTCACGTGGGAACTGTAGGGAATGAGAGGGCGGATGTACTAGCAAAGGAGGCAGCGCTGAGGGCGACGGCAGTGGACTACAACAAAGTCCCCGTATCATTCGTGAGAAGGATGATACGGGAGGGGACTATCAAGAAGTGGCAAGCGCGGTACGAGTCCTCCAGTACTGGAGCGGTGACGAAAGTGTTCTTCCCTGACGTCCTAGCGGCGAAAAGAACACTCAGAGACGCAGTCCTGACGCCGCTCCATATACAAATCTTAACAGGGCACGGAGGATTCTCAGCGTATCTCCACCGTTTCCACCTTAAAGGTAGTCGACCCTGGTTGCGATGAAACCGTATGGCACTTACTATTTGAATGCCCAAGGTTTTGTCGCGACAGAATGGAGCTGGAACAAAAGATCGACATCCAGTTTAGCCAGTCGACACTCCAAATCGTCATGGAGAGTCCAGCTACCAGGACAACATTCTTGGAGTTCGCTAGCAAAGTTGCCTCAGTCGCGGCTAGGGCTAACAAAACCCCGACCGCACAAAACAGACTGCCATCTGAGCCGAATACACTAACAAACACGACACCATTAACAACAACAACGACAATTAACAACACACAGACAGCACCAAACAACACAACATCAACTCTAAACAATAGAACACAAATCACACACACGGAACAACAGCAAGTCGAAACGGCAGCAGCAGCGCCAGCAGAAGCCAGCCTACAGTTGGCTCCCAACACCATGCCCATCACGCAGTTCCTGGCAAGTGCCGGACACGGAACACCAGGTATAAAACTGCGTGGAGTCGCCCTGTTCATGAACAGGGACACGGAAAAACTGGGTATAAGCTTCTGCGTAGGTTCAAGCCGAGCTGGGGCCCGTATATTCATCTCGCCAGGCCTTGCCGCCCTGATCAATGGGAGCACTACTAAAGCGAGCATGAAAGGCAGCAAGTACGCTGCACTGCCTCAAGTGGAAATAGCCACTCACCGATGCCGTGTAGTGCGATCCAAAGGCAAGACGATAGCACTATTCGAGCGGGGAGTGGAGACTCCATTTGCTCAGGCAAGCTCATTGCTCCAGAAGATCAGGGAAACAGGAGAACATACACCAATCGCGCCCCGCACCATAAGTGTAGATGCGATGGCTGTGGGCTGGGAAAGAGGAGACGTCGCAGACCGCTTAGGCTGTCTGAAGGCCTCAGAACGTCATAAGGTCATCGTCTACGAGGACACAGGAGAGAGCCTGAGTTTCCTCAGAGCTCCTCGAAGTCCAATAGCCGACGAGACGAGCCCTGCGACAAGTTCCACCACCCTGAGCGGATCGGAAAGGGCCCAGCAAAAGGCAGCTGCTGAAAAAGCTGCAAAGGAGCAGGCTAACACCATCAGCCCTGAGGACCGGGCCAAGTCGAGGAGTCGCCTGAAAGCCATCGACACCTTCCTCACCGCACTGCTCCCTAGCACAAGCCGTGACTCACCTTCCACAAGACAGGAGTTAGCCCTAAAAAGGTTCTTCAAAAAGAAACCTGAAGAACCAAAAAAGCAAGTTCCCACACCCACAAGAGCCGAGAAAGGGCATGTCAGCCCGCCGATCCTCGCTCTGAATTCAGGCATCACGGATCACGTGAAGAGCGCTTTTCTCGAGTATGTAGCAATCGTGAGAGCGACCAGGGAGGTCAATCTCATGACATGCAATAAGATCATTGTGACCTATAAACGTCGGAATGAGAGACTGTTAAGCATACTGCTCGAGAAAGCGGGAGCAGCTGTGTACGACAACGCCACGTCCCAAGTGATTGCTGGGGAAATGACGGGGTCGTACATGGCTGCATATAGCGCAACGAGCGGTTTCGTGGGTCTGGATGAAGAGGAATCGGAACGCAGTGGGAAACTTAAGTTCAAAACTCCAAGGGATGACCCAATGGTGGTTACCGCCAAATGTACCAAAATAATGCTGGACGACAGGATCCTTGAAATGGCTCAGTCCATTTCCGGGACTACGGAACTCCCAGCATCAGAGGAGATTTGGACGGTACCCAGCATAAAATGGGTCAACGGAGTCCCTGGTTGCGGCAAGACAACATGGGTAGTGCAGCACTTTGACGAGAAAACGGATGTCGTAGCCACCACGACGACCGAAGCTGCGAAAGATCTCAGAGAGAAGCTGGTGCACCGCTTAAGAGATCGCGCGAAGACAAAGGTGCGCACTATGGCCTCAATTTTATCCAACGGGTTCAGTCAGCAAGAGAAATGCTACCGCCTCACGGTAGACGAAGCTCTGATGAACCACTTTGGGGCCATAGTCATGGCAGCAAAGTTGTCTGGTGCAAGCGAGCTCGTTCTCGTCGGAGACGTGAATCAGTTACCATATTTGGAGAGGGAGAACCTATTTCAGCTTAGGTATACCCGCCCAAATCTGGTGGCTGGTATCACCCATGAACTGCTCTGCACACACCGAAATCCCATGGATGTGGCGTACGCACTAAGTGAGATATACTCCGGTATATACTCCTCCCAGTCGTCGCTGTCACGGGTACACTCCCTGAGGGTGGAAAGTTACACAGGAGCGCAAATACCGAGAGTCACCCAGAATACTCTGTTCCTGGTTCACACGCAAGAAGAGAAATCTTCCCTTGCCGGCCAGGGATATGGGTCTGGCGAAGGTTCGCGCATACTAAACATCCACGAGGCTCAGGGGCTAACCTATGACAGTGTTATAATCGTTAACACCAAACCTAGGAGGTTCCAGATCCGCGATAGCGTCTCCCACGCGGTTGTGGCGGTGTCGAGACATAAAGTCAGTTGCGTCTACTACACCGATGACGCCGATGACGCCACAGGCCGCTTCGTAAAGAAGGCGATGAACGCACCGACTAAATCGGTCGTCGACTACAATCTGAAGACGGCCATAAAACATCGAGACTCGCCTGTCGTGGAGGCTCTGCTGTCACTGGCTAAATCCCTGGTCGGTAGCAGGCACGCACCTCCTCCCTAATAATAATGTACATCCCACTCCATATAACCCAAACCCCAAGCAAACCCTACCTTAAAACCATAGTAATAGAAATTAGTTACTAAGAAACAAATGTTACCTAAAATTAAGAAAATTGTACCTAAACAGTGAAACAAAACATTAAAAGCTTGTGAATGATAAATATTGTAAAAAAAATAATAATATATATATATATATATAAAAAAAAAAAAAAGTTTATATAAATGGACTCACGTAGATTTTAAGACTAAGTTAAGAAAGTGTCGAGTGAGGACACGATATTGTAAATTAGAATAATGTAAAACCTATAAATAAAAAACCCCAATAAAAAAGAGCGCGGACATAATATAAGTCTGCGGTAATATACTACTTTAAAAAAAAAAAAAAAAACCATGCACAGCGCCATCTAGAAATAATCATACAGAACTTCGTGAACCATGTTCATGAATTCATTATCTTACATGAGGGTGTATTTAGCTCGTAGAGTACCTATATTCGAGGTTTACTTCTAATTAGCGCCATCTAGTAATATCTGAAGGTTGTTTATATAACTGTAACGATGTTTATACAGCGCCATCTACAATTTAAACGGAACTGCACAGGAACTACACTGGTTGGTAAGAACAACTTGTACGTAAGCTGTTTCAGTCATTTCAATTAGATGGCGTTGATCTTAACTAGGAATTTTTTCCCCTAATTTCTAAAATGTAAGTCAAATAGTATAATAATTTTATTTTAAGTCTCTGATCACCATGTCTCACCCGAAGGTAAGTGATGATGTGATCGATGGCGGATAACGCTTGCCTAAAAGTCGGTTTGTTCAATTTTAACTTATTGGTCCTCACTCCTGAGGTCGTAGCAATCAGGAAAAAGTCCGGCTTGGAATTGTACCCAGTAGCTAAGTAGTCTATTTCAGGGTTGCAGCACCACAGAGCAAGAGTAACTTTTTCGATCAATCCTGCAGTCCGCTTTATTGTGGACACTATCTAGTTAAATATATATTTCAAGAGGAAAATGGGGAAAAAAGACCAACAAAGGACCAAAAAACTAAGTTTAAATACGTATTCAATATTTTTATTAATATTATGCTCACAATCTAAGTACAGTGTAATTAGCTACCGAATAAATTAACTTTCTGGTAATTTCTATCGATTTAGAACAATTAAAATCGTTTTTTTTTTACAATGATAAAATGTTTATACAATTCTCTAGAATATGCGTTACAGAAATTAATAAAAATAAACAATTGTTTTGACAGATACATTATTGTAAATGACAATATTAATACGTAAAATAATAATAGTAAGTATAAAAGTGACTATTTTTTTTTACATCAATAAGAAGGCCTTAGATATACATGCTTATAATTATTAGTAGGTAAATATAATTACATATACATAATTTATACAGATATATTTACATTGAAACCTATGTACATCGAAAACACTAACAGATCATTTATAATAAAAATTATAAAAAAAACATACCCAGAGGTAAGATTTAAAACTATAAGTACATTTTTTATTATAATACAAACTAATGGTAAACATCACATTATAATAGTTATAAGATAGTTTTTTATACTTTTTATCCTTCTTTTTGGGCAGTAATAATTTATAAAAAAAAGTTAATTCTTTTTATTTCATTAGGAACAAATTTTTGATCTTTACTAATATTAAATTAAATACAATTGCAAGTTCCAAATATAGGTCAATAATTATTACTGCTCAAAATTCTTTTTTGGGAACGACATTTTTAACTACCTAGTAATTAAGGTATAAATGCCAGGTCTCGGCAAATTATTACAAAAGAACAACAGATGTTTGCACCGTCTCAATTAGCCATTAGGTAATTAAAAAAAAATATTAATTCGTTTTTTTAATAAGCGGTTCCATGACGGATCCGTTTATGTCTATTATGGAACCGTTTATTCTATAAAAAATAACAAATTTTCTTGGTTTCTTTTAAAAAAATTGCCCAATTATTTCATTCAAAAATAAAAAAAAAATTGAAAAACTCTTGGTACAAGTTATTTGTTAAAGATTTTTGATAGATATTTTGTTGTAGATCACCATTTCAATTCGTGAAGGTAAACACGCCTTTATTTTACACGGTATAAGTCAAAAATCATAATCTTTTTATTTCACATAGGCTTACATGGGCACGTATAAAACATCAGAAGCTAGTGCAAGTACGGATTTTCTTGAAGTCACCTAGACTTCGTCGGTTCACAGCAATGTCACTCTTGTTTTTTCCACAGAAAATACATGTATTACAGTAAACCTCACATCAACAATTCAAAAAAACCGAGCTCACCAAAACCAGTGCAACAAACACCATTTTGTGGTCTAATTTCTTCACTGTTTACAAGTCTCCCAAACTTCCCCAAGCCAACAACTCAAGTCAGACACAAAAGTTCACACGGTTCTAGTCTTTATGTCACACGACACTAGGGTGAGGGTGGCAGGGAGTCGTCGCTCTCTAGGTAGGTGACGTAGTTGTCCTCACCGTGGGGCGCTCGTGGTGGCGGCAGGTTGGGGATGTCATAGCCGTGCATCTGGAAGTAATCGCAGTACTTTGTTACACATAATTCTGCTGTTAGGTACCGGGTTTGGGGGGAGTAGTTTTTTGGTCCTTAGAAACGGGATCACCTTAGGACCAGCCAGTGGCGACGCCAGTTCCAGAGAGATATGAGATGTGTCTATGTGATTACTATCATTGTGTGTGTGCTAGTATCATTTAATATTTTTAATGAATAAAATTTACATATTAATTTTTTTACGAAGAATCGTCCAATGAAAAACCCGCCCTTAGGTGCAGCAGGAGATAGTATCACACTGTTACTGACTAAAAACCCACCCTATTTCTACATTGACTTTCATAGCAAGGCCGTACTTTCCTTTTAGAAGTGTCTTTTGGGCTCGTAGTAGTCTTCAACTCTGCTGGGTTCCTACGGTAAGGTTTACGAAACGGCAATATGCTGTTTCTTTGTCGCATTGCTGTTTCGAGGACACAAGACATTTGAAACAGACACTAATAGAAACATCCACCAAATTTTACGCAAGGTCTTCAAATCAAGATGGATGGAAAGACCTACTGTTGGACATAGGTCTTCTCCAAGCGCCAACGACGACTGGTCCTGTGCATCTCGCATTCAACAGGTTCCAGCAACCATGAAAAGCCTTAAATGGCATACAAATTCACAATATAAAACTCACCTGATTGACCAGCTGCTGAAACGCAGCACTGTGTTGCGGCGCCCTATCCAAGTCAGCATGGAGAGCGAAGTCCGACAACGCCTTCCACGGCGGCTGGTACGCGGTCACCTCCAGCGCTAGCGACCCCGCCGCCTCGTGGCGCACCGGCGACCCCGCCACCAGGGGCACGCCCATCGACATGTAGCCCAGACGCCGGCCTTCCTGTGGCAAAGGATAAGTTGGGACCTTCGACAATAGAGAGATTCTTTTGTTACAATGAGGAAGATTTTATATGTTCTCTATATTGGAGATGTCTAAGACGGAATATGGCGAAATATTCGAACCCTATCTGTGATTATGGAGGAATAATAGCTTAGATGTTGAGGTACTTGGCAAAGAACAAATTGGGACCCCTAAAGAAAGCGAGTCTTACTTTCTGGATCTACTTCAGAAGAAAACTTCTTGTCTAAATTGAGACATAGTTCAAGCGGATTTCGGATAATATAGGGTGTGAAAGATCAAATAATCAGACTTTGTCCTCTAGTCATTTTGTTTTCATGGTCTGTGGTTGCACACACTGTCTAAGGAGTAACGGGAAATGGCTGAGATGACGGAAGTCCTAAAGCAAAGGATAAAACAGTGCAGATAATTTGCTCGTCTAAATTGAGACATGTTTTAAGCGGGTTTGATATTAGACAGGGCGTGAAAGATAAAGAATTAGACTTTGTCTTCTAGTCTTTTTTTTCCAAGATCTGTGGTTTTAGACACTGTCTAAAGTGTATTGCAAAATAGCCGAGATGCTCAAAGTCTTGAAGCACTGTTAAACACTACTTCTAATGTAGCTCTCAGCCACGCCCTCTAGAATTTTCCTTCAGTTTTTCCCCAAGCTAGAAGCAGTGATTGCAAAAAGAACATTTTAGAGGTTGTTTGATCCGAAAGAATGATGATTCTCATCTTCTGAACCAGAAAGAAATGTCAGGATTCCATATCCTGTTCTTGACACGACTACTAACGTTTTAGGCAGCATCAGAAGCTCTTCCAAGTTTATGCGACAGGCGATTGTCATAGGCATGTCAATGGGGGTACCACTGGTAGGCTGTCACCATCGCGGGCTCGTACTCATGGAGGTAACTTGGGACCTTCGACAAATAGAGAGTTTGTTTAGTTAGGTACTTTTGGGGCTGCATCTGGTGAGATTGGAAGTTGGGGAAAGGCTGGGCTGATGATGTACTGGAAGTGGTTTGACTGGCCTGTTGGTCTAGTGGTTAGTGACTATGGCCGCTATGCCGAAGTTCGTGGGTTCGAGTCCCACCCAAGACAAATGTTTATGTGACAAGCACAATCATTAAAATTTGATCTGTGTTTGGGTGTAATTTATCTATTTATATATGCATTTAAAAATAAATAAGTATGTTTATCAGTTGTCTAGTACTCATAACACAAGTTTTGCTTAATTTGGGACTTGATGGCGTTGTATGAAAATTGTGAAAAAAACTACTCCGTATCACTGACAAACAAATTACAACCTAGCATTAGAAAATATAGGTAAATTAAAATATTACTAAATTTTCATTCCGGTTATGCGTATGAGCATCAATGTTTCTTTATTGACGACTTTATTATATAAGATAGAAAGTTGATAATTGCTTGGCAGTGAACTCTTCGCAATAAGATAAGACAAACAAATCTTTTTTACTGCCCGTTCACTCGATTCTAACTTCTATTCCGTAACACATAATAATAATGGCAATATAATGGCATTAAAAGTAAAAAAGTGGTTACAATACCAACTATTTACTGCAGCCGTCATTTGACTTGACATCAACGGAATAAGAGTTAAAATCGGTTGAACGAACAGTAAAAAAGATTTGTTGAAAAGCCCAATCATACTGCGCATGGAGTTTAGGTCTTTCTTTCCCAAACTCTCACCTTCTCTTGTTGCATCTGCATCTTCAGCTGGATAGTCTTCTTCTTGTCCTTGCAGCGCTTGTTCTGGAACCAGACCCTGATGACCCTGGGGCTGAGGCCGGTCATCTCCACCAGCTGTTCCTTCATGAGAGCGTCGGGACGAGGGTTTGCGGCGTAGCAGGTTCTGTAGAAATTGTAATAATATTCTTTATTTCGAGTAACAATGGACGAAAAGATAGGTACTGTATCATTGTAAGGAGTCAGAATACTTTGCACAATACAGCGCTGCACTGCAAGGCATTTTGATCGTTGTATATCTTTTCGTGTAGATAATTTATGCTGTACCTATAAGTTATATTTTTAGTAGCATCTCGTCTTGGTGTGAACTGCTGCTTAGAAGACTGTAAATTTCGTTTTCAATACACTTATTCCGAAATCCGCTCTTATCCAACCACAAAAAATACTTACAGACACGCAACGGACTGTTTTACGCACTAGTGCAGAAAAAAATAAATTATTGTATCAGGCGCGCGTCGACCCCCACGCGTCGTAGTAATTGGAAAATGTTTTTCGACACTTGTGCTAAGAGTAACTTAGCACAAGTGTTCTTAGAGCAGAATTCGACTCCATAACAAATAGCGCCCAAAGCTCGTGCGAATTCCGCCTCGGTTGCAATGACAAACTTTCTGCACTTGTACCAAAATGTACTGTTTGTTGCCAACTACGAATCTCACCTCAAGGTATGTAACTGCTTCTCATTGAGCACGGTACGCACGCGCGTCGGCTTGCCGTCGGCGGCCGCAGTTGTGCGCGCGCGACCGCTCTTGTGGGAGCCGGATTCACTGCCTGAGTCTGTGAGAGAAGCAAAGACACATTCATTAATAATAATAATGTTTTCAGTATTACGTTACGCCATCAGACCAACCCATCGTACAAAGCGTTTTGGGAACAGATTCATTATGCGCACAGCTAAGGAGTGGAATTCCCTGCCTGGCATCGGTGTTTCCTGATAGCTATAACCTAGGGGTCTTTAAGACAAGAGTGAATAGGTTACTTCTAGGCGTGCTCCATCGTCGACCACATCATCGCTTACCATCAGGTGAGATTGTGGTCAAACGCGACCCAAAGTTATATATTAAGGTTCTAGGTATCAAATTATATCGCAAGTGGCATCATAGCTAGGTTACTTAGTAACCTGTGTTAAAGACACCAGAGAAAATGACCAGAGAAATTGTAATTCTACCAGTTTAGACTTTTTTGTTAGTCTTCTTCGTGTCCTCGTGGGGGCAATCGGCCATGGACCGTAGCGAGGAAGAGTGGGAGGCAGCCCCCTGCTTCTGCGAAGCAGTAATGCTAGCAAAGGAGGAGGCTGACCGCATAAAGTAACGGCGGCGGTGCTTACGCCCCAGACGCCAGGATTCCGATCCCGATATTCGGCCACCGTACGTTTCGGACGGCTCACATTCATATCCCGTCCAAGGGCGGTATTCGTCATTAGATGGTTTTTTCCACAATAAAAAAGAATACTACATAGTTTTAAAAACTTCTGTTACTAACACACTGGATCAATGGACAATCTTTTAGTCAGAAATAAATGTACCTATTATATTTTGTTACTAACAAAGTCATAAAAATTATGCACACACACGGATCTACAAACAAACAATATTTCAATAACATAATCTCTCGCAGACCATCTCCATAATAAGCGAGGGTCAGTAATCACCCAGATTAGTGCCCCTGTCCACTCGATCCCCGTTTGACACCTCCATAATCCCCAAACTGAGCCACTGACACCTTTGTACATTGCTAATTAGAGATAATTATTTTAACGTTTCGACTGGGCCATTGGACAGTGGATAAGGGCTTTAAATATTTATAGAGGCTGCAGTTTTCCCTTTGGTATGGGTAAAGTTGCAAATTATAGTGTTGTTGGAAAGAATTCGTAAGCTAAGACAATTGAATCGAGAAGTGTATACTATGCATTCCAAATAAGAATAGGAAAGTCAATAACCTCGATCTGTCAAATTTTGAGTGAAAAGTACGGTTTGCAAAAAAAATATTTGCGTAAGTATCAATAGTCTTAGTTAATTCTAGGTGAAGTAAAAACTTATTATAAATCACTACTAGTGACCCGCCCCAGCTTCGCACGGGTGCAATGCTGATATTAAATATATTATGTATGTATTATACATATAAACCTTTCTCTTGAATCACTCTATCTAATAAAAAAAGCCGCATCAAAATCCGTTGCGTAGTTTTAAAGACTTAGGGTCGGTTCATATCTGACGGAACATGCGTCGCGTATTATCGGTCGCGTAACGCCAGAACAGACAAATGTATAGAAAAATACTTGACCGTTCACACTCAACCGATGATACGTTAGTGCGTCGAGCGTACAGCGTCTATTCCGTTTCCGTCAACGCATTATCGGTCGACGTAACAGCGGTAACGTCGCGCGCGCCACGCTCTACGTGTATTTTGATTGATGCATACAGACTAGGCGTAACATTAGCAGAGATCGTTTGTGTGAACCAACTGTTACGTCAGGATGGTCACAGTAAAACAAAGATACTTCCAAGCAATTAGTTTATAATTATATAAGCATCCCAAATACCTATAATTTCGATAGGCTTTATTTTATAATTCAATATCACACAACACAACCGCTCTGTAGATGCTAAACGTAGAAACTGACTAGTGGCAGGACGGATGATACGCTAGACGCATTTTCCGTTTGATATGAACCGACCCATTCGACCGAATAGACGCGGCCGATGATACGCTCGACGCATCATCCGTCAGATATGAACCGACCCTTAAGCATACATACAGGGTCAGGAAGCGACTTTGTTTTATACTATGTAATGATTATAAACTTATTCTCATTTGGAACGCATTGTGTGTATTTTATAAGTTATATTTTTTCTCAAAGATAAGGTGTCGGGCGTTACAAATACTTGAATAAACAGTTACATGTAGATAGGTATCACACAACGCCGTTTAGTCCCGAGCTAATAAGAGCTTGTGCTATGAGCACTACACACAGAACAAAATTAAATGATCCTGCTCATCACACTAATATTTTTCCTGGATAGGAATCGAACCCACGACCTCCGGCATAGCAATCAGGGCTAGAGACCACAAGACCAACTGGTCAGTCAATTCGGACACTCTCTCCGAATATTGCATTGCATCAGCTTTATAATGTTCCCACAGCTGGGACTCAAGCCTTCTCTCTAGGAGATGGAATGGGTCGTGATCAACTATGCAGGCTCAGTGCGGGTTGATGGATGTCACATGTCTTCGAATCTTTGGTTCTAGGACATACCGGTTTTCTCACGATGTTTTCCTTCACCGTTTTGAGAGCAGTGGTGATGAAATAAATTACACAGATGGGTTTGAACGTACAACTCGTAAGTCGGAGCCTTTACCATTCGGCCACCATTGCTCTCAATATTTGTTTTTTTTTTTAGCCTACTTTGTATCCCACTGCTAGGTCTCCGGCCAAGTTTGCCCCGCGAACGTGATTAGATCATCACACCACCTTCGCCGTGGTCGAACTCTACGGCGTCGACCTATCTTAGGCGTCCAGCGAGTGATCATCTTCGCCCATCTGTCCGGGTACTCTCAATATATTCTGTCTAAATCGAAATCAACAGCAACCCAGCACTTTCACCTTGATGACTTCGGTGGTGTATCTTTTTACTAACAAAAAATTTCATATCTTCACATTTGTTTACACAGAATCGCTTTCAATACTAAACCTTTACAGTTCAAACAAGACATGTTTTTGAAGTTATTTTGATAAGTCACGTTCAGTGAACCATTTAATTATTCGCTATTTGATTTCTAGTAGATAATATACGTGCAATTTTATGTTACACTAGCAACCCACCCCACCTTCACACGGGTGCAACAATATTATTAAATAAACATTACACATGTTTTTTTTTTTTTTTTATCGATTATAGGTTCGCGCTTGACCGCTATCTCACCTGATGGAAAGCGACGATGCGGTCGACGATGGAGCGCGCATTATACATAAATCTTCCTCTTGAATCACTCTATCAATTAAATCAAACCGCATAAAAATCCGTTGCGCAGTTTTAAAGATTTAAGCATAGATAGGGACAGACAGCGGGAAGTAACTTAGTTTTATACTATGTAATGAAGACAACTTGGCTCAAAGTCAAAGTCAAAATATTTTATTCCACATAGGCCTACATGGGCACTTGTAAAACGTCAGAAGCTAGTGCACTGTTCCAAATTGGTCGTGTTCTAAATTGGTCGTTTCCATTGACTAAGTAGGAGGAGGTTTTTAGAACCGTATTAGGTTCAATGTCAGTGCGGTTCTCCTGTCCAAAATATGAGACACAAGTTAGTACCCTAAGTGCTAATACACCTGCACTATGGAGGATTTATTCAGTGCCACTGATGCTACAGTCAAAGTAACCACTCACATACACAACCCAAATAATTTAACGAGTTTACCATCTAAACGAAAAGAAGAAGTTCTAAGGGACCATAGAGAAATCACAATCTCGAGAATGTAGTAGTCTTACAGAAACATTTATTGGCCTGGCCCGTTAGTGACTGCTATGCCGGAGGCCGTGGGTTCAATTCCAGCTCAGGAGAAATGTTTGTGAGATGAGCATAATCATTTGTTATATGTCTGGGCGTAATTAATATATAATATGCATTTATTTAGGTATGCATAACAATGTTTATCAGCTATCTAGAACTCATAACACAAGCTCTGCTTAGCTTTAGACTGAGCGATAGTTGTGTGATAGTTGTGGAAAAAAATAATAATACTTAGTGATGTAAAAACTGCTCAATACTTTTACTAAAACAGTTCCTCTCGTAAAAATACTAAAAAACAGAGAAAAAGGAGTCATATCAACTGTAGTACTTACAAACCATTATCTATCTCAAAACCCGAACTAGATTTAACACATTTTTTAATTACCCGATAAATACTACAAGCGACTAACTCTGTTCGGTACTATCAAACGCGTCGGCACCTTTGTCGGCGGACTTCAAAGGCGCTATCGACAAATCACGGCATGATCGCGAAACGATTATCGATATTCGAATTTGTAGCGATAGTAGTGATAAGGAAGGTAATCGCATGTACCTATGATACGGCAGATCTAATATTGGTAGATGTTAAGATTGTAGACTAGTGTTATGCGCCGGTTTCGTGCGCTATCGCTGTTTGAGTGTTTGCATGTGATGTATGTTATGTATGATCTTTTAATGTTCCTTTTTTAGGCCATAGATGTGTCTTTGTAGAATATTTCTTTGTAGTACCGCGTCTTGTTGAAAGATGAAGCAGTGGTGGAACCTTCAATTAAAGGATCGATTGAAAATTAAACTATCAGTTATACTGATAGTTTAATTTTTTGGGAGATAGTTGCCTTCGTTCCAGGGCTCTGGTGTTAATTTTCACATTATCCATAGCCACAGAAAGCTCTAACCCTGCTGGGCCCCTAAGGTTTGCTGACAACTCCTTGCGCAGAAATAGTGCGCGCCGTCGTGGACGTGTGCTTAGTCCTGGCGGTTACCAGATGGATGGACAACGAGCTACCCATTGCTGTCTATCCGCAAGCCTGCGCTTACGGTGACCGGAAATCGGGATCGGAATCCTGGCGGCGTCTTTGGCGTTAGTGCCGTTCCTCATGCGATCGGCCTTCTCCTTTGCTTGCATTACTACTTCGCAAAAGGAAACGTGTAAGGCGTGGACTATAGACAGACAGGGTGTAAATATCCATAGCTCTTTCACGCCTGCAGGCCTAAAATTTTAACACGTCCAGGACATGCCTCTAACATACAAAGAGCAGCTGAACGAAACATGTCGGGGGGGTCTTAGTCGAAGGCCTTGTCACTTCAGTCAAAGTGGAGGGAAGAGTTTGATGATTTCCGACCACAATAAAAAATGGCGTTATAGGTATTTTGTGTTTTTTATGTGGTTCAATCAAAGCCAAGTTTGCAATGTACTTTACGGAATATTTGGACAACTGTGTTGATATTGTTAGAACTATATTTGACAGGTGGCGTTTACCGGCGCCGCCATAGAGGTGGTAATTGTACGAATTTGTTGATCTCCTTGAGACTTTTTTTGCTACATACTCATAGTTAAGTTATTATTATACCACTTGGGCTTTATTGGACGTTGAGGTACCTTTTGCTTGAAACCTACTGGGGCCCCGGTCCGGTTTCTGAAAGTAAGGTCCGACCCCGGTATGAAGGCTAAGAAGGAATGGTTGTGTCGTTTGGTTAGTAAGACTGAGTCTGACTGATATATCAAGTCTGACACTGTTTCCCACTCCAGCCAAGGTGATTTGGTCATTAGATGATTTTTCCCACCATAAAAAGGTAAAATTTATATACGCTACAATGTTTACAAGGTTGCCGACATTGCGAAAAGAATCGCCAAACTTAAGTGGCAATGGGCAGGACACATTGTTCGCAGATGACGACAGATGGCCATTGGGGCCGAAAGGTTCTGAAATTGCGACTTGCGTTGGCACAGCCTCCCACAAGGTGGACCGGTAACCCTGTTCAGAATTGCTGTAATCCGATGGATGCAAGATTTACAGGACTTATGGCCTATGTCCCATAGTGGACGTCTTTCAGCTGAAATGAAGATGCTGATGATGCTTACCCGACATGGATCCCAGTTCGTGCGGATGGTGCGAGTTGTTGTTGCTGAGCGTGGTGTTGTTGTTGCTCTCCGCGTTGCCGGCGGTGGCGCTGCTCGCTGACGCGCTCTGCACACAGGGTCACTGATTTTAGACTAACTCAGAGCATGTTCGCTGCTAACTAACGAGGGTTAGGAGAATGCGAAGAGCTCCTAAAATTATACATTTGTCAATAATTTAACCAATTCAGTAGTTAAAAAAAGACTTGTTTAGTTACGTGTAGGTCATAAAGATTCGCATGCTACAAAAAGTGTTGAGTGTACATGTGGATGGATGGAAAGGGAGAGGAACGCCAAAGAAAGAATGGATAGATTCTGTAAGGAGTGACATGAAGGAAAAAGAAGTTAGTGGTTGCTTGACGGGTGACAGGGCAGAATGGAAGAAGAAAACGTGTAGCTCGGACCACATAGAAAGCTATTAAACAAAGGGTTTTACAATAACGCTATCTAGTGAGATTATGGCCATATATGTCAATAGCTCTCACATTTTTAGGTGTATCTACTTTATTCATTTATTTTTTATTTGTTATTTTTATAGGTATTTCTAGAACCAACCTTTTCTAGTACATCATGGTCTTCTCTACAGTAAAGGGCACCTCCTTCTCGTAACGCGAACTCGTCACCTGTAAGAAAAACATTTTAATGTTATAATTTTTTTTTAATTGTTATAAACTAATTGCATATTTTGCGCTATTTTCTATAGTTGTTTGTTGTTTATTATATGTTCATATTTGATATGCGCCATACTCTTGCGCTTTTTCTTTCCTCTTTTCTTCCTTTTAAGTGTATGGGTAGCCTTTTAATTCTGTAATGTAGTGGTAGTAGTAGTAGTAGAAACAAGAAAAATAATTTTGATTTTTTTAAAAGTAGTTTTCTCTAGAAAAGGATTGGAGCATTTCATCACCTTGGAGGGGGAATTTTGGAAAACCCTTTCTTAGTCAATAATGATCAAACTCCAAAACTACCTAGCGAAAAAGATAAGATACTTAATTACCCGTGAATAAAATGTTTTTCTTTTCTTTCTTTCTTTTTTTTTCTTTCTTTCTTTTTTTCTTTCTTTCTTTTACTTTTTTTTTTCTTTATTTATTTTCTTTCTTTCTGTTTAGATGAAGATGTCTATTTTCAAGCAAGACACGGTACTTACCTGGTATAAGTTGTCTAGCGCAGGCACAGCATCGGAAGCAGTCGATGTGGTATATCTTCGTTTTGGCGCGCATCACGAAGTCGTTCTTGCTGAAGGAGGAACCGCATTTGTCGCACTTTGTGCCGAATAATCTGAGGACAAGGAGATAGAGTTTAGTTTTACGTCACTATTATTGGCAATTGCTGGTAAAACAGATAAACAGTCTATGGGGTCGAATGATTCTAGAGTAGAGACTGCGTACCGGAAGGTATTTTTCAGTCGCCACGCGAACGCCGGCGTTCGCGCGGTTATTAACGGAAAGGTTTGCTTATTTTCCATAATTAAATTTATTTGTCTATAAATACCCTATTAAAAAAAATCACTCAATATTTTGTGTGGACTGTGTGGACGCCGCCGCCGGTTCTAATGTCCGCTTAGTGTTCAACCCAACGGCGCGAAATCACGCGCGAACGATTGCATCACTGCTTACCATCAGGTGCCATCGCAGTCAAGCACTAGTTTATTGCAATTTTAAAAAAAGTTCGCTTGGGGATCAAATGGTCTACAAAATATTATCTGTTTCTAAAAATATCTAGACTAATAATAACATAGAGTGGTTGTATGAAAAATAATTTAAAAAAAAATCTCTGTGGTTAAACGCTTTTAATACCGGATTTAGTTACGAAGTCCCCACCACTGCATCACTGCTTACCATCAAGTGGGATCGCAGTCAAGCACTAGTTTATGACAATTAAAAAAAAAGAAGTTTTCATTTCCCAGCACAATTACCACGCCCTAACTTCTGACAGCGACTTCCCTTGCATCAGTACATCCCTCCATTATAACTTATAGCCTATGTGTTAATACGGGATGCGAGCTATCCTGGTGGCAAATTCCATTAAAAACTGTTCCTTTCGTTGAGCGTGATTGAGTAACAAACACATACATATAAACTTTCGCTTTTATAATAATCGAATGATTACCTTCTAAGGCTCTTATGGATCTATTCATCATTCATCATTTCAGCCGAAAGACGTCCACTGCTGGACATAGGCCTCCCCCAAGCGCCGCCACAAAGATCGGTCCTGTGCGTCTCGCATCCATCGGCTTTCAGCAACCCTGACCAGGTCATCGGTCCACCTTGTGGGAGGCCTTCCAGCGCTACGTCTTCCGGTACGCGGTCGCCACTCCAGAACCTTTCGGCCCCAGCGGCCATCCGTTCTGCGTGCAATGTGCCCTGCCCATTGCCACTTAAGTTTGGCGATTCTTTTTGCTATGTCGGCAACCTTGGTTCTCTTGCGGATATCCTCATTTCTGATTCTATCACGCAAGGATTCTCCGAGCATAGCCCTTTCCATTGCCCTTTGAGTGACCTTGAGTCTTTTTATAAGGCCCATTGTAAGCGACCACGTTTCAGAGCCATACGTCATCACTGGCAACACGCACTGATTATAGACTTTCGTCTTGAGGCATTGTGATATATTAGACGAGAAGACACCGCGTAGCTTCCCAAACGCTGCCCAGCCGAGTCGGATTCGACGATTGACATGGATCTATTGCATACAAAATAATATAATAGAATGACTATCTTTCTTTGGTATTTTTCTCCAAGTCGCTGAGTACTTTATAGTGTGCGACAAATAAGTTGAACCATTTGCTATGGTTACGAGCAGCCATTTTGATAGAGACCCGAAAATCGGAAATCTGTAAAAACTTGAGTTTTTAAACTGAACATTTTATTTAATCATAGAATAAATTAGAATCAAATAAAAAAGTACCTAACCTTCGTAAGGATCCTGCAGAAGGGTCGAAGCCAATTAGGGCCAAGGGTTTGTGTCCGATAGGAAGGTTCTGGCCCCAGTATGTATGGCAATGTAGGAACGGGATAGGTTGTTTAGTCAGTAAGAGTCTGGCACTGTTTCCCGCTCCACCCAAGGGCGGTATTCGTCATTGGGTGATTTTTACCTAACATAAAAAAGTATCTAACCATAAAACTTAACAATATACATGTAAATAATATAAAAAATATTCCTTATTAAAATCAAAAATATCAAAAAACTCTTCCGCATCGCTGTCGCCTGGTAAAGTGCCCAAAAGGCTGGCAACATTGGTTTGATGATTCACAGTAGCGATGTAAAGGAATTTCCCATGACTGCTAAGAATATTATGGTTGAAGGTCACCCAGATACCTGATGCGGGAAGGTCACCCGGACCTTGAGATAAGCTACAACTACAACCTACCTATGCCTACCTACTAAGTTTCTACATGACCGTGGGGTTTTTCAGTAGAGAAGAATCATTTTTCCTCATTCAGTACATCTATGACTCAGGTGGATAGATCTAGTCAAGCAAGTAGATCTAGATCGCAGTCAAGCACTAGTTTATCTTACTAATATTATAAATGCGAAAGTTACGATGTTTGGATGTTTGTTACACAATCACGCCAAAACGGCTGGACGGATCTGTTTATTTGGCATAGGCATAGGATACACTCCGGAATAGGACATAGGCTACTTTTTATCCCGGAAACCCCAACCCCACCCCAATACCACGCGGGCGAAGCCGCGGGAAAAAGCTAGTGTCAAATAAAAAAAGGATAGTCTTATTCTGACCTGAGATAGTAAACCGAACGAGAAACAGTATCTAAAATGCGAATTAAAAAATCAACTGTGCAAATTAACAAATATACAAACATCCAAAAAAAAGTCTACAGAAAAAAAAATATAGTCCACAACATAATTGTATTTACATCAATAAAAAAGCAAGCTTATGAAACTGGAATAGATTGAGAAACGATGGTACGATGTATTTTTAAAATCCACCCCGTTGGGAGGGGTCATCGACCGCACTTAGGGGTTGGTCCCACCCCCGGCAATCCTGCTAAAAGCATCGCCTATAGGTAGAGAGATACCTGTAGCGATATTTACTCTGTTGGTTATATAGTTAGGTTGGTAGCCTTGTGAAAGTTGGCAGTATTGGTACTAGCTTTTACGTTGGCACCCTTGGCGTTCTAGTTTTTTATGTTGGCAGTATGTTCTATCTTTATGTAGGTATTGGAGCGTAATAAACTTAAAAAAAAATGGCATTCTATTAGGTAATTGGTCTTTGTGGTATAGTAAAAATGTATAGGAATTATTTTATGTTGGTCATATTTTTTATGGTGGGTAGTTGGGTTTTTATATAGGAATCTACTTAGTTACCGTAGTGATATACTTAATATTATTTTTATTTATTTAGGTGTAGGTATTATGTTCGCTCGAAGGGAAAGTGGGGTATGGTCTGATGAATTGATGATAGATCAATATTTGGCGAAAGAATATTTCGATATCTTCTACGTATAAACAATCCCGTCAAGTGCGGGGTGGACTCACGCACCGAGGGTTCCGTTAAACCTAACTATGAAAACAATTAAATTTTCGAATCGCATCTTAAAGAATTACAGTTTTTAGTTTTTTCGTGTCCAACTGAAATTGGGGGAAGTACATACTGATATGTAGGTATATATACTAATTATACAGTTGGTTTTTTAGGCATTTTTCATTAAACTTTTTAAAAACGTTATTTTAACATTTTTTTGCGGAAAATAATGATGAATTAAAAATGTCATCGGGGTTGCATAGATAACAACTTTATTTGCCTCGATGACTGTTTTACTAATTATTTTTTTCTAAAAATATCATTGGGATTGGTTATAATAACGATTTGATACAGGTATATAATTCTTTCTTTCTTTTTCAACAGACGGACAGTCACAACTTTCATAACATAAGTCTACAAAAGATATCACGCCATATCTTTATAGCTCATATTGATATATGTTGGAGTGTAGACTATGATGAATTAGGGACATCGCTATCACTCCTTATCACTATATCTGCGTACACAATGATTATCTTGCGCTGATAGCTCGGGAACACACAAGACCTGCGATACTGATCTCGTTTGAAGGATCCTTTGAGTAGATTACCTGTTTGTAATTAGGACATTATTTATTTTGAATTCTTCTAAACCACAGAAAGAAAGAAAGAAAAAATATATTATTATACTAGCTTTTGTCAGCGGCTTCGCCCGCGTACATAAAGTATAGCCTATGTCACTCAGGAGTAAAGCAGCTTTCTATTGTTGCTAAAATTTTTCCAATCGGACCAGTAGTTCCAGATATTAATTACCTCCTACAAACAAAAAAAAAAAACAGAAACAAACTTTACGTCTTTATTATATTAGTGTAGGTACATTATAGGTTCGCGTTTGACCGCTATCTTACCTGATGGAAAGCGACGATGCAGTTGACGATGGAATGCGCTTACCTAGAAGTAACCTATTCATTCTTGACTTAAAGATTCCCGGATTGTAGCCATCAGGAAACACAGACTGCGGCAAGGAATTCCACTCCTTGGCTGTACGCACAATGAATGTGTTCCTAAAACGTTTTGTACGTATGTGTGGGATGTCCACCGTGTACTGGTGGCGCAACGCTGTACGCGGCCCGATATACAAGTTGATACGACAGATCTAGAGAGAGAGAGAGAGAGAGAGAGAGGAGAGAGAGGAGAGAGAGAGAGAGAGAGGAGAGAGAGGAGAGAGAGAGAGAGAGAGGAGAGAGGCTTTCCTTAAAAAGGATCATTATACACACCAATATGAACAACTTTTACTGTGCGTGTGACTCCTCACGGTAGCGCCAAATAGGTCTAATACAGCATAAATGTCAGATAACTGGCAGCAGGTGTTCAACTGAACCTTATTTAAACTCTTGAGCCCCAAGCAAATGCCGGCGTTCCCACACCTACTGTTTTTGTACAGTCAAAAATACGGGTAATTTATCAATTTAAGTAGTTGGTAGTGTTAGGTGAAGAGTAAATAATGACTAATTACATAGTGTTGGGATACTTGTCAGCAATCCGTAAGCCCCCAACAGGGTCAAAGTCTACAAGAGGATGCGGAATTGATCCACATGCGGGGCTGCTGCGTGATTTCACGCCCCGCATCCCGCGTGCGTATATATCACGAATTACAATATTTACAATAAATACTTGTACGACAAGAACATTTGACAGGGGCTACGCCTGCGGAACAATCCCGCATGTGTGACGATATCCGCACGATATAAAAATCACCCTAAGTTTTAAACAATCTGTACTTGGGCCATCAACTTGTACCCCAGCGATAAACAAGCACGTTCATACAAATTATTCGTCAATTTATTTATTTATTTATTTATTATTAAACAGTACGGCCGAAGCCAATTACACTATTTAAACACACAAAAGTAGAAATAAAACTATAAAATATAAAACAATAATTACAAAAAGAAAAAAATATATAAACAACAGATAATTGAAAAGTCGCGCAGGACTTTCAGGGGTCATTTAATAGACATTAAACACAGTCATACATTCATCTCGCAGAATTTCATACATTCTGATAGTATCGTCTTCCATTCTTCCCCAAACATATCAAAATCAGTGTTCTTTTCTAGGAGAGCGTTAAAATACTAAAAAGTTAATACAAAAGTTCGCTGCAGCGTTGGCATTGTCGTCTATCAAAATTTAAAACTTTCAGCGCTTATACGTCAAAACTGCATTAATGTCATCAATTTAAAAAAAAATATGGCCTAAACTGTACTAATGTTATCAATGTAAAAAAGTGTTATGGCATGCAGATCCATGACTGTTTGGCACGCCTAATCTAGTGCGTAGTACTGTGGTGTCTGCAAAGAGACCACATAACTTACTAACCAACGAACTGGCTTGTTAGATGTGTCGAAGGATGTTCGCAGTTCTAAAATAGGTTTGAAAAAGAAAAATGGTATGGTGTTTTAGGAAGTAAGAAAAGAGAAGTTCGTAAGAAAGCAATTACTGTGACTCTCAGAGTTTAATATGTAGTACAGTTCCTGGACATAAGTCCTACCAGAATTGCGTTGTTACAGCACATATACGAGTATACGAAGATTTGGACGGTCAATAAGTCTGTTGGCAAAATATGGCAATAAATAGCCAGGACCACACAGCCAGGACTCTGCCCATCACAGAAGTTGTCAGTTGCCACAAATAGCGTGTAAACAGAAACGTGACACTCCGGCGCAGGATTATGTTACGCTAATTGACGCATGCGCAGTAGCTCCCAGCTTCAGCTGACTGGCGGGATTTATTTGTTTTCTGATTTAATTTTTGTTTGTATTTTAATTGAGATTTAAATTAGTGACTGAAGTTTCAGCGGAAACCGACATGTGTTACTTGGGTTCAGGCAACATACTAAATGAACCTGTGTTTTTTTTTACTTGGGGTCAGCGCAAAACAAGTTTTCCTTAATTCTGTCTTGATAGTAGCATAACATAACATCAACCTTAATATGTTCCCACAGCTGAGAGTCAGGTCTATCTTCTAAGAGAGGAAAAGAGCCATAATCTACCTCGCGGGCCCAATGCAGGTTGGTGGCATGTCACATGCCTTCGAATTTTTGATTCTAGGACATGTCTGTTTCCTCACGATGTTTTCCTTCATCGTTTTGATAGCAGTGGTGATGAAATAAATTACACAAACTCGCTCCTGGCTGGGTTGGAACCCACGACCTACAACTCGTAAGTCGGAGCCGTTACCACTCGGCCACCACTGGTCCTGCTGCAGCCTGCTGTATTGGCAGTACTTAGAAGATACTCAATAATAAGTTATAAAATAACTATAATTGGTTACTAAAAAAATAATAGTAAAAATATAGGTAAGTACGCAAATTTGTAACCAAGCTGCAATAATTTAAAGTAGCTTCTGACAGTCGCCTCGCCCTTAGAAAGTAAATTTAAAGTAGATTCTGCAAACTTTGGACCCCTTGTTTCGTTCGGGACTCCTGTGAGTCACCGGTCAACCTCCGTTTATTCGTAAATGTATTGGAAAACGTCTTTTTCAATACACTTACTCGTTTAAAAACGAGAATTCTGCCTCGGTCGCAATGACAAATTTTCTGCACTTCTATTAAAATGTATACTATTGATAAATGTGAAAAGTTGTGCAGCCCTCGGCTCTTTAACACCGAATTACGGCTCAGTCGCTATGATTCTTCCCTTGTATCAAAATGTAGGTACATCTTCATCATTTCAGCCGAAAGACGTCCACTGTTGGACATAGGCCTTCCCCAAGCGCCGCCATAACGACCGGCCTTATGCGTTTTTCATCCGTCGGTTTGCAGCAATCCTGGCCAGATCATCGGTTCACCTTGGAGGCTTTCCTACGCTGCAGCCTTTCGGCCCTAACGGCCATCTGCTCTGCGTGCAATGTGCCCTGCCCTTTATCACTTGTTTGGCGATTCTTTGTGCTATGTCACTTCATTTACGATTCGATCACGCAAGGTAACTCCGAGCGTAGCCCTTTCCATAGCCCTTTGATATGGTACTATTACAAAAACTATTGTGTACAACATTGTATCAAATTTTTGATTGAACTACAAATAACTACGTCGATAACATACAAATGTTTACGTCCCAACATCCTATAGGAAATCCTCTAAATCCAATGAAAACACTTCGTATTCTCTGTTTCCTCTAAAGTGATGGATCACTACACTACACTCGATGCTTCAAACATTAAGAGCGGCCAACCCGACGTACATTTTCATACAACCGCTCTTACGTGATTATGATGTTATTACACATCTTTCTTCAAACATTTTGGATGCATAGATATCTTGTGGATATTATCTAGGCTTCTATAGAAACCAAAACGTAAATTTGTCTAAGAGTAATTCAGTAAAGACCTCTGAAAATCTGCTATTTTATGTGAACTTTGACTCTCCATAATGTAAGCCTACATAAAAATATAAAGAAGTACTTCCTTGCCTAGCGCTTTTAATCAAGATTCTAAATATATTCTTTTTATTTTCAAAAATCCTTAAGTGTTTAATAAAAACACGTATATCCTGGAACAAGTTTTGTGAAATATTCGAGTAAATCTTAGAATTACTGAATGCCAAAAGAGTTTTCAGGTGTAATCTCTCTTTTTTGGCATTACTTTTGCATCAATCATCACATTGGATTGCTTTAGATGAAGCGACAAGCTTTTAAACCATGCTCGACATAGATGATAAGTGAGTCGGGAAGGCCCCCCTTAAGATTTGAACATACACAGTGTATTATCAGTACATTTCCTATATTTACCGCTTGTGGATTGACGCGGTCGCTTCGACCGATGAGGTAAACAATGCGTTTCCGTCCCGAGCGCTGTGGAAGGGTTAATTATACAGTTTGATTGGCTATTTTTGTCTCATTGTGTTCCGTTTTCGTTTTTCAAAGTCATATTTTGTTTATTTTTGTTTGTTTATGTGTTTTCCCGTTTTCAGACAGAACATTCTGTGTGAAAATGGGAAGAAAGAAAAATAAGGACGAAAAACAAAAGGAAGCAAAAGAATGGAAGAAAGAGATATAGAAAAAGTAGGATGAAAGACAGAAAGGACACGGGAAAGAAAGAATGAATAAAAGAAAGTAAAAGAATTTTAAGTTTAATTTAGTTACGAAATATAAATAAAAAAAGTTTAGGTAATAAGAATTCAGTTGTTCAATTTTACTAATCTCTAAGTTCTGCAATTCTGCCCAATTTTTTTTTATTTGACAGTTCGTCGTGACGTCATAACACGGTAATCGATCATATTCTTATTTGGAAAGCATTGTAAGGCGAGTATCCACCCTTACATATTTCCAGACTGAGCGTTGCATCGTTTATACCGCGTTCATTGAATGATTAGGAACAATATAGGTATCTGCTGGAATCTTCTCGTCCGATTATGGTTTAGGTCTCTTCAAGGCTAGAGTGAATAGGCTCTTAAAAAAAGTAGTACACCTCACCATCAACGATTGCATCACTGTTTAACATCAGGTGGGATTGCAGTCAAGCACTAGTTTATATCATTTAAAAAAATGTGATGAATATGAAGATGAGTGTGAGTGATGCAATCGGTGATGATGAGGCGCACTAGTTTATTAAGAGCCTGTTCACTCTAGCCTTGAAGAGACCTAAATTAATTCACCCAAGAGAACACCGGTGTCCGCAAACCTATTATCTTTCAATTGTGTCTTTAATTACGGTATTCGAAAGGATTTTAATATAATTAGAAGGAATGTGTCTATGTCTTTATTTCCATGGAAGATGGGTAGGTCTTTAGTGTGGGACGCAACTTGTGTCGATACTCTTGCGCCATCTCATCTTCCTAGCTCATCATGCTGTGCCGGTGCTGCCGCTGCGGCTGCGGAGAACCTCAAGCGGCGGAAATATACTAATCTTGTTGGTAGTTATATTTTCGAGCCGTTTGGGGTTGAAACTCTCGGATCGTGGGGTCCGAGTGCCCACAAGTTGTTTAATGAACTTTCTAAACGACTTGTTGACACTTCGCGTGACCCAAGGGCTGGCTTTTACCTTGGGCAAAGAATAAGCATTGCCATACAGCGTGGCAATGCGGCCAGCCTTTTGGGCATTTTACCGGTCGACAGCGATGCGGAAGAGTTTTTTGACGCTTTATTAGATTAGGTATTTTTAGTTAAGTTAATTAGGGTTATGTAGTTTTAAGGTTAGATATCTAATTATTTGTACAGTTTACTAAATAAATGTAAATAACTTATGAGCATTAAACATATTAGAAGGAAAGACCACAGCAGGCAAACTGTTCCAGTCCCTCGATGTACGGTACGGCTGTCAGATCTTGGAGAGTCTGAAGTAAGGTTCTACGAATTTTAGCGCTTGAAAACTCATACAAAGATTGTGTTGTAGGTCGCGGGTTCAAACCCAGCCAGGCGCATTACTTTGTGTAATTTATTTCATCACCACTGCTCTCAAAACGGTGAAGGAAAACATCGTGAGGAAACCGGCATGTCCTAGAACTAAAAATTCGAAGACATGTGACATCCACCAACCCGCACCGGGCCCGCGTGGTGGATTACGGCCCATTCCCCTCTCTTAGAGAGGAGGCCTGTGTCCCTGCAGTGGGAACATTAAAAAGGCTGATGATGATGAATGTACTTACAAATTTATCGTGTTCTCACTAATATGCGTGCAAGCATTTTGGAGAGTGTGACCTTTCTACCATCGGACAACCCGATGTACAGTTCGTTTCAAATGAGAACTGCAAATTGCATTTATTTATTTAAAACATTTATTTTTTTACGAGTTACAAGCGCTAAAATTCGCAGAGCTTTCTGACTCGCCAAGATCCGACGGCCGTACTGTACTGTACGTAATAAAAAGATTGCAAAAAAAACCTCAACCTCAAGGATTTAACGAGTAATCTAGAAAAACAACAGATAAACTAAACCTAAGCATGTAGATGTTAACTATTTACTTGAATCCGATAAGACCTCAGAGCGCCTAGTGTGAGTTTGTTTTACGCGTACGCGATCGACACGTTATGACGTTCGCCGCTCCTATTGGCCAGCGCCAAGCTCTTTAACCAATCAGAGAGCCGAACGCGCTAAACGTTTCGATCACGTTGACGTAAAAACAACTCACACTCAGCACACTGAACAAAGGTGCTCCCTAACACACATTTCTTAGAAATCCTGCTAATATCTATCACCAATACTGAATGTCAAAAGATGCCGACCGACTGTCTGCTTGTAGAGATAACTATGTAGTTGATATAATCTATCATATCTGGCCGCCATAGTTCTTCTAACACACACCGCGTCGGTAATTAATCATAAACACATTTGGTATTCAAATTAGAATAAGAATCAGCAATTGTTTAAGGCCCTCACTCCTGTTTAGTGACTTTCTGTGTTCTTTTCTTTTCAGTGAAGGATGGATTTATGAATTTGAAAAAAAAATATTATCATTTTGTAAATTTGTTTTTTTTTAATTGCAATAAACTAGTGCTTGACTGCGATCCCACCTGATGGTAAGCAGTGATGCAATCGTTGATGGTGAGGCGCACTAGTTAGAATCTATTCACTAACTTAAATTATAATCGGACGGAAACACAGCAGCCGGTACACTGTTCCAGTTCCTCGATGTATACAGTATAAACGACGAGGCAAAATGCTTAGTCCGGGCCGTAGATGTCTCAACAACGTAAGGGTGGCAAATATCCACCCTACGTCCCTTACGCGGTAGTTTGATTCTGTGTGTATTAAATAGACTTATTTGCCACACACAGATTTTTCTTGGATACTATCTTTAAAAAAATCCTCAATTTGACAGTAGATCGTGACGTCACAACATGGCAATCGATCCTATTCTCATTTGAAACGAACTGTACATCGGGTTGTCCGATGGTAGAAAGGTCACACTCTCCAAAATGCTTGCACGCATATTAGTGAGAACACTGTAAATTTGTAAGTACATTCATCATCATCAGCCTTTTTAATGTTCCCACTGCAGGGACACAGGCCTCCTCTCTAAGAGAGGGGAATGGGCCGTAATCCACCACGCGGGCCCAGTGCGGGTTGGTGGATGTCACATGTCTTCGAATTTTTAGTTCTAGGACATGCCGGTTTCCTCACGATGTTTTCCTTCACCGTTTTCAGAGCAGTGGTGATGAAATAAATTACACAAAGTAATGCGCCTGGCTGGGTTTGAACCCGCGACCTACAACACGTAAGTCAGGGCCGTTACCACTCGGCCACCACTGCTCTCAAGTACCTACATTACGTAGTAGTAGTAAGTACATTACGTGGTCTTAAATTTATATAAAAGTTAAAACATGAAAGAAATGCTGACGTATTTCTCCACATTCTTGCTTGCCATTAGCGAAGTAAGAAAACTAAACGTAAATTCTTCCGTTAATCAACAGTTTACAATATGCCTAAAACTCTAGTTTAAAAAAAGAATACCATAACGTCAATCATAATGTCGGGCGCCACTTTATACACAGACTCCAAAGATGAAATTCACTAAAATAACCTCTAATGTTTATCTTTTCACCCTTCCATTTCTCGCTGCTAAAATATAGTATTACACTAATACAAACAAACTAAAACCATTGGTAAACTAACATTATAACCTCAAAAGTTCCTAACAGTAGGGAAATAAAGACTGAAATTGAGTGTAAAGTTAGTTTTCGAACAGTAAAACGCGTTGGTAAAATCCCACTGTGATGTGCCGAAGTGAAAACAAACGCAGCTCAACTCAGCATTATGTATTTTGGCGCCAAAACAAACGTCAGTTTGACAGCGCGGCGGGCGGCGGGAACACGATATCTGTTTGTTCCCGTTTACACCGGCCGGATAAGCGAGTTTTCGATTACCAATGTTTTGTTTTTTTCTCCTTCTTTTTTTCTCGATATTTTTTTTAGAATGTGAAATTAGTGATTTGTAATGAGAACGGATTTCGTCGTGTTTCTTAGTTTTGATTGTTATGTTTTAGTGAGATTTACCGTGTCTTCATTTGACTAGGTGTGGAATATCAATATTTGATCAGTCGAATTCCAATTTACGTGTTGGAAATTGAATATGCCTATGTCCGTGAACGTTTAGATGGATATTTTAACGCGAGCTTCGAGTAATATATTCCGTACCTACATATTTATATAGATTTGCATCAAACAACGGTAATTTTAACTGTGAAATCATCATTTCAGCCGAAAGACGTCTACTATTGGACATAGGCCCTGTGTATCTCGCATCCATCGGATTCCTACGGCCCTCATCAGGTCATCAGTACACCTTGTGAGAGGCCTTCCAACATTGCGTCTTTGACAACATATTCTGTGAGAGCTTTCCCTGTCCACTGCCACTTAAGTTTGGCGGTTCTTCGGGTTATATCGATGAGCTTGGTTCTCCTGCGGATATCCTCATTCTTGATTCGATCATGCACGGCAACTCCATACATGGTCCTTTCGCCCTTTTCATTGCCCTTTGGTTGATTAAGCCTTTTGATGAGGCCCATTGTAAGCAACCATATTTCAGAGTCATATTATGTCATCACTGGCAACACGCACTGTTCATAAACTTTTGTCTTGTGATGTCGCAGGTGACAAAATAAAATAATGATTACTTACAAATATCCTTGATTTTTTTTATCGACGAAGTAAGAACAGTAACCGATATGATAAACTTATATACGTGTTTGTAGCTTTGTTATAACTTAGGTAGATAGGTTTTGGTGTATTTGTTAATTTATAGTTTTTGTAATTAATGACTGGCGGTTAATTACAAAAACTATAAATTAACAAATTAGCCGTGTAGCCAAAACCTTCAACGATCTCTGTTGTAGCTGTAGTTGGATCAAGGGGCTGACCGCCCATTGTAACACCGTCGTAATTTTTAAGTGTCCTTATGTACTAAGTTTTGTTTATGGTGTACCTACAATAAAGAGTATATCTATCTATCTATCTGACACAGAAGGCAGTAATCTAATTGGCTCGCATTGTGAGTGGGTTCCTATCCATATTATCTTTGGTGGCAACCGAACCTACTACCTCTGGCATAGCATTCAGGGCCACTAACCACTAGCTAGACTAAATAGGGCAGTAAAAAAATCTTATTGATGATATTGTAATTTATATTTTTATCTACACCTATCGCATTGGATTTCTGTTATGGGAACTGTATGTATGTGTAATAATAAAAAATACACCTAGACACAGAACAATTATTTCGGGTGGGAATCGAACTCACGACCTCCGGCATTGCAGTCAGGGCCAATGACCACTAGACCAACACTTGAAAAATCAGCAAGTTCAGTACATTTTGTTACGCGAACATAAATGTATTAACCAGCAGGTTTTTTTCGCGATTTCAGGTGTGGTCACTTAATAAATGTTGTTTGTTATCATAACTACAATCACGTGTTTAAGTTTTCCTTTTTTTTATGTTTTTTTTTTCGTTGGCCTTTTTAATGTTCCCACTGCTGGGACACAGGCCTCCTCTCTAGGAGAGGGAATGGGCCATAATCCACCACGCGGGCCCAGTGCGGATTGATGGATGTTACATGTCTTCGAATTTTTGGTTCTAGGACATGCCGGTTTCCTCACGATGTTTTCCTTCGCCGTTTTGAGAGCAGTGGTAATGAAATAAATGACACAAAGTAATGCGTCTTAAGCCAAAGTGTTTGATCCCGCGACCTTGGGCCCTGGGCCTTTGCCACTCGGCTACCACAGCTCTCGTGTAACGTGTTTAAGTATCAGTCACTAATTAGCAGTCACCCTATGTATTATCTCTTACCTAGTATAATCTCTCTTGCAGTAAGTCTTCCCATCCCTGACGAAGCAGGTGCAGGACTCGTCGAGGAACTGGCGGCACTCCTGGCACTTGAGGCAGGCGGCGTGCCACTCCAGGTCGGGCGCGACCCTCAGGATGTACTGGTCGTGGATCTGACCGCCGCAGCCCACGCATAACGAGAGGCGGAGCTTCTCTGTGGAAGACGGAGAAATTGGTTAGTGATATTGTTTAAAGAGATATAGTGATATTGTCTAGAGCAGCGGTGGCCGAGTAGTAACGGCCCCGACTTACGAGTTGTAGGTCGCGGGTTCAAATCCAGCCAGGCGCATTACTTATTCCTGTAACTTATTTCATCACCACTGCTCTCAAAACGGTGAAGGAAAACATCGTGAGGAAACGTCCTAGAATCAAAACTTTGAAGACATGTGACATCCACCAATCCCCACTGGGCCCACGCGGTGGATTATGGCCCATTCCCTCTCCTAGAGAGGAGGCTTGTGTCCCAGCAGTGGGAACTTTAAAAAAAAGGCTGCTGATGATGATGATGATTGTCTAAAGGGTGTCAGCAAAACCGTAGGAACTCTGCAGAAGGGTCGAAGCCAAGTGAGGTCCAGGGTCTTTTCTGAAAGGAAGGCTTGGCCGCAGTGCGGAAGTCAAATAAGAAACGGGACGGGGTGTTTAGTCAGTCTGACACTATTTCCCGCTACGCCTAAGGGCGTGTTTCGTTATTAGATGATTTTTACCAACCATAAAAATAATCATCATATTAGGGGAAAGATGTTAGCTGCTGGAAATAGTCCTCCCGTGGAAGTGGTTTAATCCCCGAAAAAACAAAGTAACTAACATTGTTTCACAAATCAATTGTTTTTACATTTTTGGTCCCTTACCTAAAGGATGCGGCTTTTTCTGACATTTTCCGAGCCATAAAAAAGGTTTTAGTTTTAACGAGAATGTGGAAAAACGTCAAAAAATCTACTGAAAAACAAAGCAAATCACAATTAGTTTTTAAATACTAAATTGAATTAGGTAGTGAGTTTTTGGTTTAGTGATTTTTTTATTATAATTGAGGCTACAATTTTAGTTAAAAAGAAAGGAAACAGCTACTTAGTTTTTGTATTGTAAATGCAAAAAATGTTTTTTTTTACTTTATAAGATAATTACTGGACGCCCGAGGGAGGTCGACGTCGTCGAGGCCGATCGCGGCGAAGATGGTGTGACGATCTAATCAGGTTCGCGGGACAAAGTTGGCCAGATAACTCTCTAGACAGAAAAGTTTGGAGGAAGAAAGGGGAGGCCTTTGCCCAGCAGTGGGAAACAAAGTAGGGAATAAAAAAAAATAATAAAGTGAGTACATATCTACAAATTGTCCTAAAATTATTATAAAATACAATAATTAGAGCGAACTATTTTACGCATTATTACATTTTTTAAAAAACATGGAACTACCAAAACCATGTTTTAAATAAACATTTTTTCGTTTTACCCTTCTCCTGTAAAATTTACACTGCAGTTACTTTGTTTTTTTTTCCGTATAGCAGCCGCATTTAGCGAATAGATATCTCTCCTGTCTGACGCAACTAAATAAATTGACAGGAACCAATTGCTCAATTAAAAAAGGAAACAAACAGACAAGGTAGAACAATTAATTGTCCATTAGTCCCTTGTTATCGAATAAAAAATTAGACCATAATAAGGTACTATTAGTTCTTCATAGTACAAAACCAATTAACCCTACGCGCGTCGCGCCGATTATTCGAAATAAGACATAAAAGAAATTTATATCTTCAATGGATAAAAATAAAAATATAACTTTTTGTAGTATCTATAGAAATGGCACTTTTAGGGTCTTTAAAAAAAGAAAAAGACAGAACCCTTCTAGGATCACCTTGTTTTCAGTCAAGACCTTTTATTTCAGGAACATGTAGATGTCAAATTAAAATTTAAACCATATAAGTACCTACTCATAGTAGTAGAAAGTCTGTAATAAGGTCGACTGGTAGAAAATGCCTGAAGCATTAGGTCTGCCTTTGTACTTATTATGAGCATAATAAAGTTTTCATAAATAAATAAATACTCGAGTCTTTAGTCCCTTGAAGCTGCGATAAAAGTAACGAAGTAAGTAATTTAACGAAAAACAAAGATACGGCCGTTGATGTTGCCAAAAACGTATATTTCGAAAAAAGTGTCCAAAACAAGATAATCAAAATTCATAGGGTGCTTCCCGTTGTCCTAGAATCCTGAAATTTAAGCAAGAAGCTAGGTTTCATAGCACAGGTTTTTTTTCAATTATAGGAAAAAAACTACCCGGTTTGTTAGGATCTATACATATTCGTAACCTGTAACAATAAATATAACTTGTACATTTTTGTCGGACTTTCTTTTTGTTTCGGTTAATCTCCAAAACAGCTAGACCGATTTTGATTGCCTTTTGACTATTAGATAGCTTATGTTATATAAACAATTATTTTAGAAAAAGTATTAGGTTAACAAATGTTTCTTGAAATCGTGATAAAATGGCACTTTCCTTTTTTATGACTGACACAGGCGATGTCACGGAAACCAACTAGTCATCAAATAAAAATCAAACCTCAATAAGGTAGGTACATTAGTTTTTCATAGAACAAAAGCGATTAACCCTCCGCTCGCCGCGCCGAACAATATTATTCGAAATAGGACATAATAACAGAAATTATGAATAAATTATACCTCGTGCCGATCGATATATGTGGGCGTGGCATTAGGCTCCGCCCCTCGCCTAAGCAAAGCGATATAATCTATCTATCTCTGTCTTACTTTACCTCTCTCTCGCACCCTGCGAGAAATTGCACTCAACATTGTAAGTTGTCAAGTTGAAATTGATAGGCGTATGTTGTTGTATGTCGTTTAAATTGAACGAAAATAGAGCAGGTCCGGTTCGAATTAGACCACACAAATGTATGTTAATCTTTGTTTTCTATGTGTTAAACTGGATCGTTTTAATTTGACTTATTGACGATCCTCTCGATGTTTTCCTTCACCGTTTTGAGAGCAGTGGTGATGAAATAAAGTACACAAAGTAATGCGCCTGGCTGGGTTTGAACTTGCGACCTGTAACTCGTCAGTCGGGGCCGTTACCACTCGGCCATCACTGCTCTGAAAGCCAAGAAATCCACTGAAATTAAAAGTTGGGAGGGTGTAAATCTGGTGGAAAGCCACGGGATTTATGATACATCGACAACAATCGACTGACCTGTCAGTCTAGTAGTTAGTGACCCAGACTGCTATTCCGAAGGTCGTGAGTTTAATTTCCACCCAAGACAAAAGTTTGTGTGATGAGCACGATCATTTTTTCTGTGTCTGGGTGTAATTTACCTATAATATGTATGTATTTAGAAATTTATAAGTATGTATATCAGTAGTTTAGTAATCATAACACAAGCTCTGCTTAGCTTGAGACTAGATGGCGTTGTGTGATAGAACGTTGTCGAATATATAAAAAAAAAAAACAATAAAAGGATTTTAACTTTATTTAATTAGGATGGCTCTCATGATTGCTTCTGTTACTGGGAAGTTTATTAATAGTTTATACCTACTTAACGTAGTCAATTCTATGAGTGCTACCGAATTAAAAAAAAAAAAAACTGGGTAAAATGCAATAAAACACTTAATGAAATAATCAATAAAAACTTTTTCAAATTAAAACCTGCAACTGGTCTTAAACTTGAATAATAAAAAAAATGCACCGCATAAAAATAAAATGACAATATTTTTTTATAGTGCGAATGCAGTTATAGTGTTAAATTTTACGACTTTAGGGAGTTCATTATTCAAAATGGGACCAGCATTGCTGGCAATAAACAACTGAATTACAGTTAATCAATTAATGCATTAAATTAATTGAATTGAATTGATCCGAAGATTGATTGGTGATCAACTTTCTTTTGTGCAGTACCGTTTATACTTTCACGGATTTTATTGTTTTATTAAAGTGCTACTTATATTCTTATTATTTATACTAGCATTCGACCAGCGGCTTCGCCCGTGTGAAAATAGGGTTCCCCATACAAACTTTAGACCCCCATTACATTCCTTTAGGAGCTGAATTTCCTTTCTTAGTGTTCACCTACTTCATAAAAGAAAGCCTTGTGCAAAATTTCACGCTCCTAGTCCCAGTAGTTTAGGCTGTGTTGATATGTCAGTCAGTCAGTTTCTCCTTTTACATATAGGTATAAATAATATTTGGTTAGGTACTGGTCCGTTCTTATGATTTGTAGGAAATATTATAAAATCCTTTTATGGTTTTTTGACGTG
Source organism: Mythimna loreyi (assembly GCA_029852875.1). Lineage (NCBI taxonomy): Eukaryota > Metazoa > Arthropoda > Insecta > Lepidoptera > Noctuidae > Mythimna > Mythimna loreyi. The sequence continues at coordinate 16,899,748 of CM056801.1, read as the reverse complement.
ACAACGTCTTAAATTAGGTTGCGGCTGGGAGTCACTTATGAAAAAGTGTAACGCTCGGTAACGTTACGATGAGTCACCGAACGAGAGAGAGGCCCGCCGAATGCCTTGCGTCTCTCTCCCACTCAACTATGATCGGTCTGCCGCGCGCGCAGCACTAGAGAATTAGGACGTTGTCACGTAAAATCTTCGCCCGTAAAACCGACTTTACAGGCAACCATTTTTTTTTTTTATTTATTCGACAACTATCACACAACGTCGTCTAGCCCCAAGCTAAGCAGAGCTTGTGTTATGGGTACTAAACAACCGATAAACATACTTATATATTTCTAAATGCATACATATTATAGATAAATTACACTCAGATAATTAATAACCTATGTAAGCAATATAATTGCAGTTTGCAACGTATCGCATAGCGCCGTCCGTCACGGGGTCTGCCCATCGCACAATGCAAGCAGATCTGACCGATACGCGATACTGCGCATGCTCCTTTATTTTGAACAGAGGTTATACACCTTGGGCAGTCAGTCGCGAAGTGTGTTTGTTAAGATGTTAACTGTGATTGGCGAAGAGTTATGATTGATTTTTAGAGTTCTGTATCTCAAAAGGTAAATACAGAACCCTATAAGACTCCAGACAAAGCCCAGTCATCGACGGCGCGCACTGTTCCCGCGCGCCTCAAGGAGTTGTCAGCAAACCGTAGGGACCCTGCAGAAGGGTCGAAGCCGACTGGGGCCAAGGGTTCGTGTCTGAAAAGAAGGCGTGGATGGCGGTATAGAAACGGTGTAGATTGTTTAGTCAGTAAGAGTCTGATACTGTCTCCCGCTCCGCCCAAGGGTGGGATTCGTCATTGGATGATTTGTACCTCATCATCATCATCATTTCAGCCGAAAGACGTCCACTGCTGGACATAGGCCTCCCCCAAGCGCCGCCACAAAGACCGGTCCTGTGCGTCTCGCATCCATCGGCTTCCAGCAACCCTGACCAGGTCATCGGTCCACCTTGTGGGAGGCCTTCCAGCGCTACGTCTTCCGGTACGCGGTCGCCACTCCAGAACCTTTCGGCCCCAGCGGCCATCCGTTCTGCGTGCAATGTGCCCTGCCCATTGCCACTTAAGTTTGGCGATTCTTTTCGCTATGTCGGCAACCTTGGTTCTCTTGCGGATATCCTCATTTCTGATTCTATCACGCAAGGATACTCCGAGCATAGCCCTTTCCATTGCCCTTTGAGTGACCTTGAGTCTTTTTATAAGGCCCATTGTAAACGACCACGTTTCAGAGCCATACGTCATCACTGGCAACACGCACTGATTATAGACTTTCGTCTTGAGGCATTGTGGTATATTAGACGAGAAGACACCGCGTAGCTTACCAAACGCTTGTACCTACCATAAAAAAAACACGGGAACCCTTATAAGATCACTTTGTTGTTCGTCTGTGAGTCACGAATTTGCAGTCTTTTTAAGCTGTGAAAAAATCAAACTTCTAAGTTAGGTACCTAACGGAAAAAAAATGATATGGCTGTTTACATCGCAAGAAACGTAACCCTTTAAAAGGAATAACCCGAGCCTTTAAAGGAATAAAATTCATAGCGTACTTGCCGTTAACCTAGAACCTTGAAATTTGACATGAAGCAAGATCTCGTAGCACAAATATAGGCAAAAATCTTAGTGTACCTAAATTTATACTTAGTTAGGTAAGTCTTTTTTTTTTCGTGTCGGAAAAACCTTCGAAATTCGATTCATAGGAATTGAACTGTTTTTATAAGTAAGTTTGTATGGAACCCTTAATGCCCGATTTTTTATTTTATTTTAGTTCATTAGTGTATACACCAAACATTTAAATAAAGTATATATTTTTTTAAATTCCCACTCAGGAGCCTTTCAGCCCCATCCACCATGTCTTAAGGAGTTGTCAGCACACCGTAGGGGCCCTGTAGGGCCCCTACGGTGTAACCCTACGGTGTCAACCCTCAGCTCCGGGAGGCTTCGACCCTGTAGGGTCGAAGCCTCCCGGAGCTGAGGGTTGATGCGAAAGCGTTACACCGGGGCTCTGGGAATAAGGCAGGGAAGGCACGGGGTAGGTTCTTTAGTCAGTAAGAGTCTGACACTGTTTCCCGCTCCGCCCAAGAGTGGGATTCGTCATTCGATGATTTTTACCTACCATAAAAAAAAAAACCACCATGTCTTCTGCGAGTGAACAAATTCGTTAATCAGCGATCCCCAGCACACCCCTGAACTAACGCTACCTTTCACACAAAAAAAAAACGTTCCGGCTACTTCATTTACCTAAATACGTTCAATAAATTAAAAGAGGCATAAAACTTTAATGAAACCATTAATTTAATTAGTAATTAACAGTACGTTGTAAGCTTTGGCGGAGGAATAATGATCCGTTTTACTGTAGTTCGTCTTATCTTGCCATCGGGGAGCACGGAGTATGTAGTGCGACAGAGGCCGAACTTCGGTAATAGTAAACTTGAATTTAAAATCATGGATATTAGTTTATTTAACAACTAGCTTTTGTGAGCAGCTTGGCCCGCGTACATAAAATATAGCCTATGTCACTCAGGAGTAAAGCAGCTTTCTATTGTTGCTATTTTTTTTTCTAATCGGACCAGTAGTTCCAGAGATTACCTCTTAGAAACAAAAAAAAACAAACTTTACCTCTTCATTATATTAGTATAGATTTAAGTACATTCGTTACAAGAAAAGCAAAGAAGAAGAAAAAAACAGGTACATAGGTTTTTTTTTATAGTGGGTAAAAATTATCCAATGACGAATCCTGCTTTTGGGCGGAGTGGGAAACAGTGTCAGACTCTTACTGACTAAACGCCCCAACCCGTTCTTTTTTTGTCTTTGGCACTGGGGTCAAGGTTTCCTTTCAGAAAGAGACCGATGCTAGTTCCAAACAAATTTCTTTCAGCATACCTGCCTTCGAAAGGAGAGTTGGTAAAAAGATATAGACACCATGTGCAAGAGTAGTAAGAAAAACTAAAAGTACAAAAAAAGAAACAGTTATTGTTGAAATATACAACATAAAAATATACTGTCATAAATTATATACATACATATTTAGTTGTCCAGTTATTTAAATTCCAACTCTATACTGTATACAATAAAGTTCGAAATTCATTGCAAATTGTTTTAATATAGACTCAATTTCCATAAGTTTGTGTCAAAGTTTTGTTACTATTTTAGTGTACCTACAATGAAGTTTATTCTCGTCTGTTGTAATCTTTCTATAACAAACTAGTTTTTGTCCGTGGCCTCACTCCCGGAAACCGAAAATCGACTGATTTCGTGCTAACTTCACATATTATAACCTAAATATTGAGTTTGGATAGGTTGAGTGAGTTAGAAAATTACAACGAAAAGGGTCATTGATTTTTGTATATATTTATAGTCATTCGAGAAACAATTTTGACTACAGATAAAGTAAGCAGTTGAGAGAGACACAATAATGTTAGGTTTTATACCTAGAAAAAGTTTATGAATGTGCCTTTGTGTGTAGGTACTCGCTTGTTACTCCTTCACGCTCCAATGGTAAACGGAATTTGATGAAAAGTGGTCATAAATAGATTTATATTTATGAACCTGAATTTATATAGAATAGACTATTTCGTGTGTTACGCAGGCGAAATCACTGGTTGCAGCTACTGTTGTATATGACAAAATTAGAAATACATTGTACTTAAATATAATGTTAATAGAATTTTTTAATAAACTGTTGTTCATAAAACAATTTTGATAACATAAAGATAAACTTGAAATCTTGTTGGATCATTCCCATGCCTTCTTTTATATTGTTTTGTCTGTTGGTCATCATGTGTTTAATCACCTCCATCATCACATCAATAAAGCAAGTAACAATAAATTTTAATTATTCTTCGATTTTAAATACCGCGAAACTACCTCGTCGAATACTACTCGCTCTTATAGTCTAAGCAATAAGGTTGAAAATTCGACCAGTATCTTTCCCAGGTAGTACGACTCAAAGACGAACGCGTGACGTTTAGGACATTGTCCACTCACTGAGCCGCTTTATTCCTTTCCTGGCACGTACAGAGACAAGTCAGAGAGATGTCACGCAGAATGTGGTAGTCTACAGTTGACAAAAGGGATTAGTAAGTACCGTTTCTGGTACATAATAGTCGACTGCTGTATAATAGACATAGACCACAAAACAAATACTCATAATACGCGGCCTATAACTTGAATCCATTTAACAGATTTACATCCTATAATGAACCTACCTGCCATATTTTAAGTTTGTATAGGTGTCATAGTTTATGAGATTTGGTGAATAATCTGTGGGTAGTATTTATCTTTTATATAATATCCTAGCTTTCTGTCAGCGGGCCCACGTGAAAATAGGTTTTCACTCAAACTTGGCTTTTTACCCCTTTAGGGGGTTAATTTTGGAAAATCCTTTCTTAATGTTCGTCTACGTCATACAAAGAAGCTTTGTTCATTTGACTCTCCTAGTCCCAGTAGATTCGGCTGTGCGTTGATCTGTCAGTTAGTCAGTTACTCCTTTTATATTATAGATAAATAAAAATAATAATATGGGATCTATGCAACAATTCACATACACATTTAAAATTTTCCCTATGTCATATTGAAAGCAAGGCCTCTGTAAATATTCTACTCCGTGTCCTCAATAATATGGCTATTAGGCGATAGCTCTCAGATACGAATCTACACATTACAGGTCATTTTGAGCTAATTTGTTTTTAATTAAGAATTAAAACCAATTATCTATGTGACCCAGAAATTACCGCCTTTTATCCTTTAAATATATCATGCAAACAAAGGGCAGTGGTGTGGTACTTAATGCGAATGAGTCTGACTTTCATAATGTAGGTTGCGGGTTCAAACCCAGGTAGTCGCTGTATCATTACATAGTATAAAACAAAGTCACTTTCTGTCCCTATGTATGATTAAATCTTTAAAACTACGCAAAGGATTTTTGATGCGGCTTTTTTAATAGATAGAGTGAGTCAAGAAAAAGGTTTGTATGTATATGTATATACATGCATAATATATTTAATATCAGCATTACGCCCGTACGAAGCTGGGGCGGGTCGCTAGTGTTGTATAATTTATATCTATAGATTTTTATACCACGCAACTTGCGTTTCACATTTTCAGTGTCACAAATTATGAAACAATTGTGGACAGACGTCATTAAAAATACTTAAATTTAATAAACACTAACACAAACTTCAAATAATAACAAATCTTTTCAAATAAACTTAACGTAACAAGATTCGTTCAATAAGCCTATAACGGCTCTGCTACGTTCGGTTTTAACTTAACTGACAAGAAATGTCAAACATCATGTACAATCACGTCAAAATAAGTTGAAACAACATGGTGGTCGACCTTGAAAACCACTGACTTCAACAACTTAACACTGGACAGGCTGTTTCGTATGTTTGACAGCTCATTTTTTTTTGTCCCTATTTGAAGCGCCACTCGCGAGCGTCGAGAGAACTAATTTGACTATACTGTATGCGGCGCGACATTACCAGTTTTAGTACCGTAGACACTCGCTGGAGTCACTGTGACCGACAGCGCCAATATGGCGAATATCAAACGAGGACAAAAACACGGTGGACGGACCTCATCAAATCGGTGACGCATTGCAGCATCAATGAAAACTCTCAAGCCGCCAAACACAGAACTGCATGGCGTCGCATCGCGAGAGAGGTGGTGGCGCAGGACTCGACCGACACATGACCACGATCACTCTGTCAAGAGTGCACGACTAAGGAGAAGAGGAGATTTTACCCACGATAAAAAAGACACATTTGTGTATCGAATTTCGATCCCGGATAAATCTTTTTCACAGTAGCTCAACAACTAATCATACATCTAGAAATAAATCCATCGATTCGACCACCATTGATCAAATGATCATATCCGGTTGTCATTACGTCACTAAAGGCGTCATCATGTCATTTAGGCAGGTTTGTAAACGTCATTTATGTTTATGTGTGCGTGTGATGTTGGTACTGTATCAATAAATAATTTTGTCTGTATGTCAATAATTTTTTTTTTCTGTGAGTTTCTGGACAAAACTATTTTTCTTTGGAAAAAAAAGCGGAAGTGAGGAGAATCACTTTGTTGTCAGTCCGTCTGTCTGTTAGTCAGTCAAGATCCTTTATCTCGGTAACGCGTTGAGGTATCTAATTGAAAAGAGTGCGAATTTAATCATTTGGTGGTAAGCAATAATGTGGTTTCAGTAAAAGTTTGACTCTATCTTCCGCCCCACCCAAAGGTGTGGAGATGTCCACGGATGATGGTTTTTACTCACCAAAAAAATATACAAATTAAAGGGTTACATTTAAAAAAAAAACTATTCCTGATATACCTATTCCTTTTCTTTGAGAGAGAAATATCGTCAAATAATTCCTTATGGGATAACTTCCCATAAGGAATTATTTGACGATATACCCAAGAACTATAAAAAAACTATTACAATTTCCACTATTTTGAAACAATCAATTACATAAACAATTGAAATTCAAAACAATTGAATTTTGCATTGCCACCACTAACGAGTATACAATATCAACTTTTCATTCGATCCCTGTCGCCAGTGTGTGTGTAATCACACCTGATCTCACTGTGCGTGTGTGTGTGGGAGGCTGGTTTTAAAACGCGTGCGTTAGAATTTATCGTGTCAATAATATGGGCGACGTCGCGTGCGGTAGGGGTGGCACACGACTGGGATTGATATATTAAATAATGATTATTATTTTTGGTTGTTTTTATCGTTGAGCGTTAGAGATCACAGAGGTAAGGAAGAAGTTAAGTAATCTATACCTATACATAAAAGAAGAAAATGACTGACTGACATATCAACACACAGCCGAAACTATTGGGACTAGGAACATGAAATTATGCACAGGACTTCCTTTTATGACGTAGGCGAACACAAAGAAAGGATTCTCCAAAATTCACCTCTAAAGGGATGAAACGGATGTCCAAAGTTTGTACGAAAACCTATTATCACGCGGGTGAAGCCGCTGGCAGAAAGCTAGGCTATATATAATAAAGAAAGTCAGTTAATTACACTTTTTATAATTCAAGAATGACTGAACCGATTTGGCTGAAAATTGGCAGGGAGGCAGATAAATAACTAGGAGAAGGATATAGGATACTAAAAAAGTCTGCTCATTTATTGCCATACAAAGTTCGCGGGGTCAGCTAGTTAAAGATAAAATAGAAATACAATAGGTGTGGGCTCAAGAAGTGAGCAATTAGCAAAATTTTGATCGTTTTAATCCCATGGAGGATCGATTTGAAACACGAAATAGTATCGATTTGTAAAGATAAAATCTTACTAATATTATAAATGCGAAAGTTACGATGTTTGGATGTTTGTTACTAAATCACGCCTAAACGGCTGGACGGATCTGGATGAAATTTGGCACAGGCATAGGATACACTCTGGAATAGGACATAAGCTACTTTTTATCCTAGAAACCCCAACCCCAAACCCAATACGACGCGGGCGAAGCCGCGGGCAAAAGCTAGTTAAAAAATAAAATACGAATTTTACATTCGAATTAATTTACGCATGCATAAAATGAATTTCTAGTAAACGTCAGTTAGGCGAGTTCAATGACATGTAGGTAGTTAGTGCACAACGACCGGCAATTATCTACAAGATCATTGACCCGTCTGACACTGAAATAAATAAAACCAAAGAAACTTCGAAGTGTACAATAAAGAATCGCCTTACACGACAGCCCTACATCCAATAACAGAATCGGAGGCGGCTCGGCAAAGCGGCGGCAACTCAAAGACGCGGCGAACACGCACCGCGATATCTTCACGACATGGTCACAAGGAGCGGGCAGGGTCGCAGGATACTGCAGGAAATAATCGGGGGAGAGGTGCCTGACTTCTGTGGTATTGGGGAAGGAGTAACTATATTGGCTACGGAGAACAATAAGATTTTAGAAGACACTGGTAAAGAAATGTATAACATCTCTAACTACATACATTTTGACTGGCCTGTCAGTCTAGTAGTTAGTGACCCTGACTGCTATGCGGGAGGTTGCGGGTTCGATTCCCACCCAGGACAAATGTTTGTGTGATGAGCACAATCATTTGTTCTGCGTCTGGGTGTAGTTTATCAATAACTAGCGACCCGCTTCAGCTTCGCGCGGGTATATTGAATATATTATGCATGTATTATGCCCATAAACCTTCCTCTTAAATCACTCTATCTATTAAAAAAACCGCATCAAAATCCGTTGCGTAGTTTTAAAGATTTAAGCATACATAGAGAGGAAGCGACTTTGTTTTATACTATGTAATGATAAGTATGTTTATCAGTTGTCTAGTAAACATAACACAAGTTCGGTTTAGTTTGGGACAGGGCGATGTTGTGTGATAGTTTTGGAATATACATTATAAAAAAAAACATACTATTGAACTTTTGAAAAGCTTGACTGCGATCCCACCTGATGGTAAGCAGTGATTCAAACGTTGATGGTAATGCGCTTTAGTTTATTAAGAGAGTATTCACCTGTAAGGAACCAAAATTTTAATAAAATCGGACGGGAAGACCGCAACAGATAAATTATTGCAGTCCTTCGATGTATGTGGTATAACAGATGTTTATAACTTAGCATAGTCATTCTTACAATGTTCCCACTGCTCAGAGCTCCTACCTAATAGGAGAAGGGGTTGATCCACCACGCAAGAGCAGTTGGTGGATGTCACATGTCTTCAAATTTTTGGTTTTAGGACATACCGGTTTCCTCACGATGTTTTCCTTCACCGTTTTGAGAGCAGTGGTGATGATGAAGTAATTTAAAAAGTAATAGGCCTGGTTGGGTTAGCTTTCCACTGAATGCATATGATGATCTTCGATTCCTTTATGTAATATTTTTTTTTTTTGGTCTGTCTGTATGGCTCGATTTTAAAGGACTTTCACTAGTAGGATAGCTGATGTTAAAAGGATATATTTTTAATTAGGTCCTAAGATAGGTATTATTCTCTAAGAAAAAAAACCTTGACCGCAGCGCTGGCCCAGCGACGAAATCCAAATCGAAAGCACGAATATACAAAGACACATATCTACAATTCGAGACATATAAGTTGAACCAAAATGGCAAACGACCTTCCATACGTAGTAATACATTTTACAGCAACGACGGCCATTTTAGTTCAACTTACTTGTCGCCTTCCATTACAGATACCGCTCAGAACTATCAAGCCATTCGTTCCCACCAACACTTTAATCTCTCTAACTAATGTCAACCACCACGACGGCGCCACATTGGTCCTAATAGTTCCTAACCCGTTAACAGCTCACATTAACCCTTCGGTGCCGCGACAATGGTCCTTTAGGCCCGGCCATATTAGGACCAGATATTTGACCAACACATTAGTAGGAGAACTCTTTAAATTTTACCGCGGTAGAACTTGCTAATTTTAACCTCCGTCCTTTACAAATACTTGTAAAATCAACAAGATGTTACATACGGGTCATTTTACTATGCAACTCCAACAAATTTTTCACTCAAAATCTTTATGTTATGGCAGATTTTTCAAAGGATTTTGGTTCTTAAAGCTGTTTGGAGGTAAAGATAAATTGTTTACAGAGTTATTAGAGTCGGGATTTCAATGTTTTTATTCCCTTTGGTTAGGTTTTGCTGCGATGTTAATTTTACAGTTTGTTGCGTGAGTAATATTGTTTATTTTTGAAGTTGCACTTGCAACTGGGTGGAGGTAGTGACGGGGTCGCCCTGCTAGCTCCGGTTGGAAGAGAAAAAAAAAACAATTTTTATTCTGCCCAAAATAGACGCACATAAAACAACAACACAAAATACAACAATTAGTCAGTCAAGTGTGAACCAGGTATTATTTAAACGACACTAGGCAAAAAGCCTTGGTCTCAGTGCATCTTGCTAATATTGTAATGCGAAAGTTACGATGTTTGGATGTTTGTTACTCAATCAAGTCAAAACGGTTGGACGGATCTGGATGAAATTTTGCACAGACATAGGTTATACTCCGGAATAGGACATAGGCTACTTTTTATCCCGGAAACACCAACCCCAATACCATGCGGGCGAAGCCGCGGGCAAAAGCTTGACAGACTTGTCATAATTACACATTAATTGTTAATTTAAGAGGCGCTTTCCTTACTCGCCTATCGTGAATGTCTTGCAAAGTTTCAAAGCTTAACCCTCAATATACAGGCCTGTATGTAGGTCAATATATATATATGTTTGCCTAACTTGCCTTATCCTTTCGAGTACCGTAATTAGAAACATAATAGAAAGACAATAGGTATGCGAACGTCACATGTCTTCGATTTTATGGTTCTAGGACATGCCTGTTTCCTCATGATATTTTCTTTCACCGTTTTAAGAGCAGTGGTGATGAAATAAATTACACAAAGCAAAGCTCCTGGCTGGATTTGAACCTATGACCTACGATACGACTCGTAAGTTGGGGCCGTTACCACTCAGCCACCACTGCTCTCTCTTAAGAACCCTAGTGCGAGTCATTGGATGATTTCCCACCACAAAAAATCTCTCATACAGCGACGATCAAAAACACTACTACTTATACCGAAGCCACCATTTCTTACCCAACAACCATGACTCAAGTACCCAATATTTATTCCCTTGGAATAGGGTATTTTACCGCGCCTTACCGCCAAAGAGCCGCCGGTCTTACTGTTTACCAAAGGCGGTAAAGAAGGCGTCTTGTACAAAAATTCTAATGGATCGAGTATTTATACTGGTTCCTACAGAGAAGGTAGTGCTTGTTGAAAATACAAGTGTTGGCCATCAAAGAAACTTGTTTGATGGTGGCATTAGGAATTGAGCTTGAATGAAGCTTTTGTTAATCTGTTGGTGTCGAACTTGGATTGGATTTTTGATGTGAATACGCTTTTTAAGAGCAGGCGTGACGGCTCCGACTTACGAGTTGTAGGACGCGGGTTCAAAACTTCAAATCCTTTAATACTTTTTGTACTTAATTTATTCCATGATCACTGCTCTCAAAACGGTGAGGGAAAACGTCGTGAGGAAATCGGCATGTCCTAGAAACAAATATTCGATGACTGTTACATACACCAACCCGCACTGGGTCTGCGTAGTTGTCCTTCATCATCAGTCTTTTTAATGTTCCCACTGCTGGGACACAGGCCTCCTTTCTAGGAAAGGGAAAGGAAAATAACCCACCACGCGGGCCCAGTTCAGATTAGAGGATGACACAGTCATCGAGTATTTGGTAAATTAATTATACAAAGTAATGCGCCTGGCTGGGTTTGAACCCGCGACCAACAACTCGCGTTGATACTCGAGCCTTGAAAACACCTAAATTATAATTAGACGGGAAGACTGAGGGAAATTGTTCAAGAACAAAGATTTTTTTAAACAGGATATCCCTAACCCGGAATCAAATCTCAACAACAAATACATACTAGCGATCACTGAACTCAATACAATCACTTGCAAATCTAAAATCACTATCTAATTACGAACAAGACTAGCTCAGACGTAACTGTCAATCATCTACTGATTGACTACTCGTTCAGAAGCGAGAGAAGCCGCGTAATTTAATTAGTTTCATCGTGGGAACCAATTGATATGTCATTACAGCGTGTAAGCTTACCCGTAGTGTGGTGGGAGACCGCTACTGTGCTGTAGTGGGCTTTGAAAACAGCGGGGGGCAGTGGGTTTGGTGGAATGTATGAGCGGTAGCGATTACTTAGACTAGAACAAGTTAGCCAGTCGTTTTTTTTTTTTTTTAGACCACTGTCACAGAACGCCGTCTAGTCTCAAGCTAAGCAGAGCTTGTGTTATGAGTACTAGACAAATGATAAACATATATTTTTCTTATAAATTACACCCAGACATAGAACAAATGATCGTGCTCATCACACAAACATTTGTCCTGGGTGGGAATCGAGCCCACGACTCTACGTGCTATCCCAAATTCTTACCTCGTGCTGCAAAATACAATAATCTTGTTGGTAGCCCGTTTGGGTTTGAAACTCTTGAATCGCGTACAAGTTGATTAAAGAGCGAGTGTGGACACTTTACGTGGCACAAAAGGCTGGCTTTTACTTTGGACAAACTGATAAGCATATTTATGCAATACTATCTGTCGTTTGGGTACGTTGCCAGGCGACAGCAAAGCAGAGTTTTCGACGCCATACTTTAGATTGCTTTTAGTGTTTATAGTTAATTAAGTATCTAAGTTTTTTAATTAAAAATTTAAATAAAAATCGCAAGTAAAAAAAGACGTATGAATATTAAGATTTATCTATCGTTTTTTAATTAGAAATAAATTAATTTTACATAAAAAAAGGACCTCGTCATTGCATGTCTTTCAAAACCTATCTAAAGAACATAATTCACTTTAAACATTACCTTTTTCACATTATTCTTGCGGCATCCCCAAGAATTATCCCCGCGTATTTCGTGGCCACAAAATTAAGACCACAGATAATATCAGTACGCTCGCCTGACGTCTATATTCACATATCGCGACGCCATCTTGGATTTAATAAAAAGTAAAAATCTTGTCTTTATTAGTACCAAATGATTTGAGATTAATTCTTATCGCGCATTCTTCGAGGATGAATCTTCGAACAGTATTGTGGATAGCATGACATTTGGAAGTAGCGGCGAAATGACTTGGCTGTTCCCATAGGTATCCTAGTAGATATATTAGACGTTAGACGAGTATTTAGATAGTTTACTTATTAATAATTTTAGGCTTGAAAGTAGCACCAGTGACTGAAATGTTGAAAGCAAAGGTGTCTTCAAGGCTAGAGTGAATAGGCTCTTAGTGCGCCTTACCATCAATGACTGCATCACTGCTTATCATCAGGTGGGATCGCAGTCAAGCAATAGTTTATTGCAAATAAAAAAAAATAAAACATTTGTCTTGTTATTGTTCTGTGAAGAAGAGGGATGAAAAGTTGAAGGGGAAAATCTAAGGAGTTGTCAGCGAACTGTAGAGACTCTGCAGAAGGGTCGAAGCCTACTGGGGCCAAAGGGTTCGTGTCGGAAAGGAAGGCTCGGCTCTGGTATAAAAACAACGTAGGAGGACGTTGTTTAGTCAGTAAGAGCCTGACACTATTTTCTGCTACGCTTAAGGGCGGGAATTGTCATTGGACGATTTTTACCTACCATAAAAGAAAGTAAAGTCCTTGAAACCTGTCATGCTGTATGAGTCAGAATGTCAGGATGTGAAAAAAATGGAAGAAAAGAGATTGCATATAGCAGAGATGAGATTGTTGAAATAGATGTGTAGTGTGATGAGAATGGATAAAGTGAGAAATGAAGGTATATTAGAGGAAGTTGAAAGTTGCGCCAGTGACTGAAAAGTTGAAAGGAAACCGTTTGTCTTGGTATGGTCATGTAAAGTGGAGGGGTGAAACACATGTTACTAGAAGAGTTAGTTTTTTTTATGTTAGGTAAAAATCATCCAATGACGAATCCCGCCCTGTGACACTGTCAGACTCTTACTGACTAAACAACCTGCCCCGTTCCTACATCGCTATCTATACCAGGGCTAAAGCCTTCCTTTCAGACACGAACCCTTGGCTCCAGTTGGCTTCGACCCTTCTGCAGGGTCCCTACGGTTTGCTGACAACTCCTTGAGGCGCGCGGGAACAGTGCGCGCCTCAAGACGACGACTTGGCTTAGTCTGGAAGATAGAAGAGTTAGTTAAGAGTTCCCATGAGGACAAATTTAGATGAAGAGGGAGGCTAAAGAAAAGATGGATTGGTTGTTACTGCTGCACGAATGTGCAATACAAACGCTATGGTAAAGGAGTAACAAAATTAGAAGTAGGTAGATACCAAAACCGAAACGAGCTCCTAATTTCTCTCAAGATCTGTCCTTCTTGACGTATTGTAATCTGATTCCCTAAGACAAGAGGCGCCCCTGACCTCGCTCGTCCGCTGCACTTGTCACTGACGTCATCAGAACAAAAAGTTCTTAATAACGTCATACGTCGGATTATGAACGGGCTGGGTATTTAGTAAGGGAAGAGACACACTAAGTTATGTGAGAACTTACTGTGATGTATGTAAATGGTAAGTATGATTTGTGTGCGCAGCGGGAATGTTTGGAAAAGTTAGGCAGGTCTTAGTCCATAGATATGTCAAAAAGTAGAGATATGTTTTCAACGCATTGTACATTTAGGCCAGCTGATTAATTGGTTGATCTGTATCTGATCTCAATTTAAAGGATTAACTTGGCACATCATTGCGTTTTTTGGTACGGTATTACTTAGGCCTAACGTGTTCGCAAGCACCACGCCGTGGTTTCAATCAAAGTCGAGGGCTCCGCGTAATCATAGCCATGGTTCGCGCACAAATAGCATTAATTAATTGAAAAAAAATCATGAGGCCATTGAGTTTTATATTGAGCAAATATCACTAACACTAAAAACACCAGTAATATAAAAGTAATTACATTAACAACAGACACTGAACTAAAACTACAATAACACTATTTACAATAACTAACAAACTATTTATAATAACACTAACTACAAAGTACTCAGTGTGTCCCCGCCCGAGTCATAAAAGAAAAAGTTTTGACAGCCCCCGAGCTACTGGAAAGGGTTTATGACAATGGAGTCAGACGCACAAAAAACATACCAAAATCTGACCCGATTTACATTTAGTAAAGATTTATTATTATCATTATACTTAACATACTTATATATCCATAAAATTGAGGGACGTGACTTGGAGAAGTGAGCTTCAATTAGAGTTTGACGAAATATGAGAAGTGAGATTTTTTTTTATATTTACTTGTGGTCTGTTTTGCCCAAAATGGTTGTGTTGAATTTAGCTAAAAATTCGAGTGACCTAGTAACACAAAATTTATTTAAATATTAATAGTAATAATTGATTTAAATTTAAAAAAATCATTAAACCGCTCACTCAATGTTTTTTCTTCGTTTTCACCTTATTTTAAGTTTTCGAAATCATTATGTTTTAAAAGTCAATGTCTCATAATATTTTATTAATTTATTACTTTAGTAGGTATATTATAAAATATGTATATACGTATGTAAGTAACTATAGTAATTTTATTTTTATAAGTAATTTTAATGATAATTTGTTTTATTCCAAATATGATTTATTTTTGCCGCAAAGTATTTTTTGAAATGATACCGAGGCAGACTTCAGTTATTACTAATCAAGCAATGAATGTATTCTGCCTATGTATCACCACTCTAAAAAAAGATTAATTCAATAAGCAATAAAGAAAACTATTAACTGTTTTTTTTTACTTAGAAGTCAACAGATAACTTTTGCGTTGGGTTAAATCAGATTTTAATTAATTAAAATCCACCTGCAATCCTTTAGTTGCTTTTACAAACCACTCTACAACCCAACTGCAAGGATCTTAAATAACTAAAATGACGTTTGTATTTTGACAGTTCACAAATTCGTAAGCGCCATATTGAATTGCTTATTTGAGACTGACATTTAAATGACGTTTACATTTTGACAGTCCACAAATTCCAAAGCGCCATATTGAATTGTTTATTTGAGACTGGCCTTTAAATGACGTTTGCATTTTGACAGTTCACAAATTCCAAAGCGCCATATTGAATTGTTTATTTGAGACTGGCCTTTAAATGACGTTTGCATTTTGACTTTGACAGTTCCCAAATTCCTAGGCACCATATTGGATTTCTTATTTGAGACTGGCCTCCATAAAATCTGGGACATAACCGCTTCTATCAAACATCACTAATTAGTTTAACTAAACAGCTAACCACAGATTAAGACAGCTACAAAAACAATCTGTGAAAGCTGATAATATTGACTATGACACCGTCTGACTTCGCCTGCAAATAGATGAAGCTATTAATTCATGTTATTTTATTTGTTTTAAACAAATTCCTTCACGCTTTCCGGAGACGTGCTAGGTGCAAGTTCTGGCAAATAGATTGGGTTTCTCAATTATTATTTTTTTATATTCCTTTATAAAAAAAAGCTGCTGAGACAGACTTCGCTCGCGTGAAAGCAGGACTCCATTCAAACTTTCAAACCCTTTTTACCCTTAGGGCAAGGAAGGAATGGGGTAGGTTTTTTAGTAAGTAAGAGTCTGACACTGGTCTCCCGCTCCACCCAAGAGCTGGTTTCGTCATTCGATGATTTTCACCTACCATAAAAAAAACCCTTAGGGATAGAGTTTCAAAAAATAACCACGAAACTATCTAGTCCAGCTATTTTACGCCTTCTGTAATACTCCTGATTGGGTTTGAACCTACGACCCACACCTCGTTGGGACCTCCACTGCTCCTACAGCTATGAGCTCCACAAAAAATCAGTGAGAGGCTCAACATCATTAAAAAATAAATTCTTTTCACTTAGCACGTGCAAACTATGCTAGACATAGGCGCCAACAAAACGCCCAGAACTCGGAACTTCCGAATAAAAAAAAAACAAAATAAAAAAAAAAACATTCACGGCAGTCCTCAATAAATCATTAGGGTCCCGTACGGGTATATTTCAGAGACCTTTGGTCAGTGCCCTACCGAATGTGGCGAGAAAAAAAAAGAAAAAATAAAAGTTTTTTTTTCTGTTTTTTTTTATATTCTCACCGGATATCATCGTCGCGACATTACGTTGGCGACAAAACCGTGGCGCCTTGTAACTTTTTTTTACTTTTTGTCCGAACAATTTTGATTTTTATTTCCTTAAGCTTAAAGTTGAGATTTGAGTTTCAAAACAAGTGTCGTAGTAAAATAGTATCGAATTACTGGTGACAATGGCATTAGTTTTTGACTATTGTTGATGATATGTTAGTTAGTGAATTTGAACTCTATGTTTAATTAAATAAGGTTGAAAATAAATGTTAGAGGTTTTCAAAAATCTCTTCGTGTAAAGTTCTTATATTATTTTATCTCTGTCTGAGAAAGGGTCAGTTGTGTTGTTCATTTGCTGAGCCTCCAATGTTTGTGTTGCTAAATTTCTTCGACGTAGATTTTGCTAAGTTTTTGAGTAAATATTGAATGCATTTCAGTTTTTGATGCAAAATCGAAGGTCTGGAACAATTGCTTGCTGTGGTCTTTTTTTAGGGTGGGCAAAATCATTGGACAACTCCTTAAGGCACTCTGTCAAGTCTGGACTGTTAACAGAAAACAGGACCGCGAGCTACCCATTGCTCGCCGCCCCTGCTGTGGTCTTCCTGCCCAGTTAAAATTTAAGTGTCTTCAAGGCAATTGACAATTGAATTTGTTTTCAATATAAAAATAGGATACCTACAGAAACCAAGAAACTCAACTGCAACTTTTACCATCAAATGCTGAAGAATATTAGTTTATACATAGAGTAGAGTAAAACTCGTTAAAATTAGATAAACAGAAAAATTTCTCTAAAAAATAATAATTAAACAGTTATGTATTTTATTACCAAAAAACTCATAAAATCTAAACAATTGTCACCCATTTGATAGTTGCCATCAAACATTCTACAAAAATAACGAAAAACAAAAATAAACGCCAAAAAAAACCTTGCCTGCCTAGCTCTCTTAACACAAACATCACGAGATCGCCAAAAGGCGCCAACACTACCCGTTACAAGAGATAACAGCAAATATTTTGCCGATACGTCATCTGGTACTCAAAGAATTTGACAGCAAAAAATCCTTTGTGGAGAAAAACATTTGCAAAAAAAAATAACCTAGCTAGAGACACAAGTGTTAGAATCTTGATGGGTGAAATTAGAAGTAGTTTATTATTACTTTTTTTATTCGTTTTTCTTTCTGTATATTTGTCATATTTATATATTTTTCTTAGTCCTAATATTTTTGAATTAGTCAGGACTTGCTTGCACAACGGATGGTCGATGAGGCCGTAAGATTCTGCACTGCGTTCAAATTTGAGGTTGGAGGTAACTCTATTGACGTCACAGGGTAGATACCCTACACTCGCATTTTTTAACGCAAACGTCAAGTTCTATTGTCAATGGGTTACTCCAACCTACCCTGCTCGTAGTCGGAGTCACTTACTTGGGTTAACTCGAGTCATAAAAGAACGACCCTGGGTTACAATACTATATTACTCTGGTCATTTTTGAACTCGGCCCTGGAGTGGCGACCACGTACCGGAAGAGGCAGCGTCGGAAAGCCTTCTACAAGGTGGACCAATGACCTGGTGACTTAGTGAGGTTCACAGGAATTTAATGGTTGCGCGACTCAGAGGACCGGTTGTTATGACAACACATAAACGAGGTCTATGTTCAACCGTGGACTTATCTCCGCTGAAATGATGATAATGGTAAGAATTTTTCTTAGTTTTGGGTGACGATAGTCCTTAGGGCTTTTCTTTCATAACAATCATCATTCGCAAAAAATATCCAATAATGAATACCGCCATTGAGCGGAGCGGGAAACAGTGTTAGACTCTTACTGACTAAACAACC
This sequence comes from Mythimna loreyi, assembly GCA_029852875.1. Taxonomy (NCBI): domain Eukaryota; kingdom Metazoa; phylum Arthropoda; class Insecta; order Lepidoptera; family Noctuidae; genus Mythimna; species Mythimna loreyi. Next base: position 16,881,302 of record CM056801.1, on the reverse strand, counting down.
TTCCTACCTAGGGTCTGTGACGCGCCGGTGATGCGAGTTTAAAAGTCTACAAAATTTAGACGACCGACGTTTAAGAAATGTGGTGTGTACAGGCCCTCAGTTGTTTTTTTTAAGGCCGCGGCAACTTTAGAAAAAAAGAAAGAAAAACAGTTTATTTACGCGTAATAACATAAACTTAAAACCAATTATAGTTAACAAACATAACTAATTACATAAGGAAGAACAATTTCACTCTGGCAACCCTATCAAGTTGGGACCAATATCCTTAAAACAGGTTTAATCAAAGCGTAAAAGCCTTTTAATACATGTTAAAATCATAAAATTAGCAACAAAGTCTATGGAGAGCACTTTATCTAGATTCTAGATAATAAACTGAAGTACACCGGTGTCATCAAGGGTGACTGGTCTAGTCTTCTCTAAGAAAATACGGTAATTTTTAGGACCACACAGTGTGATACTCATTTGCCTAATGATTGGCAATGCTGCCAGCCTTTTGGGCACTTTACCAGTCGACAGCGATGCGCAAGAGTTTTTTGACGCCTTAGTAGATTAGGCACTTTTAGTTAAGTTTAAGTTTTAAGGGTTTTATTTTATTATTTACTAGCGACACGCCTCATAAATAAAAAGAATCCATTATGCATGTATTATACACATAAACCTTCCTCTTGAATCAGTCTATCTATTAAAAAAAACCGCATCAAAATCCGTTGCGTAGTTTTAAAGATTTAAGCATACATAGGGACGAAGCGACTTTGTTTTATACTATGTAATGATTTGTATCACCGTATATATGTATTTTTAAGGTTACTTTATTATTTAATTCTAATTTATTTTTCTTTGATTAAATAAAAGTTATCCATTTTAAGGACATTGCCTAATGAATACTATACTTCGTTTAAAATAGCATTACACATTTAAGAAAATCTTTCTTAGTGTACCGTTCAATCCATTTTGAGTTTTATGACGTTGGTACAATGACAAATGGGAGCTGTAGTAAATAGTTGCAGTTTTTTTAACGATTTTTTTTGCATTTAATACCATCCTTTTTCTACGGAATATAAGTATTTTTTTTTTGCATTGAGTGGAAAGATAATTCAGCAAAATGTGTAAAATTAAATGTATATACATTTAGATATGACGGGACAAACTGGATGTCTTCTTTGAGAATTGGAACCATAAAGCTAGTAACTGAGATAACTGGAGGGAATCGAGGGAGACCTTTGCCCAGCAGTGGGATAGCACAGGCTAGCTATAATAGTATAATTATAATATTTAAATATCGCATCATATGCTAAGATTTTTAATGACATTATTTTATTTTGTGATTGATCCAGTGCGAGACCCAAAACTTTTTTCTTTCTTTCTTTCCTACAGAAGCCAAAATACAAAGAAGCATTAATCATAATTAACAGCGGACACCAAGCAGATCTTAGTGACGTCTCAATAAACGTACATAAAAAAAAACGTACGGAACCTTCACAGAAAAAAACGCCAAGATGCGGCAACATAGCTGTCACCTTAATACGACAGCTGTCAAACGGGCGGGTGTTGTCAAATTGAGATTGACATAAGAGATTGGTTTTCGAAAATATTTTGAAATTTTTGCATGTGGTTTTTGGTTGTGGTCAAAATGTGTTGGTCATTGTATACCTGAGGGGTTTATTTGTGGTAAAAGTTTGGTTTTACTTGTAATTATAATGGAGATGTCAACATATTTTTTTTTACTCTAAGTTGATATCACACAAATATAGGTAAGGCGATTTGTGTGTGTATGTTACTTCTTCACGCACGAACAGCTGAACGGATTTCGATGTAACTTGATAAACGAGTAGATTTTTCGTCCCTGTTTTTTGTTCACACGCCTGATGTATTAACACGTCATGATAGACAGATATATAGATAGATATACTCTTTATTGTAGGTACACCATAAACACAACTTAGTACATTATGAACTTAAAATTACTACGGGTTACAATGGGTGGTCATATCGCTAAAAGCGATTTTTTAAAGACAACTTTGGATGGATTTGACAGAGGATAAAGATACACGAGTAGTTCACAGGTTGGTCATAGTAAGGCCTCTGCAATTGATTTTAATATAATTATAAGAAGACTTTTCAAAGATTTAAATAAAATAAAATTTCCTTTAATCTAATTTCATCGATCGCCTTTTAACTCTCATCTCCCATCAATCAAGTCTAGTCTATAAATATAAATATTTGTATTGACTCAAGTACTTAAATTATTTTTAGCGTGTTCAAGATCACACACACACTCTCACTATCTGCCAGTCATTTATCATCTGAGTTTATTGTAAAAGGCAATTAGAATTAAAGTAATTGCTGCAATAGACTGGAATATAACTAGATGTTTTAATGTGTTAAATTATTATTGTATTATCTAATGTTTATAAGTCAACGCTTCTTGCATTAAAAAACAAACACATATTTTAGTAAAAATGAAGACACATATAGAGTAATATAAACTAGCGACCCACCCCAGCTTCGCACGGGTACTGATATTAAATTTATTATGCATGTATTATGCACATAAAAACCGCATCAAAATCCGTTGCGTACTTTTAGAGATCTAAGCATACATAGGGACCGCGGTAAGCAACTTTGTTTTGTACTATGTAATGATTATTATATATAATGACGCAAGTGACACCACAGGAACAGCTAGTTATACCTACATTATATGTGTAAACCTTCCGGGACAATGTATAAAATCCATTAACGTCATAAGGGAAGGACAACATATGTAGTTAAGTATAATATTTTGTGGTTTTTGATAATGTATCCATTACATTTTGAACTTAATCAATTACTTTATGGAATACTAGCGATCCGCCCCAGCTTCGCATGGGTACTGATATTGAATATATTATGCATGTATTGTACACATAAACCTTTCTTCTTGAATCACTCTATGTATTAAAAAAAACTGCATCAATATCCGTTGCGTACTTTTAAAGATCTAAGCATACATAGGGACGGCAGTAAGCAATTTAGTTTTATACAAGCGACTTGCCCCAGCTTCGCACGGGTACTAATATTAAATATATTATGCATGTATTATACACAGAAACCTTCTTCTTAAATCACTATCTATTAAAAAAAAAAACAAAATCCGTTGCGTACTTTTAAAGATCCAAGCATACAATCATAGGGACAGCAGTAAACAACTTTGTTTTATACTATGTAATGATTTATAATATGTTATAACGGGTTCGTTTCCTTATTTTTTTCCGCATACTTACCATTATACTAAAAAACAAATAAGTGGGATTTTACGCAACTTAATTAAAGTTAAAATATATTACTAATCATAATTTGAGCACATGCTATTAAAGTCGATCTACGATTATAATTAAATTCAGCGGCATATGTTTATCTAAACATATGCCGCTGAATTTAATTATAATCGTTTATTTAGAAAACAATCAACATTTGCGCCTCACCATCAACGATTGCTTCACTGCTTACCATCAGGTGGGATCGCAGTCAAGTATTAGTTTATAATTTATCTTCGGCGGATTCCAACTAAACATAAAAAGTTGTGTCTAAATAAAGTACGATACAAATATGTAAATTATTTCGAATATAATATAATACAAAACTTTTCAAACTTACAGCGCTCTCACACTGCGAGAACGTGAAAAATGCACTAATTTCATCAATGCAAATATGGCCTGCAGATCACCTTTTTTTTAATTGCTATAAACTAGTGCTTAACTACGATCCCACCTGATGGTAAGCAGTGATGCAATCGTTGATTGTGAGGCGCACTAGTTTATTAAGAGCCTATTCACTCTAGCCTTGAAGACACCTAAATTATAATCGTAAAAACCTAAGTCAAGTAAAGTGACTGTACAGGATGCCTAATCTAGTGCGTAGTACATATATGTCGAGTCTGACCACACATTCCTGGGCCCTTGTACCCAGTCCGAAGTCCGAAGGCTCTTATCTCCTGCGTAAATTCTGTCAATTACGAAAGAAATCTTTGGAAAAAAAGTCCAAATTTCGTGCCACCGGCGCCAACCGTAGATAAGGCGGTTCGAAATAAAACCTCCTTTTTTTGTTTCTTTTTAAGACCAGAGTCACTTTTATGGGGACACTCGATAAGACGACGTTTCTTTTGGAATATATCGCATCGGGTCGGGCCGCTGTAATTATTTTCTGTTCGGATTTAGAAGGGTTAGTGAGACGATTATTATTTTTGTGGGTTGATGAAAAACTGGTTTAATGAAAAGTGCTTGTGATGTGAACTTAAATCACTACACAGTATAAAACAAAGTCACTTCTCGTTGTCTGACCCTATTGATCTTTAAAATTACGCAACGGATTTTGATGCAGTTTTTGTTTTTATTAAAAAAGAACTGCATCAAAATCCGTTGCGTAGTTTTAAAGATTGTGCCTATTGTTAGAGTGATTTAAGAGCTTCCTCTTAAATCACTCCTTATGCCTTCGCATATACATAAAACCATGCACTAAAATTTATCTAATATCAGCATTGCACCTGTACGAAGCTAGGGCAGGTTGCTAGTCTTCTTATACATACCTATATATATAAAATTGACCGTTAGTCAGTCTTGCTAAAATTCAAGAACGGCTGAATCGATTTTTTTCCTATTTTGGTCTGGAAATGTTAGTAATAATTCAGTGAAGGTTTAAACGGTGAGAACGGAAAACAAAATCGGCGATACGAAGTTTGCCGGGACAGCTAGTCTTACAAGTAAAAATGAATAGCTATTGGATTTAATTTAGCCATTTTTGGTCTTGGTAATTAATAAGATAATTAAGATAAACGTGATATACCGATATCATTTTTGAAAAAAAACTTTTGGAGTTTCAGTCAGTGTGGGGAACCCCAAAATTTATTGTTTTTTTTTTATTCTATTTTTATGTGATAATCTTTTTGCGTTTCACAGAATACATCTAGTTATCAAGTTTTAACAGTGGCTGTGACATACGGACGGACAAACAGACAAACATGACGAATCTACAAGGGTTCCGTTTCTTGCCATTACAGAACCCTAAAAACGATTCAAAATCAATCTTTTCTACATTCAATCCCGAACCGAGACCTAATCAATCTATCACCATCCAAAAATTTGGCCAAAGTCAACTCTAAAAATACTCCAGCGGCAATGCTATGACTAGCCCAACACTTGATCTCTCCGATAACATCGACGCAGATCAAACGCGCCGCGGTCCCGGCTCTCAATGACTCGCCGATAGTTCTAGCGGCGTGTATGAAGTACCTTGTGAGGGTAACACTTATCTGATCCTCTGTGTGACTTCCGAAATTCTAAAGTTCAAAGTGCCTCTTGAACTTGGTTATGGATTTTTTTTTATGAATGATGGTTTTTTACACCAGATGTCGCTGTTGCTTCGTCTGTTCTTAGCGTTGCGTCGCCGCCGCGATCCCGCCGATATCCGCCCACCGTAGACACTGGCTTGCGGGCGGCAAGCAATGGGTAGCTCGCCGTCCAAGCAGTGATGCAATCGTTGATGATGAGGCGCATTAGTTTATTACTGCCATGCAGACACTAAAACGCATACGTTTACTGAGTTTTAGTATCTGCACGGCAGATTAACAGCCTATTCACTCTAGCCTTGAAGACACCTAAATAAAAATGAGATGTGGTATTTTCAGCACTAGTGCCGAATTGTGCGCGTGTTCGCCCTTGCCAAAATTTTATAACATTTATCGTATCGCTTTGCGTACATCGATCCCCAAGAGGCGCACGTGCTCGATCTAGTCCTCAAAACTTGTTTAAAATCTAGGTGTGCCGAAAAAATCGCTTGATTATTATGGGTAATATGACATGCCAGTTTTTTTATCCGAAAACGACCTAATCTGCGACTTGGGCGTATCCAACTTGGTTATGGTAATAGTTTACCCATTAGCATGTAAAATTAAATTAAATGTATTATTTTTAAATATTATACCGAGCCTTTACATAAAGAACAAATTAAACGACAGTTTGCGATTTTAGAAATGGAATGTTTCTTTCCTATTTAAAAAATAAATATCTATGACAATAATACGTTAATAGGAATTATTCTGACAGATCAGTAAAAATTATTATAATAGACTTTTTAATAGGTAAAAACAACGCCATCTGCTCCTTACGATGTTTTTCCTAAAAATAATAATAGATATAATATGGTAAGTAAGCTATAGTAACTTTCAATCAATTTAGCCAAAAGACGTCCACTATAAATAATTAATTATTGATTCGTTACTTCCAAACTCAATCAATCTGCATTGATTTTATCCGACTCACTTAGTTGGGGTCAACCAGACCAGCCGGATGCAGTTGAATCATTACTTCCAGACCGATTGCGGGTTTTTCATAATTATATTCATTATCATCTTCCTGCCATTTATCTTGTTATTAGGGTTTTAGTCACCATTCTGTGCTATCACGCTATCACTGATTCCCTTTTCTTTCATTTCACTCCTCACACAATAATAATAATCAATTTATTTCGGACTGATATCCTTAAGATCTATGGTAGTAGCTACATAATCTATAATTATATGTAAAAGGAGAAACTGACTAACTGACATATCAACGCACAACCGAAACTACTGGGTCTAGGAGCGAGAGAAATTTTGTACATGCCTTCCTTTTGTGACGTAGGCAAACACTAAGAGACGCGAGCGAAGCCGCTGACAGAAGGCTAGTATATTATAATTGTCGACACCTTTACAATCTTCCCATAACTATTCCCACCTAATGTGCCTGTATGGGACAGTCGTGACGGGATGCAACCATTAGCAAAAACAATCCATTCATCTTTTGCTTTTCCCTCTCTGTTCCTCTTCATCCTTCCACAAGTATACTCATAGCTCTTTTAGTAGCATACTCTTAGTCTTATTCCTCATCTTCACATGACCATAACAAGAAAAAAGATTACCTTAAAATTTTTCAGTCACTGGCTGACACTACTTTCAAACTTCCTCTAATCTACATCTACACTAATATAATAAAGAGGTTAAGTTTGTTTTTTTGTTAGTTTGTTTTTTTGTTTGTAGGGGGTCCGATTGGAAAAAAAATTAGTGACAATAGAAAGCTTTTTTACTCCTGAGTGACATAGGCTATATTTTTTGTACGCCAGCGAAGCCGCTGACTAAAGCTAGTATCTAATATAGTCACTTCTCACAATTTTTATTGATAACATTCAACACAAAGAACTATTTGAGAACGCCAATCACAATGATTCTTTGATAGGCCAGTAAGTTAAAGTTCATGGGAAAATATCTTTACAATGTAACGAGTATGAAAACAACAATGAAGTATCTGAAGGAAATGTAATAAATTATTCACTTCCACGTTTTTACGGAGCAAAATGCAATGTTAGATTGGAAGTTGAGACTGACACACATGCACTAGGTATGATATTATTTCTCTTAATTAGTACATACAATGTCTATATTTATATGAAAGAAATAATATAGTATAGAAAGAAATTGAAGTAAATGGTAGTTTGACAAGTGACAGAACTGAATGGAAGAAAGAAGTGGTTGCACCTAACCCAATCCCAGGCAGGGAGATGATGATAAGTCAAAAGTATGAAGAGTTGAACAAAGTACAATAGAATTAAATACTCCTTATAATAATGTCAAAATAAGAAGTACACAATTTACCGAACAAATAAAAGAAATGGCAAAAAACACTAACTTTTTTGAGGTAAGGATTCAAAAAATGACTTCTACTGCTTTTGAGTGGAACGAGAAAGCCTGTGCCGGAGTCCTAATAGTAAAAATAACGTAAAACAGTAAAGCGTATAATTGTTTCAATAGAAAATTAATATTTATTTATACACTTCATGCACATAACGGCACAAAGGCGGGCTTAATGTCTTAGGCATTTTCCACCAGTCAACCTTTAGGTGATGCTGAGAATCATGATGGCAGAGAAAAAACATATCATAACATCAATAATGTTTATAGAAAATATTGTAAGCCTCAGAAGAAATTTCCACCAAAAACAAGGTTTAAATCCAACCCACACTAAAGCAAGAACACACCAAAATTCAAATCAGAGCAGACAAAAAAAAAAGAAGTTAATTTAAGACCACTTGAACCTAATACATTAACCGTTCGGCGTCGATTGGGTACTTTTGATCATTATCAGAACATTTTTGGACTTCCGAAATGTGGTCATTTGAATGTGGTCATTTCAGAGGCGCTTAGCGGTATCATTTGATCACCGGATATTGTACGGTGATTAAAATTGTTAAATGCCGGAGCTACAGGGTTTGTTAAATTAAATTTAAAGACAGTTTTAATGAAATTAAAATTCTTGATGATGGTAATGAGGTTTTAGCACCTGTTTGAGATTTATATCAGATGGTAGATATAGATAAAAAAACTTTACAGGATCATGGATGTAATGAGATCAAAATAAATAAAAAATTCTGACAAAATTTCCTTAATGTTATACAGACATATAATATTTGAATAATTTAGTAGTTATGACGACATAATATAGGTACACAAATTAAACAAAAATACCTGACATAATTAACTCAGACAATACTATTGAATTCTATAAATTGCTTCTTAGCCCTTATCCTATCTCTTAATTTTTCCTGTATCCAACAGGGTCCAAATTGATCTGCGACAATTTTCAATAAAATAATATTGAGAATCATTACGTACTTACTAATTCATAATGTACAACATATATTTATTGGAAAGTAGATCAAATTTAGAATAACCGTCAAAACAATCAAATAAAAAACCGCCCGTATATATTCTGCAAAGCAATACAATGTCAATTGCATAACTATCTTTTAGATAATTAAAACAAAATTCCTAGTCTTCAAAGTCCCTTTAAAAATTCTGAGAAATACAGCATTGCTAATCCCAAGATAAAATTCAGTATAACTATTTCCAATTCAAAATACAACTTATCACCAAAGCAATATAATATAAACGACCTTCTTTAGAAGAATCAAAATAAGGTTTTCAATCTTTAGAGACCTTTTAAAAAAATTGCAAACTGCAGCATTGCTTATCGAAAACGTTCTTCTTAAAGACACAGTCCTTCATACACTTAGCATTTCCTCTCACATATACACTTACCTTCCTGAAGAAACTGCAATACCATTTATTTCCACACTTGCTGAAACTCCTTTTTAAACCAACTGCGGATCTTAATCTATTAGATAACAAACTGGAAATCAAGAATGATTCTAAATTGTACATATGTAAACGTCAGGTCATATGTTATAATAATATATTCAACTTACATACCCCCGGATGGATAAGACCGCATATAAGTGACTAGGATAAGATAAGCATTAAGGTTCTAGCAGATATGTCTGCAGTTAGTATTGAATTTACATTTTTACGCATCATAAACATATATTGGTTTAACATCGAGAATCGCTAGACTTATTTGCATGAAGTTGTTGGTGTTCTCGATCAAGGAAGGTCTATTTTCCATAGTTTGTTGCATGCAAATTTTAAGTATGTGTAATTGTTAAGAATTAATTCTAAAAGGGATAAAACAGGTTACGAAAGCAAGCATGCGACATGCCATATTCGTGCGCATCATCGCTTATCGTCAGGTGAGACAGGGGTCAAACGCGAGCCTATCAAATTATTAGAGATTTACACTTATTTTTCTACACAAAAATTATAAAGAGATTTTGTTTTCTCTAGAAGTCTTTTTAGTTCCTGGGCTTTGAAGATAAGTCTAGAGAGTGTGGGCTTCCTACTTTACTAAAATCCTAAAATCAGCCCGGTGATCATCGTCAGAACATGTAACCCTGTTACAGCTTAGAAAACATTTCGGAAGCTCTTCTTAGGGCATATCCCTGATGAGACTACGTACAGTCTCATCAGGGAAATGGGTAAAGGGGTATCTTTTAATTTTACCACCGTACCTTCCCTTCTTTAGTATTCATTAGCCACTAGATGGGTCAGGTTTTACAAAATCTTTACTAATACGAATGATACGTAAAACTTTATACCTCCTTTTCGTCCCGGAAAAATACCTGATCAAATAAATTTTGTAATATTAATCATAGCATTTTATTTCACATAGGCCTACACGGATGATTACAAAACTTCAAAAGCTGGTACACAGATCCAAAAAGTCGTTTTATATCTCTATATCAATGTATTTTTACTGGTTGTTCTCTAACAACCAGTAAAAATACAATTCTGGTCCTGGTATAAAGCCAATGTAGGAACAGGCTGGGTTGTTTAGTCAGTAAGAATCTGACGCTATTTTCCGCTGCGTCCAAGTGCGCAAATTGTGATTGGATGATTTTTACCCACCATAAAAAAATAATATATATATATTTATTCTCCATGCAACACAAAGTTCAAAGGCGGGCTTAATGCCTTAGGCATTCACTGTCAGTCAACCTAGGGTGGTGAAGAGACAATATGGAAGTTGGTAGAAAATGTTATTTTAACAAAACAAAACAAAAATTTACATAATAATGATTCATATGTCAATATGAATTATATGTTTTGCCCACAAGTATTTTTAACCTTTGTACCTCAATAAACAATTTTGAATTTGAAAAGCATTGTTAAATATTAAATTCACATATAAACCAACATATAATGCCAATACCTACAGTTCAAGCCATTTAACTATCAAACATATTTCTAATACCATTCGCATGTGTTTTCCTAATAACCAAACAGACAAACAAACATATCCTACACATGTTAACTGTATTACCGCAGATAACAGTTATTTGCATGAGTTAAACTTTAACTACTGGTTATTTGTTTGTGATAACGTACCCCGCTACCGAACATATGTTGTATTGCACCCTATAAGTGGGTAGCTTCATGGTTCGTTCGTTCAAGGGTAGGTAGAACAGAGAGTGATGGGAGATAAGCTACTTTATCATTATTTTAAAAATGGATAAAGTAAGAAATGAGTATATTAGAGGAAGTCTGAAAGTGGCGCCAGTGACTGAAAAGTTGAAAGGAAATAGTTTGTCTTGGTATGGTCATGTGAAGAGGAGAGATGAAACGTATGTTACGAAAAGGTTTTGAGCTTACACGTAGATGGATGGAGAAGAAGAGGGAGGCCGAAGAAGAGGTGGATGGATTGTGTAAGGAGGGATATGAAAGAAAAGGGAGTTAGTGATATTTTGACGGGTGACGGACAGAGTCGAAGAAAAAAACATGTTGCACCGACCCCAAGTAATATGGGATAAGGGTGGATGATGATGATGATCATTATTTTAAAGTAGCCGGCTAAGCCGACCTGTAAAAGTCAATAAAAAGATCGTATATGAATACAACAGTGTTTGTTGTAGGGGTTGTGGAGAATTACCAAAGCCTTAAAACGCAAAGGTCAACTTTAATTGAAAACGATCTAAATTGAAAGAAAGAAAAAACAAAGAAAACAATGTTTATTTTGCCCAAAATAGACGCGCATACAACAATCTGCCAGTCTAGTGTGAACCAGGTATTAATGTATTGCACCATAGACTCTAGGCAGAATATAGTTGCCCTGGTCTCAGTTAAATATTCTGTTTTGTCTATGGCATCTGTCATAATTATAATTATATCTGTTATAATTAATTTCTCTTTCGCTCTACCTAAAAAATATACTGTCAGTCTTCAAACCTCGGTATAGGGTACCGATTAAAATTTAGAAATTGTAACACAGAAAATTCTGCTTTAGTAATCCGTTGAATGCTGATTTTTTACCCTAAAACAACCTTTTTTTAAAGTTTAAAAAGAGTTTTCATTTAACCTCAAAAACCATAAGCAAGTGCGAAAACAAAACCAGTATAATCACAAAGATTTTGCCACTAACCAACACAGGCTCAAAAAATATCGTACCTTGAGGCATTTCCAAACAGTGGAGGGCCTATGATACTTCCTTTCGGCATCCCTCCACTAAAACTAAGCCCCCATATTAACACCGTACCGTCGCGTATAAAACTGTAATGCGATGATCACAAAGGCCGACACGCGCGCGATTGTCCATTGTTTCGACACGTAGAGGTCAAAACATAGTAAAATTCAAATAGATTTTTTATGATAAAATGGTAATTTGAATGTTATGAACGCTTATGTCATAATAGTTTTATAGTAGGCACGAGGTGAGAGGATACTATACGAGAACTTAAATAAATTAGGTAAGGGTGAAGATGATAGAATAGAATAGAATAATACTTTATTGTACACCAAAAAAGTAACAATTTCACAGAAACTTCTATGAATGGGTACAAAGGCGGTCTTATCGCTGACAGCGATATCTTCCAGACAACCTTAGGATGGAGTATAAGAGCTTGAACTAAAAAAGATGATGTTGATATTGTGTATATTTATTTATTTATAATAGGTAATAAGCACACCAACAGTAAAGTCACTTACAATACAAATAAAACTTACATTTAAAATTGTTATTTTTGTGTAACCATGCAAATAACAGGTATGCATGACATTGACAAAAATGAAGTTTAGAGAGAAATAGAGAAAGTAACAAGTGTGTCCAGTACACTTAACTCCAGAACACTACAAGGACCTTAACACATTGAACTGCAAAGACATACATTATTTACACGGTTCATATAGGCAGCGCCTGTATTAAGCACAATAGTTTAAAAAACCTTATTGCTAATATAAGTAAACTAGATTTTGTTAGCGTCTCCAGCCGAGAAAAAGAGAGAAAATATTAAATGTTCCCTAGGTAACATACACCCAGAATAGAAATACTTTACAAGATATTCTAGGACTTGATGTAACTGTATTCTTCAATTCCATTGAGCCGTTTGAGCGTTACAAATACACAAACAAAGTGGGTCATGATTTGGATAGTTTTTTTAACTTTTTTTATTACATATTTGCAAAATTTTCAAAGTGGCAATAAGGGAAAAGAAAAATCAGTTCCAATTAAAATTAAGTCAGCAAAGAACCTTTAAAAAATGGTAAATGATAAATGATATTTATTTTTGTAAATAGGTTTTTCACAACACTTTTACACGTCATTTTTGTTTTTTTTATCAGTTTAAACTAGATGAGTCCGGTGTTTCCTAGCTGACTACCCTGAGAAGAAACACCGAAACAAACTCAGGGGTGGAAAAGGAAACGGTCAAGTAACAGATATAGTTGACATGCAGAAACAAAAATGTGATGTCACAAAAAGAAAGAGTAATCTGTGTTCACGCCACATTACCATTTTTTCTTACACTAGCACTTGAAATGTCCATTGCTACTTTATTAAAATTTTATATTCTATTCTGTTTACTATTATCTAAAGATTTATTTTTATAAAACATTGTAAAATAAACATCAGAATTTAACCTTTTACAAACATCTAACGCTAAAAACGCATCCATTTTCATATCTGTAGGCACAGGTAGAATACCATTTATAAAGCTAAACGCATGATTCTTAATCTCAAATGTGAATACATAAAATGCTTTATCTTTAATGATAGTATCAGCATTTAAATCATCTGCACCTATCGCTAGATATCTCATGTATTTATATGTAAGTATTTGTTTTACATGGCCAATTACAATGTTAGAATGTAAATTATGATTGAAATTCATCGAATTAATATTCATATTTTATTCATGAATTACAAATGCATTTCAAATATAAATGTGACTTTTGCATAAAATAGTCTGTGTATTGATTTTAACAATAATAAATATTTAATAAAACTTACGGACTGCATTGGTTCGCGAGGTTGTCGACATGTTAGATGTGGGGTCAGCAATCAATGTAAGTTGGAGCTTAGATTAATATCTTGAATGGTTTTCGAAAGGGTTGATTCAGATATAGGCACTTCTGAACATATTGATAGGCCTAGAACCTATGTATCAGGGATAGAGTTATCCTCGATTACTTTAGTATAATACTAGCAACCCGCCCCGGCTTCGCACGGGTGCAGTGGTGATATTAAATATATTATGTACGTATTATACATATAAACCCTCCTCTTTAATCACTCTATCTATTAAAAAAAACCGCATCAAAATCCGTTGCGTAGTTTTAAAGATCTAAGCATACATAGGGACAGGCAGCGACTTTGTTTTATACTATGTAATGATGACTGTTGAAACTTAGAAGACCTAGTGCTGCAAATCAATCCAACAGAATTAGTAGTAACTTAATAATTTCTGAGATAGTAGACAAACACAAGCTTATCAATAATAAATAAAATCTATGTATTATTATTACAGCTGAATTATTTAAAAATATTAAACAAAATTCAAGAAATAACAAAATTCGTAAGCTGGTAGTTTAAATAAATATACCACTTCAATTAGGTATTATCTAAATATATTTTAAAATATCAAAGTAAGCGACATTACGAATGACAATGAAATTAAAATTATAATGGCTACTATTTATAAATAAATGTCATATTAAAACATTTAAAACTTGACATTTCACTCACAGAATATAAAATGTAAATAATAATTTATATCCTTCAAAAATGTGGATTAGATTATTTTGACACTAATCTTTTTAAATTTATTCAAAATACGTTCTTTATAAACGACCTATTTTTAAGTTTGAATAAACATTTTTTTGTGTGCAAATCCTTGACAATAAAATCCTGCAAACTTATTACCAAAACATATACTTACATACATATAAATAAAATTGAAGTGTCTGTCTGTAACATTAAAATAATATTTCTTTATTACAAAACACATAATGTATTCTATAATCTATTCAATACCTACCTACAAAAATACACTTTTTTTAAATGTATAATGTTTGTAGGTCTGCCTATTTGTTCCGGTTAATCTACGAAAGCGCTGAACCAATTTCAACGATACTTCCAATGGTAGATAGCTAACATTATAAGGAGTAAAAAATGATTCCAGTTTACACAGTAAAAACTTCTTGAAATTTAAACTAAAAAAATAACAAAAAAATAATTATATTCACTCAAATCCCACTTCCTTTTCCGCACTCGGGTAAAACGACGGGTCGAATAAAAAAATAATCTTTTTTTCCACCTTTGAAAAACAGGTTAGAGAACAAACATCCCATAGGTGCGAGGCTACCGACTTCGCACTCTCATAAACCGTACTGGTGGTCTACCGTAGGCGATGCCTTAAGGTCCTAAAGTTATAAAAAAACTATCATTTGACGGCACTTTTATGCCACCGAATTGGGGAGCTTAAAACGTATTAGATCAACCTTTTTTGTCAGTAGTTGGATTTCTATAGTTCGTTTTTTAATCCTAGACTACAATTTGACAACTTAAAATGTCAAACTCCAGAAAATTGGGAACATATTTCTAGAGCGTGACATTCTGAGGTGACAAATCGTAGTGTAGAATTAAAAAACGAACTATATAAATTACACTTCATTATTTTAATATAGTTTGACCTATTGGTCTAGTGGTTAGTGTCCCTGACTGCTATACCAGAGGTCGTGGAATCGATTCCCACACAGGACAAATGTTTATGTGATGAGCTCAATCATTTGTTCTGTGTCTGGGTGTAATTTATCTATAACTAGCGACCCGCCCCAGCTTCGCACGAATACTGATATTGAATATATTATGCATGTATTATACACATAAACCTTCCTCTTGAATCACTCTATCAATTAAAAAAACCGCATCAATATCCGTTGTGTACTTTTAAAGATCTAAGCACACATAGGGACAGCGGTAAGCAACTTTGTTTTATACTATGTAATGATACAGCACAAGGTACAAAGGCGGACACAGTACAGTAGTTGAATTTCTATAAACCAAACATTTTTTTAAAATAGTTACAGACCGTTTTAATAACGGGTAAAAGTAAAAACGGACTAAGCTAGTTGAACTCACGCAAGAAGGGTTCGGAACTGTCCGTGGCAAAAAACGGCAAATAAATTACGTTTGCTGTGTTGGAACTCTAGTTAAATATTTATTTTATTCTGTTTTTAGTATTTGTTGTTATAGCGGCAACAGTAATACATCATCTGTGAAAATTTCAACTGTCTATTTATCATGATTCATAAGTAATTGTCTAAAAACAGTTAAACAGCGTAGTCTTAGCAATGGTCTCATCTTTAACTGACTTTGAAAAAGAGGAGTATTGGCGACTGGCTGGAAGTGCGTTCTTTTTACTGAATACTCTTTTATTCATCATAAGCCTTTTTAATGTTCCCACTGCTGGGATACAGGGCACCTCTCTAGGAATGGGAATGGGCCATAATCCACCACGCGGGCCCAGTGCGGTTTGGTGGATGTCACTTGTCTTCGAATTCTTGGTTCCAGGACATGCCGGTTTCCTCACGATGTTTTCCTTCACCATTTTGAGAGCAGTCGTGATGAAATAAATTACACAAAGTAATGCGCCTCGTAAGTCGCGGCCGTTACCACTCGGCCACCACTGCTCCTTTTTATTAATTTTATGAAAATACTAGTATGTTTATTTTGTCTTTGTCTGTTATTTTAGTTGTCATGGTTACGTTTTCGTTGGTGTCTGCTTTATGTTATTTTGGTTATTAATATAACCAAAATAATAAATTTAGTCGGCTCTGCGTGTTTTAATCAACATTTCATACCATCAAATTACTTATACGGTCCATTACGTTCTATCGCTAGCAAGGAGATTCTATGTTCGGCTGAATGTGGTTTTTTGCACGTATTCGTGATTTTTTTTAATAGTTTTTTTTTACCCTTTGATAAATTACTATAATGCTGAAGTTTTTTTTTGGTTCCATATGAACCAAAAAAAAACTTTAGCATTATAGTAATTTCAAGTGGGTTATTTTTATTTCAAAATCAGTTAAGCAAATATGAAATTTATGTGTGTTCAAAAATATGCGTGTTTTAGGCATTATATTGTCACAAATGGAAATGATTATAATATTCGCTCTGATCGTGACGTAAAACGTAAATCTACGTCATGAATTATTTTAGAGAAACAGCTAATTTTAGAATAATGTACCCAAATATTAAGTAGTAAACCAGTTGATAAATTTAAGACGGCCCTTCCCGAGCCCGACTCCTAAATCGTCAATCTTTCAGTCATTCACTTGAAAACAATATAAAACCTTAAATAATATCTATACCTAATTATAACACTTTATAACTTGATTCAGGATTATAAAACGAGTTTGCTAAATTTTAAAAGTAAAAAAAAAACACGTACGTAATATGCAAGTTTCCCATAAGTATAATTTTTTAGAGTATAAATAAAGGGTCAAAAAGATGTAATAACAGATTTTCAGAGATAAGGTTTTTACCTCCACGCGTTTCTGAGGTAAAGAGTATGGAAGAACAGACAGACAGACTTACAACAAAGTAATCCATGACCCTGACTGCTATGCGGGAGGTCGTGGGTTCGATTCCCACCCAGGACAAATGTTTGTGTGATGAGCGCGATCATTTGTTCTGTGTCTGGGTGTAATTTATCTATAATATGTATGTATTTAGAAATATATAAGTATGTTTATCAGTTGTCTAGTACCCATAACACAAGCTCTGCTTAGCTTGGGACTAGGTGGCGTTGTGTGATAGTTGTGGACATATAAAAATCCTGTAAGGGTTCCATTTTTACCCTTTTGAGGTACAGATCCCTAAATTCACTAAAAGCAAGACCGTCTTACCCTGAACTTTTAGTATGGGACCAAAACTGAAACCGCGAAGAGAAATCTGCTGGTCAGTAGATTAATGTTCGCCTAGCTGATCGAAATGTTTCTGGGGCCAACTTAATGCGAAAGCGAAACATCGGGGCCCTGGAAGCCTGGAACGAAGGCAGGAAGGAACGGTGGGTTGTTTAGTCAGTAGAAGTCTGACACTGCCTTCCACTCCGCCCAAGGGTGGGATTCGACATTCGATGTTTTTTTCCACCATAAAAAAACCCTGTACTTAATTCTACAGCGTTCAACCCAGTCAATCTTTCCCAGAATTGAAGCCACTGTTCATAAGAAATCGGATGCTTGTCTTGTTAAAACAGACATTTCAACGCGGCAGCTACTTTCTTTAATTTGTTTACTGTTTAGCGCCTGTGAGGTTTAATAGCCGCAGCCTTCGAACCAGTCTGCTAACTGATTGTGTACATTTTGTATTGCATTCGTGCCAAATCCTTGCTGAGGATTGCAGTCAGGTTTAAGTAGGTAAGACATGCACAATCACGGGCGCTCGGAGTGGGGACTCTGTTCACTGGTTCACCCATTGAGTGATTCCAGGGAAGACGGTGGTACAGTGATCACGTGCCACCGTGCTGAGTGAGGCGTAGGGGAGACCGTTATACAGTCTCCTCAGGGATGTGCCGTAACAAGCGTTGCACAGAGGGGGTTCCCGATTGGTCTTTTGAGAGGTAACGGGTAACTTCTACGAGTTGATGGTGATCACCGGGGTGGTTTTAGTGAGGTAAAAATCCCACACTCTCCGGACTTATCCCCAAAGTCCGGGCGCCTTTTGAAGGTTTCCCCCGTCAAAAAAAAAAGGTAAGACATGCACAGATCTAGGACTCGGAAAAGTTGTAGTATTGGCTGATAGTCCAGTGAAGATCAGTGCTGGCCGAGTGGTAAAGGCTCCGACTTACGAGTTGTAGGTCGCAGGGTCAAACAAAACCAGGCGAATTAAGTACTTTGTATTACACGAAGTAATTCGCCGCAGTGGTGATGAAATACTAATGTATTGGATATATATATATTTGAAATTGACAATTGTATCGTTTTTTTTTTTTTATTATTAAATTTGCAATATTAATGGGTAAAAATACATTTTTGTAAATTTTTATTAATGTGAATGTGGGGACTATGTGGATTACTTTTCGTTTTTCCTTAATTTTAACTTTTAATTAACTTATAATGTCTGGCAGTTATGAGCACTTTTTGCGGCCTACCCAAATGTCCTTTCTTTGGTATTGTTCGTCAAATCGTTGGGCTCCTTGGTGGTCCTGAGTTGAGCTACACGAGAACTGACAAATGCTTGCACTGACTGGACAGGTCCACTCAGAACTGTGTGGTTCTTTCTTCAAAAGACCATCTCAGACTCCAATCTGCATGGTTCTCATATGATTTGACCATTACATGTTTGTGTATGGACTTTAAAACAGACTTTGACCCCTGAGTTTGTTTCGGTGTTTCTTCTCAGGGTAGTCAGCTAGGAAACACCGGCCTCATTTAGTATAAAAAAAAACGAAAAAAAAAAATGAGGTGTAAAAGAGTTTGTAAAAACCTATTTACAAAATAAAAATCATTTATCATTTATAGATGGGTTCAAACCCATCCAGGCGCATTACTTTGTGTAATGTATTTCATCACCACTGCTCTCAAAACGGTGAAGAAAACATCGTGAGGAAACCGGCATGTCCTAGAACCGAAAATGCAAAGACATGTGACATTCTCCAACACGAACTGACCACGCGTGGAGGATTATTGTATTCCCTCTTCTAGAAGGAACGCCTGAGTCCCAGCAATGGGAACATTTTAAGGCTGATGCTGATGAAATATACATACGACAGTACGATATCAACGGGCAACTCTCTAAACTAGATAAAACACTAATCTGATTAGAGAATCCTATTTTTTCTTTTTTATTCTAGACTAGCTTTTGGTATTGGGGTTGGGGTTGGGGTTTCCGGGATAAAAAGTAGCCTATGTCCTATTCCGGAGTATATCCTATGCTTGTGCCAAATTTCATCCAGATCCGTCCAGCCGTTTTGGCGTGATTGAGTAACAAACATCCAAACATGCAAACATCGTAACTTTCTCATTTAAAATATTGTAAGATAGGTTCGCGTTTGACCACAATCTCACCTGATAGTAAGCGCTGATGTGGTCGACGATGGACCAAGTTTGCGGATTTTCTGTTCCGCATACTCTAAAAACTCAACTCGCACAGATGAAAATTTTAATCTGAAAAGCCCAGTTTCTACTGTAAATTGGTCGAACCATAAATAAACCGTTGTAATGCAATTTTAAACTTTGTATTTCATTTAATACTTAGTTACTTTGTAAACACATTTTGGTGTTATTTTAAAGAAATTACATGAAATAAAGGTAACATTTATTCTCTGCTAATAGGTCTTAGTCATGCGAGCCGCGAACACAAGACAAAATGAAATTAAACTTAACAAAATTAAATGACACTATTATTTCATGTTGAAACTTAAAATGAACCCCATCAATTTTGGTTTAACAATTTACAAAGATACTTTGTACAATAAAACACATTTTAAACTCTAATTACACTAATTGCAATAATTTCGTTGGGATGTTCGTTTGACATTTAATAAAAAATTACTAAAACAAGCAAATAATTTATTAGAACAAATTGCCAATTAAATTAAAAATTGCTGCTATAAAATTCCAAGTATTTTGTCTCATCTTTATTATTTGACCTATAATTTTTTGTAATAGTTACGAAAACATAGTTTCTTGTTTTGAATATTAATAAAAAGAGTTTATATTTAAATTATTAAAATCAGACAATAGATTACCAAAAACATCAAACCACTGTATTATGCATATTAAAAATATATAAGTATTATAAAAATATATTATTACTTAATTTTTTCAAGAATTTTAAACATATTTCCAAGCTCACCTTGGAAAACAAATTTATAGGTTTGACATTTGATACTTAGGCAACCAGAGCCCAGCTTTCCTAAGCCCTAAATTAATTCTTGAAAAAAAAACCCCTTAATAATCTTGATATTAAATAACTTTTGACATTATTTTGACATTTTAATTTCCACAACTAGGTGTGACAAATCCGGGTAAATAGATTATAAGCATCAATATATCATGAACTATGCACTAAATGAGGCGTGCCGTACAGTGACTTTACTCCACTTAAGTGATCAGCGTGCCATACACTTTTACATGGATGACACTAGAGCAATTTTGATGTATCAGCGCTGTAAAATTTAAAAAGTTTTGATAGACGACAATGCCAATGAAGCGCTGCAGCGGACTTTTGAATTAACTTTTCAGTATTTTGACAAATATTTTGTTTGAAGGTGCTTGTCTATCGCTAGGATATAATTCGATAATTATAAATACCATACAATATAATACACAGAGCAGTGGTGACCGAGTGGTAACGGCCCCGACTTACGAGTCGTAGGTCGCGGGTTCAAACCCAGCCAGGCGCATTACTTTGTGTAATTTATTTCATCACCACTGCTCTCAAAACGGTGAAGGAAAACATCGTGAGGAAACCGGCATAGAACCAAAAATTCGAAGACATGTGACATCCACCAATCCGCACTGGGCCCGCGTGATGGATTATGGCCCATTCCCTCTCCTAGAGAGGAGGCCTGTGTCCCTGCAGTGGGAACATTAAAAGGCTGATGATGTTGATGATATACATTATAGGTACGGGTTGATGTTTCCGTGTGAATAAAAACCCCTAACTAATAAAGAATAAAAAAAGTTCTGACATAGGAGTATAGTCATATAATTGTTATAATTATGCAATGATTTTCAATCGTTTTTTTTAGGAAGATTT
Organism: Mythimna loreyi; assembly: GCA_029852875.1. Classification (NCBI taxonomy): domain Eukaryota; kingdom Metazoa; phylum Arthropoda; class Insecta; order Lepidoptera; family Noctuidae; genus Mythimna; species Mythimna loreyi. The sequence goes on along the minus strand of CM056801.1, from coordinate 16,859,865 downwards.
AAATTCAAATCCTCAACTAGATTCTACCGCCATATTTGTACGCCTCGTGGCCATAACATTAACATTTCTTTGACTACATTACCAAATAGGTACAAAAGAAAAATCGTCTAAAACTCAACCCAAGCCACACGCCAGACTAGTACTCAATAAATTATTTCTTTCGCATAAATTTCGTCCTAACCCTCTAATGGGCAGTTACGCTTGCTCTGCCAAAAATAATGCGTCGGGTCTCGTGGACCCCGCGATTGATAAATCTTCCCCCTTTTTGTCGCAACTCGCAAGATTGGATGGATTCCCTGTTATTTGATTAACTGTATACACATTGCAAGCTAAGTGAAAAAGGTTATTTTAACTATTTTTTTTATATATAATTTTTCGGATACAGTAATTAGAGACATAATAGAAATACAATAGGTGTGCGAACGCCGGCTTTCGCACGGGGCTCAAGCATTTAAACTAGTGCTTCTCTAAAAATCTCTGCTGATGGTAAGCAGTGATGCATTCGTTTATGGTAAAGCGAACTAGTTTATTAAGGGCATATTCAGTTTAGCCTTAGTATAGCACCGGACCTCCAGACGTCCTATCTAGGACAGGGAATAGGCCGTAATCCACCCCGCGGGCCCAGTGCAGGTTGGTGGATATCGCATGTCTTCGAATTTTTGGTTCTAGGACATTCCGGTTTCCTTAACCATTTTGAGAGCAGTGGTGATGAAATAAATTACACAAACAATACTTTGCGTCTGACTGGGTTTGAATCCACGACGTACAACTCGTAAGTCGGGGCCTTTACCACTCGACCACCACTGCTCTCTAAATAGTAGCTTATGAACAATTTGTAAGCTACATAGAACTTATAAGCAGGTACCTGATAGAGAAAATTGTAATTTTAACATGAATCAAATAAAGGACATCGGGCATTTTTGCTTAGACTTAATACAGCTCTTGGTTCAAAAAGCCTTTAGTCTTTTTTACTATTTGTTTTGTTTAGCCAAACTAAAAATAATAGTACGTTTTTATCTTTTATTTTTTAGTATGTCCGGTTTACCTTGTTTTATTACGTGTTTTTAAAAACTGGTGATCTCTAACATTTTTTTTTTAATTAACGTAATAAAACAGAATGCAAGTTACTAAAATTTTACTTAGGATATTTATAGACAAACATAGAAATAATAATTTATAATATAAGCACAAAGGAACTTATATCTTTAAAAAAATCCCATATTCATTGAGACACTTTTATCGAAAGTGATTCATAAATTACATAATAATCGCACACTGTAGGTATTTAATATATTATTTCAAAATACAATCAATTACGTAACTGTTTTCGCAACACCATAGTTTAAACTAATAAAAAATCATATCGTAATAAATCATTGACTACTTACTCCATTATGACTTAACCTCAAAAATATGAAATCAAAAAAAGTATTTCACGGCCATAGTCGATAAAATAAATTTTAATTATTTTTCACTTGATTGAAAGCTTGTGAAACGATTTGCTCTCATTTATAAAGTTCCAACCTTGGAGTCAGCGAGTAGAGAATGATCACAGTGCTAAATCTTGCAAAACCTACAAAAAAACCTTGGAGTTGTAAAATATTGATTTATTGGAACACGCGTGCTAAAACAAAGTTTTGAGCTTGTTTGAAAATGTGATCTGTAAATTATTGTGTTCAAAGATCATGATCATGTACTAAGCCGCACTAGGTCCACGTGGTTGAAGGACCCATTTTGACATTTGTATTTTCATTGCCTAGCGGTTTGTTCGGTGTACTGAAGCTGCTACTAAAATAGCTACTAGACCTCTAAGGCAAGGAAGGAACAGGGTAGGTTATTTAGTCAGTAAGAGTCTGACACTGTTTCCCGCTCCACTTCAAGAGCGGGATTCGTTATTGAATGATTTTTACCTACCATAAAAAAAGACCTTTAATTTATTAATTTAGTATGTAGTAGGTATCTGCATCGGATAAACCGTTAGGTAGTCATAATATAAATGTCAAAACGGGATTTTTTGACAATTTTAATAGGCTAACTATGCTATGCTTATGAAAATTATGAGACGGTTTCTTAGCCTACCCTATTCTGCTTTTCCGTCGATCATCAATTAACTATTCTCTGTCCGAGGAGTGTCAAATTTTTCTTTTTTTTTTAACTTTTTTCTTTTATTCCAACTTTCCATCCCCCCTGGGATTACACACCACACACACATTTTTTTTACTGCTTTTTTCTAACTTTCTATTCCAGGGCCACATTAGCTCCCTTGAATAATACGGCAGCTCTAAGTTACGATTATACTAGAAGACACTCTTCAACCACTTGGCAAAAGTGATATTACCTAATAGATAGCAAAAATCTTCAAGTAAAGTGTTACTTGAAGATACTGGTCAAAATAAGCAGAACGATTTAAATACAGTTTTGTTACTGTTTAACAAATCAGTAATTGGATCTTCACTCTTCTGCTAATTGGTGTCCATTTCAGTGATCCTATCTGTTTTTGGTTTTGTTCTTAATTATGTAAATAAACTTGGTACGATGATTAAGTACAGTTAAATATAAATTGCATTTAGCTCATTACCGCTCATTGTACATTCATCATTATCAGCCTTTTTAATGTTCACACTGCTGGGAAACAGACCTCCTGTCCAGAAGAGGAATTGGGCCGTTATCCACGAGGTTGACTCATTGCTCCCCTACGTATATTTAAAACTAGACTAAGACTAAATCCGCTTCCAAAAACAAAACAAAAATGGTGTCTTTCAAAAAATTATGTTTTTTTTTTCTAGAAATGTCTCCTTTTCAAGTTTTATTCATATTTTATTCATAAATATTAAAATGTCAATTTTGAAATTGATTCCCTCTTTAGTCACAATGAGGAATAAAGCCAAAACTAACGTATTTAAATACACTACACTGTTTAAATACAATTGTTTGTTTCCTATTCCATTTGGAGCAAAATTAGCAGGACAACACCTTTTCCAAAACTATGGTCATACTAGTTTCCACCAGCGCTACACCCACGTAAAACCGGTAATCATTCCAAGGGAATATATTTTCTATTCCAAAACAAAGTCCAAACATGTGCCACTTCAAGTCACTTTTTTGAATGGCCGAATTTTTGACAGTTCAAAAGTGCTTGTAAAGGTCTATTCGAAATAAAGTTTCAGACTTCTATTTTCTGCCTAGTTTCGTTCAAACCATACAGCTGTTTTAGCGTAAAGGAGCAACAAAATAAAAATAGGTACATACAACGTGTAACTGTAAATGCGAAAAACTTCAGACATCCTAAATAATTTTCAATTCAATTACTTAATTCTGAGAATCATGTACAAAAATGTAAAGGTCTTATGCGATGTTTTAATTTTACTACTTACCGATTCTGGTAATTTCTTAAATATGAACTATTATTATCCCGCGTATGAAAAAATTTGGACGACAACTTTTCTAGTTCGTTTATTTATTTTGGTAGGTTTGCGCAAGTTATACCTTGGCTTGTCAATTAATAAATAGACAGGGCAACATTATTAATGTTTAAATATTTGGAAAAATGTGCTGATTCTGCTCGTTATTCAGAGCGAACTATTCCAACTATACTAACTAACTATAAACATTCGCCTTTATAATATTTCATGGTCAAAACCAAACCCGGAGACAAAGTCAGTACTCATGGGCCGCGGTCGCGTACCGTTGATAATGTGAATAATTGTCACCTTTCTGTTTTTTTTGTCTTAAAGCCCGATCAGTATTGAACCGGTATGGGGCCGTGTGATATACGAATGCCACATACGGTGACTAATAATTACATTAACACTTGCTGAACTAACAACGTGCTTCAATACCAGCAGGTTAGACGGCGTGGCGGTTGGTCAAGTTTCAAATTTTAATTTGACAGTATCTAAATTTGAAATTTTGGTTCTTTTAAATTCTTTTTTTGATTTTAGACGGCGTGGCGGTTGGTGAAGTTTCAAATTTTAATTTGACAGGTTCTAAATTTGAAATTTTGGTTCTTTTATATCCTTTTTTTGTTTTAGTTTTGGATCTGTAAACTTTTCGGCACGTTTAGAATTATTTCGACTTGAAATGAACGTGTCTATGGATTTTTTATAAACCAAAAAGCGTGAAAATATGCCTATGTTTTATTAGAAGTCATGTTTATTTTAAAACAAGCTATGAGTTAATTTCGACATATTAAAATTTTGGATAAATTCTTAATAATTCCAAAAGAGCATTTTATTAAGTTTTTTTTACTGAGTTTACAGTATCCAAATTGGTGCATTTGAAACATTTTTTTCTAAATTTCGTGGTGTCTAAATACATTGCATCCGAATCGACATTAACTCAAAAAATCATAAAAAAATCGGGTCAATTCGGATACCTACTGGGTAAGGACATACTGTGTCCTAAATGTCACTTAGTTTTTTTTAATCCGTTGTTGTATCAACCAATACCTACTTAAAAAGAATACCTACCTAATCAATTTTCAAAATAAACATTGTAATTTTATTTTAATTAACGTTTCTACAAAAGATAGAACTGGTTTATTTGCTTTTTATTGTTTTTCTTTTTATCAAGGATGTAGAATACAAGTTATAAATTAATACAAAACGGAGTGTAGTATTTCAAACTAATTCCGGCTACTTGCAATAAAGTTTTTTACAGATCTCATCTAGTCTAATACCTATCTTGTGGTTTACGAGCTACCGGTCTGAAATTGGATGCTGATGTAATAAATAGACATAATTATAGCGCGTCTCGTATGGCCTATATTTACATAAAAATTAGACATAGATTTTATTTTCAGAGAATTGTTGCTATTATTTATTAGTCGTATTTTTTTTAATACCTACTGTTTAATCATTAAATTGATACTATGATATTTTGATATTCATATGTCTCTAGCAAATAATGATGATGCTTAATGGAATTTTTCTCTCTAAGTACCGATTTTAATTTTTTCTTGTTTGAAAAAATAAAAGAAGTTTTCAAAATACTTTTTCTTAATTGTAAAAGTTTTCTGTGAAAATATTTTCATGTACCTAGGTGTTATTTTTTTAGATTTATGTACAAGCTAAACTTTATAGGTAATGAAGATATCTATATTTATTATTATTTATAAATTAAGATAGTAAAACCTTAAAATCTATCAATATGTCAGTTTTGAGATGGCCTTCTTTATTCGCAGTTAAAGACTGTATTTCCCAACCAGAGTCTGTGTTTTTAAAAAACTACAACCTAGGATTCTTTAAGTCAAGTTACTTCTAGGAAAGCACGCTCCATCGTCGACCACCGTGTCCCTTACCATCAGGTGAGATAGTGGTCAAACAGGAGCAATAGAATAATATAATATTGCTTTGTCATGCGATTTACACCTGCATGCAAAATTGCAGCTTAATCGGTTGAAGATATCTGCTTCAAAATTGAGTTGCAAGATTTGAGCCGAACATAGTTACATTGCAAGCTAAATAAAAAGCTTGTAAAAATATAGTTGGGTCGCAACTTCTAGTGCTTCAACAAAAAAATCAGGAGATGATCTTTTCAGGATTTTTGAGTATCTAGCGTCATTGTGACCAATAAATTATGGCCTAAGCGTTGTTTGTTTGTTTTGTAGTTGTTTGACGATTTCCAAAGGTAAGTCACAATTACCTACTGTCTAAATGCCTATCCTCTTGCTGACAAACGTTTAAATTAAAAGTGAAATTTAATCTCGGCATCAATAAATACCAGAAACTGGTGAAATTAATGAAAATTTTAAGATTTCAATTTTTCTGTAATTTTGACAAGCATTATGTCTGTGTAGTTGTAGTTTACGTATGTTTTTTTTTTCTGTTATTATATAAGTATTGTATTTATTATTTTGAAATGATAAACAAAATAAAACAAATCATTATGTTTTATACAAAATTATGCCGATTGGCTTACTTTAACCCAGTACGCCAATCGCTAATTATTGTACAAAATATGATAAATTAGTTAGTAGGTAGCAGTACAAATACTGGGCAGTTACAAAAAAAATATATATATTACAAAATAATATCTGTTTGTTTAGTCCATTCCATCAAGTCCTGTTATTAGTAATTGTACCTATAAATCGAAGATTTGTCCACATTTACTAATTATTTTCATTTTACCTATATATTAATAATACCTACCTACCTTTAGACATTGGCGGAACAGTTAGAACTACGCCATTAACAAAAATAAGATGGAAAAGAGATTATATTTCGAAGTTATCTTCTATAACTGGAAACTGCCCCTCGGTTTCTAGCATTTATATCACACTTTCTCGTAAGAATTAAACTAAATATTCAACAGGTTAAAAATACAAAGAAATGAAAGAAATACTCACTGGGCATCATTTCGACGTGTGATGAGGTGTCCATGATATTGTGGTGATGCATCATTTCGGGTGGGGACTGCACCAGTCCACCACCACCGCCGCTAGCCATCACCATCACTGACGCAGTTAGATCTTCACCGGTGATCACCTTTAAAACTTTAACCCGAATGTCCAGAAAAAACCGAACACAATCCGGTTTGTTATTCGGTTTTTACCCAATTTTTTACCTTTTTTTTTTTTGGTTGGTTGCGTTGTGCGGTTAAAAAACTGGTTCCAGTTGTTTATTTATTGCAATGACATCACACTTTATGAATATAAATGTAGTTTTTTTTTACTAAAAGTCTACATTCGCAGTAAACACGCAAAATAATGTTTTTGTTAACACTATGTTCTATCACAAACGGAATACACCAAAAATATTGTTTAGGCTCAAATAAAAATTCCACTAATTACGGTTAGGCACTTCGACATATTTATTTCTACAAAAAAAAAATGTTCGTGTATCACGCACGTCGTGTCCCCGCGCCGGCCAAGCCCACACTGCCGTGTTATATCTATAATTCTATGGATTGACTCGAAAGCGCATGATCAGGCCGTCCTCGCCTCCCATTGGTGGGATTCTAAAACGCCTATTGGGTACGGCTGTTCTGATTGGCTGATAGCTTCTCATTTTCCCGCCCAAATCGACAGTGCCCTTACAAAATGGCGCTCCCTACAGCCTTTTGATGCTTTTTTGAACATTTTATTCGGTAAAAAATAATCCGGTTCGGATATAATGAGCATGATTTATGGTTTTGATCCGTGGACTGGGTTTTATTTTATTTTTTTTACTTTTTTATAATCTTGCCATGTTAATCTTTGGTGTTTCGTGTTTTGTTTTTGATTAATCGCGAGCCAATTTTTATTTGATCCAGGCCGTGTATAAAAAAGGTATTATTTGTGTTTCAGTTCGGCTGTTCGGTGAATTTTAAGTTAGTGTCGTTCCGTTTATTTTGTTCTGTGGGGTAAGCAGGGACGTAAAGACTTGTAATGCGATTTGATGGGAGGTGCGTCTTATTGATCGTATTTTGTGCCTCTGTCGGACGGGGATGAGGCAAGGGTGGATAACAGCTGTTTGTCAGTGTGAATTTATTAGAAATAGGTCACAAATGAGTCAGACTTTTCTCTTAAATCGTTTTAAATAAAGGATCCATATGAATGCTTATTCTTTTATCTAGCTCTTGCTACTAGGTTTTTTATATGGCAAGTCTACTTAGATACTAATATTTCATTATCAATCACACTAATATTTATAAAAGTAAAAGTTTTGTACCTATGAGTGTGAGTGCAAGGCTACTTATTCATGTTTGTTACGACTTTATGTTGAAACGTCTGTACGAATTTAGTTGAAATTCAGCATACCGGTAGACTACCTACGTCCTGAAATAGCACATAGGTACCTATGATATTTTTTATCTCGGGATTATATTCCCTTGACATATTTTTTACGTTCACGTTGGCAAAACCACTGGCAGAAGGCTAGATAGTAAAAGTTACCTTTTTTACCTTATATAGGTTTTTAAAAACAAAACAAAACATTTTTGAACTTATTTAAAACATTGACACTTTTTTCTGAAACTGTACCTAAAATGAACGAATAAAAGTTCTCGAGTTTTTTTTTTAGATTTTTATTTGTTTCTATACTATTCGAATCTAAAACCGGATTTGATCGTTTAAAATAAACTAACTAGTAAAATCTTCATCGGATACTAATCAATGGCGTAAATATTTGTATGCTCAGTTACCTAGTCATACTAACACAAAAGCCCAGCCTAGATGCTAATTTATCATGATCTATTTATAGCTGTATTTATAGCTAATCTTGTATCTATTATTTAAATATTCACCCAAAAAATTCACGAAAAAAAGATAAAAACATATACGCAAGAAGCTTGTAAAATCATTATAGCGTTGAATTCGTTCTTCATAATAAATCATTGTTAATTTGTTTAATGTATCTAAATATACATTTATTATTGTATTTCTTTTCTATATATTTACCATTAAATTACATCCTACATGTTATATTTCTGCACTATCCTAAGGGCGATTGATAAAAAATGCTTATGTTTCTTTAAATCGTTTAATACTTTAATGAAATTCGCCTTTGTAGTACAGTGTCTTACTTATATTTTAGTTTAATTTATAAAAATAGTAAAAAGAAAGAATAAAAGAGGAATTAAATTGAATCTGAACAAAAATGCCCAAAGTCCTTTATTTGATCTAGTTTACAATTGCCTTTTTATAAATAAAATATTTAAAAAAAATGTTTATTGTTTTTTATATATTATAATTTTATATTATAAGACTTCTCAATCACATTCAAGACGAAGTCTTAGTAAATTCAAATAATTTGTGAAGCGAAAATTTTGCCTAAAGGCTTTTCATACTGTAAAAGACTATGTTGAAGACAAAAGAGTTTGGGATCGAGTTGCTCTGGTATTACCTACTGCTTAAAATATTTTTTTTTTGTGATTTAGGGGAGAGTGTGTATGAAAGAGCCAAGCTTTGAAAGAGCCGATGCGATTAGCTCCCACTTAACAAAATCCTACCATAATTCAATTTTACTCTTTGTATGGCGACACTAGGCAGCTGCCATCCACAGAAATTTGACAGTTCTAGAATATCAAATTACGTCGTAGGACTGAATTGAAAATTTTGAAGACAAAATGTAAGTATTTTTGGGTTTACTTAAGTTTTTTTGACAAGAGGTGTAAAACATAGGTTGACAAAATGAATATGTTGTATTGATAAGCCTATAGTTGGCTTTATTTTACGCTAATGTTATTGTTATGATGATATGATTAACTAGCTGTAATTTGAAATTATATTTTTTTATACAAAATGTTTTGAAAGAGCCAGCTGTCGAGTCCATGAAAGAGCCGAAGAAGAGTGGTACCAGTGCAAAATATGTGAAGGGTGGACAACATGAGTCTTGTGGTAACAAAGGAGTGATTAATTTCTTTTGCCAAAAATGTTTTTAATTGTTTTATCAGAGTTTTATAAAAGTATTATTAATGATTAAAATTATTGTAAGATGATTATTTGAGACTGATCAAAAGCTGTGATTTTTACATACTAGGACTTAATAATGTAAACGTTTTTATTATATAAATGGTTGAATAGTATAAAAGAGATATTAAAATTGTTGAGAAACTGTTTTGTTTTATACAAAGTGGAATCTGGCTCTTTCATGGCACATGGTAGCTCTTTCATTGACAGGTGGTTTTGAAAGAGCCAATTTCCCATTTTTTGTTTATGTAGCTATATTTCAGATTTCTTTCATTGTTACCTATTTTTTTTTCATTTCAGTACCATAATTATTAAACTTATTAATGAAAAAAAGGATTTTTATTTAAAAACAATCAGCCTAAAATGTTGTTTTTTTCAATACTTTTTAAAACTGGCTCTTTCAATCACACTCTCCCCTAATATTGAATAAATAATTTGTTTTAATAAATATTTTAAAAATTGTTTTTTTTTAATTATTGATAAGAATAATTTCATATTAAATACTTTTTTTACCAAAACCTTCACTTTATGCCGCCCGCGTTCCACCTCTAAATTTGTTCCCAACTTTAATAGGCGATGCCATGGGCAAATATCAACATGAATACCAGGGCCCTGGAACGATGGAAATGAAGGATTGGGGTGGGTTTTTAGTCAGTGAAAGTCTGACACTATCTCCTGCTCTACCCAATGGTGGGAGATGTCATTGATGAATTACACCCATCAAAAAAAAAAAATCTTTAATAGGCGATTTCCGATTTTCAACTTGATTTTATAAGTTTTCCTTTTTATTAATTACAAAAAAAAAATCAAAGATACTCATCTTTTTTCAGTGTAATATTATTATTACCTATAGTGTAAGAGTATCTATACCTAGACAAAAGAAACCACTGTGCAAAACAGCTTTCTAGCTTTAAGTAACTATACAAAAAAGTTAGGCAGATTTAGAAAGCTATTTTTCGGTAAGAAGCCTAAAATAGCTTTTTCAATCTACCTACTACTATTATGTCTCCGTTACACGATGTCCGTAGTTCCGTACATCTATCGGTCGGTCTGTCTATCCGTCTGTCACCAGGCAGTATCTCAAGAACTCATATTTTTAGACAGTTGCCATTTTTTATTACGGGGTCAGAATCACACTTGGTCAATTTTCTCATTCAAAAGAATAACCACTAGAAAGATCTATTTCTAAGGCCATTATTACACTAACGAGATTGTCACCTTGCAAAAATAGGACCAAAAGTCCAAAAAACCAGCCTCATGAGCAAAAAATGACCAATTTTCTCCTAATTACTTCATCAGCGTTGTGTGAGGTGACGAAAAAAAGATGGCGCCGAAAGTTCGCGCCAAATGTCGTGAAGCATAGATAAACTAGAGGCATAGATAACCTTATCTCTAAGCAGATGTGTGGCTGAATGGATTTTTAACAACTTATTTTTGGCATTTCCTTTTCCTATTCTTGGTTTTTTGCTCATTTGTTTTTTTGTTTGTAGATGTTTTTTTGGATAGAATGTATTTTTGCACACTTATATCTTTCTTTGAATAATCAGTTAATGAAAAAAAAAACCTAGCTCAATTTTATTATTGTTCTTACATAACTAATAATAATAGTCCTGATTCACGTTTCTTTTTTCTGACAAAAACCCGTCAGAAAAAAAATTGAGGAACCGATTGTAACGCCACCTATCGAGTCCAATTGTATTTCGAAACCATCCACAGACCCACTAGAGTATATACAAACAATTTCATGCAAATCAGTCAAGCCTTTAAGGAGGAGTTTGGTAACAAATACACGCACGTAGAATTATGTGCTATAAAGATAATTTTCTATAGAGATTGTACCAAAAAATCTACCAACAGACTTTCGACTTTTTTATGGTAGGTAGAAATCATCAAATGATCCGCTCTTGGGCGGAGCGGGAAACGGTGGCAGACTTACTGACCAAACAACCTACCCCGTACCTCCCATGCCCCAGTCCCAGAGCCCCCGGTGTAGCGCTTTCGCACCAACCCTCGGCTCCAGGAGGCTTAGACCCTGTAGGGGCCCTACAGGACAGACCTTCAATTAGGGAACAAAGTGTTGAACCTTCACAATAAACTAGGTATACTCCTAAACGACCCCTAGACATCACATTCACTTCAAAAAAATCACCCTAAAATCCAAATTACTAATTTCGAAAATCGATACTGCCATTCCAGAGATGAGTTCACAATACAAACACATTAACATTCTTACACAAAGAGAATTAATATTCTCGATACTTTTCCACCGGAACCGGAAACAGGGAGGAAGCCGGAAACGGGCCGGAAGCGGCTGACCGGCCGGAAGTGACGGAGACGTCTTATTGATTGCGGCTAATCTATTTTATTGTCTGGAGATAGTTGAGATGAGGAGATTTTTCTTAGAATTCATGAACTAAATCTAATACCCATATAATATTCTGTGTAATATTGAATGACCTTTTGAAAAAGGTTCTGTCAGAGGAGTCTAAAACATTTTTCTTTTTCTTAGAGCTTCTTTTTATAGTAACTAAAAATCATTCAATGACGAATCCCGCTCTTGGGCGAAGCGGGAAACAGAGTCAGACTCTTACTGACTAAACACCCCACCCCGTTCCTTCTTTGCCTTTCGCGCTGGGGCCAAGCCTTCCTTTGAGAGAGTCCCTAGGCCCCAGTAGGCTTTGACCCTTTTGCAGTCCCTACGGTTTTGCTGACAACTCCTTGAAGCGAGCGAGAACAGAGCGCGCCGTCGACGACTTGGTAACCGGATGTGCGGACAGAGAGCTACCCATTGCTCGCCGTCCGCAAGCCCGCGCCTACGGTGGCCGGAAATCGGAATCGGAATCCTGGCTGAGTCAAAAGGACTATATTTTATGCCCGCGGCTTCGCCCGCGTACATAAAATATAGCCTACGTCACTCAGGAGTAAAGCAGCTTTCTATTGTTGCTTAAATTTTTCCAATCGGACCAGTAGTTCCAGAGATTACCCCCTACAAACAAAAAAACAAAAAAACAAACTTTACCTCTTTATTATATTATTATAGTGTAGATTTTCATTCCCTACGAGTCCATGAGAATGTTTGGTACAGTCAGCAGTAAAAGCATATGCATATAGGATAAATGTTTATTATTTCTATGTAATAAAATACGTTGCATACATTCTTTTTATTTAATTAACATAGTATTTATGAAACGGCAAATATTACTTGCATGTCTCCGAAGAGGTCAATAGTCATAAAAATGAGAAATATTTTTTTTTATAAGTACCTAACTAATATAGTAAATAAAAATGACTTATATTAAAATTACTTTTACACTAAAATTACTTCTAAATTACAAATCAATTATAATTCGGTATTTTTAGTTAAGTTACTTTTTTTCTTTTTTAATTTATGCGTATATTTATGTAGTTTTAAAGTTAGAGATTGACTTAATTTTTGCAAATAAAATAATTATAAATCACAATTTCAGAATCAAAAAATTGTTATTACTAACTGTACTTTGGACAAATCTAGTGAACCCATTGGGAATTAATGTACTAACACTTCAAAACGCGATTTAATTCTTTGATTGAATAGACCTCCAAAAATCCGCAGCATCCGAACTAAGATGTCATCTCCCAATTAGTATTATCACTACATCGGAATGTGAAGCATTTACGAGCAAAAAGCGAGGACGGCCGGCCGCACACGAGTGGCGCCGGGTGACACGGAACTGTCACCGGAATAGTGTCGCGTGTGTGGGGAGAGACGGGAGATTAGAGTAGCAAAACGGGCTTTAAATAAAATGGCTTTATTTCAAATAACCAATCGGATAGTTTACTCATACGCAGTGTTTTTTTTTTATGTTGGTTAAAATCATCCAATGACAAATCCTGCCCTTAGGTGGAGCGGGAAACAGTGCCAGACTCTTACTGACTAAACCACCTACCCTGTTCCTTCCTTGCCTTAGTCCCAGAGCCCTGGTGTTACGCTTTCGCATCAACCCTTGGCCATCCCGCCCTTGGGCGGAGCGGGATATAGTGTCAGACTCTTATTGACTAAACAGCCCACTCCGTTTCCACGTTGCCTCTATATCAGGGCCAAAGCCTTCCTTTCAGATACAAACCCTTGGCCCCAGTTGGCATCTAACCTTCTGCAGGATCCCTACGGTTTGCTGACAACTCCTTTTTCTGTGATCAGCTAACCTGAAACTTGGAAGAATTACGAGTACAAACGAAACTGACTCACACATGCATAAGTAACCACTTACATAGTATAAACACACGTCTGGTATTACTGTTTGCATGTGTGTGTGATGTTAATTGCCTGTAGTAGGAGCTAATTTAATTAGTACAATTTTACGCACTAGTTTGTAAGAGAGATGTTCAACGATTCAGAGTTCCGTAATCAGTGGAGAAAACTCTTTCATCTCGAACGACGATTTTACATACGTGTGTACAATGGACCACGGAGTTTCTTGCATATTCTTCTCCATAGAGATCTACGCTTTGGAATGTGCAATTAGCATATTTTTTTTTTGGACAGACAGACTTCTTGAGCTTTCAAAAGTTCCAGAAAATCGTTCACTTGAAATAAAACGATTGTTATAATTTGATTTGTATTGTCAATCCCTTTACAATCCTCGCCACACAGGTAGAACCATCATGGCGATCGTCCACTATTCGCACCAGTAGTTCCTGAGATTAGCATGTTAAAATAAACCCAGTGTTAGGTCGCGTTTCTATGAAATGGCAATAGATAGCGCTCTGATTTTCGCGTGGTCTAACTGAGCCCTTATAATAAGATTAAATAAAATCCAGCTAGGCGCATTACTTTGTGCAATTTTCCTGTTTTTTTTTTGTTTGAGAGCAGTCTCTCAAAACGCTGAAGGAAAACATCGTAAGGAAACTGGCATGTCCTCAAACTAAAAAATCAAAGACATGTGACATCCACCAACCCGCACTGGACCCGTGTGGTTGATTGAATGATCCATTCTCTCCCTTTGATAGGTCTGTGTCCCAGTAGTAGAAAAAAGGCTGATGATGGTGATAAAATATATTTATACAAGACATTGATCTAATTTTAGTATTAAAGCCTGAAGAATTCAGATGTTTTCGTAATATCTTCGTTAATAACACTAAAGATAAAATGAATGGCTACGGAACCCCTACATTCTCGCACCGCTCCACATGCCCAATCTTTCTAATTTGATACGCTAACTAGATAGACATTGTGCGGTCTGTTTTAAACGATTTTGTGTTAATAACATAGGCCAATACGTGCAAGACGACTTAACTTGTCAAAACATTTAGAAAGAAAGGAAGTAAGAATAAGGAAAGAAAGAAAGTGTTCGTATTAACTCATGTTTCTAAAATTAACGGCTTTTTTAATAAACTCACATCTATGTAATGTGCCCCAAACTGGCGGCATTGCCACGCTATGTGGAAATGCTAATCCTCTTGCCCGAGGTAAAAGTCGACCCTTGGGTTATTTCTCCAGAATAAGGACCGTATCTTTTGCCCAAGGCAAAACTTACAAAATTAGAATACCTGCATTAACACTATTAGATGGTAAAAATAAGTTCTCAAAGCAGGTTTTCGTTGAAAATCATAGCTGAAATACATAGCAAGATTTTATAGCGTGGTTAATTTAAATCCCGTGGAGGGTTGATCAGATACTTGAAACTCTAGTTAGTTTTGAACGACCGAACAGTTAACTAAGGTCATTGAACCCAGTCAACAGTTGTTTATTTAAAAAAAAAAATTCGAACATGCGTAAATAAATTTCAGTTTTACATAAATAAAAAACTTTATTATTCAATTTTATCTTTACAAATCGATAGTTTTTCATGTGCTGGAACGACCCTCCACAGGATTAAAACTACCAAAATTGAATGGTGTGTATACACCGTATTTTGGTCGTTATATGTTTAATACTCACCAAGACTATTCCAAAAAGCTCAAACACAATAGAGTTATCCAAGTTCCTATATATAGCCACATTCCAGATCCAACATCAGATCAGCTCCATGTTATACCTAATAATTTTATATTACCATCTTATTTACACATATGCCTGCAAAACTTCAGCTCAATCAGTAACCGGGAGGTGGATTAATTTTCATTTAGATCTTTTGTTTACAGATAAACATCGTGACAAATCAAACTAAAAAATGAAACAAAAGCTGGTTTTCGAATTCACAAGAAGCTCAATTATTATAAGGTAGACCTATCACTTAGAAGTGCAACAAAATGACACAACCTTTAACAAAAGCGGGAACTACCTATACACAAAAATCCAACAATAATTTCTATCTAAAATCTAAATTATAATCTGAAACATCTCACTCAGGATCGAAATGGCGCCAGCGAAGTGTTAAACGCGCCCATATTTTGACAAAAGAGGTTTTAAGTTTTTTTTTTTTCGATGACAAAGGTATCTCGGCATTCAGCTTTGTCGGTGACACGTTATTGTGTCATTTATATATTTTTTTTAAGGTTTTTTTTCTAAAATCGATGTAATTTGTTAAAAAAAAGGTTTTTATTGAAAAGGTCTTAGTGATTTGCGCTTTTCTGTGCTTTTTGGCAGTTAACGTCGGTTGAATAATTTTAAAAGGTCTTCGCTTCTATCTGCATCAACTGGAGGTGAGCTTTATGATCCTCCTTTTTTTAGGTGCGTGTCTTCTATCACGGCTTTTTAGGTGGGATATTATTAAATGACTTTTCCCGCTCTAGGTCATAGAAGGGGGTCGTGTCAGACTTTTACTGACTAAAAGCCACTCCACATAAGAACGTAGGAGTGGTGAAGTAGGGTTTTCCTTTCAGAAGCTAACCAGGCAGGCTTCGGCCCTGCTGGGCCCTTACGGTTTTAGTGACATCTCCTGTAGGCGCGCGTGGAACACTACGAACCATCGACTTGGTTTTGGTTCTTACTAGATGATAGAACGCTGAGTTACCCATTGCTCTGTGCTCGTCGTCCGCAAATCCGTGCCTACATTTGCCAAAAATCGCAATGGCACTCCCGACATTGTAGTACTTTCCAGGAGGATGAACAATGGGTAGTCCAGCAGACCGGTTTCCGTTCAGTCGTGTGCGCCGAGCGCCTCAAAGAGTTGTTAGCAAAACCGTAGGGGCCCAATAGAGCCGAAGCCTACCGGGGTCAGGAGTAATCCGAAAGGGAATCTTGAGATCCTAAAACAGAAGGCAAATGTATTGTGTTCTAAATATTAGGAGTAGGTTTTAGACGGTAAAAGTCTGACACGCCTTCTCCCAAGAACGGGAGAAGTATTTTTTTTTATTGATTATAGGTTCGCGCTTGACCGCTATCTCACCTGATGAAAAACGACGATGCGGTCGACGATGGAGCGCGCTTACCTAGAAGTAACCTATTCACTCGAGACTAATGTCTTTAGTCTTTGAATAATTTTCCACATAAAAAAACCAGGAGTCGGTATTATTATACGATTGGTAGCAATAAACAAACTGACCAATTCGCCCTTTTTTAGATTGGTCCCACATTTCTCTAACATATTCATAAATGGGTAATTTTACCCTCTGAAAGAACTGAGTTAAATCAAACTTACCTATTCGTCAATCTTCGTAAATCTCCGTCATCTTTCGGCTCCACCGACTGTCCCCGAAGCACCCCGAAGGCATTAAGTTGGAAGTCGCATCACGCATTAGGCGGCGTACAAAGGTGCGGATTTTACGCTCGCCGCTGATGCGATTAGTGGCAAATCTGATACCGCCCTTACACTGTTGCCGGCGTTGCGTTGCTAACAAAAAATATTGTTTATTGTTGTACATTTGTTGTTCATTTTGTTGTTATTTGGTTTCTGTTGGCGGCAGTGTGTTAAGTATTAAATAGTGTTTGAGCAAAATGTGCAATGTTCTAAAAAAAAATACACAGCAATTTTTTTGCTCAGTAATTTGTTTGTCCTTTTGTATGGTGTGTTTGTAAGAGACATCTAATACTCAGAAAGTAACAGATATCTTTGATACTTACGCGTATACTGATGTTTTACATGCTTGAAGGAACATTTCCTGTCAATATGGGGATATTATAGGATTTTATTTGTTGACGATTAGGTACGTTCGTCTAACATTGAAAAAGAGGTCAATCGCCAGATCCGAGTTGGTTTGGTTAAGTTTTGAAACCTCCACGGTATCTTCTCATCTGACATACTATAGTGTCTCAAGACAAAAATCTGATACTAGAATAGGTACCTACTGATTTATTCAGTACGTGTGGCCTGTGAAAAGTGCAACAAAACAAGTATGATATTACTGATATTGGGTCTTAAATGATGATGATAAAAGATTTGTCTACATGACCAAATGACACCATGACCATTGAGAAACAAAGGCGACCAGCTTTTAGCCAATTTAAGCGCGAAAATGTAAAATGCAAAACTGCATTTTCATGGTAGAATAGTGATAATCCGTGAATTTTCAGCGTAATTGATTATATAGATATTATAGTCATGATAACATTTATTATGCTACTTTTTGAAATATTTAATATTTTATTATTCCTATTGTCAATAAAAAAGTAGATCCCTTATTTGTTCAATTTTTTCTTTTTACCAGAAAAGACATTCACTATCTCCCAGTAAGTTTTTCGAACAAAACCAGCGCCGTGTAACGTGTCAGTGAACTGTCATGCAGCCTCACTTGTCACGGAACAGCTCAACAGTCTCTGTCGCCCGTCGCGTCGCGTGCACCAGTGCGTAAGCTCTCTCTTTAGTAAGTAGGTAAGTACGGTAGTCGCTTTTGTACGCACTGGGACGTTTGGACGTCGCGTATTTGTGGTTAAGATCGTTTTTAAAAACGCTAGGACTTTTTCAATGGTTTATTGAGTACTTATTGTTTGTAAAATACTGATGTAAAATACTGTTGTGTGGTTAAATTGGGAGCAGATCACACCATCTATGGTAAAAAAACTAGGCAGATGATGATGATAACTTTTAAGGCTCCTCATTTGTTATAAGTTTTAAGTCTCCAAAACGTAACCATTACAGTAGATTACGATTTATTTTATGTTTTGAATAAAATACACTAAATTTTTCTTTAATTTAGAAGGAAAAATCAATTTCATACCTACGGGTTTACCGCGTAGGTATGTACTTAAAAAGTTTTTTTTTTTAAATAAAATGCGCCTACACCACCTTTATGTGCAGTATTTTTTTATTTGCTTTTGGCATCGCTTGTTTTATACATTTACTCAGTGTCAAGTTTAAAAAGTAGGATTAAGTTTATTTAATTACAATATTCCTAGATGTACAACACATTCTGGTACATCCACAATATTTGGCAGCTAATCTATCGATTTAACCTTCTTAGCAAGTTTCATTGAGTGTAGCCGCAGCAGCAGCTAGGTACTTGAAATGCAAGAAAGACTACTCCAATTTATAGTACAATATTAATTAGAAATCAGTTTACAAATAGTTAAATTAAAACAGCCACCGATCACCACTCAAAAAATCGCGCCTAAGACTCTATATCTGCAGCGTTTCATCAACCCAGTGCGTACCCAAAGAGGATTACGCACCCGACCCGCCGTAGTGGCTGTAAGTGATAATCGCCTTTGCCTCATTTTTTTTATTGTTAATTCGTGTGTGGAATTCCTATGCGCGCTTGAATTCAGTCGACCAGAAAATCATAATGGGTCCAACGTTGATACCAACACTGAAGACTTTTTTGGTATCCATTGAAAGTTGATTTCTGAAGAAGAAGAAGATTTCTCATATAAAAGGAGCAATGTATATTGTGCAGTGGTTGTGTATGTGATGTAAGCTTTATTTATTTGGACAGTAATGGCAGGATTTTCTTGAGATTATAGGGGCTATGTGTTTGGGTCAGTTTGGCCTTTTAGTTCGGGGGCTGGGCAGAATATTTAATAGGTATCAGGATTATAAAGTCCTTAATAACAAAGAAACGTGCGGCAAGTATCCACTCTTACGTTTTTAAGACATCTACGGTCCGGACTAAGCGTTTTACCTCGTCATTTATACCGCTTACCTCGAGGGACTGGAACAGTTTGCCGGCTGCAGTCTTTCCGTCCGATTATAATTTAGGTGTCTTCAAGACTAGAGTGAATAAGCTCTTAGTAAACTGCGCCTTACCATCAACGATTGCATCACTGCTTACCATCAGGGGGGATCGTGGTCAAGCACTAGTTTACAGCAATTTAAAAAAAAGTAGTTTCTAAAAAATAAGTTTTCAATGAAAAAAATAATTTACTTCGTATAGACCATTTACAGGCACTTTTAAAATGTCAAAATTGAAGCTAATTTCGTTCCAAGGCGCAGATTTCTAAGGAGAAGAACATGCAAGAAACTCCACGGACACTTTTAAATCTAATATTAAAAAAAAAAAGTATTTGTAAAAAAGCACAATTTTTTTTAATGCGGTGCCGCGACTAGCTACGCCACTGATCTGAATCCCACTCCGCTTTAAATTGGAAAAGTTATTGATTTCCGACCTTAAAAAAAATATTTGTCATCATCACTGTCTTTAAAATCCGCAGGTACTTACCAATCAATAATCCAGTAATTAAAGAAACCGCAGAACAAAGGCTCAACCTCAGATATAACAATAAAACTAAGACACGCAACAGACGGACAGACGACATTCCTACGTGGCGACGCACTTATCTGCCAAATAAATTTAACTGGCCCTTACCCGCTGGTATCTATGTAGGCACAATAAAACTAAACCATTGGCTGGATGCCTTCAATTCTGAGTTACAAATGCCAGTTGAGGAATAGGCTGGCGACTGAGATTTGAGAAATTTTATTTCAAACTAGATTCTAAGTACTTTGGGCCCTCGTTTCACCCCTTAAAGTGGGCCTTCCCGACTCGTCTGGAGCATGGTTTAAAAGCTTGTTGCTTCATCTAAAGCAATCCAATGTGATGTTTGATGCAAAAGTAATACGAAAAAAAAGAGATAACACCTGAAAACTCAGTTGGCATTCAGTAATTCTACGATTTACTCGAATGCTTCACAAAACTTGTTCCAGGAAATACGTGTTTTTATTAACCCTTAAGGATTTTTGAAAAAAAATTACAACATTTAGAATTTTGATTAAATGCGCTAGGCTTCTATAGAAGTACGTTTTACACAAGATAGTTCCCGAGGTACATTTTCATACAACCGCTCTTATGTAATTATGATGTTATTACACATCTTTCTTCAGATACTTTGGATACACAGATGTCTTGTGGATATTATCTAGGCTCGTATAGAAATCAATACATAAATTTGTGTTACAGTAATCCAGTATAAAGACTTGATGCGAAAGCGGAACACCGGGGCCCTGGAACTAAGGCAGGAAGGAAAGGTGGGTCGTTTAGTCAGTAGAAGTCTGACACCGTCTCCCGCTCCGCCCAAGAGCGGGATTCGTCATTTGATGATTTTTCCCACCATAAAAAAAAAGTATAAAGACCTCTGAAAATCTGCTATTTTAAATAAACTTTGACTCTTAATAATGCACTCCTATATTAATTCATTAAGCCCCAAGCGAACGCCGGCATCCATACACCTATTGTTCTTTAATCGTGTCTGTAACTACAAGATCGAAAGGTTAAAAATATAAAAAACAGAACTTCTAATAGAAGCCTTTTTAGGGTTCCGTAGCCAAAATGGCAAAAACGGAACCCTTATAGTTTCGTCATGTCCGTCTGTCCGTCTGTCCGTCTGTCACAGCCGATTTACTCGGAAACTATAAGTACTACAGTGATGAAATTTGATGGGAATATGTGTTGTATAAACCGCTACAAAATTATGACACTAAATAGTAAAAAAAAGAATTGGGGGTGGGGCCCCCCATACATGTAACTGAGGGATGAAAATTTTTTTTTCGATGTACATACCCGTGTGGGGTATCAATGGAAAGGTCTTTTAAAATGATATAAAGTTTTCTAAAAAACATTTTTCTTAAAGTGAACGGTTTTTGAGATATCAGCTCTCAAAGTCGTAAAAAGTATGTCCCCCCCCCTCTATTTTTATAACTACGGGGTATAAAATTCTAAAAAAAATAGAGGTGATGCATGCTAATTAACTCTTTCAACGATTTTTGGTTTGATCAAAGTATCTCTTATAGTTTTTGAGATAGGTTGATTTAACTGTAATTTTGGTTAAGTTATTGTGCTTACACTGAAAACGATGGTAAGTTTATTATATTTGCTGCTACGGAACCCTTTGTGCGCGAGCCCGACTCGCACTTGGCCGGTTTTTTATGGTAGGTGAAAATCATCCAATGACGAAACCCGCTCTTGGGCGGAGCGGGAGACCAGTGTCAGACTTTTACTGACTAAAAAACCTACCCCGTACCTTCCTTGCCTTATTCCTGGAGTCGAGGTAACAGTTTGCACCACCCTAGGCTCCAGGAGGCAATAGAAGCCTTGCGCATTTAATCGAGATTCTAAATGATGTCATTTTCTTTCAAAAGTCCTTAAAGGTTTTATAAAAACACGTACTTCCTGGAACAAGTTTTGTGAATCATTCGAATAAAACGTAGAATTACCGAATGCCAACGGAGTTTTTAGGTGTTATTTCTCTTTTTTCGCATTACTTTTGCATCAAACATCACTTTGGATTGCGTTGAATGAAGCAACAAGCTTTTAAACCATGTCCGACGTAGACGATAGGCGAGTGAGGAAGACACACCTTAAGAGGCAGATATACGCCAGTGACCTTAAGAAAACCAAATAGGAGCTAGGTAACTCCTGTCTCGCACAACAAGATAATTCGAATATTAATTTGTCCTTCATTTATTAAACAAAATATGAGTAAAAGTCATATATCAAAATATTGGTAACTAGCTTCTGTCCGCGACTTCGTCCGCGGAAAATTTGTGAGACAAAAGTTGTGATAGCTCGGTTAATATCCATGTTATATAAATAATTTATAGCCTATGTCACTCAGGAGTAAAGAAGCTTTCTATTATAGCTTCAATTTTTCCAATCGAACCAAGAGTTCCAGAGATTACCTCCTACAAACAAAAAAAAACAAACTTTACCTCTTTATTATATTAGTGTAGATTAAATTATCTTTCAGTTTACCCCAATCGTTTTTGCCTTATCTTTGCTTTTTTGTTAATGTAAGATATAACTTTGAAAATTAATGACACCAAGTTCTGTGTAATAACATGTAAATATTCGTATAATATCAAATTATTAGGCAAAAAGTGTGGTTAAACATTTTTTCAAAACTGAAAAAATGTATTGCAAAACTGACTGGACAGGTCCACTCAAATCTATGTGGTTCTTTCTTCAAAAGACCATTTCAGACTACAATCTGCATGGTTCTCATATGATTTGACCATTACATGTTTGCTGTATGGACTTTAAAAGAGACTTTGACCCCTGAGTTTGTTCCGTTGTTTCTTCTCAGGGTAGTCAGCTAAGACACACGGGCCTCAATTGACAAAATTGCCGTATAAAGAGCTTGAGCTTGTAAAAACCTATTTACAAAATAAAAAATCATTAAAAAATCACGTGAACTCTGTCCGTCAAGCCAAGACTTGTCGCGGCAGTATGTCGACTTTCAAGTTTTCCACAACCAGCCTTGAACCCAATACATACCCATACTATACTCTACACAATTTACGTTTTCCTCACATTTCTACATTCATATTACAAATCATAACCTACCTCCGCGCCACCAAAACATAAAGCACTATCAAAACATAAAGATAAAAGTATGTTTACAAAACGGCCGACTAAGTGTGCGCCTAGCCTTATCAACAATCGTGTAGTGTGCGGCCTGCCTTATCAAACTGATATATTAAACCAACTTATAACAACCACATACCAAGTGAAATTCGTTTTTATAACAAGGACTGTAAGGTGCAATGAGAATTTACAGTAAGTTGGTCTTTGTATAGTAATGTATGCGTTGTGTATGTGTTGTTCAAATGCATGTTTTTCGAGATATGTTGAGTTTATGTGATTTGAAGCAGTGGTGGCCGAGTGTTAAATGCCTCGACTTACGAGTTGTAGGTCGCGGGTTCAAACCCAGCGAGGCTCATTAATTTGTGTAATTTACTTCATCACCACTACTCTCAAAACGGTGAAGGAAAACTTCGTGAGGAAACCGACATGTCCAAGAACCAAAAAATCGAAGACATGTGACATCCAACAACCCGCATAGGCCCACGTGGTTGATGGATGCGGTCCATTCCCTCTCCTAGAGAAGATGCCTGTGTCCAAAAACTCAGGCTAATTATGATGATGATGAGAGTTTGATGATTGTGTTGGAGAATCCTACTAATATTATAAACGCCTATGTTTGTATGTATGTTACTCAAAAACTACTACCCTCTAGCCAAGTTACGATCGTTTCGTTAACGTCGGACGCTTTGACTTCAACGCACAGTCATGTAGTCAGAACAAAGGAATTCCAAGCGTTCGACGACGCTAGTAACTTGGCAAGGGTGACTGAGGCCTCTCGCCCACCGCGACTTTCTGTAACGATGCTGTCGCGCGTTTCGCAACTATCGCTATTTAGTAGCGATAGTTACGCGCGAAAGTCGCATTTGCCTCACGCTATTGAAAACTGACACTGTCTCCCGTTCCGCCCAAGGGCGGGATTCGTCATTGGATCGGTCGACCGGGCGACCTTGAATGCGCAGTTTTCAGGTCCTAATCGAATTGAGGGGCTTTGCGTAACTATAGCTATTGTTTCAACTTATTTGCCGTGTACAGTAA
Organism: Mythimna loreyi; assembly: GCA_029852875.1. Lineage (NCBI taxonomy): Eukaryota > Metazoa > Arthropoda > Insecta > Lepidoptera > Noctuidae > Mythimna > Mythimna loreyi. The sequence continues at coordinate 16,835,789 of CM056801.1, read as the reverse complement.
TTAATTACACAACTGCAGTAGCTGGATATAATGCAAGCGTCACCGCGTCGCCGGCCGCCGTCTTCAACCACTTGACATATTGTATAGGATCTTTGTTCCGTTCAACATGTGCCTGCGTGATTGAGTTCAAATCAGACACACTGAATATGTGTGGCGTGAGAAAATGTGGAATCTGGTTCTGGCATCGAGTTTTATGTTCCTGAATACTATAGTTAGGTAATTTTTTATTTATTTAATACTTTAAGCACGCAAAGTACAGAGGTGAAGCTAATACTTTAGACCGCTTACAGAATGAAAGCTGGCAGCCTGCGCTGATGATCCGTGCCGGCCGGTTCCAATAGGCGCTATTAGATCGGCGCTGACTTCCAACTTTCTTTCTGAGGCATTTTCTACCATTCAACCCTTGCAAGGAGGACACGGTGGAGCACACGTTAGAAGTGTGCCCCGCTTGGGAAGAGCAACGCCATGCCCTCGTGGGGGTGATCGGCGGCGGCGACCTCTCGCGCCAGGCATTGGTTCAGGCCATGGTCCGCAGCGAGGAGGAGTGGCAGGCGGTAGCCTCCTTCTGCGAGGCAGTAATGCTCGTAAAGGAGGAGGCTGACCGCATAAGGCAAAGGCAACGGCGCACTCGCCGTAGCCGTCGCCGCTGCGATCCTGCCGATATCCGGCCACCGTAGACACTGGCTTGCGGACGGTGAGCAATGGGTAGCTCGCCGTCCGGTCGTCTGGTAGCAGTCCAGACCGAGCCCAAGTCGTCGACGGCGCGCTCCGTTCCCGCGCGCCTCAAGGAGTTGTCAGCAAACCGTAGGGACCCTGCAGGGTCGAAGCCTCCCGGAGCTGAGGGTTGATGCGAAAGCGTTACACCGGGGCTCTGGGAATAAGGCAAGGAAGGTACGGGGTAGGTTCTTTAGTCAGTAAGAGTCTGACACTGTTTCCCGCTCCGCCCAAGAGTGGGATTCGTCATTCGATGATTTTTACCTACCATAAAAAAAAAACCAGTCAACCCTTAGGTAATTCAGAATAATATAGTGGTCGGTGCAATAACAGAAAGAGAAAAGGCGAATACAAGAATAGATATACTAATATACCTTCATCATTAGCTTTTGTTCCCACTGTTGGGACACAGGCCTCCTCTCTAGGAGAGCAAATAGGCCGTAACCCGTTGGTTTACACTTTGACGTTGGTTCTTTGGAGTATACTTTACTACTCATCATCATCTTCCTGTCCTTGTCCCGTTTTATTTGGGGTCGGCGCAATATGTTTTTTGTCTTCCATTCTGTCCTGTCACCCGTCACGCTATCACTAACTCCTCTGTCTTCCATATCACTTCTCACACAATCCATCCATATCTTCTTTGGTCTCCCTCGCCCTCTCCATCCATCCACATTCATACTCATGGCTTTCTTTGTAACATACGTTTCATCCCTCCTTTTATACTTTACTACTACAGAATTAATTTTATTATGTCTAGCATATACTCTACTTCTGTTAGACAGAGCGTTTCCATTCCTTTTAATATTTCCTAATCTAGATCACTTGTCGCCAACTCATGAACACCTTGCTCTTGTCCCGCCATCCTTCGACGTCTACCGCGACCCCATCGTACTATTTCAGGGAACCTTGCTAATTACCTCCACTTATTATTTTGTCAAATGTGTAATTTTGTCCAGTTCAGATATATGTATGGGTTTTTTTATGGTAGGTAAAAATCATCCAGAGAAGGAAGGAAGGAGTGAAATTCCTTGCCGGAGTCGGTGTTTCCTGATAGCTACAATCCGGGTATCTTTAAGTCAAGAGTGAATAGGTTACTTCTAGGTAAGCGCGCTCCATCGTCGACCGCATCGTCGCTTTCCATCAGGTGAGATATCGGTCAAGCGCAAACCAATAAAAAAAAAAATCCCGCCCTAGGGCGGAGCGGGAAACAGTGTCAGACTCTTACTGACTAAGCAACCTACCCCGTTTCTTCCTTGCCTTAGTCCCAGAGCCCTGGTGTAACGCTTTCGCATCAACCCTTGGCTCCAGGAGTGTATGTGTTGGAGGTAGCATAGACGGAATAAATAAAAAAAAAACTGCTAATAAAATGCCCTTAAAAAGTATATCCACATGTAGCCATATGGCACTTGGTAGCTATCGTTAATGTAGTGGCTTTTCCAATATTTACTTTATTTAGATAACTCGGCCACAATTACGCGGCCCGATAAACTTGTTTGCTGTATTTGTACACTCATCTATAAAACTGCGTTATCATGCGGTGTATGGCTTTCCATTATGATAAGCGGGGACGAGGAAAAAGCTTTGTTTTTCTAGAATAAAAGGAGTCATGTTGTTTTTGTTTAAATCAGTGGATTTAGAATCGTACGATTTTTTTTAAATCATCCAATTTCGAATCCTGCCCTTGGGCGGAGCGGAAAATAGTGTCAGACTCATCATCATCATCCTACCCTTATCCCATTTTACTTGGGGTCGGTGCAACATGTTTTTTTCTTCCACTCTGTCCTGTCACCCGTCACACTATCACTAACTCCCTTTTCTTTCATATCACTCGGATCCGATGCGTTACGTCTCGGTCTATCTCACCATCTCCTTGAACGAGCGACCCGTGATACCGAAAGTCGGAACAGATTGGTATGGGCGTTCCAGCGAGAGCTAAGGCCACAAGACCGGAGAGACCGCCGAAATCACAGAACAAGTACTCCGTTTTGGTTCTACTTAATTTCAGGCCAACACTCTCCAGTCTGTGCCACCACACCTCCAATCTATTCTGGATCTCTTGACCACTCTCGGCAACCAGCACAATGTCATCGGCGAATAACATACACCAGGGAGCCTCCTCCTGAATGTCCGACGTAAGAGCGTCCATTATCATCAGGAAGAGGTAAGGGCTGAGAGCCGACCCTTGATGTAAGCCGACAGCTACATTCAGACTCTTACCGACTAATTACCTCACCCCGTTCCTTCTTTGCCCTTCGCACTAGGGCCTTTCAGAAAAAGACCCTGTGCCCCAATGAGCTTCGACCCTTTTGCAGAGTCCTTACGTTCCGGATAGAGTTTGAAAAATACTTACTTAACTTCAAATATTTAAATCAGAATATATTTCTGAAAAAAAGGACCATGCTGTGCCTGACGGAGTCCATATATGAACTTTTTGTAACATACCAACATTGTAACATCATGGAACGCAATAAAGTATTGAGTATTGAACTCAGGTTTAACCCAAAAACCACAAGAATTCCATCAATTACATCCAAAGCCAAAATTCCTGAGACATCCACAATTTCACATCTCTATTAATACTAATGAACTCACCAATATTAAGACGCCACATGGTCAAAACGTCAAAATACCCAAAATGGTCCCTTGAAACTATTCTAAACCAATAGTAATAAATCTTCAAGACACGCGCGACGATTTTTTTCTCGTCTGCCATTTTGCCGACATACTTAAAACAAGAGATGGGAGAAAAAACATTGCGACTTGATGTTTTGAACCGGAAACTTAAAGATTTTTAAGTATTTAAGTGTTCTCTTAAAATAAAAGTTGGGGTCTAGATCCTGTTGCTATTTTAAGAGGCCAACCAGAGGATATTTTCATACAACCGCTTTTACGTAAAATATCAGATATTTTGAATACATGGATATCTTGTGGATATCTAGACTTCTATGAAAATTAAAACATACATTTGTGTTAAAGTTATCTAGTATAGAGCTCTGAAAATCTGCTATTTTAAGTGAACTTAGGCTCTTTATAATGTAATTCTTTATTAAAAATATAAAAATGTATTCTATAGAATTTAATCGAAAGCGCATATAATCGAAATTCTAAGTCATGTAATATTTTATCATACAATTCAAGAGTTTAATAAAACACACATTAAAAATTCGAGTAAATCGTACAATTACAGAATGTCAACAGAGTTTTTAGGTATTGTTATCTCTCTTTTTTCGCATTACTTTTGCATTAAACACTTCACAGCATTTTGAAGGCAACAAGCTTTTAAATCCATGCGCGACGTTGACGATAGGCGAGTGAGGAAGGCCCACCTTAAGGCGATAGTAAAAGCCAACGACCTTGAGAGAACAAAAGATGAGCAAGCGTCATTCCATTCCATTTCACTGACCTATCAGTCTACTAGTTAGTGACCCTGACTGCTATGCCGGAGGTTGTGGCTTCGATTTCCACTCAGGACACATGTTTGTGTGATGAGCACGATCATTTGCTCTGTGTCTAGGTGTAGTTTATCTGTATTTAGAAATGTATAAGTATGTTTATCAGTTGTCTAGTACTCATAACATAAACTCTGCTTAGCCTAAGACGGCGTTATGTGATAATTGTTAAATATTATATTATATATTATTCTCTTCGCATCAAGATAATGTCCTTCATTTATTAAAAACAAAATTAATAAAAGTCGTATATCAAAAGGTCGGTAATTAAATTATCTTTTATTTTGTGAAAGTTTCATAAAAATACACTCAATTGCTTTTGCCTCACTTTTAGTTTGTTAGACATGACTTCGAAAATAAATTACACGAAGTTCTATGTAAATAATTTTAAATATTCCTATATCAAATTATCTATCAGCCAAAGTCTAGTTAATTTTTTTTTTCACTAAGCCTTATATTGGATTAATGTACATTGAATGTATAGTGAGGATGATGTTTTTTTTTATGGTGGGAAAAATCATCTAATGACGAATCCCGCCCTTGGGCGGAGCGGGGAACACTGTCAGACTCTTACTGACTAAACGACCTACCCCATTCCTTCTTAGCCTTCATACCAGAGTCGGACCTTCCTTTCAGAAGCCGGACCGGGGCCCCAGTAGGCTTCGGCCTGCAGTTGGGCCTCTCCATTTGCTGACAACTCTTTGAAACGCACGGGAACAAAGTGCGCCCTCGACGAGTGAGGATGATGTTGATCCTTTTATACGGTAATGAAAAGGAAATGCTACTGTTTAAAAATCTGTCAAGTGTTTAAGTATCTTTTAGGGGGTACCTACGATAATTCAGAAAGCTTTTGAGAGCTGTGACGTTAGTGTGATGTAATGGCAGATGTTCATATGTTGTTATTCCTCGGATTTGAACAGAAATTGATGCCAAGAAAGCATATGATTTGGAATGACACATAGCCAGCCAGTTTTGAATATGCATTTTACTTAGCATTCAATTTATTTATGGTTATCTTCTGTTTTAATTTTACAATCCTCTTCCTCTCTCTCATCCTAAATGATTTTTTTTTTATCCTGTCAATGTCATGAACTATGTCATGCTATCAGAATTGTCAACGTCACGCATGGTTTAAAAGCTTGTTGCTTCATTTAACGCAATTCAAAATGATGTTTGATGCAAAAATAATGCGAAAAAAAGAGAGATAACACCTGTAACCTCTGTAGGCATTCAGTAATTCTACGATTTACTCCAATGTTTCACAAAACATGTTCCAGGATATACGTGTTTTTATTAAACCCTTTAAGATTTTGAAATAAAATGGTATCATTTAGAATCTCGATTAAATGCGCAAGACTTCTATAGAAGTTTTTTTTTATATTTTTGATATATGAGTACATTATGGAGAGTCAAATTTCACCTAAACTAGCAGACTCCAGTAAAGACCTCTGTAATTAAATAAAAAAATTTTCTTACACGAATTTATGTTTTGATTTCTATAGAAGTCTAAATAAAATCCACAAGATATCTGTGTATCCAAAATATCTGAAGAAAGAGGTGTAATTAACTCATAGTCACGTAAGAGCGGTTGTATGAAAATGTACCTTGGGTTGGCCGCTCTAAAAAGTCAATTATTTGTAAAAACATTTTAAAATTCTTCTTTCATTTACTCCAGTCAAGTATATCACTTGTTTTTTCTACTACATGATCTCATTTCATTATGAATTACACACCTGTATTTCCTGACAGCTACAACCTAGGGGTCTTTAAGTCAAAAGTGAATAGGTTACTTCTAGGCAAGCGTGCTCCATCGTCGACCACATCATCGCTTACCATCAAGTGAGATTGTGGGCAAACGCGAGCCTACCTAGAATAAAAAAAAAAACCTATATTTCTTAAATCTACATTAAATTACAGTCTGTACAAAATTCAACACCAATAAAGCACCGCTCAACATTATAAAACACCAACCCTCCTCGTTATAAACTGCAGTATCATCGCATATGCGCAAGTAGATTGCTAAAAAACGATACATTTCAACTATATATTGATATTAATGATTGTTGATCTAGTTATGAATGTAGGCTAGTCATTGTGTTGGTGAAACTGCATTATCTTTATAGGTTGCTATAGGAACAAAAATGAGCAAGTGAAATCATAAAATATATGTCATCATCAGCCGTTTTAATGTTCCCACTGCAGGGACACAGGCCTTCTCTCTAGGGGAGGGAATGGGCCTTAATCCACCACGCGGGCCCAGTGCGGATTGGTGGATGTCACATGTCTTCGGATTTTTTGTTCTAGGACATGCCGGTTTCCTCACGATATTTTCCTTCACAGTTTCGAGAGCAGTGGTGATGAAACAAATTACACAAAGTAATGCGCTTGGTTAGGTTTGAACCCGCGACCTACAAATCGTAAGTCAGAGACTTTACCACTCGGCCACCACTGCTCTTCAAAATATATGTAGTTGAATTAAATTTGCTTTAAGTTTCCACGGACCTAATAATCAAGTCCTTATTAATACACTACCAATTAAAAAAAAGCCAATAAAAAATAAAAATATTTAAAATCTGCCTTTCATTAGATAATAATAGATTTACAACAAAACACTTGTTCTCGCCCCACCACCTTTTCAATAAACAATTGAATGGATATCAAAATGCACAACATCTTGCACAATAGCGCATATTACACGAATTACGGCGATATGTTTTGAATGGATTATAATATAATTAATATTTAAATGTGTTAAAAAATATTCATTTAGTTGTCAGTCAAATGTACCCCTTCATTGAAGAACCCCGTCTGTGTCGTCCGATACGTTTTGATCCATTGATCCATACTGGTCCTCAGAAGAGGATCATTAAGGATCCTAAAAAGGTAGAAACTGTAATTCAAAACGTGAGTTTTTATGAATAAATACCTAGCTATTATCATGGTTTTACCCGCCTTTCAGAAAACATCACTTTTTCTTAGTAAAAGATACACTATGCCAGTCTTGTAGGATTATACTTTTATCAGTACTTCTATATGTTCTTATATTTTATCATCATTCTCAATATTTATTATAATTTCAAAATCAACTTATGTACTAATAATACAAAAAATAAAACTTAAATATAACCAAAACTAAATATTTACACCAAACCAAACTATGTACATATGATGCAAAAATACAATACACTCAGGCGTCGAAATATTCTCAATATTTATATATAGAAGCAGTTACTCAGTGACAAAATTGTACAAAAATTCTACAACTGTGACCTCAAATCATCCACATAACTACGAAATTCTTTCATTCTATTCTCCAAGTATCAAAACTTGTCCCCCCACAATAAAGCAATACTAGCCATGTGCACGGCAGCTCGCGGCGCGGCTCATTGCGCGCATTGTGATCACCCGTTATTATATTACGATTCATTCGGTTTCATTATTCAAATTATTTGAAAGTTTTCATTGAATTTGATCTTTGTGGAAGACCGTTAATTGTGAACATATTGATTTTCTTTTCATTAAGTTTGTTGCTAAAGTAACTTAAAATTTATTGATTGTTAAGTTGTAGATATATTAGAGTCTTGTGTTGCCCTTTTATCATTTTTTCCGTCGTCACCACACGTTTTGTTCTTCTCGACCAAAGTTTTACTTTGACAGCTATTGCAGAAATCTAACAACTGTCTGTCATGTTAGAGTCGTCTTTAAGTCTACAAGGTGCAGTTGCATCGAAATACCACTACTTTCCTTTGAAGTAACTGCCTATTTGATATAGAAAACAAGTTTTTGAAAATCACGATATGTTTTCTCATATTTTTATATGGAAAAATTACCAAAAAAATAACTTATTCTATAGCATTCAGTAGATAGTTAGATACGTAAAAGCGATGGTTTTATAAATTTCATACACAAAAAGATATTACGAGCCACAACAAACCACCGACGCACCCCTAAAATAATTATCTAGAGTCATCATAAAAATCACCGCGACAATCACAGTAATTGTTTGCGCAAACTATTTCCTGATCAGCGTTTGATTAACTCGCACACGTTAAATATACAAAAAAAGTCGTGTTTTTTTGTTATATTTCCCCGTTGTTTTCATTATCGTTATGGGAAAGTATTCCCCTGTTTATTTGGGCTTCACACCCATAGGTTTTTTGATTAAAATGTACTGTAATGGTAGGGAGTCCCACAGGGGTGAATCTTAGGTCGTTTCCGTGTCATTGTTCAGGTTTAGTTTCGTTTATCACTAAAATCTGGGTGCTGATTGCTTTTTGCAGTTATAGTAATTATTGTTAGTCCTAACTGACATCACCTGCCTGCTACGTCACGCAAGTCCATGTTAGATATTTAAGATATGCTTTATAATCATATGAATACATATAGGACTACAGTGATGATAGAAATCTACGTGCTAATAGTAGAAGTAGAAGTACACAAATTAATATATTCAGAAAAGGGTATTGTTGAGTAAGGGGCTAACAGCAAAAAATTATCTTATAAGAATATGTCTAATTCAATAAAAAAGCTGGATTTATTGAGGTTTAATTTTATCGACTATAATTATTATTTAATTATTTTTTTCTTTGGATGCTTTCATTATTGTTGTCACGTGTAAATATGTAATTTAATATTGTAACCATAACATTGAGAACAGAAGAGTCGAATGTCGAAGCCAACTGGGGCCAAGGGTTTGTGTCTGAAAGAGAGGTTCTGGCCTGGTATAAAAACAACGTACGAAAAGTGTGGGTTGTTTATTCAGTAAGAGTCTGACACTATTTCCCGCACCACCCATGGGCGGGATTTTTCATTGGATGATTTTTACCCACCATAAAAGAGTCTAACATGTTCTTTTACACAGAGAGGTCAATCTCTTTAAAAGGAGCAAACAACCTATTTTTTTTTACTATTGACCAGGATAAATCCAGTGTGTAACTTTTACAGATTAGCATAACCCCAAACACAATCACAAAAATTAACCCTACAGCCGTCATCGACGGCACAAACATTTATAATAATGTCTTCCACATAAAAAAACAAAATCCATACAATTAGCCACCGTTAACTCATCCGTAACGGAAACATTACGCACGCGTGCGGTCGCATATTGTCATCAGAAAATGAAATAAAATAACTTTTGGAACACACCCCGACACTTCCGATGACGGCTTTAGGGTATGAAAGTGAGGGTTATGTGGAGTGATATGGAATTAGTGATTTTGATATTGATATTGGTCTTTTGGGTGTAGAATATTGATATGATAGAAGATGTCTTGGAATATTGTTGGTTGTTTGTGATTACTGCAATACTGATGTTTGATGCAAAAGTAATGCGAAAAAAGAGAGAAAACACTTGAAATCTCTATTGGTATTGGGTAACTATACGATTTATTTTATAAAAGTTGTCCCAGGAAATACGTGTTTTTATTAAACTCTCAAGGATTTTTGAAAAAAACTGAATTCATTTAGAAGCATTAAATGCGCTAGGCTTCTATAGAAGTACTTTTTTATATTTTAAATATAGGAGTACATTAAAGAGTCAAAGTTCACGTAAAATAGCAGATTTTCAGAGGTCTTTACTGGATTACTCTTTCACAACGTTTTCGTAACGTTATGAGTACTATAGAAGCGCAGATAATATCCACAAGATATCTATGTATTCAAAATATCTGAAGAAAGGTGTAATAACATCTTAATCACGTATGAAAATGTACGTCGGATTGGCCGCTCTTAACTACACCCTTCTTCTATTTCCTATTTATTTCATCGTATCAGAATCTCACTACCAAACTTACAGCCCACAGTACAGGACCACTCAGGCTCACTCTTCGAATCTAAGCTCAAGAAATCGTTCCCTATTCTGACCCTATCATTGTCTACAACATTATTTATTACATCAACAGCATTTTTTTCTTCACCATCACATACTTTAAATTCCTGCCTTTCCTGACTTGCCTATCTACCCTAAAAGCCCGTCGGGACATTAATCTAATCAACACAAAACTCTGTAATGAGTGGACGCGTGCCACGCGGCACGACGCGGCGCGGCGCGGTGCGGTGCGGCGCGGCGCGTGCTCCGTAATGTGGCTATTGTTGATGTTACGGATGGGTGCGAGAGCGGTTTCTGTTTGGGTGAATTTTAGACATCGTTCGATAGTTTACGTAAATTTGGTAAGAAATAGAATACTTACACCTAATTGTACCTACACCAAAAAAAAATACTAGATACAATTTACGACAATGAATGTTTTATATCTACTCGACAGGATGGATTGTAAGGACTTAAAATTTAAAAAAAAAAATATGATTCTAATTTAACTTAAATTCTAATAAGGGATTTTCTAGTAAGGGTTGTGTATTGATCCAGTTATATGTTGAATATTTCGAAAATAAATAACTAAAACACTAATACTAAAATTAACTACCTAACCATTAATTTTAGTATTAATATTTGAGCTATTTATTTTTAATTTTTCAAATATGTAGGTAAATAAATTTCGTTACTAAGAACTGTAATTAAATTAAATTAAACTAGTGACCCGCCCCAGCTTCGCACGGGTACAATGTGATATTAAATATGTGTATAATAGATTTAAACCTTCCTCTTCAATTGCTCTATCTATTAACAAAAACTGCATCAAAATCCGTTAAGTAGTTTTATAGATCTAAGCATACATTGGGACAGCGGGAAGCTACTTTGTTTCATACTATTAAAATTGAGAAGGCACTGACTCCTGACATTCAGGTCTGCCAAGTTCTAGTATCAGATGCTTCTTAAACTGTATCAAAATTATAATAATGTCAATGAAACCCGTACAACACCAGGGTGGGTTTTTTTGCTAGTTGTATAAAATGTGATATTCATCTACAATTTCTATTTACCGAACCAAGCAGGATCGATGCTTGTTAAGGCTTTTAGAAATAGAACATAGGTTTGGTTTTCAATCCACGTCTACGTGGATTGAAAACCAAACCTATGTGAGTGTGTGTGTGTGTGTGTTGCAGAAGAAACATTAAATGACTTTCCACTTTAAAAAAACAAATTATGTCTTAAGAAATGACTTTTTTTTTCAAAAATATTAAAAACAAAAAAACTAGTTATCACTTAAGAAAAGATTATTTTTTTTCAAAAATATAAAAAAAAGCATCGGTTGGCTACATCGTCGCTTACCACCTAGTGAGATTGAGGTCAAACGCAAGCCTATCTACACTAATATAATAAAGAGGTAAAGTTTGTTTTTTTGTTTGTAGGAGGTAATCTCTGGAAGTACTGGTCCGATTGGAAAAATTTTAGCAACAATAAAAAGCACTCCTGATTGACATAGGCTATATTTTATGTACGCGGGCGAAGCCGCTGACAAAAGCTAGTCTATATATATAAAAGAAGAAACTGACTGACTGATATATCAACGCACAGCCAAAACTACTGGGACTATGAACATGAAATTTTACACAAGGCTTTCTTTTATTACTTAAGCGAACACTAAGAAAGGGTTTTTCAAAATCCAGTTCCTAAAGGGATGTAATGGGTGTCTAAACTTTGTATGGCGAACCCTAGGTACTTACACGCGGGCTAAGCCGCTGACAGTGAAGGCTAGTCTATAATAAAAAAAATACAAAGATAAAAATGTGACCAATAATCCACAAAATTTTGCATAACAAAATCTGTATAATCAAGCTTTGTTAACCCAAAACCATTTTACCAAAATACCCATAAATAACACAAACATTTTCTTTTCTCCCGCGCCATATTGAATTAAAATTGGCGGGAGTGTCCGCCATTACGAAAAATGGCGGTTGTATACTTGACAAGCGTATTTTTTCTGGATGATAAATCTATCCGGGAATGCTTCCGGTTCCGGGAAGGCTATGATCGATGTTCCGGATCAAATCTTTGTTTAAAGGGATGGTTTAGGGGATAACCTTTTAGGGTAAATGGGGGATGATCTTTGCGTGTTGCTTTCTTTGCAAAAGTGTTTGATTTGATTGATTTTTTTTGGGTAACAGAAAATATCTAATAGCAGTGATGTAATATTAAACAGATATGTACCTATGTACATTCACCAATCCGCACAGGGCCCGCGTGGTGGATTATGGCCCATACCCTGTCCTAGAGAGAGGAAACCTGTGTCCCTGCAGTGGGAACATTAAAAGGCTGATTATGATGATGATGTACCTATGTTGTGAGCGCGCAATCGTGAAGACTCAAAAAAGTCGTAGAGTCTCGGCAAAAGGGTCGAAGCCCACTAGGGCCCAAGGTCTCTTTCTGAAAGGAAGGCTTGGCCCCAGTGTGAAGGGCAGAGAAGGAACGGGGTGGGGTGTTTAGTCAGTACGAGTCTGACACTGTTTCCCGCTCTACCCAAGAGCGGGATTGGATGAATTTGCCCACATAAAAAAAAAGACTGGAGAAGATCCTAGGACTTTTATAGGTGATAGGTGGCCAGAAACATGTTTGTTAACATTCATGAAAGCAATACTTGTTTCTTTGTTTTGTTGGATGTATCATGCTATCCCTTTTCTACTATTTTTACTTGTAGTGTAATGTACAATGAATACAATGTGTGTGTGTGTGCTGCCGCTGCGGCGCGGAACATATTATACACAGTTATTTTGTGAGCATGTAACATACCTGTATATTAGAATCTATGAATTGGACTTTCAATGTGAGAAAAATTTGCTACTAATAATTACAATGAATTTCTAAAACTTTCACATTGAAATATTTCTGTTACTGAAAATAATAAACCTCAATTAGCTGAGGTATTTTTTTAAGACATTTGTCTACATTCTATACTTAAAAAGCCTTTTACACAAATTAAAATTATATAAGGTCAGATTTTCGAGCTGATTACCCTGAGATTCTTTTCAGACAATTTCTAACCCATAGCCACAATATGGGTTTGACAGCAAATCGAAAAACAATATAATTATGTACTTAACTGATATTTTGACTTATCTCGAATATGTGTTTTAAAGTTTTATATTGTTTTTCAATTTGCTAAATGATAGTTTATTTTTAAAGGAATCATCATCATCAACCTAGCGTAAGTCCCGGTTGCTAACCTTGGCTTTCACCTCGGTGCCCGGGGTCCGCTTTCCCGCCTAGTCGTCTCCACTTCGCTCGGTCTTTTGCGTCCTCTGCCTTAAGCCCATTAGCACGCATATCGTCCCTTACGACGTCGATCCAACGCCTCTTGGGCCTACCTCGTTTTCCGGGTCCCGGTGGAGGCGGCATGGCGAGGCATCTGTTACCCACCTAGTCTGCCGGTTTTATATTGTTTTTCAATTTGCTAAATGATAGTTTATTTTTAAAGGAATGATAAATAATTATTATTTTGTAGATAAGTTTTTTACAAACTCTTTTACAAGTCAATTTTTTTTCGTCCCTTGAATCTAGATTAGGCCAGTGTTTCCTAGCTACTCTGAGAAGAAACACTGAACCAAAACTCAGGGATCAATTTTTTTTTAAGTACTTACAGCAAACGTGTAATGATATCATATAAACACCATTCAGATTAGTATCTATCTGAGATGGTCTTTTGAGGAACGAACCACACATATTTTAGTAGACCTCTCCAGTAAGTAAATGATAAATGATCTTTATTTTGTAAGTAGGTATAAAAAAAAAACTTTAACACGTCATTATTTTTTTCGATGCTAGATGAGGCCGGTGTTTCCTAGCTAACTGCCCTGAGAAGAAACACCGAAACAAACTCAGGGCAAGTGCAAGCAATTGTCAGTATTCGAGTAGCTCAAATAAAGACTATTATCATAGACTATTATGGAGATCAACTGTAATCGGTAACTTTTCTTTTAATTGCAATAAACTAGTGCTTGACTGCGATCCCATCTGATGGTAAGCAGTGATGCAATCGTTGATGGTAAGGTGCACTAGTTTATTAAGAGCCTATTCACTCTAGCCTTGAAGACACCAAAATTATAATCGGACGGAAAGACTGCAGCCGGCAAACTGTTCCAGTCCCTCGATGTACGCGGTATAAACGACGAGGCAAAAGCATGAGCATGTTCAAAAGTATCAACTTAAGCCGTTAGCAACCAATTTTATTTATTTAACAGAATTAATTTAACCATATTGCCTAATATCCTTAATAGTTTGTAATGCTACTTATAAAAATTGATAAATATGTATGACTATTAGTTATGACCGCGGTGGAATCGAACCCCCTTGCACGCGGATTAGCTGCCGATCTGTCAGCGCCTGAGCCGGCTTATTATTATGTGTGCGGTGGAACTAGAAAAGTTATTGTAGTGTTATGTGAGAGGGAAGTAAGAATCTAACTGGATTATTTTTCCGTATATTATTTCTTATAAGATTTTTTTACTGAATTTTTAAGTCAACTGTAATGAAAACTATTGGCATCGATTCTTATTGCTGACGAAACGAAAAGTCTTAAGAGCGGCCAACCCGGCGTATTTTTTAATACAACCGTTCTTACGTGTTTATGACGGTATTACACCTCTTTCTTCAGATACTTTGGATACATAGATATCTTCTGGATATTATCTAGGCTTCTATAGAAATCAAAATATAAATTTTTGTAAGAGTAATCCAGTAAAGACCTCTGAAAATCTGCTATTTTACGTAAATTTTGAGTCTCCATAATGTGCAATATTTAAAATATAAAAAGTACACTGTTTACACAAGGCTTCTATAGGAGTACTTTTTGAGTGTCGAGAGTCTAAATGTTGTCATTCTTTTTTTCAAAAATTCTTAATAAATAGAAACACGTATTTCCTGGAACCAGTTTTGTAAAACATTAGTGTAAATCATAGAATTACCGAAAGCCAACAGAGTTTTCAGGTTATCTTTCACATTACTCTTGCATCAAACCTCACATTGGATTGCTTTAGATGAAGCAACGAGCTTTTAAACCATGCTCGACGTAGACGACAGGCGAATCGGGTAGGCCCACCTTAAAAGACCATTTGAAATATTAATCTGCATGGTATTTTTTTCCCTTTTAAACTTAGTCACATGAACACGTTCCACTAAGATGCTAAACAATTTTATACGTAATATAAATAGATCAACTAGAGCGAGGGCCCTGGTACCCTTAACACAAGTTGATTCTTAATTTGGGTACCAGAGTTCAACAAAATTAGTATCTCAAATATATAAAATGTTTTGTTTCTGTGTATTTGCTGTGTGTATCAATTGAAATAAAAATTTTGTTATTATTATCTACACTAATAAAGAGTTAAAGTTTATTTTTTTGTTTGTAGGAGGTAATCTCTGGAACTATTGGTCCGATTGGAAAAAAATTAGCAACAACAGAAAGCTGCTTCACTCCTGAGTGACATAGGCTATATTTTATGTACGCGGGCGGAGCCGCTGACAAAAGCTAGTTTATTGGTTCTATCTTTTCCTTCCTGTTTACCTCTTTACTACACTCATCCCTCCCACTAATACATTCCACCATTGCATCTCCTCTCGCAAGGCCTCTGTTCCACGATCTGTGGTCCAGACGCGATGGTGCAGAAAATGTGCAATACCCTGCGTAGTGCAGCGTGCATTAAGGAAATTGATTGTGAACTCATATTAGGAAGCAGGGGTGGAGTAAGAACCAAGGTTTTAGGTATGGGTGGTTGAAAAAATAATAACCATATTGTCGACGGATTTGAAGTGAAACAAATATCTGCAATTTTCTACGGTCTACATGATGAGATGTTCCGGGTTTGGGTCTTTGGTTTACGCGGGTTTACATGTTTGTGAAGTCCTCACTGCAAGTGCGGGCTTTATGCTGAGTGGTGGGCCTAATTGCGCGGACGTGCGCACTAGAGTTTTAATTTTAAGATATTGTTTATAATTTTTAACTTTTTTTTCGTTCCATTTTACATCCTTTTTTTTCGGTTTTGTTAACAACTCTTTGAGGCGCGCAGGAACAGAGCGCGCCGTCGACGACTTGAGCTTGGTTCGGACTGTTACCTGACAACCGGACGGCGAGCTACCCATTGCTCGCCGTCCGCAAGCCCGCGCCTGCGGTGATCGGAAATCCCATCTCAAAAAAATACCATATCTAACGCAAGATCTCTTCAAAAAACTACACCACCCAAGTCCGTACCCCGCGGGGGTCTCCACAACCCAAACGCAAGATTATAATGCACCTCATCATTACACCCGCTACACCGCGGACCCCACACTAGCCGGAATACTGCTCACCCCACACGCTCCAACCAATACATACTAATACAACAATCCTGTTTTCCTTGCGTATTTACATTAATTTTGTTTGGTATGTGTCTTGCAGTTTTCAATTTGGGGATTATCTTTTATATTAAGATTTGCTAAAAAAAAACTTGGTTGTGGGCGTCATTTCGAAGGATGGATGGAAAACTAATGTGATATCACATCGGGTAAACTTCTTCATATATTTAGAACTAAATATATGAAGAAATGTAAAAAAAATCTTTCCCGAGTAGAATAGTAATAATTATATTACTAAGGTAATATTTTTTTTTTTAGTTCAAACCCCACTAGGTATCCATAGGTTCAAATCCAGCTGGGCCCAAGGTTTTTTTTTTATTGCTTCAAACTAGCGCTTGACTGCGATGCTACCCGATGGTAAGCAGTGATGCAATCATTGATTGTGAGGCGCACTTGTTTATTAAAAGCCTAGCCTAGCCTTGAAGACACAAAGGAAGGCTCTGGCCCTGGTATAAGGCAATGTAGGAACGGGATTTTAAATCAGTAACAATCTGACACTGTTTCCCGCTCCACTCAAGGACGGTATCCATCACTGAATGATTTTTATCCACCATAAAAAAAATCCACCCAGCTATATCATCATCATCAGCCTTTCAATGTTCCCACTGCAGGGACACAGGCCTCCTCTCTCTAGGAGAGGGAATGGGCCATAATCCACCACGCGGGCCCAGTGCGGATTGGTGGATGTCACATGTCTTCGAATTTTTGGTTCTAGGACATGCCGGTTTCCTCACGATGTTTTCCTACAACGTTTTGAGAGCAGTGGTGATGAAATAAATTGCACAAAGTAATGCGCCTGGCTGGGTTTGAACCCGCGACCTACGACTCGTAAGTCGGGGCCGTTACCACTCGGCCACCACTGCTCTCTAGCTGTATTAGTATGTATAATTTATTTCATCACCACTGCTCTCAAAACTAATGAAAACAGACATGTTCTAAAATCAAAAATTGTCTAGCAGTGAACGTCTTTCAGCTAAAATGGTGTAAAAAGCCCATCATAAAAACATTCTACCACACAATTAAAAAGAAAAAAAAACCATTACAAGTCGGGACACGAAAATTGCGTCACAATTTCAAAGTAACCGAACAGAACGTAACAATACATCAAACTACATAGTTATTATTCAATTTATTACACTAGCGCTTCGCCCTGACGGCGCCCGCGAAGCTTTTAGGGAAATTGGAGGTGCGCCCCTTCCGTACACTGGCGTGCAACGGTATCGGTACACCGCGGTGAGTTGTTTTGTTAGTGGGCATTGTGGGTCAATGTATTGATTGGATGTGTAATTGTTCTGTGGATGTGTATGTGCGGTTGATTTTTAGGAGCGTCAATCACTTTAGTTAAAACTTTTTGTCGGGCAAGTGAGAATTGAAAAAAGTTTTTTTGTGACGTAATCAAAAAATTTTTAGTTTTCAGATTTATTCCTATACTAGCTTTTGCCCGCGGCTTCGCCCGCGTGATATTGAGGTTGCCCTATACAATATGATAATTTTACACTTGATCAAACGAAATGTGAAATCCCACAGGAACCTTATGTTTTTCCGGGATAAAAAGTAGCCTATGTCCTATCCCGGAGTGTATCTTATGCCAGTGCCAAATTTCATCCAGATCCGTCCAGCCGTTTTGGCGTGATTGAGTAACAAACATCCAAACATCGTAACTTTCGCATTTATAATATTAGTAAGATTTTTATAAAAGGCCATCATGCCAAATTTCAGAGTTCTAGGTCAACGCGAAGGTACCCGTGAAATTTTATTCCTTTGAGAATGTCGAAATGAAGATTTTTCACACAAGGAACCGCAGATTTGAGTATATGGTTTAAATTTCAACTCGATACCTCTACGCGTTCCCGGGATAAAGATGGTCTTGACAGGCAGACCGGCGGACAACAAAGTGATCTTATAAGTGTTCCGTTTTTACCTTTTGATGGACGAAACCCTAAAAAACACGAATTTCAATTAATTACCCTGTATAAAATAGTTTTGCTATTTTTTTTTCTATTAATAGTAAGAGCAGTGGTAACGTGGGACCTAGCAGGGCTGCAAAGGCCTAGCAGTACTGTAAGGAACCACCTCCTGGGGCCATGGGCAAATGTGAATGTGTAACACCAAGGCCCTGGAACTAAGTTAAAGAAAGAACGGGATGGGGGTTTTAGTAAAAGTCCGACACAGTCTCCCTTCTCAAGTGGCCTGTGTGCCTATGTGTCCTTTTTGTTTTCAAGGGGAAACATTCAAAAGGCGCCCGACCTTGGGGACAAGTCTGGGGAGCGTGGGATTTTTACCTCACTAAAACCACTCCGGTGATCACCATCAGCACGTAGAGGAGGCTCCGTTACCTCTCAAAAGACCATTCCGGAACCCCCTATGTATCCTGCCCATTACAATTCTTAGCTGAAATATGTAAAATTGTAGTTTCAAAAGCGACCCATATAATTTGTCCGCCATTGTAGAGATGTTCTCTGAAGGTGGGGCGCACAACTTAGTTAGAGCGACCTCTATAGGCAGCGCGCCACTACTCGCTACACCGTGACTTGTCATTATATCTGATGGTACATAGGATACTGGGTAGTACGCGGGAAATAAGTTGAACCCGTTGGTATGGTTACTTGCAGCCCTCTACTTCAATTGAGATGCGAAAATCGTTTTCTATGCATTTAAGGTCGACCGCCCTGATGGTTCAAGTAGTGTGCCGAGTATTATGCATGCTTCTGGCATGTTCGTTGAGAACAGAGCTGACGCCATCCGTAGTAGTATGGACCAAGCCCAGTCGTCGACGACATACACTGTTCCAACTGCAGGGCCGAAGCCTATTGGGGCCCCGCTCCAGTTTCTGAAAGGAAGGTCCGACCCCAGTATGAGGGCTAAGAAGGAATGGGGTGGATCGTTTAGTCAGTAAGAGTCTGACACTGTTTCCTGCTCCGCCCAAGGGCGGGACTTGTCACTAAACGATTTCTTCCAAAAAAAAACGCCTTCTATGTCCAGCAACTTCCTTACACTGTATGTACAATACAATTACCTACTTAAGTTAAAAGTATTCACGTGTACACTGTGGTGCAACAAAAACTACCGCTCATTGTTCTGTGATGAGCGTGCGAAGAAACTATGTTGACTACATTGTCTGAGGCAAAGAGGTCAAGGAGACCTGGTCCTACCATGAGCTCTTAACGACTCATTTCACGACCTAGACTGAATTGTTTTGGGCTAGGTACACGCTAGCGATCTTGAGCTAATAAAAGAAGAGCTAGCGTTATTTCTCGCGAATCAAGATTATTCCAATAATAATAATTTATCCGTCATTTATGAAACACAATATAAATAATTTATCTTTTAATTTTACCTGATCGTCGATTTTTTGTCTATTAGACATAACTCTGAAATTAATTTCACCAAGTTAAATGAAAAAAATATATAAATATTTGTATATCTAATTAAAAGGAAAGTAGTCTACTTTGACATATATTTTTTTCAAAACATACAGATAAGCCGTTTACACGTGATGTTGGATTTTAAATCATCAAAAGTTGTTGCTTTCTCAATGCACAACTGACATTAATTTTTCCTCTTCCTTCGATTATAGTTACTTACCTTTTCAATTTACGTGACGAAAAGGACAATATAGTATGTCTTGATTAAAGTGCGGAAAGTTTGTTATTGCGATCGAGGCGGAATTGACACGAGCTGCAGGCGAGTGTGTTATGGAGCCGAGGGAAATGCAGTTTCCAAATTGGCACGTGTGTCAAACGACATTTTTTACTATACTTATGGCTTGTGGGGGATGTCAGGAGTCAGGAGCCTTGTGCGTTGTCGTAAACAATTTTATTACAATAAAATTGTGCCGGGGCGAGCATTCGAACTTTTCTGTGCTAGTGCAGAAAACATTTCATTGCGACCTTAGAACCGGTGCGATAAGAATGGATTTTCGAATGAGTATAGATATGGAAAATGAATATTAATCTATACCTACATACTCCTATACCTATTATTACCTAATATAATAATTATCTACATAGTAGGTATAAAACAAAGTTGCGCTGTCCCTATGTATGCTAAGATCTTTAAAAGTATGCAACGGATTTTGATGCGGTTTTTTTTAATAGACAGAGTGATTCAAGAGAAAGGTTTATGTGTTTATGCACAATATATTCAATATCAGTACCCGTGCGAAGCTGGAGCGGGTCGCTAGTATTATATATAGGAAAGACTTGTATTTTAAGTATCATTAATGTATTTTTATTTGTAAAGAATAAACTTCAAAACTACTGGACCGATAATCAAAATTCTTTCACCAGTAGAATGCTAAATTGTCACAGAGTGATATAGGCTACCCATTCAATTTTCAAGCAAGCGAAGCCGCTGGCAGAAGTTGGATTTTGATATTTTAATTTTACCATCGGACATCTCGGCGTACTGCAAATATCCACCCTTACGTTGTTGAGACAGCTGCGGCCCGAACTAAGCGTTTTGCCTCGTCGTTTATACCGCGTACATCGAAGGACTGCAAAGGTTTGCCGACTGCAGTTTTTCCGTCTGATTATAATTTAGATGTCTTCGAGGCTAGAGTGAATAGGCTCTTAATAAACTAGTGCGCCTTACCATCAACCGTTGCATCACTGTTTACCATCAGGTGGAATCGCAGTCAAGCACTAGTTTACTGCAATTCAAAAAAAAAATTAAAACTACTTCATCACTGAGTTACATCTACACTAATATAATAAAGAGGTAAAGTTTGTTTTTTTGTTAGTTTGTTTTTTTTGTTTGTAGCGGGTAATCTCTGGAACTACTGGTCCGATTGGAAAAATTTTAGCAACAATAGAAAGCTGCTTTACTCCTGAGTGACATAGGCTATATTTTGTGTACGCGGGCGAAGCCGCTGACAAAAGCTAGTAGGCTATAAGTCTATTTTCTAATTTCATACAACTGGCTTCTAGATTTTGATATTTTCATTTATTTTTATCCTCTGTAATTAAGCACTCAATAAAGGTTCATTAGTAGGTGTGCGCCGACGTGACGGTCGCGACACGTGTCCGATCCGTCACGGCGCTGCTCCGGCAGTTCCCACGTCCCCGATCCGACACGCTGGCGATACGATATGGGGAGTACGGAGGGGAATATGCTCTGTTTTCTACAAAGAAAATTGTATTGGGGCCGATCTTATTGCTATCACGAATCTAAACTGTAAAAATTTCAATAACTGATAAATTGTTAAAACCATTGCTGTACCGGGAGTCGAACCCGGAAGTACTGGGTTCGACTTCCAGGACAGGCAAAGTGTATACACATCAGTAGAGATCCTTGAAATTATATTTCAATCAATAAAACCTCTCTTTTTTAAATCTTCCTTTGTTTTTTCCTCTCTAGGGTGGAGGAGTAGGGCTTTTACAATTAAAACCAAACTGCATTTATGTCCTTCTTCCGTGTATTAGATCGCGAAGGGTAATTGACGGAGCAAAAGTGAGGTTGTTGTTAGTAAAAGACGCAAGAAACGCTCTTCCAATCAGCCCTAGCAGGAGAAGTCATTAGCTGATATCCCACCATAAAAAAACCCGTATCCTTCAGTTGCGCTTTGCAATGTACTCTTAAAGTAGAGCACCTTTCTCAACGTTCCAACTCTAAAATAAGGGTAGTATCACAATATGCTTTATAATCGAGTTCTCACGACCTTCGACGATCTGCACCGAGCTCTGGATCACTTCATAATTTCAATTCAATTTTTACGGAGATCAACAGTGAGTACAAACCTCCCTAAGTTTATTAAGAACCTTGCCTGAGAAGGTAGCAGTTAACTAGCTATTTATATAGTGTCTAGTAACTTTTTTAAAATAAAAATGTATCACATTAACCAACGTCAAAGACGTCTCGATATGCAATTCAGGGAGTCAGTCCAATTCACAGTGGTTGTCTTTCAGCTAGAATAAGATGAGTCTTTTAAAATTAGGTTGGCAAATAAGAAAGGTTTGTTCAGATTTATGACCAAACTGCATAAAAACCTATAAAAAATATATTAAAAAGGAAGAGAAAGTTGACACACTACCTACTATTTTCTTTGGTCCTGAAAACCGTGAATACAAATGTAAATACAGAAAATTATATTGTAAGAAGAATAAGGCCAATTGAATTTATCAAAATAGCCATGACCCCGACTAATAAGTCAATATACTTCACTGACATAAACAAAAACACATTTGCACCCAACTAGGTCACACGGCATTCAAAATAACTACAAAATACCTAACTAACTATAGATTAGACCGCTAACATAACTCCGCAATTAAAAACAGATTATTAAAAAGATACTGCCCGAAAACAATAGACAGTTGGATTAAAAAAAAAGAAAACATTCTAAATTCAAAGCGAGCACCGCTATTGGCCAGTAATGCTACAACAATGGCTGCCGAAACGTCAGATTTGACAGCTGATAAAGATTTAAATGTTTCCCGACTTTCTTGTTGTGTGAAACAGCTCGATTAAATACTCTTTTTGTCTGTAATCTAAGTTGAATCTACATTCCCACATAGGATAGTATTGAAGCTTTTCTCAGGAGTTTGATTCGCATTGACTGACATGACAGTAGCCAGAAGGTCAAGTTGAGTACTGACTGAAATGGTCTGCTGTTCAATTCGTAGATTACGAAGCAAAATCTGACCATTTTATTAAACTAGCCTTCTGCCAGCGACTTCGCCCGCGTGAAAGTAGGATTCTCCATACAAACTTAAGACCCCTTTAACATACCTTTAGGAGATGAATTTTGAAAAAAACTCTTTCTTAATGTTCGTCTACGTCATAAACGAAAGCTTTGTGCAAAATTTCACGCTCCTAGTCCCAGTAGTTTTGGCTGTGCGTAGATAAGTCAGTCAGTCATTTCTCTTTTTTTATATATATATACAAGTATACACTAAAACGTGAGAGTTCAGAAAATGGTTAACGGACGGCCTGCTGCGGTTTTCCCGTCCTATAATAGTTAAGGTATCTTCTGGCTAGAGTAATAATACTGTTAATAAATTAGTTTGCCTCACCATCAACGTTTGCATCACTTCTTATGATCAGGTGGGATTGCTATCAAGCACAAATGCCAGAAGCAAGCTATGATTTCCCGAAGTGTCTTGTCTTTCGGAGTCCGGAGTCATAGATCCAGAAAAGTAGCCTTTCTGCAGTCGAAATGATGCATTTTTTAATAATGAATTTTAAACTCTTGCGTGGCGTTCGCACTCATATTGTCTTTATATTATATCTCTAATTGCGGTATTCGAAAGATCAATAAGATTTTTTTTCTATCGATAATAATAAAAAATGCTAAAATAATATACATAGAAAATATCATGTTAGAAAGTAAACCTATTAAACGCACCATAAAAACCCATATACTTACGTCCGAGACATGACGATCCAAAACCCGTAAAATATTCCATATCATGCCAAGAGCCCTAATTTAAGGGCCTTTTAAACAGTCAAGGGCCAATTTCCCCTATTAGGACAAAAAATCTTGCAAGTCGTCTTATGCAAAACTGTGCTGTGTATATTTTTGGCGGCGTTTCTCAAAAAAAGCTTTTAACTTTGACGCGCGGTACCCCAAAAATCGCCTGTCAAAATATTGTCGGCGCATCAAGGGTAGGATGTAAGTACAGTCGGGCGAAAATATTGGTTTGAGTTTTTGGGAGTTCAAGAGGAATGAATCGTCGGTTTATAATATATTTTACAAAAAGCAAAAAGAACAAAAGTGCTGTTTATTTCAAACGATTTTTCCTCCGGTAGACTTGCGACAGTTGGATGAGAGATCATCATCATCATTTCAGCCGAAAGACGTCCACTGCTGGACATAGGCCTCCCCCAAGCGCCGCCACAAAGACCGGTCCTGTGCGTCTTGCATCCATCGGCTTCCAGCAACCCTGACCAGGTCATCGGTCCACCTTGTGGGAGGCCTTCCAACGCTACGTCTTCCGGTACGCGGTCGCCACTTCAGAACCTTTCGGCCCCAGCGGCCATCCGTTCTGCGTGCAATGTGCCCTGCCCATTGCCACTTAAATTTGGCGATTCTTTTCGCTATGTCGGCAACCTTGGTTCTCTTGCGGATATCCTCATTTCTGATTCTATCACGCAAGGATACTCCGAGCACAGCCCTTTCCATTGCCCTTTGAGTGACCTTGAGTCTTTTTATAAGGCCCATTGTAAACGACCACGTTTCAGAGCCATACGTCATCACTGGCAATACGCACTGATTATAGACTTTCGTCTTGAGGCATTGTGGTATATTAGACGAGAAGACACCGCGTAGCTTCCCAAACGCTGCCCAGCCGAGTCGGATTCGACGATTGACCTCTTTCTCAAAGTTAGACCTACCTAACTGGATTGTCTGTCCAAAGTAGACGTAGACGTCTACTACTTCGAGTGTAGAGTCTCCGATCTTGATAGGAGTGGGCGCTACATTAACACATTACATTACATTTTAAGACCCACTCTTTCGGAGGCTCTACTGAGGTCATCGAGCATCGAGGATGAGAGATTTGTAGTAGAAATTTGTCCCAAGATAAAAGATACCTAAGTTTTTTTTCTAAAACATTGTAACAATAAGGAAAAAAATGAAAAATATATATAATTGTAACGTTTTAAATTTCAATTTGAAATTAAAAATGTTACAATTAAAACATCGCAATTAAAATTGTAATGTTAAAATTTTAAATTAAGATCAAAAAAAAAAAATCAAAATTTTAATAGAACATACTTCCATGATAAAAAAATAAGCTACCTTATGTGCTTTTCCAGGACCTGGCCGTGAGCCAAATTTCATGCAAATCCGTTTAGACACATTGACTTTAAACATTAAAAAGGTTAATCAGTAGATATTATTAAGATATATACAAATATTATGCCATTTGTAACTTTAGTTAGCAAAATACTTTATTTAAAATATATGATACTAGTTTTTGTCAGCGGCTTCGCCCGCGTACATAAAATATAGCCTATGTCACTCAGGAGTAAAGCAGCTTTCTATTATTGCTAAAATTTCTCCAATCGGACCAGTAGTTCTAGAGATTACCTTCTAAAAACAAAAAAAAAAATAAAAAAACAAACTTTACCTCTTTATTAGTGTAGATGTAGATTTCTTCCTTTTTTTTTTCTTTCAAGGATGAACTATTTCTTGATTACTTCCAGTTTTACAGCTCAATCGATCAAGTAGCATTTTAATTGTCGATATATCTTTTTAGCTTATGACAGGCCCTGTCTCGTTAAAAGTTTCACGTAGATAAATATGTATGTTCTTATCACAATTATTACCATCATTTAATTTTTTCCTCTACTATTAAAAAGGTTTTTTTTTTTTTCACAATTAAACAAGGAGTTCCTCAGGGTAATATACTGTATCCAGCTGTACTTACAATTTAAAATTAATGTCATCAATTAATGTTTTCAACTAGTTCAGTATGAAGGATTGAAATATTGTTTTGCATAAAGAAGGTTTTTTTTTATTTTATTGATTATTATAGGTTCGCGCAAGGTACGGAAGATTGTCAACGTAGATAAAATTTATCTCTTAATCTGCCTTTAATTTCGACGTGCAATAGCAGTTTAAATGAATAATTATTAATAGTAATCATGCACTCATTACACAGTTTTCCATTTCGTTCAAATTTAAATTGTGTTGTTGAATTATAAAAAAGTCAATAATCATAAATGTCAATAAAAGTCTTAAATGTCAATAATAGTCTCAAATGCCAGTAATAATCATAAATGTCAATAATAGTCTCAAATGTCAATAATAATAAATGTCAATTTTTGTTTTAAAAACAAGAAGTATTTTTCTCACAACAAAACTAGGAGTGCCTCAGGGCATAACACTGTGTCCGACTGTACCCACGTTTTAAAATTGCCCCGCATTTCCTCCGAAGGGTGAGATGGCATAAAAAGCTTTTAGTCCTCACAATACTTTTCAACTCAAAATTAGACCTATTTTTGTTCCGATGGCTAATTTTGTAACATCAAATGTGAAAAGAGGTTTTTTCATCTTTATATTTTATTTTAGTAAAAATATTGATCGATTTTAGGGGTGTAATTGTAGTGATTTTGATGAAATTGGCTTAATGGTCAAATGTGTTCTTTGATGTTAGATAGCCCCGTAAAAGGGACTTTAGAAGAGCTAATAAATTGTATGGGCGTTTGTAAAAGTTCTGTAGAAAAATGCAGTTTAATCGTAGAGCCTTTTTTGTCAAATGTCTCAATGGAACCGCTCTTGTGCTAACTAGCATTGCACAGAATATACAGTTAGTACTGAAATTATTAATACATAAATGTTTTAGTGATTTTGTATACATTTCTTTCATTCTCACGCCTCAGTATAAATAGAAACCCATCAAAAACAAATTAAGAAAACTGAAATACGTAAACAATACGTAGAATCTCCAATAAAACTAAAACAGGTCGTTAAAAAGACAAAACTCGAAAATAATGGACAGTTCAATCGAAAAAGAAAACATTCTAAATTCAAAGCGAACGCCGCTATTGGCCAGTAATGCTTCAACAATGGCCGCCAAAACGTCAGATTTGACAGTTGATAAAGTTTTAATCGTTTACTTACTTTCTTTTTTTTTTGTGTGAAACAAGTTGTAATTACCAGTTTTTTACCGTGACTTGCCATTGTTAAAGGTACGATAAGGTTTTACTTAAAGGTCAAACGCTTCAAGTTGTGTAGCGTGTGAAGTTCGTGTTTTAGCAGATGTAATGTAGATATAAGTTGTGAGATTACATAAACTGTAGCTGCTAAAAATGTAGTTTTGGCATTATAATAGGTAACACCTATGAAATTGCTTTTTTTTAAAACCGGTTGCTTTGAGGTTTTATATCTTTTGGATTGACTTGAATTATGAGTACAAATACACTTTATATTAAAGGGAGGTGAAAAGTTGGGGTTCTTTAATGAAACTTCTAAATTGGTGGAAGTACTTGAGCGGCATTTATTGGCAAGAGATGGCAGAGGCACAGATTACTAAATAGTTACTATGGCAGAGGGCACAACAGGACATGAGGCCACAGACTACTTTTTGACACAGATAATCTATACTTTACATCTCCCTTTCTTTGTAATAGTAAAGTAATAATCTTTTTTTTTTTTAAATACAGGTGTTTTGGTTTCTTTGTGTTTTGTATTTACTATAATATCAGACTACTTGTTACCATAAGAAACTACTAATAAAAAATACTTGGTAGAGTGATAGAGAGGCTCTATGTATATTTAACATTTATTTGTTGTTACAAAGTGTTTAATTATTATGAATATATATATATATATATATATATATATATATATATATATATATATATATATATTTACATCTTGAAGGACATGTTGCGTCCTACATGGCGTTATTTACCGATGATGCTGCGTCCAACTGACTTTGTGCGTCCGGAATACGGACGCAAGATTGACCGACCCTCATTTTTAGCCCAAGGGTCCCTTATGATCAGTAGAATGCAATGTCGAAAAATTGGCATGGACGTAATTTCATCACTACAATGCCTTTTAGGGTCGGTTCATATCTGACGTAAAATACGCCGAGCGTACCATCAGTCGCGTCTATTCGGTTGAATTTGTCAGTTCATATCAAACGGAAAATGCGTCGAGCGTAACATCCGTCTTTCTGCGTTTAGGGTCGGTTCATATCTGACGGAACATGCGTAGCGTATTATCGGTCGCGTAACGCCAGAACAGACAAATGTATAGAAAAATACTTGACCGTTCACACTCAACCGATGATACGTTAGTGCGTCGAGCGTACAGCGTCTATTCCGTTTCCGTCAACGCATTATCGGTCGACGTAACAGCGGTAACGTCGCGCGCGCCACGCTCTACGTGTATTTTGATTGATGCATACAGACTAGGCGTAACATTAGCAGAGATCGTTTGTGTGAACCAAGTGTTACGTTAGGATGGTCACAGTAAAACAAAGATACTTCCAATCAATTAGTTTATAATTATAAGCCTCCCAAATAGCAATAATTTCGATAGGCTTTATTTTAAAATTCAATTACACAACACAACCGCTCTGTAGATGCTAAACGTAGAAACTGACTAATGGCAGGACGGATGATACGCTCGACGCATTTTCCGTTTGATATGAACCGACCCATTCGACCGAATAGACGCGACCGATGATACGCTCGACGCATCATCCGTCAAATATGAACCGACCCTTAGCATCTATAGAGCGGTTGTGTTGTGTGATACTGAGTTTTAAAATGAAGCCCATCGAAATTATTGCTATTTGGGAGGCTTTAGAACAAGACCGAAAAAGGAAACGTCGATATTGGGTGCATACTTTAAATACTAAAAGAATATCAAGTGGCCATTTTAATTATCTATTATGAAACTTTAAGAGAGTATCCGAAAATATTTATTCAGTATTTGTTTATAACCAATATGATACAAAAATCGTTGACAATGCGTTGACGGAAACGGAATAGACGCTGTACGCTCGACGCACTAACGTATCATCGGTTGAGTGTAAACGGTCAAGTATTTTTCTATACATTTATCTGTTCTGGCGTTACGCGACCGATAATACGCGACGCATGTTCCGTCAGATATGAACCGACCCTTAGCGTATAATATAGTTCCGCCGTCGTCCGACCGAAATTTGGAGGACGCTAGTGTTCAGCGTATAATTTACCGCGTATACTTGAGTTCAGTTCACCGATCTCATCGTGTCCATTGAATATCGTACTTAATTTGTAAAGTTTTTATCATGTTTTCGTGACAACAATCTTGCGTCTCTTAAATATCCTTAAACGGGCACTAGGTACGGTGTCTGAGGGGCCCATTCGGGGTTGACGAGGGACGCATGGCTTCAGCGCGCTCGCGTGCCGAGTTGTAAACAAATAGACTTGTGCCGGCCGGGATGCAAGCTTGTCACCAATGTGAATTATTTGCAAGTGTGTTAAAAGTGGTTATTTATTTGGTCTATTATTATAGTCTGTTAGTATAACATACCAGCTGCTGCCCGCGACGTTGTTTGCGTTGAAGGCTCTACAGCATCAAAACCACCTAAGATGGCACTGTCGCTATAGCATTATAAATAAACAACTTTTAAAATAGCATTATATCAGCCTTATAAAGTTCCCACTGCTGGGAAACAGACCTCCTTTCTAGGAGAGGGAAAGGGGCAAAATCCAACACGCGGGCCCAATGATTTTTTGGTTCTAAGACATTCACAGTCACAGTTTCCTTACTACTAATACTAATGTTTTCCGTCATCATTTTAAGAGCAGTGGTTATGAAATAAATTATAAAAGTAATGCGCCTGACTGGGCACACATACATCATGTACGTACATCATATACGTTAGGAAAAATCTTCATCTTTTTAGTAAAAGAGGCGATAGACACAATTATTATTTTACAAGAAATAGAGATCAGTTAGTTCAACCAGGCTTCAGACTGGCAAAAGTTCTTTCATGGCGTAATGTTTAAAATGTTATAATAAAATACCTCCCAATATATTAGAACTCAATGAAATTAAATTTAAATCTTGTGTTAAACGCACACTATGTAGACAAGCTAGAGGATTATATACAAGATAAAAATGCTTGGCTCTTTGCTGGTCCAGCTCCACTACCACTAGTCCCTACGAATTGATTATTATTTTTAATCTTAAATCTTGACATTATTCTAGTGTTGTATAATGTAGAAGCATTTTTTTTTCAATGTTTGTAAATGTGAGTACCATGGAGTAATTTATGGTTTAAAGTTGTTTGACGTAAATGACCATGGTAGTTGAGAGTTTGTCATGCTCACTCAAATGTCTCGCTGATGGTGGCGCGTGTGTTGGATCATTCGGTTCCCTTCATAATGGTTGAGCTGAGTGGTGCTGATATACGCGTCATGTCCGTGAACGGGCGCTGTCAGTTGGGACTGGTCATCTCTTAGCTGCCAGTGGTTTATTTTAATTGGTTTAGAACATACTTTACGTACTCTTTTATTATTTTAGTTACATTGTTCTCGCATCATAGCAGCGACAAAAATATGTAACCTATATATTTGTAAAACACAACATGATTAAAAAGAGTGTCCATGGAGTTTCTTGCACATTCTTCTCCATTGAGACCTACTTTTTGGAATGTGCAATTAGCGTCATTTTTTTCCTGACAGACCGACTTTATGACTTTTCAAAAGTGCCTGTAAAGGTTTATTTGAAATAACCGCTTTGAATTTGAATTTGGGTGTGAACCCCCGACCTACAACTTGTAAGTCGGAGCCTTTACCACTCCGCCACCACTGTGACGGAGCCTTTATCACTCCTCCATCACATTACGATGGTAGTTATGCTGCCAGTAGCCAAAATGTAAAGAGTGTCAGGACTGGTGACGCGGGAGCAAGCGACGTACAGTTGCCCACATGAGAAGCAACTCGTCCTAAAGTTGACACCTGCTGCACTCAGCGTCTGCCCATGTGACTTATTGATGGTCATCGCGAAGCTAACACTCACGGGGGACTGTACGCGCTTGAACTGGAACGGGAAGTTATGAGGTACAAATACTGCCTCGCCGACGCCACAACCCGTAAGAATTTTTGCCTTATTGGTGTGTCTGTGCAGCAGATGACTTTTAAGATAGGTCTCGTTACACAACTTTGGAGGAGATAGGTTCCGAGGATGCATAATCGGGACTCCGACTTTCCAGCTTGATGGTATGCGCTGGAAGTCCACTTGCTGGCTAGGAGTTCAAAAATCCCACGTTGCTCCAAACCAATCTTGCTCGATGACAGGGTTTATCGAAGTATAAACCACTGCATTCCCCTCAATTTCCGAGAGAATGCGTTTGTTAATTGCTACAGCCTGATCATTTTTGGACGTCAAAATCCTGCCCGCCCACACAGCGAACGAGTTCTTCTAAGCTGGATAACACTCTTTCTAATAAATCAATATTCTATTCTATCGAGAGACTCTGGAAGCACCTCCTGTCCACCTCACTCGCGGTGGGCTTTGACTCGCGGCGGGCTTTGGCAAAGCCCATGATCCGGAGCGAAGAAGAGTAGCAGGCGGTCGCCTCCTTCTACGAAGCAGTAATGCTAGCGGCTAAAAGAGGGGGCCGACCGCAACAGCCGCCGTGTTAACCGCGTTAACCTATGTCCTCGTGGGAGCGATCGGCGGCTGCGATGTTTCGCGCCGGGCCTTGGTAGAAGCCATGGTTCGGAGTGAGGATGAGTGGCAGGCGGTCGCCTCCTTCTGCGAAGCAGTAATGCTAGCAAAGGAGGAGGCTGACCGCATAAAGCAACGGCGTTTGCGCCCCAGACGCCGCCGGGATTTCGATCCTGACTTCCGGCCACCGTAGGCGCGGGCTTGCGACCGGCGAGCAATGGGTAGCTCGCTGTCCACTCATCCGGTAACCGTTGGGACCGAGCCCAAGTCATCGACGACATCGCGCACTGTTCCCTGCGCTTCAAGCAATCGTCAGCAACTTTAGGAGCCCAGCAGGGTCGAAGCCTTCTGAGGCCAAGGGTTGATGCGAAAGCGGAACACTGGGGCCTTGGAACTAAGGCAAAAAATCCTTCTCGGGTTTCGGTGGGTTGTTTAGCCAGTAGAAGTCTAACACTTTCTCCCGCTCCGCCTGATGGCGGGAATCATCATTTGATGATTTTTCTCACCATAAAAAAAGGTAGAGTGCCTTCGCCAAGAGTTAGAAGGACATCAGAGAATTCTTGAGCACGTGCATTGCTGCCGAGCCGAGCTCTCATACTAATGCCACTGCATTAGTATGAGAGCTCGGCTTGGAAACGAGGGCTGACGAGGTGGATGCTTCGTTGATACAGTCTTCGTTGTGTTCGGTCAAATGCAGCGCATAAACTTGTAACTAGTTTATACACTTATAAACTTATAAACTAGTTACAAGTTTATGCGCTGCATTCGACCGAACACAACGAAGACTGTATCAACGAAGCATCCACCTCGTCAGCCCTCGTTTCCCAAGTCAACACGGGAAGCGTTTGCCCGAAATAGCCACTGAACAAACTGTGTTACCACCCATAAAATGTTCGTTCCCGCGGATATCTTGCAGGGTTCTGTCCTCGGCCTCAACTTCCTTCCTATTGGACATCGTACGCTCATCCCATACGATCAGAGAGCAATCCTTAAAGACGTGTCCCTCATCGCTGTTATGTGACACACCACAAACAGGCGTTTTGGAGATCTCTAAATCGACGGGAATCTTAAACATGGCATGTGCTGTTTTGCCACCCGGAAGCAGTGTAGCAGCGATTCCCGACGACGCGACAGCAATAGCAATATTGCCTTGCCTCCTGACCTCTGCAAGTATGCCATGTTTTTCCTGTTCCACCAAAAGCAACCCAAAGAAAACGTTTTATCCTGGTTTTGCACAACACTTTCAAGGACGGTGTTATAAATTTGTTTTTGCTCGGAAGAGAACAAGGCGACAAGGTCATTTCGTATGGTAGTCATTTCGCCCGGATCTCAGCGTTATACTCTCGATTCCCTTAGTCTTGGTGCGGTGATGATTGGGGAGCTGATAATCATATTTGATCATTGGATTGCCACCGATAGAAATGTCCACATCTTGAAGTGAGCTGAGACAGGTGTTCAGCACACGTTCATCAGTTACATCGACTTCGTCTCCAGTAGCACGCCTCAAAGCTCGCAGAAAATTGTCAGACAGATGATGGCGATATTTCAATGAACATAACTTTTTTGTAATATTTAACAACGGATTTGTTTTTAATTGTCTTTCTCAAGATTTTGAGGGTATTCTGGAACTTGAATTTTTCAAAACGATACAACTTTTAGGAAGAAAATGCACATGAATGAATACGCACATCTATGAATTTTAAGAATAACTAACTACTACCCTTGCCAGCTTGATCAAATTTAAATTATTAATTTACAAAAATTGTTAACATGTAATTTGATTTGATTTTTATGAAATCTCATAAATGGCGCTGTTCAAAATTGTCTTTATACTAGCAATATTTATTAAACTAGTTTCTCTGTCCAGGTTACGTAGTTTTGAATAACGAATAATGGCAAATTTTATTATTTACCTACATAAATTTTCGTACCAAGTTTCAAGTTAATTTACCCAAGAATAAGATTCTCCCATACATACTTTAACATCCCCTAAATCTTGCACTGGGAGTAGGTACTACTGAAAAATTAAATATGCCAGCTTTGATAACTAATTTAGGGTAATGTTTGTAGTAAGTTTTGAATCGATCGGCCCACGGGAAAAAAAATACATTGCATCCATTGCACCATTTAAAGTCAACATTGCTTACTTCCCATTACTTACGGCGTGATAATATGTACCCTAAAACCTTCCTTGGTTTACAAAGAACATGTTTACTAAATTTCAATTCAATCTTTCCTGTAGTTTTGGCATGAAGCTGTACCATACACATAGAAAAGCAGATAAACAGATAAAAATTCTAAAAAGTCACTTTTTGTCATCAGTTACGTTTTTATAACAGAAGCCAATTAATTTTTCCATAAAATTCTCAATGTACAGTTTTTCTTTCGTTAGGTACTGTTTTGATGCAGAGAATTATAAGGAATTGATTTAAACATTAAGTTGGATGGAGGCAGGAATGTGCTTGTAGTGTTTGGACGTATACGGAGATATTCAGTGTGCAAGAAACATCTAAGAGTGAACGGTCGCACTAATTCAGTTATTCGGAACCAATCTGAATTCAATAGTAGACGGATGTAATTAAGTTATTATAATCATTATGATATATGCAGAGCATTATACGGAATTGATTTACACATACATTCGGATGGAGGCGGGAATGTGCTTGCAGTGTTTTGAACGTATACGCAGGTATTCAGTGTGCAAGAAAGATTTCAGACTGAACGGACGCACAAATTCAGCTAGAAATATTTAATTTGAATATCACCATTTAACGTTTAAATGAAATTTGTCGTCGACTACTGATATGATACTGATTAAAACATCTTACATACGCATCGAAAACATTAAAAATCTCACTACATTCAGTGGACGCTGCAGGGTGGTAGTTTGGAAAGACGCAAGAAGTCCATCGCGATTTAAATATATATATATATATATATATATATATATATATAATGGAAATTCAGTTTTATGAGTAAAAGGCGTAATTGCGTTTTTCTGTAAACAAAATTTTTTTATTAACTAAATATTTTCTTTAATCATTTACATAACATAAATCGCTTTACATAGCATAATCGCTCACCTGTAAACAAAAAACAACATTTAAAGCCTTTACTTTACATAGGTATTTTAATATTAAACTTCTTCCATTAATTAATCACGTTTTTTATATAACCTCTCATCACAAAAAGATTTCGATTAGCAATGACGTTGTATGTCACCAGTCACTGTCAGATGTGGTTGTGAAAGGAGGCTAATTCCAAATAGTTAAGAAAAGCAGTGATTTTCTTTACATCTCCCACCCTCAGAGAGAACAGCTCCAAGAGATTGTTCTATTGTCTGTAAACTTTTACAGGAGATAGCTTTGTAATGTGATAGAAATTGGATTCTGGCTTCTTATGACCAGCGTCAACTTCATAGATTGAAGTGGAAATCTTTCTTAATATTTTGTATGGACCAATTCTCAATTCATCCATTTTCTTCCTGTTTAGACGATTTCCATTTTCTACATAGACTCTGTCTCCTACTTCGAAATTATATTCTTCTCTATGTTGATCATATATTTTCTTATTATAGTTGTGGGATTTGATTGAATTTTCAAGCGCCAATTGTCTGTCTCTCTTTAGATCTTGGTCTATGCATCTTGATCTTAATTCAAGAGGTAAAATATCCCCATTCTCGCCTTTTAAAAGGTATTTTGGGGTAAACTTCGTGACTGTGTGTTCTGTTTCGTTATATTTTTCTACACATTTTTGTGCAATCGTTGTCCATGCTGTTTTCTTGTCCCCTTCGTTTATTTTACATCTTATTCTATTGACTAAAGTCTGATTTAGCCTTTCATTAAGCCCATTTGAGAATGGTGTATCCACAGCAGTAAACACCAAAATTATGTTTTCCTTTTTCAGGTAATCTTTGAATTCTTTGGAATTAATACCAGGGTATTGATCTGTTAATACCACATCAATGTTATAGCTTTGTGTCACCCTCTTTATCAAATTAATGAAATCATTGGAACTTTGATTTCTTGATGTCAAAATATATGCATATCTTGTGAAATGATCGACGAGTAGGTGTAAGTACTTTTTTGTTGACCTTGACCCTCCAAAACCTTCTACGGTGTCAATTGATACTATTTCAAAAGGGCGTGTTGCTGGACCTAATTGTGACATTAAGCCATATTTTGGTTTCTTTCTTGATTTGTTTTTTATACAAATGTCACATTCATCACAAATTTGTTTAATATTTGTGATGATATTCTTTGCTGTGTAATATGGTGTTATTTTCTGTATCATTTGGGTTCTTCCAATGTGGCAGTAAGTATTGTGGACATCTCTGATTAGTGTTTTGCTAAATGCTTCTGACAGTACGATTTTATTTCTTCTTTTATTCTTTTTGTAGTAAATTTTATTTTCCAGTACAAACTTGGATTTTCCTTTTTGTAGATCTTGATTTGTGTGTTGGTCGTTTTTTATATCTTCCAGATGTATTAAATTTACAACTTTTAAAAAATCATCAGCATTGTCGCAAGGTTCTAGGACTGGATTTCTGCTTAAACAGTCTGCTTCTTGATTTGATTGTCCCGGGTTGTATTTTATTTTGAAATTATATTGGGATAAATAATATGTCAAATCACCTAGTTCTTCATCAGTTCTAGCCTTGATGTTCAAATTTTCTAGTGGTTTATGATCTGAGTATACCACAAATTCTTTTCCCATAAGCCAATGTTGCCAATATTTTATTGCTTCTTTAATTGCTAGACATTCCAGATATATTGCCTTATTTTTCTTTTGAGTCTCTGTCAATTTTTTTGAAAAGTATGCTACTGGTTTGTTGACTCCATTTTCATCTTCTTGTTTTAAGACAGCACCCACTCCCTTAATACTGGCATCTGTGTAAATTGTTATTGGTTGTTCTGGGTCAAATATTTTTAGAATTGGTTTGGTACATAGTAATTCTTTTATTTTGTTAAATGACTCCTGGCATTCTGTAGTCCATATGAATTTCACATCTTTCCGCAGTAAATTGTGTAATGGGTCTAGAATAATTGCACTGTGTGGTACAAACTTGTGATGAAAATTTACTTTTCCAAGAAACTGTCTTATATTTTTTCTTGTACTTGGTACTGGAAAGTTTTTAACAGCTGTTAAATAATCTTTTAGAGGTCTAACTGAATTATTTTCTATTATATGTCCCAAATATTTGGCTTGATTACTTGCAAAAGTACATTTCGAAAATTTCAGTCTAAATCCTTCTGTAAGTATTGCCTCCAATAGTCTTGATAGATGTTGTATGTGTTCTTTAAAAGTTTTTGAATAAATTAGGATATCATCTATGAAGTTTACCGCAAACTCAGTTAGTTTGTATTTTCTTATTATGTTGCTCAATATTCTTTGAAATATGGCTGGTGCTGTCTTTAAACCAAATGGGAGGCAAGTCCATTGGTAATGGCCTTCTTGTGTAACAAATGCTGTTTTGTGCTTATCTTGAATTTTCAATGGTATTGACCAAAATGCTGAATTTATGTCAAGAGTAGAAAAATATTTACAGTTCACAGTTTTTACCATTAGATCTTCAATCAAGGGGAATGGTTGTGATTGAGGGATGACAATTTTGTTCAATTCCCTGAAGTCTATACAAAGCCTTGTTTTTTTCTCATCTTCTTTTTTATATGCCAGTGTAACTGGGGCAGCAAATGGGCTATAAGATTCCTCAATCAAATTCTTCTCTAATAGTTTTGATATTTGACTTTCAATTTCTTTTCTATCATTTGCTGAACACCTATATGGACGTTTGTAACAATATTTTTCCACCATCAAATCTATATGTGCTTCATAGTCTCGTACAGTTCCAACGTCATATTTATCCTTAGCGAAGATGGGCTTATATTTTTCTATTAATTTATCAATTTCTGTTTGTTGATATAAGTCCAAGTGATTCACCGATATTTCAAATTTATCCAAGTTTATGTGTTCATTGAAGTTCACTTCACATCTTTTTATATACTTTATTTCTTGTTTTAGTTGGTTCTCGGAGTTTAAAGAAATATCTTTTTCATTTCCTACTTTCATCATTTGGGACTTCTTCTCTTCTACATTATTACATTGTATAATATGTAATGTTTCATTTTGTATTAATTTGAAGTTTTTAATGCAATCTAAGCCGATTAGAAAATCATATTGAAAATTTTCATTTTCTATTACAAAGATATCCATTATTTTTTCAATATCATAGATTTTTATTTTTAGGGTTACCATACCTTTTGTTTTCTTCTCACCATTAATAGTTTTCAAGTTGACTGTGTTCTCGTGTTTTGTGTTTTTATTTTCTTGTATTTTCAATCATTTGGAATTTATTAATGACACATTTGAACCTGAATCATAAATTCCGTTAACTTTTAAAGTGTCATTTAATAATAACTTTACTTTTATTAATGGTGGTACTTCTAGTTTTTTGGATTTTCTTTATTTAGTTCAATTTCCAATTCTGAGTTATTAACGCTTTTCACAATTGTTTTTTGATTTTTCTCTTTAAACCAACATTTTTCTTCTGGATGGAAACGTTTTCCTTTTTTTTCAGAGACACAAATTGGGCATGGTGTTTTTTCTTCATTTTTTTTCTGTATTGTTTCTGAATTTTTGTAGTTTTTTTTATAATATGAATTCTTTCCAGCGAGGTGTTCCAATTTTCCTATCTCGTTATAGAGATCTTCGGTTTCTTGTATAGTCTCTCGGTCAATTTTATCCATCAGGTAATAGGGCAGGCCCGCTGCTATAAGGTCTATGAGTGTTCCTGTATTGATTGACTTCCTTACTTCTAACAATAATTTTTCTTTTTTTAGTGCATACTCAAGCAATGATCCCGTTTGATATTTAAAGGCAAGAGCATATCTGATGGATGACCATCCTTTATTTGCAAATGTCTCACAGAAATTTTTCTCCCATTTTTTCCACTCTGATTCTATTGTAAATTTCATCATCATAGAGCTATACCAATCAATGCTGGATTGTTCCATGAAATGTTTTAAAATTTCTATTTTTTTTTCGTCTTCCTCAATATGAAACCGTTCACATTCCTTGTTGAAGTCTTTTATCCATTGTTGAGCATTTGCATTTCTGCCAGTGAATTTTTCGATCATAAAATCCTTTGCAATTTTTCCTAAATTTACAGTTTCTGATTTTCTTTGCTTTTCTTCTAGTAATTTTTCTAATAATTTTTCTAGATTTTGGTTTGAGCCACTGGGTAAAGATTTATCATCGTTGATATCCTCTGTAATTTCCTCTAGATAAAAATCTTTGTACTGCACGTTTTGTTCTTCATCTAAATATGTCTTAGTTATTTCTTCATTTAACTTAATCCATATTTTCCTGGTCTGGTGTCTTTTAGTTAGCGTTTTTCGTACTTTCGCATAGTTTGCAGTATTTGTGATGACTTGATGTATGTTTGCTGGTTGGTATTCTGCTGGTAAACCATAAACTTGTCCATTTGGTGTACCTATTGAGGTTATGCAAATGACGTTTGATTTTCCATCTGCTGACGTTTTTACTGCAAAATCAAACCTCAATTTCTCCATATTTTTCCAGTATATGCAGTAAATGTTGTTTTATAATGGAAATTCAGTTTTATGAGTAAAAGGCGTAATTGCGTTTTTCTGTAAACAAATTTTTTTTATTAACTAAATATTTTCTTTAATCATTTACATAACATAAATCGCTTTACATAGCATAATCGCTCACCTGTAAACAAAAAACAACATTTAAAGCCTTTACTTTACATAGGTATTTTAATATTAAACTTCTTCCATTAATTAATCACGTTTTTTATATAACCTCTCATCACAAAAAGATTTCGATTAGCAATGACGTTGTATGTCACCAGTCACTGTCAGATGTGGTTGTGAAAGGAGGCTAATTCCAAATAGTTAAGAAAAGCAGTGATTTTCTTTACATATATATATATATATATATATATATATATATATATATAAATCAATGCCATTTTTCGTTATAATTTTACAACTCAAGAACGGACTCACTTATCCAAACCGGCTTTGTTCGGACTATTTAGTAGATGGTTTATGTGAGATTTGCACAAAATTGGTCGAGCAGTTCTTCTTTTATTACATTTTTTCTGTTGCCGAGAGCGAAGCCGAGGCAAATGCTAGTAGTGTATAATTTAAATAACGTCCATAGTATACTTACTACACCGTTTCCAGCGCACGAATATTTTCAAGAATTAAAATTATTATTTTTTAAATCTTTGACTGCCCTGTAAGTTGGTCTAGTAGGAAGTTAGTGACCATGACTGCTATGCCGGAGGTCGTGAGTTCAATCCCAGTAGTTCTGTGTCTGGATGTAATTTATCTATATTGTGTACCTCGGTTGTCTAGTAGTTATAATACAAGCCCAGCTTAGCTTGAGACTAGACGGAGCTGTGTGATAGTTGTGGATTAAAAAAAAAATCTATCAAGAGATCCAAAATGGACCCTAGTAGAATAACATAGAAAAAAATCTACCAAGAGATCCTAATTGTACATTAAATAAAGTGTTAATCATTTAATACAATATCATAGATATTAAATTCTTTTCAATTCCTCCTCCTTAGTCGTTCACTCTTGACAGAGTGGTCGTGGTTGATCATGTTGCATTTTCGTTGGCTAGTGAGGCTCTCGTGATACGTCTCCACTTGACACGGTTTACGGCGTCTCGGGAACTCTGGACCATGGAGGTTTGTGTTGCAGCTCTAATGAGGTCTGTCCAATGTGTAGGAGAGCGCCCACGAGACCGCTTCCCCTCCACTTGTCCCTGGACAACGAGTCGCTCTATGGAGTGTTCGTTCTTTTCAATTATTAGGAATTTAATGCAAATAGTCAGTCATTTTAGCAGTAGCACTTATGCAAATTGAAAATTATATAATTTCTTTTTTAATGTCGTGAAGTTTAATATCTCTAAAACATTAGATAAGGAAGTTACCAGTCACATATCAGTTCTGCATTTCATGACCTCAAATAAATTATTGCTCACGATTTTCCTCCTTTCCAATCGCATATGTCTCAAATAAACGACCAAAACAAAGAGTTTTTAAATCCCTCACGATCATATTGAGTCAATTTACATCTAAATGGAATATATTTTGATATAAAAACAAAGAAAAGACATTCACACTAATATTATAAATTAGAAAGTAAGTTTGTCTGTTTATTACCTCTTCATGTCAACGGCTGAATGGTTATGGATCAAATTTACATAAGGGTAGAAATCAAAGGTCAAATTTACATATCAGATAATAGGATGCCATACATCTTTAATTCCTGAAGTATACTCCTTTGGTAAAATTTTCGTTTTTTTTACGCAAGTGAATCCGACGGTTAAAGTTAGACACTAATAATACAACTTATAATTTAGGAAAAGTACTAATAATTAGTTATGAGTACTTTTCCTCATAAACATTTTAGAATTTTCTCTAGTTGGAATACTGAGTACATTTGCTTTTATATCATTAAAATAATAAGTCCATTTAAGTTTATTTTTAGTAATATTGGTTCTGTTCATCTTTACAAACAGAAAAGGCGAATCATTTAATTCTTTAATGTACACCAAACAACATAATTAAAATAGTGAATTACGACGTTGATATACAAAGGCGAGCTTAACTCAAAGTTGAGTTTTCTTCCAGCAAACCATTGAGTGATAGAGAGAGCTTTATTGCTGAACACAAACAGTACTCATAAACAATTTCTAAGTGATGTGTGGATGTAGAATAGAATAGAATAATACTTTCTTCGATCCACTGAGTTTTGATCCACAAAAAATCCAAGGTCGTTCCATATCACACATATATATACATGCTTTATTTTGTTCAGAATCAGCAATTTGATGGAATAACTCGTATTCTCAGAGACTATTCCACATGAAACATGAACTCGAATTTAAATGAAACTCAATGATTGACAGGACTAAAATACTTAGCTCCTCACAAGGAACCCTCAATATTTTGACAACAAGTTCCCAGAAAGCATGACGGTGCACCGTACAATCTACACTCAATCAGCATACCTTAGACCACGCCCCTCTACGCTTTGAAACTCCACCGCGCGTTCTGATTGGCCAACCGAACGACGCGTGCGCAACTAAAAAGTCCAAAAACGTTATAGTTTATAAATGATACATTTATCACGGCGCGTAATTTTCTGAGTAGATCCCTCGTCGACTCACATTTAGTTTTTAACATTTGAAATATTGCTTCAAATAAATAATAGTAAGCTGTTATCCTCTGAACGAATATTTTTAGAATTTAAGTGGATTTTGATTTGTTTGTCTGCTTTCGTGTTTTCTTCATGAGTTATTGTTTTATTTATATCAGTTGAGTGATTCGGATATTTGTTTTTTTGTGTAAGTAGTAATTTCTAAAGTGCAGTCAATTTTGAGTAATGTTGAAAGCTTGGCCGTTTAACTCTGGAGTACTTTATGTGTATCGCAAAGGTGTGTCTCGTCAGTTTGTAGAGGGATTGTGTACTTCAACGATTTTGTCTATCGCTTACTAGTATTTCTCTTTTTGTATAAACTAGCTATATTTTTTTTTTATGGTGGGAAAAATTATCCAATGACGAATACCGGTCTTGGGCGAAGCGGGAAACAGTGTCAGACTCTTACTGATTAAACACCCTACCCGGTTACTTCTTTGCATTTCGCACTAGGGCCAAGCCTTCCTTTCAGAAAGAGAACCTGGGGCACAGTAAGCTTCGACCCTTTTGCAAAGTCCCTACGAACTAACTATAACTCCCTTTATGATCAGAGTGACGTCAACCAGAAGACACATAAGCCTCAGATTTTTCAAGTGACTTTCTAATTGTTGCCCTATTTTTCTGTAATGTTTTTAACTATGGAATTACGACTTTTTTTTATGTAACTGTAACCATTTAATCAGTTCATTGCGTTAAGGGCTTTTTATGCTCACATCTCAATATTTATTCTGACACTATACGTGAAGACTTTAATTCATTAAGCCACCTATTGTTTTAATTGTGTCTGTAATTACAAGTTCGAAAGGTTGGCTAATTGTCGTCTATGATTATTTTTTCTTTTTAATTAGCAGCAAAAAAACAAATTTAAAAAAATTAGCAGCAGCGAGTAGTAATAACATAGTTCAGGCAGAGTCCCCTTAGATACAATTGGACATGGTACCAATCGACGCTTATCCTTGTACAAGCTTTGCAAAATTACCTACTCAACGAAAAAGCAAAATATAGAGTTATGATTTTGACTAAAATGGTTATCAAAAACTTATAGAATAGAATAAAACTTTATTGTATACCAAAAAAACAATGATTACTGCTTTGCAGAAGGAGGCAACCGCCTGTTTTTCTCCTCGCTTTGGACTATGGCCTCTACCAGAGCCCGGGGCGAGACGTAGCTGCCGATCGCCCACACGAGAACATGGCGGTACTCTGTCTAAGCAGCACGCTGGCCGTTTTGCGTGAATGTGACGCATAGGCATAACTTCCCAATGTCTTATAGTGTTGATATTGTTATTTTTAGGGATCCGTACCTCAGAAGAAAAAAATCTGACCATTATAGGATCACTTTGTTGTCCATCTGACTGTCTGACTGTCTGTCAAGAGCCTTTTTTTGCATGCGCCATGTTTTACGCAAACAAACTCTTATTCTTTCTTTCATTTTTCTCCCAATATCAGGCAGGCAGGCGTCGCATCATTTACTCTTTTACCCACTCAACTTTCACATAAAATTACCCACAAACAAACATACATAAATCTCATTTTCCCCACCACAAACACCCATAAATATACCATCTACTCCAACCACTCGGTAGCTAAAAATACTCGATGGTATTTGTGTAGGTACCATCGAGATGGTGTTATCTGGCAGGCGCTGTCTTTGATGTGAGCCGCTAGTGGCTGATAGCGGCTCGCGTCTGACGTCTGTGAGTCGAGTGTTGCTCTGAACTTAGGTTAGCAGCGATGTAAAAGTAAGAACTATTTCTAGCATCAGCCTTATAATAATAATAAGAAAATTTTTACAACTGGACATAGATAACAATTTAAATGCAATGCAAAGCGCTTTACCATCATAAACTATTAACCAGGATCTCACCTTGGTTCACATCCGTGAGATTTTAAAGAATACCATAATAATAATTCTTTA
Source organism: Mythimna loreyi (assembly GCA_029852875.1). NCBI lineage: Eukaryota > Metazoa > Arthropoda > Insecta > Lepidoptera > Noctuidae > Mythimna > Mythimna loreyi. Next base: position 16,792,120 of record CM056801.1, on the reverse strand, counting down.
CGGCAACTAAGGCCCATAGACACAATACACAAATAATCTTACATAATAATAAACCACCACCACCATCCACCACCAACCAACCATCCCACCATCTTACCACTGCTGGAACACAGGCCTCCTCTCTAGGAGAAAGAATGGGCATTTTTTTTCGGCAGGAATGAGACATCCTTCATGGACGCCCAGGCTGCCTCACAAACGAGCCAGTCTGAGCAGGATCAGACTCTTACTGACTAAATAACCCACCCTTCCTTCCTGCCTTAGTTCCATTTCCGGATATCGACGGCTGGGCGTGAGGACGTCCGTTCCTATACTCTTACGGCCGCTTTTTTTCTTTTTCTTAATTGCTATAAACTAGTACTTAACTGAGATCCCACCTGATGGTAAACAGTGATGCAATCGTTGATGTTAGTTTATTAAAAGCTTATTCACTCTAGCCTTGAAGACATCTAAATTATAATCGGGCGGAAAAACCGCTGCTGGCAAACTGTTCCAGTCCCTCGATGTACGCGGTATAAACGACGAGGCACAACTCTTAGTCCGGACGGCAGATGTCTCAACAACGTAAGGATGGATATTCGCCGTACGGTTGTCCGAAGGTAAATTGAGATGGCGGTATCAAATCGTGCAATTCTCGCGCACACTCTCCAAAATCGACTGCCGCCTACTCCTTAATAAAATCATCACACAACTTGACCAAAATGCAAAAAAAAAAATTGAATTTTCGCCTAACTGGAGCTTTCACCTAAATAACCTTAGCTAGCTCAGACTTAATTACGCCAATCCCGGACTTCGTGTCAAGAGAAAGCTGGGAGAATCCTATTCTGCAGAACCCAATTTAATCCCCAATATCAAAACTTTAAGCACATAGCAAACACATTCAGATGAGGTTTAGAATCCAATATCTTTAAGCTCAGCCTCCAATATGAAGTGAAGAGGTCAAACACTGCCTCCGGAAGTAATAGCATTCAAATTGACGTTCATATCCGTCACTGAGGGCACCACTGTCGCGATGTATTAGCATTTGAACTGCTCTCCAATTTGATTGTTTTAGAAATGAGTTTTGACGATACAAACTTTATTTTGGTGACGAATTTCATTAGAAGGGTTATAGTTCGTTTTTTAATCCTAGACGACGATTTGACAACTTAAAATGTCAAACTCCAGAAAATTGGGAACATATTTCTAGAGTGTGACATTCTGAGTTGTCAAATCGTACCTAGTAGGTAGTCTAGAATTAAAAAACGAACTATAGAAGATTATGGTATTTTTTTATTATGGTGGAAAAAATCATCTAATGACGAATCCCGCCCTTGGGTGGAGTGGGAAACAGTGTCAGACTCTTACTGACTAAAACGACCCACCCCGTTACTTCTTAGCATTCATACCGGGTCGAACCTTCCTTTCAGAAACCAAACCCAGGCCCCAGTAGGTTTTAGTCCTGCAGTTGAGCTTCTACATTTGCTGACAACTCCTTGAGATGCGCGGGAACAGAGCGCACCGTATTTAACCTGGCTTGGTCCAGACTGTAACCAGACGACCGGACGGCGAGCTACCCATTGCTCGCCGTCTGCAAGTACGCGCCTGCGGTGGCCGGAAATAGGGATCGATAATGGTCTTGGAGGAAGATAATATACCGCTACCTATTCGCATAATGACGCCAAAAGACGCACCCTGCTGCAGCCTTGTATTATAATTGAGGTGTTTTCAAGGCTAGAGTGAATAAGCTCTTATAAACGAATATGCCTTACTATCAACGATTGTATCACTGACTACTTCTTACCATCAGGTGGGTTTGCAAGCAAACACAGTAGGTAGATACCTATTATATTTCTATTCAAAAAATCTTCCATACATACTTCTGTTTCATCCGTGGAGAGATAAAATAAGGCTTTCTTGTTGACTACGGAACCCTAAAAACGATTGGAACTTTTTATTTCATTAATTAACTATTTACTACCGAAAATATAATCGTTTTGTTAACGTAGAACGCAAATGAAATTGGCCACACTTTCGCTTCCTTTGTTACGTTACTAAGCGTAGATAAGGTCAACTTTTTTTTATTGCTATACACTAGTGCTTGACTGCGATCCCACCTGATGGTAAGCAGTGATGCGATCGTTGATGGTAAGGCGCACTAGTTTATTAAGAGCCTATTTACTGAGAATACATGGAACTTACGGTTTCAGGACTGTAGATCATATTCCTTACTCGCTATTCAAATTCTGGTATCCTCTCACTGCCACCCAAAAGATTTCTAAACAAATATTCCAGAGCAGTAGGCAGCAATATAAAAATATGTGAGTGGTAACAAGTAGCAGTGGTAAGTGTCGCCGTCGCCGGCTAGCACCCGCCGAGCACAGGGGAAGCCGTGGAGTAGACTTTGCTACCAAAAATAAAAAGAGTAGGTGAAGAAAGCACTATTATATTTACTAGATTCATTCAAATGATTGCTTTGTATGTGTGGTTTTCTTGGAACTCTTGGAATAGTTAGTAAGTATACAAACAAAAAAAAAAATGATGCCGGTTTTAAGAATCATAAGGTTGTGAGATTTTTAGGCTTAAAATATTTCAACTGTTCTTGAAATATGGCTATGGAACTTATGATTATTATAGAATTGAATAATTTAATATAACAAATATAATTTTATTTAAATAAAAATATGATCAAATATAAAACACGGCTTAACAAAACGAAAAATATACGTTTTCAAAAATTTTACGTTTCTAAGTAATGTTAGAAAAGTATTTTTTTTCATGTTTGATTTTTTTTCAAAACACTTTTTTAGATAAAAAAAAACTATATACACAATATATAATGCTTGTATAGTTACTTCTTTTACTATTCTCAACTGTATTTTTACTGCCCGCTTTACTTAAAATGATTCTCTAAGTATGTACCACCACCTATTAATAAAAAAAACCGTCAAATTAAAAACTACACTGTTTACAATTCTGTTCTACCAGGCGTCTCCGCAGCAGTCTCTGTTCCCTTTCCAACCCCGCTTCCATTAAGAGGATTAAAAGCGCTGCATCGATGCTATACAGCGCTATACACAGCGGATAACTTGAGGAAAATGCCCCCAAATATCTTGTTCGCCTTTGTCTGAGTTTTATATATAGGATGTAGTACATATGTACGTTTTTATATTAAGCTAAGTGTGAATGTTTTAATGGTGTAGATACAATACGTAGCTTATAGGTAATTTGAACCAAAACAATACGAGTAACATTGATTTGACAGGCCTGTTAGCCTAGTAGTGACCCTGACGGCTATGCCGAAGATCGTGGGTTCGATTCCCACCTAGAACAAATGTTATGTGCAACTAGAATAAAAAAAAAAAATTCAGAACTCTTTTAGTCGAATCACATAAATACTTAATACAATAAAAGTCCTATGTGTTTGAAGTAAGAGAGTTGAAATTTAAAAAGGAAGCTCTATAGATGCTAAGAACGGATTTTACGAAAATCTACCCCTAAGGTGGTAAAACGAGGTCCACGCGTACGAAGTCGCGGGCAGCCGCTAGTACTTAATACAACAACATTATGTGACTTTAAATAGGTCACATCACGTAATCACCAATCGAAATCATCATTAACAACGTAATCAACACAGCGTCCCTTACCCTTCAACTACGTCTGCTGACCCCTGCACCATATGGTAGCGTGATAGTACGCACGCGCCATTGAGTCCGCAACTGTTGCCGAGGTAATGAGTAGCACCATGCATCTCACGCGAGGGGTACCCTTCTTAATTAGCTGTTAGTTTTTTGGCTAAAAAGCTGACTTCGCCTGCGTGAAAATAGGTTTTCGCACAAAGTTTGGACATGTGTTTCATCCCTTTAAGGGTTTTTTTTATGTTAGGTAAAAATCATCGAATGACGAATCCCGCTCTTGGGCGGAGTGGGAGATTAGTGTCAGACTCTTACTGACTAAAAAACTTACCCCGTACCTTCCTTGCCTTATTCCTAGAGCCGCGATACCAGTTTCACTCAAACCGGCAGTTCCAGGAGGCTTCGATCCTGAAGGGCCCCTACAGTTTGCTGACAACTCCTTGAGGCGCGCGGGAACGGTGCGTGCCGTTGACGACTTGGACTCGGTCTGGACAGTTACCAGACGACCGGACGGCGAGCTACCCATTGCTCACCGTCCGCGAGCCAGTGTAGACACTGGCCGGTGTGACCGGTGGCCGGATATCGGCAGGATTAGTTTAAAAAGCACGTATAGTTTACTAGCTTTCTGCCAGCGGCTTCGCCCGCGTGAAAATAGGTTTTCGCACAAACTTTGGACATGCGTTTCATCCCTTTGGGGTTTTGGAAAATCCTTTCTTAGTGTTCGCCTACATCATAAAAGGAAAATTTCACTCTCCTAGTCTCAGTAGTTTCGGCTGTGCGTTGATATGTCCGTCAGTCAGTTTCTCCTTATATATATATATATATATATTCTCATCTATATGAGGAAGATCGCCTATGAGGTGAACTGACCAAATAAAAGCTTCAGTAAGTGGCTCATCATCGGTGCATGAATGCACGAGGAAGACCATCAGAGAGGAGTGGCGGCGTGTTGTGAAGCTTGCCACCAACACCTGAAGTGTTGACCACGACCACTCTGTCAAGAGTGATACCGACAAAGAAGAAGAATATTCTATGATCAGCATAGTTTAGCACTGTTGGGACTCAGGCCACCTCTCTAGGAAAGGGAATAGGGTCTTGATCCACCACGTGGGCTTAATGCGGGTTGCTGGATGTCATTTATCTTCGAGTTTTAGGCTCTAGGACATGCCGGTTTCCTCGCGAAGATTGCCTTCACCGTTTTGAGAGCAGTGGTGATGAAATAAATTACACAAAGAAATGCGCCTGGCTTGGTTTGAACACCACTACAATTTGTAAGTCGGGGCTGTTACCGCTCGGCCACCACTACTCTCAACCACCACCACTTGTTTTACCCATAATCCCAAAAATACATTAGGTACTTGTATTTGTTAGGAATTAATTTCGCAACATTTCTACCCTAGCTTTTAATTTCACCTTCAGATTTCACCTTTTATCCTACTAATACTTCCAGCAAAATTAAACTTCTCCTCCCGTAATCGGTGACGCTAATCTCTGCTGACAAATCGAGGCCCAATATTCATAGTAATCATAAAGAATATCGCAGCAATCATGTGGCATTGTCACCGGGTTGCATACGACACGGTCCACTGCCACTATTGTCTCGGCAGCAATCGACTTGATTGCTGACAGACAATGGAAGAGCGTCCTATTTTTGTATTTTTATTTTTTATTCGTGAATATTGAAGATTGAAAATGATTTGTGTTAGGTTAATTTTGATGGGGAATTTGTTTGGTTTATTTTCTGTTACTTGTACAATAGTCAATATGTAGCATAATCTATAATATAAAATTAGAAACTGACTGACTGACATATCAACGCACAGCCAAAACTACTGCAGAGCGTGAAATTTTGCACATGGCTTCCTTTTATGACGTAGGTGAACACTAAAAAAGGGTTTTTCAAAATTCAGAGCTCCTAAAGGGATATAATTGGGGTCTAAAGTTTTTATGGAGAACTCATGCGGGCGAAGCCGCTGGCAGAACGCTAGTCAGACATATGTAAGCTGAACCAAATTTGCGCTGCAAATAACTATAGCATCGATGGTTCAACTTGTTTGCCACGTACTATCTCTTGAGCGATTGGTTGCTGCGTTGCGGGTCACTGGTTAGTTACCCGTACGGAACAATTAAGTATTTGTATAGCCTAAACATATGTAAATAAAGAAGCAAAGTAATATTGCCTTAACTTTATACTATCTACGTATGTAATTGTATAATTCCTCTATATTTATTATTGTTATTTACATTTATGATTATACTAAAATTTATTTATAATTATTTTATTACTCCAACTGCCAACGTCTATTAGTCGAAAACCAGCGCTGTGGTGGACTCGTTGCATTTTGCGTGTGGATTGTTTATCAGCATTATGCTTAGCGTTCGGGCGTTTTGTGTAGGCGCTGTGGCGCTTTTTTTTTCCATAATGATTTGTAAAATGTATGTTAGTTGTATGTGAAATAAAAATATTTTGATTTGATTTGGTGGATGGACGACGAGTGATTTAAAATAAATAGGGTGATAGGTAGCGACACGATTGTCAGGGCAGGATGGAAAAACTGTCTAGACAAGTGCATAATTGTCGATGATCTTAGCTCGCTTCTTAATTGACTCCAACGCAGCTGGTATTTGACAGACCCATCCCAAAGTTGAGAGTAGTATCTCCTCCATACTACGACATCATCATCATCCATATCCACACATCCATACTCCTATCCCATATTACTTGGGGTCGGTGCAACATGTTTTTTTCTTCCACTCTGTTCTGTCACCCGTCACACTATCACTATCGCAACTCCCTTTTCTTTCATATCTCTTCTCATACAATCCATCCATTTCTTCTTGGGCCTCCCTCTTCCACTCCATCCATCTACTTGTAAACTCAGAACTCTTTTCGTAACATGCGTTTTATCTCTCCTCTTCACATGACCATACCAAGACGACGTATACCTAAGTGACGTTTTATAAGTTCCCATGTAGGCCTATCATTATCATTCAATACATTACATAGTATAAAACAAAGTTGCTTAACGCTATATATGCTTAGATCTTTAAAAGTTCGCAATGGATTTTGATGTGGTTTTTTTTTAATAGATAGAGTGATTTAAGATATGTATACTATATTCAATATCAATACCTGCACGAAGCTGGGGCGGATCGCTAGTGTGAAATAAAAACCATTTTGATTTTGATTGATTTTGAAGCATAAAAAAACAAATGAAAGTCAATCCAGCCAGCAGCCACTATAGTATATTAGCGCAGGGTGGTATTTATATTGACACTATCACGCTCCGCCGTGCGCGGGGTGGGCAGTGACGCGTGTTGGAGCGCCGATTAGTAGCGAGCTGCGAACTGGCGCGGTGAGTGATTGGATCAGACTAATAAAAATAGAATTGGAAAAAAACAAATAGGTCCTGTATTGAAATAAAAAAAAAATTGTTTGATATTTATTTTGGGTTCCGCACTTAAAAGGTAAAATGGGCCCGGTATGTCTGTCCGTCTGACAACAGCGTGAACCGAGATAGCCAAATAGTTGTCATTTTTTTCGTTGATGGTAAGGCGCACTAGTTTATTAAGAGCCTATTCACTCAAGCCTTGAAGACACCCAAATTCTAATCAGACGGAAAAACCGCAGCAGGCAGATTTTTCCAGTCCCTCGTAGCAAACGCTTAGTCCGGACCGTAAAAGTTTCAACAACGTAAGGGATTTTTTTATGGTGGCCAAAATAATCTTGGGCGGAACGGGGAACAGTGTCAGACTGTTATTGACTAAACATCTCACCCCGTTCCTTCTCCGTCCCTCGTCCGTGCTTCGTTCGATTCGTTTTTTTTTTTTTGCCTTTCGCACTGGGGCCAAGCCTTCTTTTCAAAAAGAGAACCTGGGCCCCAGTAGGCTTACGACGTAAGGGTGGCAATCGCGGTAATTTTTAATAACAATCAATTAGGTTCTAAGTCGTATTATACACATTTATAGAGGCCCGGCAGGGTCGAAGTCGAAGCCTTCTGTGGCCACGGGTTGCTGCGAAAGCTTTACACCAGGGCCCTGGAATTAAGGCAGGAAGGAACAGTGGGTCGTTTAGTCAGTAGAAGACTGACATTCTCCCGCTCCACCCAAGGGTGGGATTCGTCATTCAATGATTTTGCCCACCTCAAAAAAGTGCTCCCTAGTGGTAGTAGATTCTACCTGGATAAGAATACGGCCTACTACTACTGACTTTAATAAAATAATACCACTACAAACACAGGATTGGTGCCCGGACTCAGAGACGCGGGGCCACGGCAAACTACGAAGGAGATGCCGGGACGACCTGGATGTCTTCCTTAAGAAATTGGAACGATAAAGCGAGTAACCGAAATAAGGAAGGAAGAAATGGAGGTAGGCCTTTGCCCAGCACTGGGACAGCACAGGCTAGCTATAATAATACCACTAAAAACATCTGTATATCAAATTGTAGATACTTATTGTACCCTGTCACGATAAATCATCATTCAAACTCATCGCACTAATGCATGACAAATACATAATGACACGAGGTCACAGATCAAACAACATGGCGCATGACCCCATACCGCACTAGTGCCGATAATGAGGCACCATCATTAATATTGTGGCATCCGTTCACGATATATGATTGATTGGGTGTCACTGCGGTCGAGTAATTCACAGGAATTTTTAGTTTTTAAGACTATGGGTTTTTTATGATAATTTATTACCATTATTAGGATTACGTGAGGTACGTAGAGTATTGTAAAAAATAAAAGGATCACTTATTTTTTTTACAAAAAAAAAAACATTTATCAATCATTCAAAAGAAAAGCGTCAAGGAAATGTCAGCAAACCACCCCTATGGTTTTTAACCACCCCAGGAGGGTCGAAGACTATTGGGGCCATGGATAATGTGAAAGTATACCGGGGCCCTGAAACGAAGGCACAGAAGGAACATTAGTGAAGTGGGTTTTTAGTCAGTAAAAGTCTGATTCTATCCCTCGCTCTTCGCTCGTCATTGAATGATTTTCCGACCTAAAAAAAACACAAAAGGAAAAAACTAAACCTTTATAAGTAGGGTCACTTTATTATCTGTCTGTCCTAGATATTGAGTTAAAATTTAAACCGTATCCTCAGGTCTGCGAACCCTCGAAACTGTAAAAAATCAAACTTCTAAGTCAACGAAAAAAAAAACAAAAAAAGTATATTTCGACACTCTTCTTGTTCTGGAAAATCCGGAGCCCTGGAACCTCTAGGACGCAAGGCATCCTTCGTTAGAAACATAGGAGAGCAACTTAGAGCGGAAGGAGGAAACGTTACATGATATTCCGCCTAAAAAAATTGTTCTTGATCTCTAATATCTTTATGTTGTTTGTATTTCTATGTAAAAGATTTCGTTTTAATCAGTTTTTATACATATTAAGAAATATTTTTTATACCTTTAAATAAACACACATTGACAAATATTTATTTTATAATTTGTTTCTCTTTGCCAATCAGCTGACAGAAATTAACAGTGATTACGAGAGTGTAGCTGCGGGGTACAAAGGAGCAATCTAAATAATTCGCGTTGTTGTGTCGCTTAACCCTTCACTGCAGGATTAGATCGCCATTAGCTGATTGCCTGGTTACTATTGTACCCTGTGCTGCTTGTTTTATGACTTTGTAATAAAATACTGTGTATAATTTGGTGTACTTTAAACACTAGTAAATTTGGTAAACCATTTGTTTGACAAGTTTAAAAAAAAATACGGGTTAAGAGGACTCAAAGATACTGAAAAAAAAATGTATACTTTTTTTTTGCATTATGCAAATCAGTTTCAATTATAAATATAGAAATAATATGATAGAATTCTTAACAAATTAAACTAATATTTAAGAAGATTTTAAGTAGTCTTAAGCAAGGCTTTTTTGTAATTTGACAAAGACCTTAGAATATAATTTGGTACGAAACTTTTCTTTCAGTTTCGTTTTCGTATTTAAAAAAAAAAACATACGTACATTTTTGTATTAAAATATAACGAAGTGTATTGCGAGTATTTCTTTAAAAAAGTGCAATGGCAAAACGTGCCTTTTATTTTTTGACAACTATAAAGAGGATTTTTTTTAGATCTTTAGGGATTTCTTTAAATTAATTTTCTAACTAAATAAAAAATTGGTATATAAAATTATTTATTTAATTGTTGATTGTATGTGTGACATTGTGTATGTAATTTTTTGTGTTTATTTTTGAAAAGTTTTATTTGATTTGTCTTTAGTATTGTTTTACATATTGACAAATAAATGAATTAAGAATAATAAAAACGTCTTTGTATTTTTTACAAACAACTATAATATCATACCTACATAACCATGCATATAATTCTGGTTGAGTAAGTACAGTCATTTCGTCCTCTCATACACTCATCCACATACATCGCTCTCATACATTGCAGATGTAAAATGTTACCATAATGTCCCCTGTAGAAAATCTGCAGAGAGTAGCGTGCGTTAAGTGAGCCAAGTGCGGTTTGTATACGACGAATTGTTACGAGGAAATAGTTTGCTTACGACAGTTACGACGTTTTGTTGCTGTATTTTATTGAGAATTGCAAAGCTTACATTACAACTTTTTTTTTTTACACTTCTCATATCATATATAGTTATCTAGAAAATAACACATACAGGGGCCCAAGTCTGCTATGTTCAAAATATTGTCAATCCAACACGATTCCATTGTCATTTTGCTAAAAGTTTGTAATCTGTTAATTCATAATGGCTGGTCATTGGGCGATCAATGGCGTCGTAATAGAATAAAATTATGTTATATATATAAGAACTGTTTTGTAACGAATTAAAAACAATAACTGCACAATAACATTCTAATCGTAAGTCTCTGATTAAAGGAAGTTCTGTCAAAATTTTATTAATTTACCGCATATAGGCAAGCGTGCTTCATCGTCGACCACATCATCGCTTACCATCAGGTGAGATAGTGATCAAACGCGAGCCCATGAATAATAAAAAAAGAAAAACTAAACCGCATTATAATTTCTTTCTTTCTTCATTTCCCTCATTCGGCGCACCCTCCCCGCACCGGCTCTAACCAAGGGGAAGCCATCATCGTCAATCAGGAACTAACATAAATATGCTTTTACCGCCCTCTCCCTCGCTGGGAGTACCGAGAGGGACCCGGCGTAACGCACTCTTGAATTGTGTGAATTTTTCGGGATTCATTATTGTGTTTTTAATTTTCTTTTTGTGTTTATCTTTGTTCTAAGTAAGGATTTCTGCAGACTGTGAAGGAGGAATAGAATTTAAGTTTCTGCAATGTCTGTTCCAACCTTTTTTTTAATAGCACACATACAGCTTTTCCGTGATTCTTTAGTACCGCGGGAATGCGGTGGATGCGCGACGCAAAATACCAGGAGGTCTATGTCCAACTGTGGACGTCCTTCGGCTAAAATGATGATGATGACCGCTGCTGCTCTAGAATGAGGCGGCAGAAAGTGAGTCAGAGTTTTACTGACAAAAACCACATTTGTATCTAGTTACCCTTTGCGTTCTAGGACCACATGCATCCTTTTTCCTTGGCCCTATTTTTTTATGGTGTGTTAAAATTATTCAATGACAAATCCCGCCCTTGGGCGGAGCGTGAGATATGGTTAGACTCTTACTGACTAAACAACCGACCCTGTTCCTGCATTGCCATTATACCAGGGCCGAGCTTTCTTTGGGCGTGTTAGGCATCGGCTCTGGTAGGCTCCTACGATTCTGCTGACATTTCCTTGAAACGCGAGTGGACCACTACGTGCCTTCAACAACTTGAACTCGGTCTTTACTGGATGGGCGGTCGGCGAACTACCGGTCAATCGCTCGATTATAGGACGCAGTCTGCAACCAAGTCTGCAAAAGTCCACACCATTTTTTATGGTAGGAAAAATCACATAACGATGAATTCCGCCCTTAGGCGGAGCGGGAAACAGTATCAGACTCTTACTGACTAAACGACCTACCCCGTTCCTTCCTGCCCAGAGCCCTGGTGTTACACTTTCTTTGTCACATCTACGTGAGTAGGCCATACTTAACAATTTTATTCACATATTTTTCCTTCCTAATTCCGTTTGTCCATATCGTGCCGATCGACGAGCGACTAACAAGCAACAATCACGCCACACCTCGTCATAATGTGCGTTGTTTAGTGGCGGCAGAAGTTAATCTTCATATAATTGTGATTGTCCAGGAGGGATGGGGACGCCAGGTGGGCAAGTGACATACGGCTGTGTGGGATAGCGAGCTGAAGTTGTGTGGTTAAGAATTGATAGGAATAGGAATAAAAATTGTTTTTCTTTCTTTCTTTCTATAGGTGAGAGAAACAATTAAATTTTTTAGATGTTATGTTTAGTTCGACGTTTAGCCTCTGTCTGTTGAGGCAAAAAATACAAGTTAATCCCTCATAATTTGTATTTTTTGAACTACTGGAAATACAAAAATAGGTATAAAACAGAACACCGTGTTTTTTTTTAAATTGACCACTTTACCAACCGCTGGACAAAAATCAAAACCATTATGTACTTAAATAAGTTGGCTCTTTTAAAAAATATACTATTTTAAAAGTGTTTAACAATGAGGTTATGTCGTAAAAATACTTGAAAGTTACATAAAGAAAATTAAAGCTTAATTTTCATTCGATTTGGGAAAAAACCACATTGCCTTTTAAAAGGATCTCGCCAAAATCTTGAATAGTTACTGTTCTTTTATTTAAAAATAAATCACTGTGGCATATTTTGAAAAACTAATAGTAAAAAGTACTAGTTTGAAAACTACACAAAGAGTCCCTTTTACAATATTAGTGTGATAATATGCCTGCCGCAGACAAAATAAGGTAAAGTAGCCAGTCTTTCGGTTTTCTACAGGATACATTTTAGAGAGTGCGCGGGAATTGCACGATTTGATTGCGCCATCTCAATTTCACCGTCGAACAACCGTACGGCAAATATCCACCCTTACGTTGTTGAGACGTCTATGCTCCGGATTAAGCGTTTTGCCGAGTCGATTATACCGCGTACATCGGGGGACTGGAACAGCTTTCCAGCTGCGGTCTTCAGATGTTTTCAAGGCTCTTAATAAACTAGTGCGCCTCATCATCAACGATTGCATCACTGCTAATTAAAAAAAAAACAAATCAACACATAAATTACCCATCCTCCGCGACCGTATGTCTCACCCATTACGACCGGCCAGCCCACTACAGGGTGTTGTGTTTATCAGCACACAGCAACACTCGACACTGCGCCAAGTATCCAGTTACTGTTTACTGATGATGTTTGTGTTGCTGGCATCTGCGACAACACGGAGTAACGGGATACGCGGCTGTGGGTCTTGAGGTCTGAGCTCGAATCTCGGTTAGGGAAGGAGCATAATATGTGTAAAAAAAATATTTGTTATGTAACCAGTTTAATCAATCTTTAAACGTATATTTAGCTTTCTTCCAGCGGTACAGCACTTAGGACTAATGTCTCGATCCTGGAGGAGCAAAAAATCAAATAGAGGTTATTGTCGATTGTGCAAATACGAATCCTCAATGGCAATCTACCCATTGCGACCTACCTAAAAAAAAAAATAAGATTTTTTTTTTTAGGTAGGTAAAAATCATCCAATGACGAGTCCCGCCCTTGGGCGAAGCAGGAAACAAGTGTCAGACTCCTACTGACTAAACAACCTACCCCATTCCAACGTTGCCATATACACCAGGGCCAGAGCCTTCCTTTCAGACGCGAACCCATGGCCCCAGTTAGCTTCGACCCTTCTGCAGGGTCACTACGACCCATTGCGACCTCTGGCATAGCAGTCGGCGCCACTAACCAATACACCAACAGGTTAGTCCAGCTAAGTTAAGCAACTCCTGGGGCCAAGGGTTGATACGGAAGTAAGTGTAACACCAAGGCTCTGGGACTAAGGCAAGGAAGAAACGGGGCTGGTTGGTTAGGTTAGGTTAGTAAGAGTCTGACACTGTTTGCCGCTCCGCCCGAGGGTGGGATTCGTCATTGCATGATTTTTACCTACTTACCATAAAAAAACTAAGTTAATCAAAGCTAGTCTCTTCATAAGAACTCAATAGTTCTTTTGGCGACGTGTTCGCGACACTTGGCGACTGCCAATTGTTTGTCCTGCAGCGTCTGTGTGTATGGGTTGTGACAGTCGGTAAATAGTGCGGTTGAGATGTATCGGGAGTAAATAGCGATAGGAATGACGTGTAGTGGCCGTGTTGGGTGGTTGGCAGCTTTTTAAACAAAGTATGACTAGATGGTTTTTAGGTGGTTAACAATCAACCAATGACATCTTGGGTGGGGTGGGAGGTAGTATCACACTTCTACTGACTAGAAAACTCCCAAAAGACATTTTTATATTATCCCATGGCCTCAGTAGGCTTTTTTTTATGGTGGGAAAAAACATCTAAAGACGAATCTCACCCTGTCCGGTTTCTGAAAGAAAGGTCCGACCCTGGTATGAACGCTAAGATGAAAAGGGGTGGGTCGTTTAGTCAGTAAGAGTCTGACACTGTTTCCTGCTCTGCCCAAGGGCGGGATTCGTCATTAAAAGAATTTTCCCTCAATAAAAAAAAACACCACTAAATTTTAATTGTTTTTTGTTAACGGTCGATCCGTTACATTAAATACTATCGATTTGTAAAGATAAAATAAAAAAAAACTACTTTTTTCTAAATCTCGTATAGGTACGCATTCATTTCTTTAAAATAAACGAGTCCAATGACAAAGTAGTTGTCGGTCGTTGCATACTAAATGCATACTAATAAGTACACGTCGTCAAAGGTCATTATGCAATTTCTTCGTGAAATGACTGGTTTATCCTAGGTTAGGTTAGGCTAGGTCTTCAAGACAGACCTGAGGATAGACTTCAATTGAACATAGGAGCGCCGGAACTTCAACGATTGATTGTAATACACTTATACTTCTATTTCATTTAAAAAAGCTACAAAACACCGTCCTGTATCGTCTATGGCTCGTACATTTAGCTAATTAGCGAGGGGTGCAGGGTTCCGCGGTGTTGTCCGAGACGCACGCATAATCGTACACTAATACATTTGACTCGTGGGGTTCAAATTGAAAATAATGACTGACTCATCGCTGTCCTGACTGCTCACCTCGTAGGGGACTAGCGTGACGGTAAAATTTTTAATACTGATAGGTATTATAAAATTTGAGCAGTGGTGGCATCGAGTGGTATAGGCATAAACAGATCTAACTAACGAGTTGTAGGTCGCGGGTTCAAACCCAGCCAGGCGCATTACTTTGTGTGTCAGCTGCCTGCAGCTATTTGTGGTGCCCCGACTACAAGCAGCTTTAAGGCTCGATTGAAAAAATGGCTTATCGAGCAAGCGTTTTATACATTTGACGAATTTATGACTTAATTTTATATTGTGACTTTTTTTTATATTTAATTTTAATTTGTGATTTGACATGGATTTATTTGTATACTTATATATTATTTTATTTGTTTGACATGTGTATTTAATTATTTGTATTTATTATTTGACATTCAGTTTATGATTAATTTGTAATTTTGTTGACATTATTGTATCAGTTTGTACCTTTATGACTTGTAAGAATCCCTTACCAATAAAAAACTATGACTATGACTATGACTATGTAATTCACCACGGCTCTCAATACGGTAGAGAAAAACACGGAAAGTTATCCTAGAACCAAAAATTCTAAAGGATGTAACATTCACCAACTGAGCCCGCGTGGTGGATTATGGCCCATTTTCTCTCCGAGAGAGAAGGCCTGAGCCCTAGTAGTTGGTAACTTTATAAGCTATACTATTATTTCAAATATCAACAGCTTTTTCTGTAAGAAATTGTCAAATAGGTTTTCCAATTCACTAATTCGCAAAATCCGTTTTTATCCCTACCGCTTTTCAGCGATTATTTTTACGCACTTGTGCAGAAAAGTGCGTGAGCTCGCCCCCGCTACAAGTTATTATATTTAACGTATCTGGCTGGGCGCTAATCGACCCCCAGGAGTCCTACATCACCTCTCGTTTATTTAATGAATATTTTTTGAAAATTTTTACTAACATTAATAGCTATTTAATTTTTTTTCAACCTCTTACCCCCACCCTCATTTTTTTAACACAGATTTAGTATTTAGTTCCGATTTATATTTACGTCCGATTTTTTTTAATTTCAACAAAGTAACATGAAAAATTACAAGGACTCAAAGGGTAATAGAAAGGAGCATTTTGAAGTTAAGGAAAATACAAAAGATACAAAGCGAACAAATAAGACAAAGAACAAAAATCACGGATGCACTTACACATGCACTGACGCTAAAGTGGAGATGGGCAGGCCATATATCTCGCTACACCGACAAGAGATGGACATTTGAAACCACGGTGGAGCGGACCATCGGGAAAGCGAAGTGTTGGCCGACCCAAAAGACGGTGGGCTGATGACATTACCATCATAGCTGGAAGCGACTGGATGAGTGGGAGAAGACAGAGAAAAGTGGAACGCGCTAGAGGAGGCCTTTACCCAGAAAGGGGTTCATATCTCAGAATTGTAGAACACTAACATACTAATATTTCCATTAAGTACTAATACTACTAACAACATTTGAATTGTAATTTTTTCAATCATTTGGGATATGAAATAAATAGGCTTTATTAATATTATTATTTTAAATTTATATGGCAAAACAACGTTAGCCGGGTCAGCTAGTAGGTAAATACGAACTAATCTTTGAAACAACACTCTAGCCTGCTACAATAACATGACCCATAATTTCCACTGCATTCCTTTTCTTCACAGATCAACAAAATTGGACACAACAACACCAACTTCACATGACCCTTCGTCCCCTCTCACAGAGTCACCATCAAAGGTCTTTGCTACTGGACCTGTTATCACAACCATAGATCAGGCACGCCATATGTGTGAGTGATAAGAATCTACATTACATATAGGTAATTAGATGATACAGTAATAAAATCATTGGCAACATCGTGGGGTGTGTAATCTCTTAATCTTTTGATAGTATGGTTGATTATGGGGAATTTTTTCATGGTTATTAGTAGTCATAGTTAAAGAAATCTGCTTTAAAAATGTATTCATTTTAAATTTGTTAAGAAATTAAATTTGTCAAAGTTTTTTAAGGTTCTGTACCTCGGTCTCAGTAAAAACAAAAACCTTAGGTACCTGCGTGCACTGTTCCCGCGCGCCTCAAGGAGTTGTCAGCAAAGCGTAGAGACCCTGCAGATGGTTTGAAGCTTACAGGGCCAACGGGTTCGCTTCTGAAAGGAAGGCTCGGCCCTGGTATGAAAGGTAACGTAAGAAAGGGGTGGGTTTTTAGTCAGTAAGAGTCTGCGCGGTATAAATGACGAGGCAAAACGTATGGACCGTAGAGATGCTAACGACGTAAGGCTGGACACACACCGTGAGTCGGGACGAAACACCAGAGCCCTGGAACTTAAGGCACAGAAGGAATGGGGTGGGTCGCTTACTTCATAAAAGTCTAGCACTATTTCCTCTCCGCCTAAGATTGACACTATTTCCCGGCGGGATTTGTCATTTGATTTGAATTGGAAATATTGTAAAATAAACAATTTTTTTAAAAGAGTAACCATGGAGTTTCTTGCCGGTTCTTCTCCATAGGAAACGACCAATTTGAAACCGTGCACTAGCTTCTGACGTTTTACAAGTGCCCATGTAAGCCTATGTGAAATAAAATATTTTGACTTTGACGATTTATCACACCATAAAAAAAACCCGTGAATTGTTGTTGTGTTTTACTAACGTAGTTTTAAGCGTGTGTGAGTACTAATGTGTACTACGGTCTGAATAAAAGTTTTTTTTTAATGGGTAGAAAGATGATTGCCGAATCAAGTTTAACAATTTTATGTCAGTCTTATTTTATTTTCGTCGCTAAGAACAATCCTTAACCCCGCATACCCGTTCTAGCAATCCCTGAACCGCATGTATCATCTTACTGATATAAAACAGCATCAGATCAAAGGTTCTGGTGTCGGAATCACTTCCAATGTGCGCGCGTCGCTAAAAGCTTTCGCGTCACTCAGACATCACAATGTATAAGTTTTAGTTTTGTTTTAGAACATTTATATACGAGTAAATACTTCTGGAGCTCGGCTAAATATAACAGTCACTTGGATCAATCTATGTTTGGACTATTCTCGGATTTTCCTTACGTAATCGCTTCAGGATTGAGGATATCCACAAGGTCGCTGATATACCCGAAGAAACATCAAACTTAAAGCAGTGGTCAAGGCACATTGCTCGGAGAAAAGATGTTCGTTGGGGCTGAAAGACTCTGTCCCCTAGTCAAGTTACGATCGTTTTGTAAATGTCGAACGCTTTAAGTTGATCACGCCTCCAATCCCTTTGTTCTGACGTCATCTCAACGTACAGTCACGTCGTCATAACAAAGGAATTGAAGGCGTGGAAAATTCGAAGCGGTCGACATTAACGAAGCTATCGTAATTTCACTAGGCTGGAGAAGACAAAACGCCAGAAGACAAAACGTTATAAGGCCTCCCATAATGAGGACGGATGATCTAGTTAGCGAACGGCTGAACGGATTTCAATGAAATTTTGCCCCAGGATAGTTACTATCCTGTGTTATTACACAACCTCACGAGCAATGTGTAGCTTGCCGTCGCTTACCTTCGGTAGCCGTCCGGAATAGTCGGCGCGTAGTTCGGAAATGTCGACAAAACTGTAAGCATGCAGCAAAACCGGCAGACTACGTGGGTAACAGATGCCGGAGCAGCCTTGGGGCAAACAACAAATTATTATTATTGTACCTACAAATTAATAATAACTACAATACTACTAATACTACTAATTTAACTTGTTGTTTGTTGTGTTATGCCCTGTGACTGTGCCAATAAATGTTATTTCTTTCTTTCTTCTTTTCTTTCTTTCTATGCCTTGCCATGCCGCCTCCGCCGGGACCCGGGAGACGAGGAAGGCCTAAGAGGCGATGGATCGACGTCGTAAGGGACGATATGCGTGCCAATGGGCTTACGGCAAAGGACGCGAAAGACCGAGCGAAGTGGAGGCGTGCTTGCAGGAAAGCGGACCCCGGGCACCGAGGCGAAAGCCAAGGTTGGCAACCGGGACTAATACCGCTAGGATGATGATGATGATGATGCAGCAGGAACAATGAAAGTCTGACACTATCTCCCGCTCCAACCAAGGGCGTGATACGTTATCTTTCGCACAGTTCATCCCTTGCTACTTTTTTTTATGGTAGGTAAAAATCATCCAAAGACGAATCCCGCTCTTGGGAGGAGCGGGAAACAGTGTCAGACTCTTGCTGACTAAACACGTGGGGTGTTTGCTGACTAACCCGTTCCTTCTCTGCCCTTCGTACTGGGGCCAAGCCTTCCTTTCAGAAAGAGACCCAAGGCCCCAGGAGGCTTCGACCCTTTAGCAGAGTCCCTAAGTTTTTGGATGGTTTTCGAAGTTAAATTCCCTTTTTCAGACTTATTTTCAGTACACAGTCTTTATAGATATCCCTTATTGCTTGAAAACGTAACTTGGCCCACGAATGTTCCATCAACCAACCAGTTCCACTTACTAATAACAAACTCGAAATAATCTGTGAACAAACACGGTTCGTTAGTTTTATATAGTTCCCGAGATAGCGGCGAACAAAATGTACCGATAGCTTATCGGTAAGTTATAGGTGGCTTCGAGACCTTTATGTTCATGTAAATTGTGGTAATCTTTATGGTGTAAAGCAGGGATGTTACGAAACTCCGAAACAGAAACCGAAAAAATCAGATAACTGAAATAAATAAATATCTGAAACCGAAAATATAAAAGTTTCGGATAGTTTCGAGCAAAGGCGGAAGGAATGTACATGATTTGATACGACATTTTATTAATTTATGTAAGCAACAATATCCTAGTAAATAATATTTGATTGTCCGGGGCCACTACTGCTCCTTACTATTTTATTTTATAAATTCTAATATCTCTAAACAATATTATCTAAAACTAACGGATCTTCATCAGCCTTATTAACGTCCCCACTGCTGGGACACAGGCCTCTTCTCTAAGAGAGGGAATGGGCCATAATCCACCACGCGGACCCAGTGTGAATTGGCGGATGATGGTTCTAGGAAATGCTGGTTTCCTCAAGATGTTTTCCTTCACGGTTTTGAGAGCAGTGGTGGTGAAATAAATTACAGAAAGTAATGCGCCTGCTAGGGGCCTTTACCAATGAGCCACCACTGCTCTCAACTAACTCAAACTAACGGATAATCCGATACAATTTAACTGGACTGTTGGTCTAGTGGCCCTGACTGCTATGCAGGATGTCGTGGGATTTGGACATTGTGCGAGTTGAACATTTTTCGTCTGCTGAACATTTTGCAAATTGGACATTCTGCGCCTAAACTGACTAGACGAGCGACGTTGTGGAGTGTTATTTTCATGTCCAAAACCGGTATAATATTATTCGCATACCGGTATCCGTATTCGTATTCGAAATTTCATATCCATAGCATACCTAGTGTAAAAGCAATGTAACGTAGTGTAAAGTGTTAAGTTGTAATTGGTACAAAATATTTAAGTTGTAGAAGAGCTCTTGAAGGCAGGTGGTCCGAGATACCACACCGGTTACATTAGTCTATGTTTCTATTAAAGTATGTAACACGTCTTTAACTCGTGATGGAAGAAAAAAATACTGAGGTATACAGTGCCTTTAAAATGAGAATAGGATCAATTGCCATGTTGTGACGTCACGATTTTAGATTTACTGTCAAATCGGGGTAAGAATTTTTAAAATTTAGTATATTTACGAACTGTGAAGGAAAAAAAATAATCGGTATTCAGTTCTTAAATTTTACTCATCTTCGTTCTTCAATTTTGCCAATATTTCTTCCATTTTACAGTATGACGCGAAGTCACAACTTGTCAATCGATCCTATTTTCATTTGGAACGCATAGTACTTACCTACCCATGTGTAGTGCTGACACTTTTTACCCCCTTTTTTCAGTTACGAGTGTACTACTCGTCCTTCGGTTACCCTAGAGAGGGCGAAGTCATTGAAAAAGTTCCAACCTTAAAAAAAAACCCTACCGAATTGGTCTATTTGGAATAAACGTTTTTGATTTTAATTTTGCAGCTGTAGACTCCTAGAAGGGGAACGAAGATATCCGCAGAAGAACCCAGGTTACCGACTTAGCCCGAAGAATCACCAAACTGAAGCAGGCACATTGCTCGTAGAACGAATGTTCCGAAAAGATCTAGAGTGACGACCGCGCGCCGGAAAACGCAGTCTTGGAAATACTGCGTTTTCCGGCGCGCGGTTATACGATTGTGTGAGGCACAAAAAAACGTTTTTCTTTCTCTAGCTGAAATGATGGTGAAAAATCCCTAGCCCATTTCGTTTAATTAGTTTAAAATATCGTCTTAAGTAGTGATACAGTTATCCCTACCGCCTTCATCATGGGCAGTTAGTGCGCAGTTTCCTCATGCAGTCGTTACCGCTCAGAGTCGTGCGGCCGGCTCGTGAGTCGTTCCACTACTGGTTTATTGTGAGCCGCACTAACGTCAATCGAGCCGCTAATGGACGATTACAGGACGGAATGGAGAGGAAACTGCTAGACACTTGTTTAACTGTGCTTATAAAATGCTTTGTTCTCCATTCAGTCATTACTGACGGATCAACGCACAGCCTAGATCGCTGATCATCAGCATCTACGTCCACTGTTGGAAATAGGCCTCCCCAGCGTCTAGTCTCTCATCCATCGAATTAAGTATTCCTTTCCCTTGACCCTGAATCCCAAAAATTTGACAAGAAGTTAGGTCTCATGGCAGAAATATAGGAAACTCTGAGAAGTGTCAATTTGGAGTTACGTCACAAAAAACTTTTTGCAATACGGAAAAAATTTCGTGAGTCAATTCGGGAATTGAATTGTTTTCATTAGTAAGATTTGAACTTGACCGACTTGAATTTACTCGGTTTTCTTTATGTGCGAAATCGTCAAGTATCTTTTTATACCTAGTTCTATGTCTACTACTGAGTGGAACGAGAAAGCATGTCAGAGTTTAACTGGCTAAAACCTACCTAAGTTCCTTCATATCGCGTTCCCGGGCCACGACACCTTTTCCAACCCATACCGCAACCCATCTCACACTATATTTAAATTTAGTTTTCAAATAATCCATCACTCTGACTATAAACAGCAACACATTTCCAGCAAAAACAAACAGTAATAAAAGCTCCATTAACAATAAAAATACATCTCACAACCACTCCATGTATTTCGGTAGCTCTTGCCGTTGCGCGTGAAAAGTGGCCTTGCTGCTAGGGAATGTATCTCTAGTAAAATTGTGTTTATAAATATGGTTTAAATGTCTTTGTCCTTGGGTTGGAGAGCTGAGTAGAATGGTCTAAGGTCCGAGCTTCTGGTTTTTTTTTCATGGTGGGTAAAAATCATTCAATGACGAATTGAACCTTGGGCAGAGGGGGAAACAGTGTCAGACTCTTACTGACTAAACAACCCACCCAGTTTCTACGTTGCCATATATACCAGGGCTAGAGCGTTCCTTAACCTATATTATCCTCCAGGTAGTATTTTTTTTATTCGACATAAACAAATGCTTGACTGCAATCCCATCAGATGATAAGCAGTGATGCAATCGTTTATGGTGAGACGCACTATTTTATCAAGAGCCTATTCACTTTAGCCTTGAAAACATCCAAATTATAATCGGATGGGAAGACCGCAAGCAGGCAAAAAGTATGGAGTAAGACTAGATCACCATCATCTCATCAACCTAGCGCCCGTCCCGGTTGCTACCTTGGCTTTCACCTCGGTGCCCGGGGTCCGCTTTCCTTCCTAGACGCCTCCACTTCGCTCGGTCTTTTGCGAGACTAGACCACCAGAAAGATGATAAATGACCCTAAATTCGTGTGCAATATTGGAATAAGCCCCAAAATTCTCGCATAATCATACTTAAAAGTGGCAAAACTCACTGAACAAAACCCCACCCCTCCTCTCTACAATCGGAAATATTTTTCCATTCAATTGATTCCGCATCATTTTTCTAACAATTTAGATTCCTATATCCTCATTGTTGGGCACTCGTGTATGCATAATTCTGTAATTTGGGGCGGAATTCTTTTCTTGCAGATTTGTATAAAGTGTAAGAAGTCAGTGGGGTTGAAGAATGAAGTGATTTTAGGTTTAATTTGTGGGATTTAAACTGTACTTAAATCGTCTGGTATTAAATCTATATATATAAAAGAAGAAACTGACTGACTGACATATTAACGCACAGTCAAAATACTGGGCCTAAGAGCGTTAAATTTTGCACAAGGCTTCCTTTTACAACGTAAGCGAACACTAAGAAGGGGTTTTTCAAAATTCAGCTCCTAAAGGGATGTAATGGGGGTCCAAAGTTTGTATGGAGAAACCTATTTTAACGTGCGAAACCGCTGGCAGAAAGTTAGTTGATCTATATTAATAATTCTTAATTGAGAACTGATACGGAAACAAATACAACATATACTAAAAAGAAGTCATAATTAAAGGATCCAACAGCCAAGTTCCCTGAAAAACAAGACAAGGCCTGCCGTACGGCGGACAGCTCGGACGGGATCTCATGATAGTATGGAAATATCGACTGTAACAAGCGAGCACTAGAAACGCCCCACAAGACGGCAAGTTTCCTCTTTGAGGACGGTTACGGAAGGTGCAACAGTCCTCACCACCAAACACAGGTCCTCAACAAACACAGTTGTTTCGGGAGATTCCTATTTCGTATTCTAAACCTGCTGCTCAATCGACTAACCCTTACAAAACAAACACGACCTTACAGGTGAACACAAAGACACTAGAAGTTAACAATGTGAAGAGTAAGTTATAATAAAAGAAAGAAGGTATAAGAGAAAGGGCGACTAAGCAATATTGCGTGAGAGTAATAATAAATTATAAGACAGAATTATTATAGAGAGTAAAACATACTTTTTTTTAAGTTTTTATTAACTAATGTTTGACTGCGATCCCACCTGATAGTAAGCAGTAATGGAGAGGTGCACTAGTTTATTAAGAGCTTATTCACTCTAGCATTGAAGACACCCAAATTATAATCGGATGCGAAGAACGCAGCAGGCAAATTGTTCCAGTCTTTCAATGTGCGCGGAATAAACTACTAAGCGAAACGCTTAGTCCAAACCGTAGAGGTTTCAACCACCATTAAGAATCTATAAGATGATTTCCCGTTCTTAAAAAAGGTCGATTAGCATAAAGAAGAATGGATGTGAATGTTTAGATATTTAATTGTTTATTAGAAAACAAAACACGGAAACTCACAAACAACATCCTGAAATCCTGACCACCCAAAAAAAGGATACAGCACTTTGTCTCCATAAGTCAATCTTTCATCATTCACATTTATCACGTACACATAAACTGTTTTACTTTACGCATCGATCATAGTAATTTAAACCTTATGGTAATAACCATAAGACTGATGCTTACTCGTATATTCCATTATCTATACCTCTAAATACTTCTTCTGGATAAATATAAAAAGCTTTCAGGGTTCGAACATAATATTACAATTTACGATCAAAACAAAACGCAGCTCATTCAGAAATTGATGTTAAAAATACATTTCATAGCGTGTCTGCTTCAAATGGATTTTATTTTTAGATTTATTTATTTTTATGGGGTATTGTTATTGATGTAGGTTCAGTGTTCTTTAGTTAATTAATTGTATTACCATTCAGTATGACATATGCGGTGATTCATGTTTTTTTAATTGATTATAGGTTCGCGCTTGACCGCTATCTCAGCTAATGGAAAGCCACGATGTGGTCGACGATGGAGCGCGCTTACCTAGAAGTAACCTATTCACTCTTGACTTAAAGATTCCCGGATTGTAGCCACCAGGAAACACAGACTCCGGCAAGGAATGTTTTCTAGTTACTGAGTGTGGAGTTCAGATTGGGGCTAAAATTCTAGTGTTCAGTGGTATCCGGTTAGACTGCCAATCGGAGATATGGTCAGAAAAAAACTAAATAGTGGTAATTATTTTTTGTTTTATTGTACCAGGTGTCCAATTTCTTGGACGCTAAGATGTCGGGGAGATCAGATGCATAAGTCTAATCTCTGTCTTTCATTCTGTGTTACTTTTTTACGGTTATGATCATCCAGGAGTTCCAATTATCTTCCTAAAGTAGGTATCGATTTGACGGCTCGGTTGGCGCAGTGGTTGAGATTGACTGCTGCGTTGAGGGTCGCGGATTCGATTCCCGTACGGAACAAATATTTGTATAGCCTGCAGATAGGTGTTCCGTGTCTGGGTCTCTTGTGTATGTGACTTAACATGTTTGTGAACACACCCACAACACAGGAGTAATTCCTAGTGTGGGCCAGCATTTTCTTTTTAGAAAAAAATAATATAAATATTTAATTTAAAATTACACTAAAAAGGAGTTGTATGTAATTAGGGAAAATTTGTAAAAGAAAACAAAAATACATTGTTACACAAATATTTATTTCCACGTACACATTGAGTTACACGAAAGTTACGCTAAACAAAAGGAATCACAGATAAAGTACATTAGACTAAACGCGTGTAGCTAACTAAAATACAAAAAATCATATATTACATTTGCAAGTGATATAATTAAATTTAAAACATATATAAAATCACAGTTTCACACCCGTTTGCATTTGGAGATGAATACGCGAAATTAGATCTCGTCTCTTGCGTTGGAAACAGATATTCACACATTCGCTAATACACGTACTGAAGAGGATTGATAAATGGACTTAAACCTACAAGTACCATAACAATACATATTGTCTCGGTTTTTTACTTGAAATATTTGAAAATTCTATTCAATTAAAAACTCGATACTAGCAGTAGCATTATGGCACTTTACACCAATATTGAAATAGACACTGTTCTCACAAGAGACGAGCGAAATATTACACTCGTTACATTTGTAAAAGATTTATAAGGTAAACAGTTCACGAATTCCTTGCAATGGTTAGTGTTAGAATATATTATAACCACCGTAAACCATGCAAACGGGCTGTTAATAAAAGAAATTTATCACAAAAATAAAAATCGGAAAATAGAAAAACATTAGTTGTCGAACTGACATAAGCATTTGATAGCATATTGACGTTTACTTTCCACCGTTTTCAATTACAAAACTTTTATTTTCGAAGGAATAAATTCCGTTCGTTTCTTTATCACAGTATTCGAATGTTATATAATACTCGATTCGTTAAAATACTTTGTTTACTAACATCCAAGAAGAGTGTCCCACAAGGCACTCTATTAGCACACTCATTAGTTTTTTAACACATTCCTATGAAGAAATTTTACAGAGCATAATTTTGTTTAGTAAAAGATGTAGTTTTAAATCGTGGCCGTAAGGAGTAAAGAAAGTCTTCTTAACAGAAAAAAAAATAACAATACAAATGATTACACTAAGTATATCATTGGGAATAGTATCTATCATTGGGAAGGAGAATTTAAATAGTAAGCTCAACTTTTTTTCAAAATTAACTGAACAAATGAATTTATTTGGGAAAAGAGAACAACATGAAAGTAGAGAAGCAGATTAAGGTTAAACAGTTAACAATAAAATATAATTAACAATGTATAGATCTTAATAATCGTAAAGCAATGTATAAGATCAACTAAGAGAGCTCAGTCATTTATGAACTACTTTCATAATAAATGTTAAAGCATAAAAGAGACTGGAGCGAAGCCAGACATTGACTAGCATAAAACATTAAATTAACATGAATGAGAACACAATATTTTTTTCATAATTAAGTAACATCACTAACCGTAACAAATTTAAAAACTAAATGCGTTTAATATTAAGAAAATCGTTTCTATAAAATAACGCCCACGTTTTAAAACCACAATCTATAAAATCCAATGCGTAACAAAGTTTGCTGAAATACATTTTCTTTCTGTCTAGTTCTAGTCTACAACCATAGAAAAATAGATAAATAGACTCACATCAAAAAGTGTACAATATAATATATCAACTACTACATATAATGGTCTTGTAAAGCTTTTACTAAAACATTATAGAACCTATACCATGAATAATATAATGAAGAAATCTAATTCAACCCATGAATATAATTGTTTCTTATCCGTACTGGGCCCGCTTGGTGAATTACAGTGCATTCCCTCTCCTAGAGAAGAGGCATGTGTCCCAACAGTGGGAACATTAAAAAGGCTGATGATGATGATGATGATGAGTCGCTACACCTTCACGCGGCAAATTATTGACGTTGCCTAATGTCATTCGTTGGTATTACGTTGTTACGTACTTTTTTTTGGTTTCTCACGATTTTTGTATTTTACTAGTGGTTAGTTTTTAAAGTAGTTCATTTAGTATTTGATAGAGAATACAGTGACGTTAGAATGCGGATTAATAATAGTGTATGTACGTTTTAACATTCCAATGTTTTTATAATTTGTATTAGCCTTCTCAGCAAGCCTCACTAAGGTAGTGAATACTACAATAATATTGTCGCTTGTACAGTTAGTTCTTGAATAGTAATATTAATTTCTTCATATTTGAATATTCATAGCTTCTATAATGTTTTAATAAAATCTGAGACTAACAATTTTATTTGTAAATATTTAAAGGATGGGTTTCGCCTTTATCGGCTGTGCTACTACTAGATTTTAGGTGATGCTAATCAATTGAGTTACTACTATAAAATACTGGGAAATAACAAAGAATTTGACTAGTTTGTTTTATGATGTATTTTAATTTAGAACATTTTTTATAATGAAGGCGTTGAAGATCATGCGCTAAGAAATAAATTAATGGAATGAAATGAAAACTTAGGAATGTCTTACAAAATGAAGGAATAAATAATATTTAAAATAATTTGTATTACCTACTTTTCTTTACTCGAAAATGGTAGAACAGAAAAGAAATATCAGCTAAAGAAACCAATTAAATATTTTAGTTTTTGTAGTTGTTATTTTCTTTTTCGAATGCATATATGCTATTTCAGATAATAAAACGGTGGAAATATAAAATACACCACTTTAACAAAGTAGCCAATAGCGCTATAGGAAGTATATGTATGTTGATGATGTGTCGACAATTACAAGTAATAGGGGACAATAGACAAAATAAGTCAAGAGGACAAGGATGCAAGAGCAAGAATTGGCACACACATGAATGGCACAATAGGGAGTTCAAATACCCTGAATTGATGAAAAGCAAATGACGATCAAAATAATTCTCCAATAAGCTCAATTCAAACAATAAAACAAAATATAAACGAAAAAAATTAAATCAAAATTCAATCCGATTGTTTTGAGGTGCTAGCAATAGTTTCATAATTTATGAATCCAAAACTTTTAAGGCTTTTGCTACTGAGCCCGCTGGTACTGGGCCTGCGTGACGTTAGTTTGTAGAAATTGAGAGAAGGCCTGTAACCCAGCAATTTTGGGACGGCTCAAATTTGGGACGAAACCAAAAGCACAACGAATATAATAATACTCAAATTGTGATTGGATCAATTTCTTTTACACGTAAGTCATCATAATTATATAAACAGCTGTACATTTAAAACATGCAAAATCAAAATACATGACGAAAATCTTAACAAATAAGATATAAATGTCATTCAAATAGCCAAATCAACTCTCTATTGATTAGCAAAACCGTCACAACACCTTATAATGATTGATGGGATAGTTATATGAGAGAAACATCAACATCAAAAATTCTAACACTAACTTAGGCCTTCGTATGAAGATCTTCAGATCCTAGACCGTATTAAACGATTACCCAGGTCAAAGTCGACAGAGAGACAAAATGTCCGAGTAATTTGTAATCAAGTTCCGAATGGAAAAGCTCGTGCCTAAGTAAAAATAGTCGCACAGGGCGATCCATGGTTAAGTATCACTGGCCGAGATCGATTAATAGATGTGTGACCATCTTATAAAGTCGCGGTTCCTCCATGCCTCGAAGAGCACGTTAAACCTTTGATCTCAGCTATCATTTGTAGATCTGTAACAGTTATTACGTGTAACCTGAACCCAAATCGACTACGGTCGTGCCAAAGTATATAGTGATATGGTCAGTTACTGGTTTGTAGAAGTTAGAGTTACTCCATACA
Source organism: Mythimna loreyi (assembly GCA_029852875.1). Taxonomy (NCBI): domain Eukaryota; kingdom Metazoa; phylum Arthropoda; class Insecta; order Lepidoptera; family Noctuidae; genus Mythimna; species Mythimna loreyi. The sequence continues at coordinate 16,763,362 of CM056801.1, read as the reverse complement.
AAATACTAATATTCAATTGAATTTGGTTTGGACTGGAAGCCGACGTGAACACATTTTTGAAAAGATTAAGCATATTGCACTCAAGTTCGGTATGAAAATCGTTAACTCGCCTTGAGCAAGCATAGTCGTTTATAGTAATGCTCGTGCTTCTGTGTATGAGAAGGAAGTTTTGTCTTGCAGTGAATGAATTACAGGCCGATATTATCATTAATTTGCTCGATAACTAACACAAGTCCCTTTTGACTTGTATCAAGAGCGACATATAACGATCATGGTCGTTTACTTATTATTGTTTCAGTTTTGACTTAGTTCATTATATCACTGAAACACTATACTCGAACATTTTGTTACTCCGCTTTGTGGACTTCGTTCGAAATAACACAATATGTAATGATGTCATTATATTGGTCAGTGACAATCGGTCTATTAGTCAATGTTTCACAAGGTATATATCATAAGTGAATTATGATTGGATGTGCCAAAATGGCAACGGTCATAGTATGTTTCATTTTAGTAAGTAGGGGCGATATTTCATCAGTACAGGCATGGTTTTAAATGACCGTGAATATTGTCACTGCTAGTATATGAAGACGTCAAAAACATCAGCAGATTTTAGATCAGTGTTTAGTTTCTCATTGTATTTTTCACCTGTTTCATTTAAATCCATGTCGCATTCTAGACGATTCCTATCGGATAAAGATGCAACTATTCTTTTGATCACTTCAACCGTTACAAAAGTATCTACTTCAATACATGGTACAATTGAATCTGAAAGATCATAGTCAACTATGTTGTATAAGTTGTCAATCATAACACTAGTATTAGTAATGTTGGATTGATCGAACTTGGTTGTTTCAAATTATGTTTACAAACGTTTTCTTTGATCGGTAATAGTTTCATCGCTCATTCTGATTGACCTAGTCCTTGAAATATTAAACGCTTCAATCATTTGACCGAAAATGAATTCTACAATTTTGCTTCATCATGTTGTATTTTGAGGCCATCAATTTCTAGTCAGCGACGATTGATCTAAAGCTAGTTGCACCTTTATATCTTGTGATGACGGGATAATTCAATATTCATAAAGAATATCAAGTTATACATGTCCAGTATAAGCTATCCTCACATGGATGGGCTTTTCGTAAAATATAAGTCCAGCTTATATTAGAATTGTATGACACAAAATGACATAAATATTGCGAAAAGCCAATCATAAATCGGCGAATTCTTGTCAAATCTTACATGATTGTTGTCATTATCGGGTTATATTGCAATGTCAATGTATGTATTTCCTGAATGTATTCGACTTATACAACTAAATCAATCTCATTTCAGTCTACTTATTCTTACCCTTCTTTGTGCGTCCTTGTTTGATTACTTGCACCAGTTTCACTTTTTGAGCGTCTGGGCTTCTCATGTATTCGTCTAGCATCTGTAGGAGGAAAAGATAAATTTAATAAATGTTATGTTGCTATAACATAAAATTTGCTATTATTATATGTTCGTGAAATGAGTTCTCTAATCATTCTAATAAGACATTTCAACTATGATTCGTAGCTCGATTCTTCTTGTTTAATTCTTTATTGTATTCTACAAAAAGTAGTAATATAAAGTGATGATTAAAGTTCTTGTACATAAGCGACATTAACTCAAGATGTATGTGTTTCTCCCGGCAAACCTTTATTTTTAATTTCTTAATTTTTGGCAATGATAATGATAAGAATTTAGTCAGTAATATAATATATGCGGTTAAATTTTAATCGTTATAATCCCGCGGAGGATCGACCCGATACATGAAACAGTATAGATTTGTAAAGATATAATTAAAAAATTAAAGCAATTTTTATCTAAAAATCGTATTAATGTACGACATTAATTTTGCACATGCGTAAATTAATTTGAATTAAAAATTTAACGGTGTATAATTCTGTAAAATAGACTGTAATTATAAAATTAGTAACTTAAATAATTCCAGGTTTAGTCTAAAAACTATAGAATGCTGTATTCCGTTCATCGTAAGTTCTTAGTGATTCGACACATCGTAATTTCAATATCAGCATAACTATTAGATACTAGCTTTTGTCCGCGGCTTCACCCGAGTACATAAAATATAGCCTATGTCACTCAGGAGTAAAGCAGCTTTCTATTGTTGCTAATTTTTTTCCAATCGGACCAGTAGTTCCAGAGATTACCTCCTACAAACAAAAAAACAAACTTTACCTCTTTATTATATTAGTGTAGATAAAACAGCAAATAAAGTTTTTAATTATAATTGAATTCTATCGAATTGACCATAATGACTAGCATTCCAAAGTTGCTAATTAATGCACAGTTACACCTGGACGCATAATTTTGCTATAATCTTCTTAAACACATTATTCATTTTATTGACTAACTATCGATTTAGCTAATTAAAAACGAACCAATTAAAATTACTGATAATGTACTGAAGAAATTAAAATTCCAGTTTTATATGACACTACATAAAGTGAACGATGTCGTCAAAGCCGCCATCAATTGAGGAATAAGTTAACGACACAATGGTGGTCATCATCAAGGAAATATTAACATAAAATAGTATATTAGGGACGAGTCGTAAAGTTGTTGTCACCTGTTTCGTCTATATTGAATAAATAAATTGGCGCAGAAGGTTCACACAGACAAGGATAGAACATTACTTTCTTTATTAGTATAATTTATAACAATTTTTATTTATTTGTTACTAGCTTTTGTCAACGGCTTCGCCCGCGTACATAAAATATAGCCTATGTCACTCAGGAGTAAAGCAGCTTTCTATTATTGCTAAAATTTCTCCAATCGGACCAGTAGTTCCAGAGATTACCTCCTACAACAGGATATACAAATATAAAAACTAATTGTACAATGGGCGGTCTTATCGCACAGGGCAATTTCTGAGAGACAACCTTAGGATGGACTAAATGAAAGGAGATAGACATAACATTCATCATCATCATCATCAGCCTTATTAATGTTCCCACTGTTGGAACACAGGCCTCCTCCAGGTGATGAAATAAATTACACAAAGTAATGCGCCAACTCGTAAGTCGGGGCCTTTACCACTCGGCCACCACAGCTCTAATGTAACGTAATAATTAGTTCAACTTTCAATTTTCTATCAACAGTCAAGGCAAAGGGAAGAAATTGATTATATTGTAGAGGCTGTCAAAGCATATTTATTCTCTACAAAGTATATTTCCCGTTATGATCCTTCTGCATTATCCTCTACACTTCAAGTAAGTCATTTCAGTTGATACAGCAGGAAGTGCACCTGTGTCCAACTTGCGGAACAAGTGTAATTCCATCAAATATTCAGCCGTACAAATTGGGTTCTGGCTGTTATATAGCTTTTACTACGAGCGCCTGCTACTTGTTACATTGTTGTTATGGGCATTATCTAAGACTGTTGATTAAGTTTTGGATAAATTGTAGGAGCTATCAGGCGATAAAAGTTGACTCATATTAGATAACAACAAAGTCGCAGCTGTCTGCGACTTTGTTGTTATCATTATCATCATTAAGACTCCTGTGAGTCTTAAGCACAGACATAGCATTTTAGGAACATTTCAAGTTGGTCTTAGACTCCATTGTTTTGATTTTCAGTACAAAAATACGGAGTCTACAAGTTATATCGTGACATATTCTATAAGGCAGGGGTGGCCAACCGGTCGATCGCGATCGACTAGTCGATCTCAGCAGTTAATCCAGTCGATCTTAACCAGCAATAATGTATTTACTTATGGGCTAGCAGGACTATACCATGGGGCATTACATATGTATTACCTTATCAACTCATTATTTTTCTTTATCAAAAAAAAGTCTGTTGATATTTTTGGGTTTGCTTCTTTCTTTTTCTTCGTTTACCTGATTTTTCGCATCAACATCATCATCATCAATTCAGCCGAAAGACGTCCACTGCTGGACATAGGCCTCCCCCAAACGTCGCCACAACGACCGGTCCCGTGCGTCGTGCGTGATTTTTCGCATAATTTGAAGTTTTTTTTTTTTTACCGAAGCATTGTGTAAAAATATTTGAACTCGCTTGCTATGTCATTTGTATTGTTAAATTTATCTAAACTTTGTGTCTAGTTGTGGTACGTAAATAATAATAGATTGATTTTGTAATTGGTAGATCTTGCAGAGTCTAATTAGTAAACAGATACCGTGTGTCCAGTTAAGTTGGTCACCCCTGCTATAAAGTATTGGTATATTTGGAGTCCTTCCAGATTCTGTTTCCATATACACATTTTTTTTTTCTTGACTCATTGCTTCTGCAATATTTATATTATTAAGACCAAAAAAAAATTTTAATTCAATTATAATTAATTTTGTTAACACCCCGCAGTGTAACTGTTGTAGTGATTGATGTATTTTTTTTTTCTCATACTTTTTTTTTTTTTTTTTTATATACAATATTTTTTTACAATTCACGTTGTAAAGTAAGAGCACTGTAGACTTAGTAAATCCTATTACGATTCACCTTTTATTTTTTATTATTATGATTATTTTTATTGTGCTTTTAATACAATATTGACTGGTCTACACTGTTCTTACATAATGATATAAGTACTGTAACAACGAATTATTGTAAGAAATCATTTTTTTAAAAGAGTAACCATGGAGTTTCTTGCCGGTTCTTCTCCATAGGAAACGACCAATTTGGAACCGTGCACTAGCTTCTGACGTTTTATAAGTGCCCATGTAGGCCTATATGAAATAAAAACCTTTTTGATTTTTGATTTTTTTTTTTTTTTTTTGATGTTTTGACGCAGTTACATGTGCAGGGTTTCATAGAATTTTATGTATAGAATTCTAAAATTCTTTTCTTTCGATTGGTTCGACGCGTTCGGCTCGAATAAGTGTGCGTTTATCTTTAATCGAGTGATTCGAATCCAAACACATCATCATCTGGTAAAATGTAACACAGATTTTCTACAAAAACCTATATCAAACACCAATTTCTCACAAAGACGTAATATATACAGCTGACACGTCTTGTAAATTATTTTATTTTATTTTATTAGTTTTAGGAAAACTTACAGCTACTTAAACAATAAAAATTTACAATAAGTAAAAAACGGCCATTTATACGCATTTGTACAGTGTTTCTTACTTAATAAATAAATAATATCAATTATTTGTCAACAAACCGGATTGCAATACTGATCGACCTAGAATCATGAAGAAGAATAAAAAATAAAGAAACTCAGAGAAAATCAATTTTACTTACCGTCATGCTAAGTTCAGTAGCTATGGCGGCGGCCGCGGACGGCGATTCAGCCAACGCCACCAATGTTGGGAGCAAACAATGGCTGTGCGTCTTGGACACCAGCCAGTTGGCAGGCAGAGTGCACAGGGTCTTGATGACGCCCCAACCGTCGCAGATTGTTTCCTAGGGTAAAAGAGAAAAAATACCAAAGATTGATATGATAACTACAATACTAAAGGTAACTAACACCTCTTCATGTCGTATCTTTAATCGAATGGCGCCTTTAAATAATGTGAAATAGAAGTAAATAGGTATCCTGCAATGTATAGAGAATGTTCATTTATTTTGGGGTGCGATGTCATCAAATTCTCCCGCTTTGAGTTTTACAAGTGGAAGAGTCAGACTTTCATAGACTAAAGTTCACGCGTGTTATTTCAGTAACACTTTGTAATTTAGGGCGGCGGTTATTTGTTTCGTCCCACAAGAAAAGTAGCATATTACAATACATTCTCCATTGCTTTATATTTTATCAAATGCTAATAGCGATTAAGTCTAAAGTCTATAACAAATGATCTAACAAACATTACACATGTAGCACAGCATCAGCTGTTGGGTGAGAGGGAATGGGCCATAATCCATCACACGAGCCTAGTACGGGTTGAAAACATTACATATTTGCTGTTAAATCAATTTCTTATCAAAATAGATAAATCTGTCTCAATCTCTACTATGACAATCTGTCGAAATAAAGACGTTGCAATAACACTATCTTAATATCGCCAGTAAAAAAAAATTACTCATGTACCCTCAAAAAGGCAAAAATCCATCAAGTCAATAATGGACAACGTAAAACATCAACAATTCACAATAACAACGTCACCAGTATAAATTGTGGGTAATGGACGGAAGGCACTCGGCACAACAAATGAGACCCGGCCTAGCACCTGAGTCCTTCCTAATTTTTAATTTATGACCGTGCTCATTGGGTGAGCTGACGTTATTATTTTAGACGTATAAGGGTGGCCTTGTAATCTAACACAGTTGAATCACCGAATATATTTTGATATTTGAAGTAATAAAGAAATCGGTATAATTAATTTGACATGTTTTGAGAAAGATCTGTTCGTGCCAGACACAATGTTCATAAAATCGGCAACTCCTAAAGGGCCTGCTATGAAACGGAACGTAGGAACGGGGTGGGTTTTTTTATTAAAACTTTAAAGCTCACACGCATTGAAAGCGTTTGTTTGCATGGAGCATATCACAAAAAGAAAACTAAATTGATAAAACTGCGTGTATTCGAACCGTCTTTGACAAACTACGTCCAACTTCGACAGGACTTGACCACAAACAACAAGTAACTGCAATATACATGGATATGTCAAAAGCCTTTGATCATGTAGATCATAATATCCTCTTAAATAAAATGGAGTAAGAGGAAATGCTTTAAATCTTATAAGATCATATTTAACGAACAGATATCAAATAACTCAAATATCTAGAATATCTAATGAAACCAAAATTGAAGAAACGTTTAAGTCAGAGCCTAAAATTGTAAATTATGGAGTTCCCCAAGGAAGTATTCTAGGTCCGCTTTTATTCATTATATATATTAATGACCTTCCAAAAGCCGTAAATAATGAAATGATATTATTTGCAGACGATAGTACTGCTATTTTTACTGACGAAATTCAAGACAATTATGAAATGGATATAAATGATTCTTTTGAAAATATAATAAATTGGTTAAAAGCAAATAATTTAAAAATTAATATTGACAAAACAAGCTATATGACGTTTGCAAACAAAAATAAAAAAAAACAAAATCTTCAAATACATTACAGGGGTGAAATGGTGAAGGAAGTCAAGACTATAAAATTTCTTGGTTTTCAAATTGACTCAGAACTGAACTGGAAAATGCATGTAGACCATGTTTGCAAAAAATTAAATCAGTTTTCTTATGCTCTCTATATGTTAAGAAAAGTTACAAGTGAGAGTACTCTGCTGAGTGTCTATCATGCTTATGTGGGCTCCACACTAAGGTATGGCATCCTTTTCTGGGGCAATTCAACAAACAAGGAATATGCTCTTAAAGCTCAAAAAAAATGTCTTAGAAGTATATGTGGCCTTAGACAGACTGACTCATGTAGACCAGTATTCAAAAATTTTAAAATCTTGACATTACCTTCTATATATATCGATGCCTCCCACGTAAGTTGTTGTAACCCCAAAAATGCAATTTTACAGGAGAGCGTTTTAAAGATACTTTTTGCGATACAAGCCACATTTTTCAATGAATCTTTTTGAAATTCGGTATGAGATTATAGTTTTTAATATGTTATCGTTTACTACATGTCATTACTTTATCATTTTAACGGTTTCTTCAATTTAGTTGTTACAACGGTTCACCGCGACATGAGGTCCTTGCAAAATGTTGTAACTATCACTTACGTTATTATACATGGGAGTTCAAAAGCCAATTTTGATCATATATGATACTTACATCATGTTATAACTTACTTTTACATATCTAGCATCGGCGTAAAATGTTGTATATATCACTTAACATAAAATATTTTTAAAATTAACAACGTAAATTGTTGTATAGGATCAATACCACATTTTAAATGGTTATCATGTCAGTTAAAGATAAGATTGAACGGAATAGTAATTACTAGAATATTAAATTAGCGACATAAAAATTGCATGAGAGGTGCGACCGGCAGCAAATTCCAGCGTAATCTGTGATATATGTCACATACAACAGGCGTGCGTGCGCTTTTCCCCGTTGTAAACCACTGCAAGTAATAAATACTACAGTCTACTCCGGAATCGTTCGAAACATACAACATTATACGTTTCAAAAGTACCTTAAATAATAGGTTTTTTGGACTTTTTGTTTTTTTGTAGGATAGTTTACATAAAATTAGACACTTTTACATAAAAAACCCAAAATCGCCATTTTGTGGGTTACAACAACTTACGTGGGAGGCATCGATATACTCGAAGCAGCAATGATGGTAAAAAGCGATATAGGTAGCTATGAAACATTAAGAAGTGCGAGACACAAAACTAAAATAAGAGGCTTTATATGTAGAACTGTAAAATATAAATCAAGTGTTTTTGGGTTGGGAATAAAAATTTATAATAAACTCCCAATTTGTATTAAAAATATCCCGTCCTTAAATGTATTCAAGTCCAGGCTCAAAGAGTTTCTTTTAAGTAAAGCATACTATTCAATTGATGAATTTCTGCATGACCGAGATATTGTTTAGATATACCTATATAATGAAATGTTATTATTGTGACTGATAAATGATTATTATGAATCCAAATAATTTGACTAGATTTAAGTAAAACAATGACATATTATATTTAGATAGAAACTGACATATAAATAATATTGTTACTAATAATTTATTTTATATTTATTGACATTTAAAATATTATGTAACCAGCGTAGTTGTAATGTATTTTTTATTAATTGACATATTGTAACTGGTGTAATTATGAAGGGATATGTTTTTTTTTTTTCAATGAAATTTTGACATATTGTACACCTCATCGGTATGTTACAGTGAGCTATAACAAATAATTATAAGAACTAATCATACACCTGTAATAAACAATAAATGAATTTGAATTTGAAAAAAAAAAAAACTTTCTTCAACAAAAACCCATAAAATCAATTATGCTCAAGTAAAAAGGTCCCTCGCATAAATTTCAATAATGGACCTAGAACACTTCCTTGAGCAAGCCCGACCGATGACACCTGTGTCCGTGAGAACTTAGGAGCGGTAAACTCGGTAAAACGCGGTAAAAGTGCTGTAATGAGTCCGTGGAATAATTTAGAAGGAGCTGAGTACGTTAATAATGTGTTCTGGAACAAAGTATGGCAGAAAGTGGGTGTGTGATAGTGCCAAACGTTTTTAATACAAACGACATTGATGTTTTGATATGTTCAACAACGAAAATATATTACTTCTATCACTAAACAAATTAGTATACGAACAAATCTCAAGGGAAGTTTCTTGTTAGCAGCATTTTACTGAAAACCATCATATTAAGAATTGTTCCCATTGTCTTCCTAACATAAAAATATAGACTGTTACATTTGAACACCCTATTCTCAATATAATATCTCCGTTTTAAATCAGAACTCTATCATGTGTTTTGGTTGGCATCTTAATATATCTCAACTACTTGATAACACAAAACAATTAAGACCAAGTCCATATCGATTAATTTGACCACGTCAACATGCTAATAAGTTAATAGGTTAACCAATGGGGTGGAAACACGTGTTAACAGGTGTCGCCCGCATGGGAACCAAATAATAAAACGGACGAACGGACTCACTAAGACGTTGGAATATCTTGTGTTATTGGTGTGTAGTAGTTGCCAAGTCTATTAGTACTAATAATAGTTAATAATAGTATTAATAAGTATGTCTTACATATCCATTTTATTCGTGTGTTTAGAAGCTTTATTATGTTAGTAACTGAAATGTCAAAGTTTTTGGGTATAATCCCTAGTAAATACAATTGTAAATTATGGTTTCAACATGTTTATTATCTTTAAATAGAGTTGATCTTTAAACCAAAACTGATGAATTGTATTCTAGTTGTTTTTAGATAGGTCGATAGTTACTGATAATGTAGTAGTTCTTAGCCTGACCTGGTAGTCCCGGGTAATGAAACACGTAAATAAACCAATGATATTAAAATAATTGTGTAAATAAACGTCGAAACTAATAACTTACCTGCAATTGTGGATTATTGACTACCACAAACCCGACGAGAACGATCAGGTCCAACACCATGGTCTCGGAAAGGGTCTGGTCGAGGCGCTGGTTACTCAGACCTAATGACAAATTAAAAAAAATATCTAAACAAAGAACACATTGGACAGAAACTTCTACGTGATAGTTTAAAAAATGGTGACGAAAGTACATTAAATTCAAAGATTATGCAGTTCGTATCATCTTGCCTCTATTATAACTATATTTTATTCAGAATTTCTGACTATATTATGGCCTATGGATAATGATTGTGAAGGCATGGTCATTATCCATATACCATATTTTATGTTGCAATCTAACAAGATGCGTTGCAGATATAACTATTTAAATCTGCTAAACTATATATTATCTTTTTTGAATTTAAGCATATTGCGTTTGTCTCACACGTATCTATATGAAGCAAACTTATCTAAAAAATAACAGAAGCGTTGCTTTAATCGAAACTACATCTACTTCAGTAACTTTTTTTGCACCTAACCTAAATTAGCCTATTTAGGTTGAAAACGATTTTACTATATAATTTTGCAGTTTACTTACGCAAAATAGTAGTCCTCGGTGCTTCCTTATCATTGGGGGCATGTTGAGAAAGTAGCCTAGCGACCGCTGCTCTGAACTCCAGCGGCCAACCTCCTTCGCCAAAGGCATCCTGTTGACAAAGAAAATATAATATTAAAACTTTTTTTTATTATTGATAGGCACAACCTTGACTGTCTAACTTGTTGGTAATAAAATTATGTGGTCAACGACGGAGCTCACTAGTCAAAAAATAGCCCACTTTTGACTTTAAGGACTATAAGTTGAAGCTATAAGGAAACACATACTCCGGCAGGGAATTCCACTCCTTAGTGTACGCACAGTGAATGTGTTCCCAAAACGTTTTCTGCGTGTGGCTGGGTTGTCCACTATTTACCAGGGGGGTATCATCGCACTTCTAGTAATTTAATTATAGAACGTACTTGGCGGAATATTAAGGAAAGCAACTACTTGTAACATTGTAGAGATATCAAGAATAACAGTAGCCTATATAGTAGGGTCTGATTTTCCAATACAAAGGAAAATCTTGTAGAGGATATAAGTGGCGAAAAACGTTAATAATATATATAGGATATACGATCAAACTATTTCTTACTCTGTACGAGTATAACAATGTGTACAGATATACCTGTTTTTCAAGCTATCACTCATGACCGCATACAATATCATCTTAAGTTGTGTGCTAAAACAGATGCGACATGCTTTAAAGTTTAATACCTCATATCATAACCTGTTTCACCATGAGCAAATGGGGTTATAGAAAGACTTAAACATAATTTATTCAGCACACAATGCACTTGAAGCAAACTTACAATCTAACTATCCCCTAAACATCAAATACACAGATAGCGTGCCTTAAGCCAAAAACAAACCCGTGAACCATGACTAAAAGACCCAAGTTAAACGAGGTATGACCCTTGGAGCAGCCAGCGTAGAATCCGTGCGGTAAGTGCAGAGGTCACGCGACCACTGATTGAGTTACAAGTCTTGCCAGATGTGCTCTGGACACGCTAGAAACAAGTTTGAGGGTACATAATGAAAAGAGTGGTCAGACTGAGATTGGGTAGGAAGTTGTAAGTGAATCTGGTGGAGACGTGATCGAGGTGAGCTGGCTTTGGAATACTAATGGCGGCTCCAGATTAGTGGCGTGAAGAATCGTAAACAGGCGTGAATTTAGACGAATTTTGCGGACTCATCGGAATTCACGACAGTAATGTGGAAAAAACCATTGAATATTTCACGCTTTTATTTTTCACCCTTTTTTTTACATGCTTGCCCAGTATTGACAAGCCTCGGCCAATCGCCATTGTGTAGCCATTGTATAAATGGGGAAATCCCGTAAACACAATGGCGATTGGCCGAGTTTAGGCCAACATGTAAACGAGGCATTAGAAGGTTACGCTGTTCTTTCTAGACATAAATACCTATGCCAGGCTATTCTGAAAGTTTTGCGAAAAAAAGTATTTATGTATAAAGCATTGGCCACTTGTAATTATTTTGAAAACTTTGGTAATTTAAAAGTAAAGTAATACCATTGTTCGAATTTAGAATTTCCCTGCACAATTTTTCGAGCCAAATCAAATTTCGAAGGGATTTAAATATATATTTTTAATTTCAACTCAATAACTCCACGCGTTCTCGAAATAAAGGGTTTTGACTGACAGACAGACTGCCAAAAATTAATCCTTAAAAGGGTGCCGTTATTCTTTTTGAGGCACGGACCCCTAAAAATACAGACAAACAGTTAAACAAGTTAGAATTTATTGAAAGGTGGAAAGTATATTCACGGGAGCGGAGCTGTATGTGGCAGCTAGTACTATTGTAGAGAGCCTAGTGTGGGTTTGTTTTACGCTAACGTGACTGACGCATTTATGACGTTCAGCACTTCGATTGGCCCGCTAAAAGCTCTTTAACCAATCAGAGAGCCAAATGCGCTAAATGTTTCGATCGCGATAAGAAGAATAGATAACGAACACTCCCTTTATAAAATTAAGACATCTACATTAAAAAACAAATACGTTTATTTTCAAAACACACAAAAACCGCAAATAATCATCAAAACCGTAAAAATAGAGCCCATGTGCGTGATAAACTAATAATGATGTTTATCTAGAACCATAGCATCACAAACAGCGGTCCCTGGGCTCGTGCGGACATCAAAGTTGTGCGTCCCACGGGACGAGGGGGGCAGAGTGGATTGAAAAGAGAGAGTTAATTAATAAATCAGTAATGCTATGTGGGCTAGTAAGAATGAGGAGGCGTTATATCTGTACTTACAATAATCTACTATAGATTTGTACATGTAAATATAAATACATCATCATCATCATCATCAGCCTTTTTTAATGTTCCCACTGCAGGGACACAGACCTCCTCTCTCCAGGAGAGGGAATGGGCCATAATCCACCACGCGGGCCCAGTGCGGATTGGTAATAAAATAAATATATAAATAAATAAATACATAGTATAAAACAAAGTCCGCTTTCCCTATGTATGCTTATATCTTTAAAAGTACGCAGATTTTGATGCAGTTTTTTTTAATAGATAGAGTGATTTAAGAGGAAGGTTTATGCGTATAATACATGCATAATATATTCAATATCAGTACGCGTGCAACACTGGGCGGGTAGCTAGTTATATATATAGATATAAAAGGAGAAACTGACTGACATATCAACGCAGAGCCGAAACTACTGGGACTAGTAGATTGAAATTTTGAACAGGGCTTCCTTTTATGACGTAGGCGCACACTAAGAATGGATTTTCCAAGATTTACCCCCTATAGGGGTGAAACGCGTATCCAAAGTTTGTGCGAAAACCTATTTTCACGCGGGCGAAGCCGCTGGCAGAAAGCTAGTCTACTATAGATCTGCACACGTAAATATAAATTAAAGTGACTTTAACAGTATATTTTTACTTAATTCATATAAAACAAAATAAACTACAAAACAGCTGGACTAATTTTGTCGGGATTTTTACTGGTTAGCTAATGTTATATACTTAGAGTAACTTCATAGTCAGTCCTAAAGACGGCATCTGGGGCCCGGTCCGGCTACTGAAAATGAGGGCTAAGAAGGAATGGGGTGAGTTGTTTAGTCAGTAAGAGTCTGACACTGTTTCCCGCCCCACTCTAGGGCGGGATTCGTCATTAGATGATTTACCCTACCATTAAAAAAAAAGTCTTAAAGACGGCCTATTTTACACTTATTTTTTAAAAATGTTTGTCCTACACATATAAATAATATCTTATTTGGTTTGTAAAGTACATAGCCAGTGCCATGATTCACTGGGTAGTGTATACAGTAGTACCTACAAAACATGTACAACACTTTTCACGACAGTCCCATTTTTTCTAATTGCTATAAACTAGTCCTTGACTGCGATCCCACCTGATGGTAAGCAGTGATGCATTCAGTGATGATGAGGCGCACTAGTTTATTAAGAGCCTATTCACTCTAGCTTTTAAGACACCTAAATTATAATCATTATACAACAAATCAATATACAACTTTAGATGCCGTCTTGGTGAGATGAACACCGAGTTTCCTAGCAGCTACCTTGGCTTTGGATTCATTGAACCGCGCAAAAGTTGTTAACATATTACATGTTCTTTTAGAACGAATTTTGTATTAGCCTACATGCGATTTTTGCATAAAATAAACATATCGAGAACAAGACGGAAACTGCGAAAAACCTGACCCAATATAATACACTAGCTTTTACCCGCGGCTTCGCCCGCGTGGTTTTGGGGTTGGGGTTTCCGGGATAAAAAGTAGCCTATGTCCTATTCCGTCCAGCCGTTTTGGCTTGATTGAGTAGCAAACATCCAAAGATCGTAACTTTCGCAATTTATAATATTAGTAAGATAAAAATTAAAAAAAATCACATCTGTAGGCGCGGCACCTAATCCATTACCAGTCGGCAGGGTATCGATTACCCGGCTTCACCTCGAGGGACCGGCCATTAGCTCGCCAGCACTGGATGGCTATATAAACAGTCGTACCTACGCTACGCTTTTACCGGAGGGTCGGGTTTCCAGACCATTGTTGGGGGTCGGACTATGGAAATATATGTTTGTAAGTTTTGGCAAGATGATTTTGTTTATGTTTGTCTGATGCGAAATTAGTGGTAGGAGGGAGGAAACGCATGTTACTAAAAGAGCTATAAGTCTAGATTGCCAAAGCTATCGTCGCTTAAGGTGTGCCTTCCCTTCTACGTCGAGTATGGTTTAAAAGCTTGTTGCTTCACCTAAAGCAATCCAATGTGATGTTGATACAAAAGTAATGCCAAAAACGAGAGATAACACCTGAAAAGTCTGTTGGAATTCAGTAATGTTTCACAAAACTTGTTCCAGGAATTAGGTGTTTCTATTAAACCCTTAAAGATTTTTGGAAAAAAATGACAACATTTAGAATCTCGATTAAACTGGAGCATTTAATCGTGTTTCTAAATGTTGGCTTCTATAGAAGTACTTTTTAATATTTTTAATATAGGAGGACATTATGGAGAGTCAAAGTTGACGTAAAATAGCCAATTTTCAGAGGTCTTTACTGGATTACTCTAACAAAAATTTACGTTTCGATTTCCATAGAAGCCTAGATAATATCCACAAGATATCTGTGTATCCAAAATATCTGAAGAAAGATGTGTAATAACATCATAATCACGTAAGAGCGGTTGTAGGAAAATGTACGTCGGGTTGGCCGCTCTTAAGTTGTAAGACCACGAAAGGCAAATTCAGGCACTTTTCAGGAAAGCAATAAACTGTTTACAAAAACCATGCAATGTCGACACTTGAAAGGCAAAAATATCTAAGCAACATTGAGTAAAGTTTACGGTAGAGTGATTTGAAATTAAAATGTTTACAATAATATTGTTGAAAATGTTGAAGAAGTCGGATTTATATATTATTAACATTATAGTAATACTATCCAAATCTGTTTTTTTTTTAAATATTTTTTAACTTTTTTTCTAAATATTTTAAAGACAAATCACTCTTCTGAAAAGTTTCTCTCAATGTCGCTTAGATATTTTTGCCTTTCAAAGGTCAACATAATATCTAAATTTTTTAATTTAAGAAAAATGTTTTCGATATTAGGTTAATCCGATTATCTACTCGTACTATTGTAAGATTTTTAACAACCAGCAATTAAATTCAGCAATAATACGCGCACACCCATCTCACTGGCACAATTTCAAGTGATTACGTAGCCAGAGCGACACGTGGCCTCGTAACGAGCGCACTCGCACAAATGAGGGTAGCACTAAATGTTTATTTTGAGGGTATCACTTGTGTAAACTAAAGTATCATCGTTTTCCCTGAAGGGGTAGCGCTGAGTTGGCGAAAATTGTGGTTGTTTATAAAGCGGCAAAGAAAATAAATGTAGCAAGTTTTTTTTTCTATAGATTAGATACCTATTGTTTTCTTTATACATGCCTTCACTACATAACAAAGTCGCTTCCTGCTGTCTGTACCTTTGCATTCTTAGATCTTTAAAACTTTGCAACGGATTATGATGCGGTTTTTTTTCTAATAGTCTATCTATTAGAAAAAAAACCGCATCATGATCCGTGATTCAAGAGGAAGGTTTATAATGTAGAATACGTGCAAAGCTGGTGCAGGTTGCTAGCAAGGACCATACAACCCCGAATATAAGTTAATTCTTTCGAAAGGGTTACAGCATGTACGCCTACAGCAACGGAAAATGTTACCTCTTGGAAGTGTTAGCCCGTTCATAACCCTAACGTTAGGGTAACCCTTTCAATAAGTTAACTAGTACAAGATGTTACCGGTTCTTCTATGATTTACAATTGAAGCGATAACCCCTTTGAAAGGGTTTGTCAGGGTAATCAAAGGGTTTTAAATCAAATAATTTTAAATTACGTTGAAGTAGAAGAATAGGTTTTGTCCTTGAAAGTTAGGAATCATATAAAATTGTTCATTCGTGTTTCTTGCTTGGTTTGATAGGACGGTGGTATTTTTACCCGCCTTCAAAAAAGGAGGAGGTTCTTCAATTCCAATTCAAAACATTTGGTGATTTTGGTATTTTCATCTAGAACTTTAGCACTTAAAGTAAAAAAAAAAACATTTGATGAAGTGGAACTGATGAAGAAGACCAGAAATGGTCAATTGAACATTATACTCATAGATATCACAAAAACGTTACAATACAAATAAATAAATGGTTATGAGTAGTTATGTTGAAAAAGGTATCATCGAAGTGACCTGATGATGATGATGGAACCTGAAGATAGGCACCGGAACTCCGTAATTAATCAATGTCAAATCCTACTAGCCGTGTTTGGGCTCATTAAATTTGTCATGAGATGATGATGATCATCTTGATGGAGTCGTAAGGTAGAAGGGAGACATAAAGACGTCATAATGAAACTATGTATCCTACCAGCTGCCACGACAAGTCGAGGCATGGCGGACAGAGCTCCAGCAGAATCTCATGGCGAAATGGCGACAGCGACTGTCGCAATCCAGCGCTGGGCACACCATGATCTCGGCTGTAAGTCCCCTCTTTGAGGCGTGGCTGGAAAGAACCTCACGGCGTCCTCACCATCCACATGACGCTGGTTCTCACCGGACATGATAAGATCGGGAGGTTCCTGCACCGCATTCGTGAGGAAGCAATGCCCGGGTGTCGCCACTGTGTGGCCCGCCCGGAGGACACGGTGCGCGGTGGAGCACACGCTTGAAGTGTGCCCCGCTTAGAAAGAGCATTGCCGTGTCCTCGTGGGGGAGATATGCGGCGGAGACCTCTTGCGCCGGGGTTCAGGCCATGGTCCGCAGCGAGGAGGAGTGGCAGGCGGTCGCCTCCTCCTGCAAAGCAATAATGCTAGCCAAGGAGGAGGCTGATCGCATAAGGCAAAGACAACGGTGCTCTTGCCGTAGCCGTCGCTGCAGCAATTCGGTTCCCGATTTCCGGCCACCGTATGCGCGGGCTTGCGGTCGGCGAGCAATTGGTAGCCCGCCATGCCATCCAGTCGTCTATAACTGTCCGGACCAAGTCCAAGCGTTGACGATGCGCACTTTTCCAGCGCGCCTCAAGGAGTTGTCAGCAAACTGTAGGGGCCCAGCAAGGTCGAAACCTCCTGGGACCAAGGGTTGATGCGAAAGCGTGTTACCAGGGCCCTGGGGTCAAGGCAAGGAAGGAACGGGGTAGGTTGTTTAGTCAGTAAGAGTCTGACAAATATCTCGCTCCGCCCAAGAAGGGGATTCGTGATTGGATGATTTTTACTAGAGATGCGCCGAATAGTTCGTTTTATATTCAGTGTATTCGGCAGATTTTGAGATATTAGGTTAGGCCGAATAATTCGGTTGAAATACTGAATATATTCGGTTTAATAGATCATTATAAATCAGTCTTTAGGGCAAAATAAAGTAACGTATCTACGTTTTGCACTTGTATCTTTAATAATCCACTTTATAAGAAATTAATACTGCAATGTTGATTGCACAGTTGAAATCGATGATGACCCAGCCAGGTGCGGAAACCATATTCCCTGTGCTAATACTACTAGACGATGGTTAAAATGACTTTCATGCTTCAGCATTATACGATTATTCATTCATAGCACTTGAACAAGTCTTTGCCTATTGGGCAGAGCCAGCTCACAAAACTGAAGACTACAGATGGCAGAGTCATACCCACCAAATCGGAGCCTCTGGCTAGATCAAGGCTTTTTATGAATAGTTGTATATGTCAGTTACCAAACCTATTGTGAATTTAGCAAACGACCCGAGAGCTAGTTTACCCCGACACTATATCGAAAATATCCTGGACGTCAGCCTGTACGAGTATAGGAAGGCTCTGACGCAAATTAAAAACAACACATCGCCCGGTGATTACGGAATTACGGCCGAACTGCGTAGTTCCAGAGGAAAACCAATCAAAGAGCTGCTCAAGTTGTTTTCCAGAGTCATCCCGAAATGTCTCGCTCACAGGATTGGCGACGTCCAGCCTCCCGAATAAGCCGGATTTTAAAAAGGGTCCAGTACCATGTATCACATTAATAAGCTACGGCCTGCCGTATAACCTGTTTTACAGAAGACCGAGGAGTATAATCTGCCTCTCTACTTAGCGTTTGTGGACTACAACAAAATCTTTGATTCGAGGCCTCATTTGTCCGAAACTGTTTACAGCAGGTTGTGGATTGCACATTAACGTCAATGGCGAGTGCATCATTCGCCTTCAGTTTGCCGATGATATAGTAGTCATGACTGGGTTTACGGAAAAGGTCAGCACAATGCTCAGTGACCTCGCTAGTTAGAGCTACTGAAAGGGTGGGTCTTAAAATGATCATGGACAAAACCAAAGTCATGATAAACACCTATGTAGAACCCACTCCTATCAAAATCGGAGACTCCACTCGAGGTTGTGAAAGATTACGTTTACCTCGGACAGTCAATCCAGTTGGGTAGATCTAATTTCGAGAAAGAGGTATGCTGCGCGGTGTCTTGTCGTCCAACATACCACGTCTCAAGACGAAAGTCTATGTAGTACCAGTGTGTATAGCCAGTGATGATATTTGGCTCCGAAACGTGGTCGCTCACTGTAGGCCTCTTTAGAAGGTTTAATTAAAGTCACGCGAAAGTGAATGAAAAGGACTAAGCTCGGAGTTTCTTTGTGTGATCGTATTAGAAATCAAGATAGCTCGAAGAATCGTCAAACTTAAGTGGCAGTGTACAAGGTGGACCGATGACATGACAAGGGTTGGAGAATGCACAGGACCGTTAATTGTGATGACACTTAAGGGAGGCCAATGTCCAACAGTGGACGTCTTTCGAATGAAATGATGATGATGACTTGAAGAAGTTTCCTTCCACCTAGCGCCTCCACGAGAAAACGCTGCGTTGCACATCGTACATCATTTTTATTATAATTTTTTATTTCTTTGAAGATCTCCCACAAACGCGATTTTGTTCGATTCTTAGCATCTTTCAAAACCAAGACAGCAAAATTCAAGAACTGCACTAAAATTTGGCATCCATATTGTGTTTTCGTACGCAATGACAGTTTCGGGGTGCAGCTAGAAACGGAGGCAAGGTATGACTCACTCCTTGCGGCACTTGAAAAAGTGAGTAGAGAGTAGAAGAGTACCCGGAAAATAAGTTGGACCCGTTGCCATTGTTACGCTTCGATTGAGATTCCAAAATGTGTTACTCATTATTGACCGTCAAGATGGTTCAACTTGTAGGTATGCCGCATATTCTGTAAACTTGTTTGCACGGCAAAACTGTAGATTGGGTTACCGAATTATTCGGCGGTATACCTATTCGGTTTGGTACGAACTTAACCCAATATTATTCGGTTATTCGGTTGAACCACTATTCGGCGCATCTCTAATTTTCACCTACTATTATACAAAAAAAAACAATGTTTGGGTTTATTGAAATTGTCATGAGGAATAGCACTCTGGTTATAGGTGTATCGCAACAAAAAAGGGTGAAATAAAAAACTTTTTACAAAAAAATATAGGTACCGACTTCACTAAAAATATGAAAATAACTTCAATTTCGGAAGAATACTGAGAAATACTCGTATACGATTTCATATGAATCAATCCCGACTATTCCAGAAAAAACATACATTTAACTTTAAAATCACTGCAATAATGACCATAATCGTATGTGTATTGTCTGTGGAGTCGCTAGGTCCTAGACTGCGTGTTGCGACTTGACGCGTACACCCGCCGAATGCATGCAGTTTTGTACTTTAAAGTAAGGTACGAGAAATAAAATTACAATATTGGTAGTTCGAATGGGTAACTCTGTTATAGTCGTTGAAGGGGTAACCCATTGAAAACGTCTTACTATTAAAAAGTATAACCACCAAGAATGGGTTATTAAATATACGGGTAAACAAATCGAAGGGGTTTGGAAGAGGTTATCCACTGATGAGGGTTTTCATAAAAGATGGTAATCAATATGAAATGGGTTTTAAAACAACACTTTGTCAAAACCCTATCAAAAACCCGTTCAATGGGTAACCAAAATGGTCCCTGGTTGCTAGTTTGGTATAAAACAAAATTGTTGTTCCCGTTTATTAGATAAATCCTCTTTAACTCTTAAGCCCCAAGCGAACGCCGGCGTTCGTAAACCTATTCTACTTCTATTATGTCTCTAATTATGGTATTCGATACAATTATTACAAATATAACTATTAGTTGTTTGGTATACACATAAACAAGGAAAGACCTTCTTCGTCTTCCAATCTACGACACAATACAATTATTCCCCTCTGTCTAGGATGACCGAAAATCAGCTACGCTTTCAATGTCGACCACCATGTTAGTTCAACTTGTGTGACGAGGTTTATAACACCTTTTCGGGTCACAATCGAAGTGGGGCGCTGCGCGAAACCATCGCAGATGATTCAACTTTTTTGTTGCGTTCTATACAAAATTCTTCAAAACTTGGAACCACAAATCCTACTTTCACGCGGGCGAAGCCGCTGGCAAAAGGAGGAAGCCCCGAAGCCTGCTAGGTCCGATTTCTGAAAGGAAGGTCCGACCGAAAACTAAAGAAGGAAAGAGGTGGGTCGTTTAATCAGTAAGAGTCTGACACCGTTTCCCACTCCACCTAAGACCGTCATTCTCCATCAGATGATTTTCGCACCATAAAAAAGGAGGAAGCTAATCTTTCACATTCAGCGTGCTTCTATTCAATACTTTGTTGACAAGTTTTTTTTTATTGCAATAAACTAGTGCTTAACTGCGATCCCATCTGATGGTAAGCAGTGATACAATCGTTAATGGTGAGGCGCACTAGTTTATTAAGAGCCTATTCACTCTTCTAAGTTTCACATAGAGATAACTCTACATTACGAGGACCTAATTAAAAACAAACATGAGCTCGCTAAGCTTCCTTGAAGAGCATCTTTAAACACGAGGCGAAGTTTATTGACAGCGGAGACTGCAGCGTAAACAATTACTATAGTAATGCAAGTCAAACAATTTGTTTAAACTATTGTCGGGGGACCGGAGGGTTCTTGCACGTGGCGGGGAATGTACAAGAGTTTATAGGGAAGATGATGTATAGTTCGTTTTTTAATCCTAGACTACGATTTGACAACTTAAAATGTCAAACTCCAGAAAATTGGGAACATATTTATAGAGTGTGACATTCTGAGTTGTCAAATCGTAGTCTAGAATTAAAAAACGAATTATAGTATGTTATGATTTTGTATGGTTCATCATTTCAGCCGAAAGTCGTCCACTGCTGGACATAGGCCAACCCCAATTGTCACCATAATGAACGATCCTGCGCATCTCGCAACCACCGGATACCCGCAACCCTTGCCAGGTCATCAGTCCATCTAGTTGGAGGCCTTTCAACACTGCGTCTTCCAGTACACACTCTAGAATCTTTCGACTCCAACGGCCATCCGTTCTGCAAGCAATGTACCCTGCCCATTGCCACTTGAGTTTGGCGATTCTTTGGGCTATGTCAGCAACCTTGGTTTTCTTGCGGATATTTTCATTTCCGATAGATTAGGCAAAAGAAAACTCCGAGCATAGCCTTTTCCATTGCCTCATGTTATTATCGCCTCCTTCTGCGAAGCAGTAATGCTAGCAAAGGAGGAGGCCAACCGTACAAGACAACGGAGCTCACGCTCCAGACGTGGCCGCGATTCCGATCGCGAAAATACTACCGTAGGCGCGGGCTTGCGGACAGTGAGCAATGAGAGCTCGCCATCCGGTTGTCTGGTAACAGTAACAACTTTGTATGTAAGTAAATGACGCGCGGCCGCAGCGCGGTTGCAGCACGACAGTTGCACGTCTTTATTTATATAGAATAATAAAGCAGCGCTGCAAACGCGCTGTTAGCGCGCGGCACGCTGCGGCTAATTTGAAGGCACCCTTAGGATTAATAACCGTCATGCACGCAGACGACGCCACGAACAAAAGCCACTTTCATATAAATACGCCATCCATCTTGCAACTTCAGATGATGAAATTGTAAGCGAAATATCTATAGTGACAGTATCAATAGATAGCGACAATTAGCTAAATGGCTGGCGACGTGTGTCCTATCACCGCTGTCCCGTCACCACTGTCCCGTCCTGTCACGACGCGTGACCACCGATGTTTATAGTAGCGGGACACAGACAATAGAGACACGCGACTTCGCGATTATCTGTGAAGGGGTTTAGCATTAGCCGTATTAGAGCTTATTTACTCGTGGTTTCAAATTACATATTATTTACCGTAATACCAATATTAATTTTGGTTTTTATAGTTTAATTAAAATAAAATAGACACGGCGCATTACTTTGTACCAGCCAGGCGCATTAATTTATTTCATCACCACTGATCTCAAAACGGTGAAGGAAAAAATCGTGAGGAAACCGGCATGGCCTAGAACCAAAAATTCGAAGCCATGTGACATCCACTTTTACGGGCCATTCCCTGTCCTAGAGAGAAGTCCTGAGTTCCAGCAGTGGGTACATTAAAAAAAAGGCTGATGATGATTATGAGGAGGTCTAGAACCTTATCCCAGTGACAATATTTTTTTATTTTTTATTAAGTCTTGCCCCATAATTAGATTTACTTTCTCGTTCCATTCACAAACACTGACGCTCAGAAACAGAAGAGCCTGGACCCATGATCTGTATGCACTACAAAATTTTAGTTCCGAAAAACGAACCAACCACACTCACTGCAGCAGCTAATAACTGCGCCAACCAAAAATAGAGAAATACAGGCTGTATTAAAAGACTAAAACGATCTTCTGGCATATCTATATATTGCTTTTTTTATGGTGGGAAAAATCATTTAATGACAAATCCCGCCCTTGGTCGGGTGGAGAGGGAAATAATGTCAGGCTCTTACTGACTAAACGACTCGCCCCATATCTTTTTAGCCTTCATACCTGGGTCGGAACTTCCTTTCACAGGCTTTGACCCTGATCCATAAATTGCTTCTCAGTTTTACCGATTATATCAAGGAAAATACACTTAATCCGAAGACCGACAAATATGAAGAGAACGTCTACTATGATCTGGTGACAGGATAAGCTTTTATCTATACTAACATTATAAAGCTGAAGAGTTTGTTTGTTTGTATTTTGAACGCGCTAATCTCAGGAATTACTGGACCGATTTGAAAAATTCTTTCTCTATTAGATAGCCCATTTATCGAGGAAGGTTATAGGTTCTATAACATTACGCTACAACCTACGGGAACAGAGTAGTAACTAAAGACGCGGGTGAAACCGCGTGGGAAAGCTAGTTCTCCATACAAGTTGATACGATTGAACGTTTACGTAAACGCGATCGAGTACGTTAAACCTCGTATCAGCCGCCCTGTTCTTTACAAAATAGAAACTTCAAGTTCCAACAAATCAAAGAGCCATTCATTTCCAAATCACCTCTCACAAGTCACGAGCTCCACAAAGCAAACTAACAGTACCTATAAAAAGGCGGTCCGCCAACAAATGAGAGGAGACCATAGAGCAAGGAAACTACTAGAGATGCCAAAACCGAATAAATACGTGTGCTAAGAAGTAGCCCAGCAGAGTCGAAGCCAGGGTTGATACGAAAGTGAAATAACAGGGCCCTGAAAATAAAGCAAAGATGGAACGGGGTAGTTCGTTAAGTCAGTAAAAGTCTGACACTACTCTTTGGATGATTTTTCCCACCATAAAAAAGGGAGCTAAGAAAGAGTTTGAACTGTGACTATGAAGGACTGATTCATAATTGTTTAATTTTTTTTTTTTTTATATTCAGATTTATTTAATCATTGTAAAACATAGGTACATTACAAGTTCTTATAGGACGTACAACGTATACAATACAATAGAATTATTTAAAAATGTAGAAATTTTTGCAATATAATTAAAACATTTTTTTTTTTTTTTGTGAATAAATCTACTGTGTATGGACGCATGCCATCATGCGTATTCGACATTATACGCTTGGTGTACGCCTGCGTGAAGCTTGCATTGAAAACTATAAAACACTGTTGATGAAGCTGACGATGTTGTTTCATAGTTCTGTATGTTTATCAGTTGTCTAGTACTCATAACACAAGCTCTGCTTAGCTTGAAACTAGACGGCGCGGCGTTGTGTGATAGCTGTCGAATATTATTATTATTATATTATGGTACGCAAGCGTCACAAAGGCGTCCACCAAGCGTATAATGACCAATACGTATTGGTCTATGAAGCTACGCGTCCATGGAAAGTAGGCCGTCACATCAATGCCACCTCTAACAATTGCTACCAAGGCAGTTCCGTACTCTATGGCAAAGGTAATAAAATATTCCGAGCGCATCTGTTAGAAAGCATATTTGTTCGGTCCTTAATTAACTGGAGTATCATTGCGGTGTTTGCTGAGCATACAGGGTAAACGACGAGTGCGGCGTGCGGTAGCCGTGCGAGCTACGATCTGCTGCGGATCGGACAGGGGATTGCGGATCGGCTACCAGCCGCTGTCTCTTGCGAAATCAATGTTCTTTTGCCTCAGATAGATTACAAAAACATCAAGAGCTGAGAGAATTTGTCATAGTATAGTTATTTCCTTTTTCTTTCTTTTTTTTTATTCTTTTTTTTCTTCAGTTACTTACATAAGAGACGACACGTGCAGTGCATTTTTTCGGTGGGTAAAAGTCATACCATGGCATTCAACTATTAGATTCCCGCCCTTGGGTGGAGCAAGCAATGGTGTCAAAATCTGACTAAAAAAACCCACTCGTTCCTACGTTGCCTTTCATATCAAGACCGAGCCTTGTTTTCAGACGCAAGGGTTTGCGTCTGAAAACAAGGCTCACAGTAGACTTCGACCCCTCTGCAGGGTCCCTACAAACGACATAGTAAGAGAAGAAAGGAGACAATTAAGTATAAAAATATAACAATTTTTCACCCAGAAGTCACGCAACAAGACTCCACTCCTGAACTGTGATGCGTTTTATTTTAGTTATTTGTTAGATAAACAAACAAAAATACGTGAAGGTTTATCGTGGCCGTCATGTAAAGAATCAAAATACAGGACTCGAAGAACCGATTTCAAAAATATTACTAAGTTGTAAGAAATAAAAAGTAACTGAAACCTATCACTTTAAGTAGACTGATGCGGTTCTTAAGGTTACATTTAATTTTATGACTGAACTAAAATAAATAGCTCTTTATAAAACATCTTTTACAATTTTCAAAATGTCTAAAAATACACCACACTGAATTACACAAAAAAATTAATAAAGAAGAACCTCAATAGATGGGCCAACAGTTTCACCGCGAGATATTTGCAAACAAACCTATCATTTATTTCGAGAAAAAAAATTGTTCAAATACCTATCTCAAAAACAGCTAAATCGACCTTTTCTATTTGCAGAAGTTATTAAATTATAAAACATTATTTTTTTCTCGAAATTAAGGATACATCCAACAATAGACATCTTTCGGTTGAAATGACGATGATGAAGGATAGATTTGCAAATATTTCACAGAGAAACTGTTGGCAAATCTATTAAGGTTCTTCGTTATTATTATTTTTTTTGTGTAATTCAATGTGGTGTATTGTGTGGTGTAATGACCCTGCAGAAGGGTCGAAGCCAACTAGGGCCAAGAGTCTGGGCCTCTGAAGACTCTGGCCCTGGTATATATGGCAACGTAGGAACGGGCTGGTTAGTTTAGTCAGTAAGAATCTAACACTTTTTCCCGCTCAGCCTAAGAGCGAGATTTATCATTGGACGATTTTTGCCCACCATGAATAAAAAAGTGACTTACTTCAAACTTTCCCATTATTTGTTGTCATTACTTTCTTCACATCAAACCGCCACATCCATCCTTCTACCTCCTTCACTCACTGGGCACACAAAGTACTCGTGGCATCGTTTCACGTTACCGCACTCGAGGCTACCGTCCTCTTGGCCGAGAGGAACGCATGCACTTTGATTTGGAGCCGCATCGCTTTGTTTGTACAGATATTCAGATGGGTGCTGATCTTTGTGAGTAATCTGTGTATATTGGAAGTGTGTCGTCATTTGTTTTGTTGAGTTAGTGAATGAGGGAATGTCATGGTTAGATCTTGAATGGTTTACAGATTCCAGAACTTATTGAAACCAACTATGATTTTGTTTTTGTTGTGGTGGATATTAAAATATTACTGATTAAAAAACCCACCCAGTTGCTTCTTGACCTTCCTTTCAGAAACTGGTCCATGGCCCCAGTAGGCTTCGGCCCTACTGGGCCCCTACGGATTGTTGACAAATTCTTGAGGCACGCGACAACAGTACGCACCGTCGACGACTTCGGCTCGATCCGGACGGTTACCGGACGGTCAGACGGCGAGCTACCCATTGCTCGCCATACGCAAGCCAGCGCTTACGGTAACTGGAACTTGGGATCGAAATTTCGACGGCGCCGGCAGCAGTTGCTTCATTTGTTAGCAATATAGTTTTCAGAAAAAGGCGACCATCTATGAGGCGAGACCGATGCCGCATAGGAAAAAATGCTCTTATTATTTTCACATCACAATCACAAACATCATCATCTGAATTTTGTGTTAACTCTAAGCACTTGCATATTTTTTGCATACCTATAAAATAAAGCTACTAACCTGGAAAGTCAATTTCTGCGGCAGGTCTATGATGCGAGCATACCGCATGCGGTGCTCACCGCAAGACACTATGAAGACTTTCTTACATAAAGGCAGATTTATATTGAGTAATTAACTGACGTCAGTCCTCTGACGAGTCAGTGCTGACCTGGCACTGCTATAGTGTAAATTGATTTCAAGTCAGTACAGTACTGTCACGTCAGTACTGACTTCAATATTCGCGCTGCAATATTTTCGGCGTCAGTCCACTGCTCCGCCACCCGCGCCAGCGCTACTGACAACGTGTAAATTGCCCAAGTCAGTTGCTGCCGCTCTGTTGTACGGTAACCATGATTCGTCGTACCGGATCACAAAATGACACGAAAATTGAGCGACACGGAAAACTTAAAACTTGTACAACTATACCGTGATAATTAATGCCTATGGGATTTCAAATCACAAAATTATAGAAATAAAGAAATGTGTGCAACAGCATTGCAGAATATTGCACAAAATTCTTTGATTCTTTGCTGTTTTTGAGAAATCATTTTTCCGCACTGACTTTACAAACGTATGTATACCAAAAGAAATATCCTCGACTACTGACTGCTTGTAAATAGTACGCGTCAATTTTCGGCGCCAGCACTGACGACAGCTACTGAATCAATGTAAATCTGCCTTAATAGACAACTGACCTGCACAATCATATGGTCGAGCTCAGCTAACGCCCGCAGCAGATGCGCCGTGCGGGCAGCCCGCACGAAGCCGCCGCTGTGCTCTAAGCCAGCGCCTTGTGCAAACAGCATGCAGAATTCTGCGCGGGAGCCTACGACGCCAGTGCCGAGAGCGCAACGGAGGTTTTGGATCGCGCATATGCGTTCCGAGCCCTGTCGGAAATGAAGTGGTTAGTGCTAAGTCAGTTGAAAGTTTGAGAGCAGTGGTGGCCGAGTGCTAGCGACCCGAATTACAAGCCGGAGTTCGACCCCAGCCAGGTGAATTATTTTGTGTAATTTATTTCATCACCAATACTCTCAAAACGGAGAAAGAAAACATCATGAGGAAACCGGCATGTCCTAGAACAAAAAATTCGAAGACATGTGACATCCATGAACCCGAACTGTGACCGCGTGGTAGATTACGGCCAGTTAAAATAATAATAAATTAAAATATTTAAAAATGTATAAAATATGTTTAAAAATTGAAATAAAGAATAATAATAATAAGCGTTTATTCACAAAAAAACGCTAGTTAGCTCTAGCAAGTTCCCTCTACAATTGAGGAGGCCTGTGTCCCAGCAGTGGGAACATTATAAGGCTGATGCTATGCTATGTAATTGACAGTTGGTTAAAAACAAGAACAGTCATTCTTCTTCTTAGCTCACCAAAATAAACTTTTTCATTTGTCTTTTCATATGGAAGTAAGATTTTTGTCTGCTTATCTTAAACTAGTGCGCCTTAGCATCAGGTAAGGTTTCAGTTAAGCTGAAGTTTATATCAAACAAAAAAAATTAAACATAGGTTGCAGAAATAAGGTCTTAAAAAAAAGCCAAAACTATCTTTTTATCTGTTCTCTTTCTGACTGATCTGATCTGATGACTTCTTTGCATCCGGTCAAACTGGGAGTCCATAGACTTTTAGAATCATATCAAATTGTTTGGTGCAACCAAATACCTCGTCAAGTATGTGGAGGTAAGATAGAACCTTCACAACCTAGTAACTGGGTATTATTCTACATGGTTTGTTTGATGATCCAAAAAAAAATAATCATTTATCAAGTCTAATCACGCTGACACAGAAAAATCTAGTTTATCATTTAATTTAATCAGTCTATATCTCGTTATAAACAGGCAGATATACTCACAGTATCAATCTCACAAGGATGGCAGAGGTCGGCGCAGACAGTCAGCAAAGTCTGGATGCTCTCCCGCGCAGTGCCGGCGTTCTCCGCTCGCGTTATACACCCGGTCAGGCAGAGGTAGCTGGAACAAAGAGATTTAGCTAAATATTTGCGGCACAATAAACTATCGTGGCAATGGGCAGGACACATTGCACGCAGAACGGAAGGCCGCTAGGGCCGAAAGGTTCTGGAGTGGCGACCGCGTACCGGAAGACGTAGCGTTGGAAGGCCTCCCACAAGGTGGACCGACGACATGGTCAGGGTTGCTGGAAGCACACAGGACCGGTCTTTGTGGCGGCGCTTGGAGGAGGCCTATGTCCAGCAGTGGACGGCTTTCGGCTGAAATGATGATGATGATGAAACTATCTAGACCAGTGCCGATAATTTTTGAAAGGGAATAAAATAATAGTAGGATGAAACTCATTGAAAAAGGAAGATAATAGAACAAAAATTAAAGGAAAAATAAATTACGGTCGATCTGAAGTCGGAATTATATTTAGACCGCGTTTGATAGCATTCGTTCTCTCTTCTCTCTTATAAATTCTGGTAAGAATTACATAGTATAAAACAAAGTTGTCTGACCCTATGTATGCTTAAATCTATAAAACTCTGCAACAGATTTTGATGCGGTTTTTTTAATAGATAAATCGATTCAATAGAAAGGTTTATGTGTGTAATACATCTACACTAATATAATAAAGAGGTAAAGTTTGTTTTTTCGTTTGTAGGAGGTAATCCCTGGAACTACTGGTCCGATTGGAAAAAATTTAGCAACATAAGACAGCTGCTTTACCTTTGAGTAACATAGGCTATATTTTATGTACGCGGGCGAAGCCGCTGACAAAAGCTAGTGCATAATATATTCAATATCAGTACCCGTGCGAAGCTGGGGAGGGTCGCTAGAAAAGTTATATATTAAATGCTTAACAATTTCCACCAACATACATAATCATGTACATCAATTTACATAGTCAACACAAAAGCAACAGAGCAAGCACACAGGTGGAGTGAATCCCGGTATTGAACACAAACACGCCGCGTTATGTGTCACAACAAAGCATTAGAGACACAATGTTTTGTTGGTCAAGCACAGCTTGCGGCGGTACATGGGTGTTGTTAGGAGACTCGCTGCTTTGTTTAGGGTGGCGTTGTATGTTTAATTAGTAAGCAAAACAAGATATACTCGTAGATTTACGGGTTTAGCACTTGTGATTTAATACTGTTTTTTTTTTTACAGGCGCAATTAAAACTTTATTTAGTTGTTGCTACATTCTGTTATTTTTTTAAAGCTATAACTGTCCCACTGCTGGGCAAAGGCCTCCCCCAAGGCCTTCCACTCCACTCGTAAGATGGGACCTTTACGACTAATTTACACACACAGATCAATTGCTAATATGATGGTTGTTGATGATTTTTTGAGGGTAAAACTGGGTTTTAAACCCACCAAGCATAGCATTTTTTTTTTAAATCTGCGAAAATTTTCAATGCGAATACAACCTTCGCTGGAGGTCGCCCTAGACAGAGAGGTTTGGGAGAAAAAGGGCTTAGTCCAGCAGTGGGACGTACAATAGGCTATTTAAAAAAAAAAACATCGTTCAAGCAATCAGTTGTATAAACGATGTTAGCATTGAAAATTTACGCAGATTAAAAAAAAAATATGCTTTATAACATTTTCAACCAATATTGGATACCAATTATCTCACGGCCGTAACCCTCCTCCCCCCTCTCCCCAACTTAAAAGGGAGAGGAGTAAAAAATTAAAAAATCCCGCTTTGCAAGCATCTTTGTTCGCTGTACATCCAATTATAAGTTGCGTCAATATTTGCTTCGCTTGTAACCAAAGAGGAAGCGGTGCTCAAACTTGTTTTGAATATAAAATATATACAATCAGTCTGTTGGTGAATAAAACCAACCAGTGTTGTCTTTTTTAACCCAAAGATTGACTGGTAGAGAATTCTTTGTTGAATTAAGTCCGCCTATAAATAAATAAAATGGAAGACCAAAAAACGACGTAAGTATAAAATAACAATGACGTGCGGCGTTGTGCCATGGGTACCTACATGGTGAAAATCCCTTGCATTTGTGGAGTACAAAATTCCATCCCTATTATTTATTCCAAGTAATTACAATCGCTCTTGAAGCACAAATTATTTAATAGGAAACGACCAATTTGGAACCGTGCACTAGGTTCTAATATAATATATTTTAATATATAATATAATAATAATATAATATATTCCACAACTATCACACAACGCCATCTAGTCCCAAGCTAAGCAGAGCTTGTGTTATGGGTACTAGACAACTGATAAACATACTTATATATTTCTAAATACATACATATTATAGATAAATTACACCCAGACACAGAACAAATGATCGTGCTCATCACGTGGGAATCGAACCCACGACCTCCCGCATAGCAGTCATGGTCACTAACTACTAGACTGACAGGCCAGTCAAAGTTCTGTATGTATTATGTGGAATAAATAATTATTTGGTCAAAATACAGGTATAAGGCACATTTGTATCAAAGTCAAAGTCAAAGTCAAAAGTCAAAGTCAAAAATTTTTATTTCACATGGGCCTACATGGGCACTTATAAAACGTCAGATGCTAGTGCACGGTTCCAAATTGGTCGTTTCCTATGGAGAAGAACCGGCAAGAAACTCCATGGTTACTCTTTTAAAAAAAATTGTTATCTTTACAATATTTCCATATTACAGCACATAAATTATGTAAGGACAGTGCAGACCAGTCAATATTGAACTCCTACCGTTAAAATGGTAGGAAGTCATCTAAAATTTGCGTCTACAATGTTCTTACATTCACATTATTAAAAGAGGCTATATAAAAGCAAGAAAAATAATCACAAGTCTCAGTAAGACAATTACATTATATGATGGATCTATAAAATGGAATAAGGAATATTGTGAGAATGTATCAAAATAAAAGAATAAAGAGATGTCGTATATAAAAAAAAATGAAAAATGATGGAGCAGTTAACAGACAATTATACAGAATATTAATAAGTTACCAGGGGGCCACATGAGCAGAAGCAGTCATTGCCAGACAGTTGTGTCTTCGACATAGTCTCTAACCTTATAATATGCTTTTTTGGTTAGGACACGCTTAATATGAGTTTTGAACTTTCTCTCGGTAAGTTCTGTCACCTCCTTTGGCAGCTTGTTATAAAGGCGTACGCTATTTACTAAGAATGACTTGCTGGTCTTAGCTAATCTCCATTTAGGTATAACAATTTCATGTTTATTACGTGTGTTTTTGTTATGGAGATCGCTTCTAATTTTAAAAAGTCCTAAGTTTTTACGAACATATAAAATACATTCTAAAATATAAAGAGAAGGCAGAGTCAGTACATCGATTTCTTTAAACTTATTTCTGAGGGACTCGCGAGGACCCATTTTATAAATAGCTCGGATTGCTCTCTTTTGCAATATGAATATTGAATCTACATCAGCTGCAGATCCCCACAGCAAAATGCCATAAGACATAATACTGTGGAAATAAGCATAATAAACTAACCTAGCTGTATCAACATCTGTTAATTGTCTAATTTTTCTTACTGCATATGCAGCTGAGCTTAGTCTACCTGAGAGAGTTCTAATATGGGCTCCCCACTGCAATTTAGAATTAATAGTAATGCCCAAGAACACAGTTTCTGCAATGACATCAAGCTTTTTGCCGTCTAGAATCAGACTAACATCAACGTGGGGGACATTCGGTAATGAAAACTTTATACACTTAGTTTTGTTTGCATTTAATAAGAGGTTATTAGCAGCGAACCATTTAGAAAGAACAGCCAGACTTTCATTAACATGCAAGACATCCGCATCTTTTCTATTTACTTTAAAAATAAGGGAAGCAAATAGAACTATATCAGCTAAATTTGCCATCATATAAGGAAGGTCATTAATATAAACCAGAAAAAGAAAAGGGCCAAGGATCGAACCCTGAGGCACGCCCATCTTTACAAAAGAGCCTGAAGACGTCGCCCCATTAATGGTTACCTTTTGCTGCCTGTAAGATAAATAGGAAAAAACAAGATCAGCAGCTTGTCCACGAATTCCGTAATGATGTAATTTAGAGATTAGAGTTTTATGGTCAACACAGTCAAATGCTTTTGAGAGGTCACAGAATATGCCAATGGCATCCTGGGATTTCTCCCAGGATTCCAAAATGTGACTGATGAGTTTCACTCCTGCATCCGTCGTCGACCTTCCTTTCGTGAAGCCAAACTGATGACTATGCAAAATCCCATTCACATTAAAATGACACAGCATCTGGTCCAGCATGATTTTTTCGTAGATTTTACTCAATGCTGGAAGCACAGATATAGGTCTATAGTTAGAGGGGTCACTCTTACTACCTGATTTGAAAATTGGTACAACTTTACTATGTTTCATTAAATCAGGGAATGTACCACTGTCCAAACATTGATTAAATATGCCTGTTAGGACAGGAGCAATTGTATCAATAATATCTCCCAGAACCTTAACTGATATACCCCATAAGTCCTCAGTGTTTTTTATATTAAGACTTTTAAATGTTTTTATTATTGTATCAACAGAGATACGTTTAAATTCAAAGGTAGGTATATCCTTTGTAAAATGTTCCTTTAAAAAAGATTCGGGTAACAAATGGTATGACGAACATATATGTATTATTAGCTAATAAGACCTAATGTGTAACTGTTTGTTATTCCTAAATAAATTAATAAAAATCATTTTGATTTTGAATGTCTCATTTTGTCACACTTTGACACTACGATTTGACAACTCAAAATATCACACTTTAGAAATATGTTCCCAATTTTCTGGAGTTTGACATTTTAAGTTGTCAAATCGTAGTCTAGGATTAAAAAACGAACTATAGACAATTTTGCGGTTTTGTGAGAAAACAGAGAGAAAGGATTAACGTATTTTAGTGTTAATCGCTATTTTGCTATGCTGAACAAATCCCACCCATACGTAAAACTTTTTGGTAAAACATTTATTGTGCGTACAGCTAAGAAATAAAAACAGCTAAGTATATAGGAAATATTTAATTTTCCCAGAATAATTTTCGACACAATTCACTACACATACAGCGAAAAACTAACTCAATCGTCAAGTGTTCCAATCTAGAAGAAAAACAATCACCCACACGTCTTTTTTTCAAGAATCGTTTAAAAGCTAACAAAACTTTGGGAAAGCGAGTCCTAATCGAATCGCGCGAGAGCTACCGGTAATTTTAGTTTGAACTCGCGGATTTCAGCGAGTAGAGATTTTTATCTGTCTAGTAAGCGGTGTGAAATTGGAAGTCAGTAAACCTGTGATTGAGATGCACTGATTTTCAATAATAAAAAATAAAAAAATATTTCAGACCAATTTCAATGTCCATGTTATGTTAGTGGCTGAAACTTAAAGCTATATTAGTAAATTCAAATCTATTCAATAAATGAGTCAATCAGATCATTAAAAAAATAATAATAATAAGGCAATCAATAAATTTTTACAAAAAAATTGCTGAGTTTTTAGGCTCTACTATTTAAGGCATTTTTTTTTTTTTTTTTTTTATAGTAGTTAAGTTCACGCTTGACCGCAGTCTCATAATGACAGAAAACGATGATACGGTCGACGATGGAGCTTGACACTATTGACTTAAAGAATTCCAGGTTGCAGCCATCAGGAAACACAGGCCGTCGCCGCCGTGATCCCGCCGATATCCGGCCACCGTAGACACTGGCTTGCGGACGGTGAGCAATGGTTAGCTCGCCGTCCGGTCGTCTGGTAACTGTCCAGACCGAGTCCAAGTCGTCAACGGCGCGCACTTTTCCCGCGCGCCTCAAGGAGTTGTCAGCAAACTGTAGGGGCGCTTCAGGGTCGAAGCCTTCTGGAGCCGAGGGTTGGTGCGAAAGTTTTACCGCGGCTTTGGGAATAAGGCAAGGAAAGAATGGGGTAGGTTTTTAGTCAGTAAGAGTCTGACACTGTCTCCCGCTCCGCCCAAAAGCAGGTTTCGTCGTCGATGATTTTCACCTACCATAAAAAAAGACTCCGGCAGGGAATTCCAATCCTTAGCTGTACGCACAATGAATGTATTCCAAAAGCATTTAGTACGTATAGGTTTTCTTATGGTTTTTTTTTATGTTAGGAAGAAATTATGAAATGACGAATCCCGCTAATGGGCGGAGCGAGAAACAAGCTCAGACTATTACTGACTAACCTACCCCGTTCCTACCTTGCCTTAGTCTTAGAGCCCCGGTGTAACGCTTTCGCATCAAATCTCAGCCCCAGGAGGCTTCGATCCTGTAGGACCCGTACAGTTTGCTGACAACTCCTTGAGGCTCGCAGGATAGTACGTATAGGTGCGAAGTCCACCATGTAACGGTAGCACATAGCCATACGCCTGGTGGTCCGATGATAGATCGAACTAGGCAGAATTAGGCTACGCAATTCCGACGCACACTCTCCGAAATGCTACCGGTAGAAAACCGACAAGCTAGCAACTCATCATCGAGACTTTTTAACCTCGATTCGAAGGTGTGTAAGAAAACTCACTTTTGAATTAGGTTAAATTAGCTTCAATTTTGACATTTCAAAAGTGCCTGTAAATGGTCTATTTGAAATAAATGATTTTGAGTTTAAGGTTCCTTAGTATTTATATTAAGGAACCTAACTCAGTTTTCTTTTCAGATGTCGATAAAAGATAAAGTTATTTATTTATATAAAATTTTAAGGCTTTGGCAATAAAATTGTCATTATAAAACTAATATTAAAAAAAATAATGGATCTAGACATCAACAGGAGCCCACAAAAGGAGTTTATTTTTTATTGTTACGTTTATTACTATTTTAATTAGAGGTGAGTCACTGAGTTTATTTGCTACGCTCATTAACTTAGCTGTCTGATTTAAGAGGACTACATGCCTTGAAGCGTGGTCACTCTCAGACACACACACAAAAAAAAATATCTGCAAGGAAAAACACAATGCTTGCAAAATATATAGCATTTTTTAGCGTTTTACTGAAAATCTACAGGTTTAGTTAAAAAATTAAAAGACTGTAACCTTCAGAATGATTGCTGCCCGGTGTATTTAGGGACTGTGCACGCCACGTTTTTTAAACGCGCCGTTGTCGCGATACGCACGCGAGTCAGACGCAGACTGTATACTTTTAATAGGATAAAAGCGCGCCGCCGACGTGCGTTCCAAAAACGCGCGTTTATAAAACGTAGTGTGCATATGCCCTTAGTCTGGTTTTTAATCGACAGAAGTACTTTTTTCAGTTATCTTTGTGATCTTTCTTTTTTACTAAATTAACTGCATTAAGTTTTGAACGATTTTTTTTTACTACTTTGTGTCCCACTGCTGGGCAAAGGCCTCCCCTTCAAAAAACTATCATGAAGGGGAGGCCTTTGCCCAGCTTTTTTTTTTTTTTAAGAGTAACCATGGTGTTTCTTGCCGGTTCTTCTCCATAGGAAACGATCAATTTGATTTTGATTCAGCAGTGGGACACAAAGTAGTAAAAAAAAAAAGTTTTGAACACTGTATATTATTATGTCCTAAATAAATTACATATATTTTTTTTATTCTGTTTACTGCAATAGATCATTTACATTGCGTATTTTCCCAGCGATCAGTTCCTATAGCCCTCTTAAATTAACATTTTACAAGGCATATAAAACGTATCAATAACAACTAACGAACATTTTTTCCGTTCCAGAAAAAACAATTAAATAAATACCGAATAAAGATGGCGCCGGTGGTACGTCAAGAATTTCAAATTTGGAATCCGAGCTTCGCCTTGTGATTGGTCACTCACGCGCAACGATATTCTTTATACCACATTTACTTTACTGTTGAATTGTTGAATTTTAAACTTTAATTCTTTGGGATAAAGATTGATGTGGGTGGGTAAGATGTTTGTAAACTTTTTGATAATGCCAGACCCCCTTGTAGAGACGGGTAGAGATAATGTTATCTTAAATATTTGTGAGACTTGAAAGGTCACAAAGGATGGCTGTTTTGGTAAATGTCCTGAGATTGATGGCAGCAAACTGGATTGAGAAAAATAAAGTTTAAAATGTAAGCGTGTTATTGGCTTCGTCCGTTTTACTTTACGATATGGAGACGCAATTTAGGTCTTATGTTTAGTAAACGATCTTTGTTACTTTTCGAAAACTGATAAAGAAAATATTGGTATCGTTTTTTGTGGAAGTCGTGTGTGAGAGACATGGCGATATGAATATGTAAGTATGGATAAGTGTACCGTAATGACGTCATCTATAAATAAAAGAAATTGACTGAATGACATAATAATTTATACATAATATAACTGTTGACTGGCCTGTTAGTCTAGTGGTTAGCGCCTGGACTGCTATGCCGGAGGTCGTGGGTTCGATTCCCACCCAGGACAAATGTTTGTGTGATTAGCTCAATTATTTGTTCTGTGTCTGGGTACAATTTATCTATAATATGTATGTGTTTAGAAATATGTAAGTTTGTTGATCAATTGTCTACTACCCATAGCACAAGCTCTGCTTAGTTTGGGACTAAACGACGTTGTGTGATAATTGTGGAATATATTATATTGTATATAATATATTCTACAATTATCACACAAATGTTACTACTGAAATAAAAGTATTTACAAAAAGTTATAGTGTTATTCTTTCAGTATGGGTGAAGACGTTCCAGATTTGCCAACAAATACATTAAAATAATGACAGAAAGATGATAATAAGTTAGACGGCTTCTAAGTAGAAATGTAACGGAAGTGATCATATATCCAGCAGGGCCGAAGTCTGTTGGCGCCATGCGTTTACTTCCTAAAGGAAAAATCGAATTCGATTTCCTTGCCGGAGTCAGTGTTTTCTGGTGGCTACAATCCGAGAATCTTTAAGTCAAGAGTGAATAGGTTACTTTTAGGTATGCGAGCTCCATCGTCGACCGTATCGTCGCTTTCCATCAGGTGAGATAGCGGACAAGCGGAAACATTTATTCAATAAAAAAAATTAAAAACGCAAAGGGCACAGAAGAAACGGTGTGATTTAGATAGTCAGTACAAGTCTGACAGGCCTTAGTTTGGCATGCAACAGGGCTGCAGCCTACTGTGTGTATGTCTTATTGGAATGTAAAGGGTAAAGAAGAAACAGAGGTGATTTAGTAAGAGTCTGATAGTAGAATAATTAGATGAATGCCCACTTAAAAAAGAGGTTGACTGAACAAATAAAAGCTTCAGTAGGTAAGTGATATATGGTCACTGATGGATGATCATCAGATATGTTGAAAGCGTACTAAGCAATCATATAATGGTAAAATATAATGTTGAACATGTCAAGAAAATAATAATGACTGCATGAATGCACGAGGAGGGCGGCCATCAGAGAGGAATGGCGGCGTGTTGTTAAGCTTGCCACCAACACCTGAAGTGATACCGACAAAGAAGAAAGTAACCTCACGATGATTTCCTTCACCATTTGAGAGCAGTGGTGATGATATGAGTACCTATATTACACAAAGTAATGCACCTGGCTGGGTTCGATCCCAACCTATAATTTACTGGGTCGTGACGCTGCATTTTCCTAATGTCAAATTGGAACTAAAGAAGCTTTCGAACGTAACGAACTACGGTCACATGTGTTGCCATTTTAAAAATAAAAAAATATAGACTAGTGCTAAAACCGCCAATACGTCACAGTAACCTACATATGGGCAGTTTTGGCAACATCTCCAAATGTTCCGGCGTGATTTACACAACATATAGCAGCATACTCTATGAATGATGAATGCTACGTTTCAACGAGTATGATATAATGTCGTGTCACTGTGCGGTACAAGCGTGAAGTTTCATGTTATTTTCATACGAGATCTACAGGGTGAGTTCGCGCTGAGCACTGCTTGTAATATGGAATCATCAGTTTCTTATATTCTATTTTAAACTAGCGACCCGCCCCAGCATCACACGAGTACTGATATTGAATATATTATGCATTTTTTTTTTTTATACACAAAAACCTTCCTCTTCAATCACTCTATCTATTAAAAAAACCGCTAGGGGCTAAGCAACTTTGTTTTATACTATGTAATGAAGTCTAGCAAGTAAAGAAAGTAGGTTTAGTACCTTTTTTATGGTAGGTAAAAATAATCCAATGACGAATCCCGCCCTTGGGCGAAGCGGGAAATAATGACGTACAATTCTTAGTTGACAAACAAATTTTACTGACTAAAGAACCTACCCCGTCCCTTCCTTGCCTTAATCCCAAAGCTCTGGTTTTACGCTTTCGCATCAACCCTTGTCGTCAGGAGGCTTCGAAACTGCAGGGCCCCTTCAGTTTGCTGAAAACTCCTTAAGGCGCGCGTGAATAGCGTACGATCCGTCGACGACTTATGCTCTTTACGGACTGTTACCAGACGACTGGACGGCGAGCTAAACTTTAGTTCCTAAACCTATTAACGTATTATAAGTGTTCGCTATCACTTAAAGGTTTACTGGGAGACCAATCATAGTTTCTCTTTTAAGGTAGGATATCAACAAACGATTTAATATCAATCATATATTTCAAACAATCCTGCAAACCTGGCACGCACAAATAGTAACATAAATAATTAATTAAACCCCGTCCCCTCACCTACTCTTCTCATTTAATCTCCTTAAACTACAAGTCTTATTAAACCATCCAGCTCAAAGTTTAATCAAGCGATCTAAACACAGCATCCTGTGTAACGTCTCAGCGCCGGCGCCATGATTCATTGCCTCCGCAGGCCAATCGCGGCGCGTTCTAAATTCAAACGCGCTAATGGAAGGCGAGCATGCGAGAGGCGCCTGCGCATCTATCCAAATCTGTGTTGCCAGGTGCGTGTGGATTTGGTAGTTTTTAGGGTAATTTCAAAAAATATCGACCGCATCGTCGCTTTCCATCAGGTGAGATAGCGGTCAAGCTCAAACCTATAATCAATAATAAAAGAATATAATATTAAAAGTGAATAAATATTGAGATAAACTTTTGTAAATTTTAATGACTTGGAAAGGAAATGACGTATATTTTCTTCGGTCTAGAAGAACACCTACATAAGCAGTTGATGGCGATAAGTTGATAAAGAGGTCAAAGTTGTAAAGATATAGATAACATATAATCCTAAAAGTATCTTAGATAAAGACCCTTTACCTAAGATACTTGCTTAGCTACATAGCTGATATGTAGCGAAAACACGAACAAAAATATTTTGATCATCTGAACCAACACATCCAAAGTTTTATTACTTTCGCAAAAAATACTAAATTAAGCTGTTTATTGTACGTCTTATTTAATAAAAACACATTAAAATTTAGCCGCAAATCAAACCGCACAGCTGGCAACACTAAAAAGAAAGCACTCACCTAAGAAAAATTTATGGTTCGTTTAAAATGTTTTCGTTCTTAATTTGAGTTAGATAAACGCGTCCAGCGCGTTTCGGCGCCTTTTACAACGTGAAATACGTATTCCCATTAAAGACACTGTGTCGTCTTTGATATTCCCTGGGACTTAAAACGTCCAGCTTAAAAAGAACCGCAAGATTTGACAAACATCTTCATTTGCTGTAGATTTTTGTTTGAAGGGAGGGAGCAGGGAAGGTCAGGCATATTTGGGTATGCATTAAAATCGCTGTGGCATTTTAAGTGTGTGAGGTATGTTAATTTTGTATGTGGATTTATTTTAATTGAAGGAAGTCGGTAATGAAAGGAAACTTCAGTTGGCCGCTTTAATATGTTCGTGTATTTTATAGTGAGGTGGTTTTTTGTATGAAAATTATTTTGTATCTCAGGCTGTAAAATTTATGGATGTTTTCAATGTGATTGGTTTTGATGTGTGAATTATTGTTTTTATTAAATTTATAGTTGTAACGATAAGATTTTAAGTACATTTTGTAATAATTCTTTTGCGTGATGTAAATATTCTAAAGCATAAAAAATCTGAAAAGAAAATGATCAGAAGATTTTAATGATAAAGAACAATTTATTTTAAACTGAAAAACCAGTGTTTAGACTAAATTATTCCTTAGAAAAGACCCAGAATCCGTTTTATTTTTATCTGCTACATTATTATATAATTGAATTTGTTATATTTGTTATTATATAAGTTTACCGATGTGGCAAAGTAATGTACTGTAATTATTGGTTTTTCTTTTATTGTTTTAAAATATTATCCAATCTTTGGGTAATTTATATTATCGCAACTGGTCTCAAAAACGGTGAAAGAAAACAGGCCCATTCCGTCTCCTACAGAGGTGCCTGTGTCTCAACAGTAGGAACGTTATAAGAATGATGCTATGTTATGCTACATCATATGAATCTTTTTATATTATTTACTAATATTATATAGGTAGCTGAAGAATTTGTTATGTTGAACACACTAATCTCAGGAACCACTACTTAGAATCGAAAAATTATTCAAGTGTGCCTATTTATCGAGTGAGACTATAAGTTACGTACCATCACGCTACGACCGACAGCGGAGCAGTGCAACCAAAGACGCAGGTGAAACCGTGGAGCACAGCTAGTTCTCCCATAATAATTTAAAACTTGTTACAGATTATGAAGCTCATTAATTTATTTTTACGACTTACGTAAGATTATCCAAAACTTTAACGTTATAATGTTAAAAGTAAAACAGAACTATTTTAATGTTCAATCGACATTTTAAACTCAATCTAATTCGTAACTAATTTTATTAATCTTAATTAAACTAAAATTTAAATTACAAACCAATTATAAGTAATCCCCATTCTCAATTAAAATAACTTCATTTTTTAAATAGCAACACTAACAGGTGTTGGCAACATAAACCAGAATCCCATAAATCCATGTGTTTCATTGTAACCCATAAGGGGCCTAGGGGGCACATTGAGACATCAAATTTATTTCACTTTAATAAACGCAAATAAATATGTAAATTCTTTTTAAACAAATTCGCGCGCCCCCAACGACTGTTGGTTTAGTTGTGCGTGAATAGAAATGAA
The DNA here is from genome assembly GCA_029852875.1 of Mythimna loreyi. Lineage (NCBI taxonomy): Eukaryota > Metazoa > Arthropoda > Insecta > Lepidoptera > Noctuidae > Mythimna > Mythimna loreyi. The sequence continues at coordinate 16,721,361 of CM056801.1, read as the reverse complement.
ATGTGGGGCTTGAATGGATATTAATAGTTAAAAGGGTCTGTGTGCTAATAAAAATATTAAGTCAGCACTGAACAGATTTAGCACAACTCACTTGTTGAAAACTAATACATCTGCATATTAATTACCATAAGAGTTTAATTGACCAATCAGACAGAAAAAAAATACTTGACTCAAAAACAAATTAGCGACTGAAATGAAGATAACCAAAAGGTCAATCCCAGAAATTAAAACGTTTAAAATAAAATATATGACGAGATTAGACATGCTATTAAAATTGCTCTTGAGGATTCATAAGGATAAGTCCAGGACAGCCTAAAAAAGAAACGCTGAAGAAAATTGAACACGATTAAGATTAGTACAAAACAAAGCAGTCAATAAAGTACTAAAAGACAACAGACAATAGAGAGATAGCATTATATTCCTTTCTCAAGATAAGCTCCAATCGGATTGTACGGATTTATACAATACAAAAGCTCAGGGGTTATTTAAAAACTCACAAACAACCAGGGGCTGAACTCAAATAAAAATTAAACAACAAAGCAAACGAAACAAGAAATGCAATCATCATTAAAATCGCTAAACCAATTTTTATATCTAGTCTAGACAAGATTCTGGTGCAAAACAAAACAGATAAGAATTTCAGAATTTAAATGCAGTATGCCAATTAGTTGGAGATACGTGTTTTACTAATTAGCGTGATTATCTTTAAGACACTAATCGGCTGTAACTTACAAGCTACTTTACATTTGGTTAGAGGCAAACGATCAGTTAGACTGCAGATGTTAGAACATAGATCAGTTGAGAGACGAGGACGTTGAAAGGATATACTCGTAAGTGCGTGTCAACATGTATATCTAATCTAAGAAGTGAGAACGCGCGTGTCTCACCTGTATATAGGAAATAAAATAAATAATGACTTAGTTGAAGGATATCCGGTAGATATTGAAATTGAAAATGCATGTGCTTAAGACGGCAAATTTTGTGTCTATTATACAGTCCACAATATAACTGGGAAAGGTTAACAAAAAGGAATAGAAGAAAACTATTCATGATTACGAAATCATATCGGTCTTTCCGTCCAATTATAATTTATGTGTCTTGATGCCTAGAGCAAACAGGCTCTTAATAAACTAGCGCGTCTCACCATCAACGATTGCATCACTGCTTACCATCAGGTGGGATCGCAGTCAAGCCCTAGTTTATAGCAAAAAAAATATTTGACTGAAATATAAAATTAGTAGAAAGATTGATTGAAAAGTGATAGAGATAGAAAACATCTGTGTAACGCTTCGTAGACTAAAAAAATAAATAGGAACCAGGGCAAGACAATTACTATTGTTTATAACTACTGTATTAAAATCCAAACAGACAAGCACAGTGTTCGTAATAATGACAGTTGTCATGCTCTCTTGAGGGGTAAATAAAACGGCAATAATAATTACACTGCAGTACTCTAAGCCGCTCGCGACCCTATTTGTTCAATTGTGCATAAGTGTAGTGTCAGGTGGCTCTTTAGCTGCATTGTATTGAAGCAGAGAGGATGATAGCTGATTACTATCATCACATTGTATTGTATCTCCAAGGACCTTGTCATGATCATCGTTGTGAGATTTTCCTGTTTTCTGCAAAACTTTCTTATTTCAGTGATGATTATTTTGACCTCTCAAATCATCAACGACAGGCGCAGTATTTCTCCTTCTTAGAAATCTCGTTTTAGTCGTCGTTCCAATCCTCGTCCTTTCTAACTGCATATTTATCTCAATTTTTCCTTAACCCTTCCTTATTCATCATATTAAATTGTTAAGACTCTGTACATCAAAGTTAACCAAAAAAATACATCTTAATTAACTGCATTCGAGCTGGTGATTAACAAATATATAAAATAACGAAGATTTGTATCGTTACGATATCCCACTGCACTGTTTTCTTCTTCTTATATTATTACTTAAACACTTTAAATAAATTATAATTGTCTGCCATGTTCTCTACAGGCAGACAATATGAATATTTTACTATAGGAACACATTTGTCCTTATCATGAAAAAGTCATGCGTTTAGCTGTTCATATCTTTAAATTCAGTGTTCAATACTTTCGCTAGATCAAATTATGCAGGTACTAGTAAACACCCTTGTCCACAACTACGTCAAGAAATACGACTACTAAATGAAATGGTTGAACACATAACGAATTGTCCAATCCTAAGATCAAACCTTCTAATAACGCAATCAGGAATTTTCCATTTTCATCATGCTGTTGAAACAGGCAATCAAATGCTAAACACGCCAAATGAGATACTTCCATTAAATACTGAATCAAAATATCCGCTAGTACCATCAAATTCTTTCTTTACGACTTCAGAACAATTTATTCAACATTTACCAAGTAATAAAACTATCGAATCGTCTATTTCTAATTATTATTATCAATTAAGAACTAATGAGTGAATGTTTTGATCCAATGATATGCTTTTAACGCATTTTTGGTCACGGCATGGCATTCTAATTTGGCAAATGTTCAAATTGTGAATGATGTGTGTTTGTATTCGGTTTCCTTTGTGTAGGAAACAGTTGTAGAAGCTGCTTTTGGTTATAAAATGGCTGACAAACTGTACTGTAATTTATCATAATATTTATGATGATTTCTCCAGATCTAGGGTGGAAGTATGTTTAAAGTTTTACTGACTAAAATCATCTGCGTCCTTAAGTCTTTCTCCTCTTTCCATTCCAGGACCACTGGATTTGGATCTCTTACTAAAAATCCAGTGACTGTCAGTTTTTGAAAAACGTCTTAAGATTCCTTAGAGAAATTAAAAAAAAAAATTAAAACTTTTCCTTTTTACTGCACATTTTATTGCATCAATACAAATTGAAAAAAAAAAAGAACAGATTTAAAATCTGTTCTTTTTTATTTTTCATATCTCAGTCATCTCTCTCAATCTTTCTCACTTTTTTTTCGTCTACATATAATATACGTAGGTACGTATAATATGTAGATGAACAAGTAAGAAAAAAAAACACCATCAAAAATTCGATTTATATTTCAGTACACAATTACGTTAAGCAAAAAAAAACAGTATAGGACCCATCGATATAATTATATGTGCTACGCACTACATTAGGCGTACCGTACAGTCACTTTATTTCACTCATGTGATCTGCAGGCCATACACCTTTACATTGATGACATTAGTGCAGTATTGACGTTCACGCAGCGTGAAAGCGCTAAAGTTTTGTTAGACGATATAATGCCAATGAAGCGCTGCAGCAGAATTTTGTATTAGTTTTTCGGTATTTAAAAAAATAGTTTCTGTGAACTTGTCTATCACTAAGTTGATGATTAGACCCGAGTTTAGGACTAAAATCCCAAACTTGGTCTTTCATTGCTTGTAAATAGGTGAACAAAATTCCATATGCCTCAATCATATACTACTAAAAAATTCAGACCACGTTGCTTATTTACATAGGAAAAGTGTCGAGGGGAGAGCGGGGTATCAGAGTAATCCGGATAAGTAATTCCCTCCCGGTAAGTAATGCGTTGATAAATGAAATTAAATCGCACAAACAAGCGTTGCCGTACGACCCGGCGCTCCCCTTTCATGTGTACTCTTGAAAGCTTGCGTAGTGATGTATTGGGATAAGGAGCTGTAGTATCGATGAATATTATGGAAAGAAAAAATAATCATTGTGATAATCTTTGGTCAATGCTGATATTGTTAAAGTTTTCTGAAACTTAATGTATCTCATTTTCATGCATTCTGCATCAACTAGACAACCATTTAGAATCATAGTTGTATTTTATGTTATAACAAGTAATATCTTTAGAGGGTCGGGTCATAAAATAGGGAACATTAATTTAAAATTAATCAATAATTGGGTGAGTTTTATACAATCTACAATTATAAAGGCATGCAAACCTAAATGTTATTAACCAAATTCATAGAATAACATATAACTTAGTTTAAACTTTATTACCAACGATTTACCCATCTAATATTCATTCATACTTAATCCATTCCAAACCTAAATCCTCCGAAAATAAATCATTTCGACAATAATCAATCAAACTATCGACTCACAGCCCGTCACTAAAACAAACTCTGCAAAAAGAACATCGCGGCTCGACATGTGCGCGCCAATCTGTCGCTGTTACGCGAATGCACTTCAAGCACATCTGCTATCTCTCTCACACTCGTTACTAGCACTATTGCCATCACATTCACACGCCCTACTGAGGAACAAACCCTATTCGCGGCTGTCGCAACTACTTAGCGATGCCGGAGCGATAATCGCTTGTTTCGATGTATTGGATTGTCCCGTCCGATTCGATTATTCGGTTAAAAAAACAACGTTCTCGAGTTACGATGATTTGATTATTAGAGCTGAGTTTGCTAGTGGAGGCGGGTTTGGATTGTTATAGTTTGTGATGGAAAGGAAATGCTGTAGTGATTTTTTAAGCATGGCTGGAGAGAGGAACTGAGCAATCGGAACTGAAATGACGAAGAAATAATGAAATTATATAATTGAATACTTACACATAAGTTACCTTCTTCTTACTGCACATTAAAACACAAAAACAGAAACGATTTTTTTTTTAACTCTTATAAAGTTCAACTATCCTTGGGTGAACCATGTGCCGTCAAAACTAGCGAATATATTGCATGGTTAATCATAAAGGGACCTAACTCAAAAAAAGGGTATTTAAATCTGAAAACATGTTACAAAAATAGATAAAAAAAGTTAAATACCTCGTTATTTGAGTTACCTACGTGTCTTTTTGAATATGTGTGCGAAATAGAAGGTATACAAAACAGGCGGATAAGTCCTCCATCCTTACAATCCATATTCGAAGCAACACAATAACTTCATATCTCTCTACTTCATAATCTATTTTCCATTTAAATAGATTAAATAAATCACCTCCAACAAAGTCAAACAACACAATACATTTATTTGTTCATTAACTTCCACCATAACTTTACGAGATACAAATCAAAACGAAACTAATCAACTAAAATCAAAATAACAATTGAAAATCGCTGACCACAGTCCCCCTCGAAGAAATAATCTGAAAATCAAAACGGCAGTGCACATTTTACCCCCAATTTCCTCCCGCAAGTGTGACATATCTCACGTGGGAGACAGGGGGTGAGAGGAACACCTGGCGATTCGCACGGCACTTAACGTGGTCGATAAGACTGGGACAAGAATTTTGGAGGGTTGATTATGAGCTTAGATGTTGGAGTTGGAGAGATGCAAGATCGAAAAGGTTTTGCTAGAGAAATCAGTGTCCTGAATGCGGTTAATAAAGAAAACGAGAAGGAAAGAAAGAAAAAAAAGCGCGTGTATTTTACTCCTGTACTCACAAACGGCTGAACGGATTTGGATTAAAGGCACAATCATAACATGTCCTGCAAATGGAATATTTTTTCTGCTTTCACGAGAGTGGAACCGCTAGTAGAAATTAAGGCTCTAGACAGGCGGACCGCAGTTCAACTACAATCTAACTGGAAATTGCAGCTCGTATGAAGTTTGAATGCAGTTGACACGTCTGCAATAGAAGTGCAAACTAAACGTGCAGTCCGATTGCAGTTCAATTGCAGTCGGCGGTTCAGTGCAACTGCATTGAAATACGGTCCGTCTGTCTAGAGCCTAATATTATGTCTATTTATAAATGTATTTTGTGTTGTTCTTAAAATGTCACAAGAAATATATAATTATTACCACCTCCACTCCCCACCATATTTTAATAACCTAACAATAAAACTCCCATTCATCTCAACATTCGCTGGGCAACACGGCTTCACGCAGCGATCCATCAAAAGCTTTCGGTAGGCGTGGGCACAACAGCACAGCGGGCGACGCCGCGGGACATCGATTGAGATGTTGGCCGATTGTATTATTAGCGTGTTTTGGTTGATTACGCTTTGTTAGATCTGAGAGATTCGGAAGCAGGAGAGTTTATGCTACTGAGTGAAATCAGGGATAAATCAGAAGGAATGACCGACATAAAAGACGAATATTGAAAGCGTGCGTTTATACTGGAATTATACTTTTGGGTAGTCCACAGAGTACTGAAAAATTTAACGATGTTGCTTCTGATTTTTAAACCCTAGCGAACTTTCCCAGTGATGGACTTGAATAGATGGAAAGCGAAATGGGAGATAAATCAGAAGTAATGACTGACATAAACAAGGAAATTTAAATGTGTATAATCCTGAAATTAACCTTTTGGATTGTTGACAGAGTATTGAAACAACATAACGATGTTGCTACGGATATTAAAGCTATTGCGGACTTTTTTAGTGATAAACTTTAAAGATACTAGTTGAGCAAAATAGGAGATAAATCGGAAGGAATGGCCGACATAAATGAAGAATATCAAAAGAGTTTGTAAAACGCTGGATTATTTTTGAGAGTACTGAAAAATAAAACGATGTTACCACTGATTTTAAAGTCATTGTGGACTTCTCAGTGATGGACTTGATATAGAAGATAGATCAGAAAGAATTATCTTTACATTGATCAAGGTGTGGATAAAGCTGGAGTTAATCTTTTAACTAACCGATAGGATGCTGAAAAGTATAACGATTTTAATATTGACAAATTTAGCGGCATTTCTGACTTTAGCGGTAAAGAAAATCTTTATTTAGATTACAAGCCTATTAATACATCAGTCGAATGCTCACGTTGGAGTGATTTCTTTGGTAACAATGCTGCCTGCATTGTGCATATAATTTGATGAACAGCAATAGCGCTCTATCACATGCTAACTCAGACAACAAATATGTAACGCTAACGACGCAGATACTCTTCGTATCAATCCTACGGGAATTCGAATTGCACGAAATTAAAAAAAAAAAACTAAAGTAGATTTTAATAAACTACTAACGGCCAGATGTTAATAAACTTTCTATTTATACAATTTTGGCGTATTATTTGGTAAGGACGAACATGTGACGCCCCTCGGTGTCAGTTTCGTTTGACTGATAGACGTCATTGGGGACTTGCGAGTCACTGTCACTGCGAATGATTTTTGGAATGATATGGGTAGTCGGTTTTAGGCAATTCAGTATATGAGACAACTACTACAGACTAAACTAGATAGTGTTAGGTTTGTAGGCAAGCATAGCTTTTGTAAGAACGAATACCTACTTCACTTGACTTTTTTTATGACGATTTTTAATTCATTGGCAATGTTTCTGGCAGCGTTCACAACGGAACCACTTCTTAAATCACAAATCATCCGATGTTCAAAACAGATAAAAAGACTTCTAAACGCCATTGCATTCTCTTCAAAGAAGATATCGGTCTGACTCATTGCTTGTTGCAACTGCAATGAGTGAGATAAACTTGCTGTTCATCACAGTCTAGTCTAGTCAACATGATTATCTTCGAGCGAGCATTACTTGCTTCTGATTACTATGTCTTAATACATACTTTCATACACTAACTGCATAATAACTGCACTACAGTCGACTGTACAGAGTCTAACTCTGTATGCAATCATACTTCTATCCACAACAGGAAAGCTGATACCTCAACAGATTTCTGTTCAACCCACATGTGCGGATTTCCAATACTTACATCAAAAACTGGATCAGAAAGTCCCAAGTGGTGTTCACGATATAGCCCGTCTATTAATGGCCTTTCTATTTTAACAATTCGCATATATTTATTACAAGCACCACATGAGGACCCTTCGGACGGTGTCACTGTCAGATAGTTATCTCAAGGGACTACACCGTCACACGCTTGACTATTGTCAATACAAGGACTTCTACGTTTTGCCTAAATATTGTTGGTATATTTGTTCATATGCATATGCTAATATCTCCGTGTATATAGAGGACTTGAAAAAAAAAGTACAGCGATTGATGGCAACAAGATACATGAAAAAGATACAATAATATAAGGTGAATGGTAATTAGTGACCGATACTTTAAACAGTGATTGTAGTCATGGTAACAAACAACTTTTACTATGGGAATATGGGACCAAACCTGGAATCGCGAAAAGAATTAAGCGAACATAATTGTACTGACCAGCAGATTTTTTTTCGCGATTTCAGGGTATTATATAAATTCGAAAGTGTTTATTATTTCTTCATGCTCGAACGGCTGCACGGATTTCGTTGAAATATAGAACACGATTGAACTATGTCTATGAAACTTCTTATCCCGGGAGTCATTTCATTGGGATAATCTTCAACTATCACGCAGACGAAACCGCTGGCAACAGCTAGTATTAAAATGAAGCTTTCAGTGTGGCCTTTAGAAAAGTGCCGTGTAATTTTTCTTTTTGACTCGTCTAACGCTATACATGTCCTTAATGTGGGCACATGGCTTGTTGTCGTTGTTTTTTTTTTATCAATTTTTATACCTTTTACCTGTAAATCATTCAAGTCCAAGCAATCTTTATGTATAACAGCGAAATACCACTCACTGATTAATCAAGAAATCTCAGAAACCATAACATACAAACTAAAAGGCAGATAGGTTCCTTATAGGGTGTAGACATCCGCTAAGGACGAATAGATTTTACAAAACTCAACTCCTAAAAGGGGTACACCGAATTTCTCGCGGGCGAAGCCGCTGGCGAAAGCTAGTAAATAAATAAAATTGTTCCAAAACCGGCGCGGTTTCGGCTGTCACACCTATTAATAACCTCTCTATTTTTAAAATTCGCGCGCATATTTACTACAAAAACATACTAAACATGTGCCGACCCTTCGGACGTTGTCACCGGCAGACAGTCCTCACTGGGGACCCACAACGGCACGAGTTCCAACTCTGTCCCTGGAGCATACACAGAAACCGCATTTGTGCCACGCTTTATGATTATGAGTGTGAGAGCTGTAATTTTTGCGTAATGGTTATTTTAGCTTGCAAAGTGCACGAGAGAGACTAATAGTGGAATTTACATTACTTTTTAGTACGTTGATGTTGCCTAAAAATCCTGAATACGTAGTTAAGTTTCACTTTCGTGTTTTTAAGAGAGAAAATTCTTCTTTTCTGTCACTACAAAGTGAAGGATTGTGTTGAAGTTCATCTTGAGCCAATCTGTTCCAAGACATGCCAAGGACTTTGCAAATAATCTTATATCGTCTGAAGACCTTTTTCTCTATGATCTATGAATACAGTTGTTTCTAATATTAGACTTTTAGGATCATTAGCACATACTTATTTTTATTCTATCTATATACCTTACTCCTAGAATGTCATCATCATATTCCTGCCTTTTATTTGGGGTTGGTTTCATCACCACTGCTCTCAAAACGGTGAAGAAAAACATCGTGAGGAAACCGGCATGTCCTAGAACCAAAAATTCGAAGACATGTGGCATCCACCAATCCGCACTGGACCCGCGTGGTGGATTATGGCCCATTCCCTCTCCTAGAGGAGGCCTGTGTCCCAGCAGTGGGAACATTAATAAGGCTGATGATGATGATGATTATGACAAATGGCCATGTTGAACACATTACTGGACAAAGAACCTGCCTCGCTGAGCATCAGGTCCAATTAAAGGGCGCAACGCAATGTACTGGAAGTAATGAACGCACTTTTTTCATCGCAATATTTTGATTTAATTTCACGCGCGAAGCTTACGCATATGGCGTTGTGACATTGTTAGGACATGTTCCATAGTTTTACTTGACTTTTTGGGCATCATTATGATTAGCATTATGATTAACATTTTTAAGACTGTAAACCTTTCATTTATCGTTACGTTTCTGGGGTATCAATTATTTTAGATTTGTTTTGTCCTTCAATAGTAAATTTTTGTGTAATGAGCACGATCATTTCTTCTGTGTCTGAGTGTAATTCTGATTCTGAGTGTATAGTAAGATTATAATTTTGTACCATTTTTTATTGTTTTTCTTTTTTATTTTTATTATTGATAGAATTGTTATTCTATTCAACCTTGACGACATTTTTGATTAAATTAAAATGTAAATTATTAATAAAAAATATTATTTTATTTTCCACAACAAGTCTTCTCCACTACTCATCAAGTCGAAGGTGGCGACGTTTTTTATTACGAAAGCCGACGAAAAATTCCACCACTGCGGGACCAGAATCATGTACTGGATTCATCGTAGTTCGTGCACCGATATCTGACATCCTGTACAGAAACCATATTCGGAGATATCCGCAGTCGGCATCCAAAGTGTTAATTTTTTAGAATTACCTCCCCAAAATTAGTACAAAGCGCAGCTCCCTGCACATCAGGTTCAATCAAAGGGCGCAATGCAATGTACCGTCAACAATGAGCGCATTTCCTTTCATCTACATGTTTTGATTTAATTTCACGCGCGACGCTCTCGCATATGGCGTCCTAAGGACATTTATTTTATTAGGATCGAAAGCTTAATCAAGTGGAAGTGGTTGGTGTTTTTATACGTTTTTAGCGAGGGTGTTAAATGTACGTTGGAGTATTGGTTGGTGCTGTGGAAGAGCGATAGACTACTGTGCTTTTTTTATGGTAGGTAAAAATCATCCTTGGGCCCTTGGGCGGAGCGGGAAACAGTGTCAGACTCTTACAGACTAAACAACCTACCCCGTTCCTCCCTTGCCTTATTCCCAGAGCCCCGGTGTAACGCTTTCGCACCAACCCTCGGCTCTGGAAGGCTTCGACCCTGTAGTGCCCCTACAGGACTGCTGTACTGCGTGTCGTAAGTTTGATTCCCGCACGGAACAAAAATTTGTATGGCCGACAGTTAGTTGTTTCGGGTCCTGGGTCACGGCCATATATAGGTCGATTATAGGTTCGCGCTTGACCGCTATCTCACCTGATAGAAAGCGACGATGCGGTCGGCGATGGAGCGCGCTTACCTAGAAGTAGTCGCTTTCCATCAGGTCAGATAGCGGTCAAGCGTGAACCCATAATCAATAAAAAAAAAATCGAAAGAAATTCTTTAACAATAACCCAAATTTTGCTGTAGAAGTTTAATTCTGCAACATTTTAATTTCTGTCTAAAAGCCGTTACATCCTCATCCCGCCAATAAATCTTAACAAACCGTTAAATCACTTCTGCCATTCCCAGAATATTTACAAAAAAACTATTCCCTTCTTCTTCATAATAAAGACATACTAGCATAACTGTCACACACTACATCTGACGCGTGCCTATCCTCTTGGGTCACAGGTTCGATTCCCGGCTCAATCCCTAGAGCAAACATTATCATTGACACACGTGCATCAGCAAGTTTACATTTTAATAAGGACCTTATTGAAAGGGCATAAGGTTTGATTTGCTTTGTTCTGATAGTTTGAATGTAGTTGCTAGAACAATTAGACCAGTTTATCATTTGCAACTTAAAAAGAACTTTACTACGATTGTAATAAAGTTGATTTTGCTTTGAAGATTTAGTTAATAAATGGTGGCAGAGAATATTTTTAGTTATTGGTCAGGCACGTGTCAGAAAATGATGTGAATTTGTTTAATTGTATTTAGTTTAGTGTGAGAGATGATGCGGTAATCGTTTGGTGGGTAACCGCTACGGTTCTCAATAATAGTGGGTATTCTTTGTAAGGGAATACACTTAATTGGTGGGGCATCTATCTGGGATAAAATACAAGCAAGAATGACATTTTTCTTGTGATAATAGCAAGTATGACATTTTTCTTGTGATAATCTAGTGAGTAAAAGGAATTCTTAAGAGGACACTACCCGATGTCTATAGTCAAACTTGAGCATAGTTGAAGAACTTATTGTTTAGTACAAAGTTATGTTTGATAAAGAGGAAATGCGAAAAAAGAGAAATAAAAAAGGAGATATAAAAGGGGGGAAGCACCTGGCTAACAGTAATACGAAATTTACTAGTTTTTACAAAATTACAGTAGATTAATTAACATTGTAGGAAAACTATTAAAATCTCTAAGTACTAAATAAAAAAAAAGATATACCTACTTAAAATAGTAGTTCATAATAATTATGAAATGATTCAGACCTCTATAGAGGGATACCTCTCACAATTGCGATTATTGAAAACAAAAATTCCTTATTTTATTCAAAACTGCTCACAAACAAAAGCTATCATCCATCAAAAAAACAAAATAAGTACAAAACGTATTCAAAAACGCGGTAGCTACATGTAAAACAGCCCTCGGCCCATCACAACTACAGTTTAATAGACAGTGTGTGACATACGGACAAAGGACGGAGATAATAGTGTTGAACAAACACGAGCCAATACAGATGTAACGGTTGTATATAGCGCTACTGTAGGGGTGATTCAAAACCAAGGTTACTTAGAAAAAAGTATAGAGATAGAAGGTAACAAGAAATAAGAAAAAGATGCAATTATGCAAATAAATATTACTATTACTATGTATATTACTACACTCAGCGGCACGGAAAGTGGCCCAAGTGCGTTATGTTGTTTATTATCAAAATGAAAAGCGAAACAGGGTTTTTTTGCTGTTGTAAAATTTGTATGTTTATTCAGATCTTATATGCTAACGATTAATTAACAAAAAATGAGGTAAATTTAATAAAAATAAAATAAAATTTTATAAAACCAGAAAAGGCGAAAAAGCTCAAAGTTTTAAAAAAATTGTTTTTAAATTAAATTTACAAATGAAAGCTATGGCACTTAAAATTAATAGCGGGTATTTCCACCTCTGGCCCTGATGACAGTCTGCATGCGGTCAGGCATGCTGTAGATTGTGTTTTTAATGTCCACTTGGGGTAATTCGTCCCAGGCCGCCACCAGAGCGGTTTTCAACTGACCGATAGTCTCTGGAGGGTTGGGAGTGGATCGGATACGTCTTTTAGGCATGTCCCAGACATGTTCTATGGGATTCAGGTCTGGGCTTCTTACTGGCCACTCCAATTTCGTGATTCTCACCTCAGACTGGTAATCATCAATACAACGAGCTGCATGAGGTCGGGCATTGTCTTGCATTAAAATGAAATCTTCGCTACCGAGAAACGCCACGAATGGTAAAATGGGTTCTTGGAGGATCTCTTGAATGTATCGTGCTGCTGTTAGACGACCTGGTACGACTACCAACTCTGTGCGTGCGTCTGAACAGATCCCTCTCCAAACCATAACTGATCCACCATGGAAACTAACGGTTTGTGTGGTCGTAATCGCTAGAAACCTCTCCCCGTGCCTTCTCCACACACGTTTGCAGTCATCTGGAGCTCTTAAGGCCACTCTACATTCATCTGTCCACAGAAATTTGCATCACCGGTCGTGAGTCCAATTGGCGTGTTCGCGAGCAAATCGAAGTTGAGCTACACGATGGTGCCGGAGCAGTTTTAGACCTCGAGCTGGTCTTCGAGCATGCAGATTCTGTTCCTCCATTCTCCTTCTTATTGCCCGCTCACTTACGTTGACCCCTCTTGCCGTTTGTAGTCGCTGCCGTATTTTAACCGCAGTAAGGAACCAATTTCTCAAAATTGCGAGTGCGATAAATCGGTCGTCTCGTGCTGATGTACACCTAAAACTGTCACTTCCTGATCTCCTTGTGTATAGGCCGGTCTGATCGTACCTTTTTAAGGCATACCTTACTTCTGCATGCGGTACATTTAAATTTTCAGCAATCTCTCGCTGCGTTCGCCCCTGACTCCGAAGCAACACAGCTTGACCAACTTGAGCTGAAGTTAGGGGCATTATGTTCCAGTTCTGGAAGCATTCATTACTGTAGATTAATTAAAAAATTAAATCAATAAAGATTACAAGCACGATCATTTGAATATCGAAGTTTAACTTACCCGTGTTCTTTGCGTTTCAGTAACAAACTAGCGTTAAGCGTCACAGAAAGTAAACAAATGAATCGTTTTGTGCTTACCGTCTTAAATTAACAATAGCATTAATGTCCTGACAAACTGCCACTTGAAATTCCCATACACGATAGCAAAATCGCCTGTTATCGGTCTGTTTATGTTTGGGCCACATTCCGTGCCGCTAAGTGTATTTACATGATGATGATGATTAGGAGAATTAACCGATAATAAAGTGGGAACAAAAGAAAAGTGGAATCTGGTCACGTTATAATTATATCGACATATTGAACGACTTTGTGTAGCGTTACTGTAAGCGATATTGATAGCGAAGAAATCAAATAACATATAGAATAATTTCAAGGCAGAAAACCAATAGAACCAATAAAAATGTACGCCTATCTATAGAAAAAAAAAAAACAAATTAAAAATAAATCCATAATTAGGAAAAATAAACAAGATGGAATCTAAAGCTATAATATTTTTCATGAAATGAAAACCACTTTGATTTCATCATGATTGATTTTGGCATTCTCGTATTAGTCCTGGTCATAGAAGCGTTAATATAAACGTCTTTTGTAACGCATACATCGAAGGACTGGAAAAATTTACTTGCAACGGTCTTTCCGTCCGATTACAATTTAGGGTTCTTCAATAATCTTAATAAACCACGCTTCACCATCAACGATCGCATCACTGCTTACCATCATATGGAATCGCAGCTTAAAAAAAAACTCCAAACCCATGATTAAAGTCTCAATGCGCTTACCAACTAGCCATCCATTACCAGCCAGGGGGCACAAACACAAGCCATAAACGTCACCTGCCATTAAATCGAGCGCGCATCATTGACAACACACAAATTGAATGCGACCCCAACGTTGAGCACCCCTTCGAGTTATTGAATAAATATTGTCCTCGATATTGAGTTGTAGGAGACAGTTGGAAGGTCGGGTCATTTGCAGATGTTCTGATGGAGTTTGTGTTTGAGGAGACTGGGAGTCAATTTGACAAGAACAGTGGCTGAATGATGGAGGTAAAAAAAGGGCAAACTAAGGGATGCATAAACAGAACCTGAGCCCATCAAGACATAATGAGCCTATCACCCGGTTTCCGAGAGCCCATCATCTTCCTGCCCTCGTCCCGTTTTATTTGGGGTCGGCGCAATATGTCTTTTTCTTCCACTCTGTCCTGTCACCCGAGAGCCCGATCAACCAAAAATAAAATCAACTAACTAGGTGTCAAATCTCTTGTTAAATGTCTATTGACGTGCTTATAGCATGATTAGGGACAGCGTAGTTGACATGCTTTTCTATAGAGACATCTTCTATAGGAATAGCATGTCAAATGCCATGCCATATATATATATTTTTTTATAAGCATCGTTTCAGCAAACCAAATTAATTAGCAGCAAATAAAATTTAACAGCTGTGTTACAGCTGTTAAATTTTACAGTAGTGTCAGCTAAATGGGAATTTGATAGGACTTTTAGAAACTCGGTGTAAGTATTTTGTGCATCGACAACTAAGACTATTGAATTTGCTTGAAACACACGGTCAGTCAGTGTTGTCACCAAGCTGCAGAGGCAGTGCACATTGCTCGTAGAACGTATGGTCGAAGAAGCCGTAAAATTCTAGAGTGACGACCGCACATTGGATAACGTAGCGCTGGAAGTCCTCCTACGGTGGATTTTTTTCGCTATGTCGGCAACCTTGGTTCTCTTGCGGATATGTTCCTCACAAAATGATTAAGAGAACACAATTTTAGAATAACAGGCCTAAACTTGACAGATCATCATTGAAGATGATGTAAAGATATCTATATCATTATATCCAGTAAAAAAATACAACCGTGAGCGAAGACTTAGGCAAAAGCACAACATAAACACATTGTTAATAGAAAATAGGGACCCTATCCATCCTTGTCAATATCACGTCAAAGAAGCTAGACGATAACACTAACACAATTTCATTAATAAGGCATTTACAAAATAGTTCACTGAAGGTCACTTATACTAAACTAATCAACTTAATTCGACTTCAGTACCAGGAGACTAGCTGAACTCTAGATCAGGCCATAGTCCGGAGCGAAAGGGATTGGGCAAAGTCACAGTCAAAATCCTTTTATTTCACACTAGCTTTTGTCAGCGGCTTCGCCCGCGTACATAAAATATAGCCTATGTCACTCAGGAGTGAAGCAGCTTTCTATTGTTGCTAAAATTTTCCAATCGGACCAGTAGTTCCAGAGATTACCTCCTACAAACAAAAAAATAAAAAAACAAACTTTACCTCTTTATTATATTAATAGTGTAGATAAGCCTACAAGGGCACTTGTAAAACGTCAGAGGCTAGTGCACGGTTCCAAATTGGTCGTTTCCTATGGAGAAGAACCGGCAAGAAACTCCATGGTTACTCGCAGCGGTCGCCTCCTCCTATGAAGCAGTAATACTAGCGGAAGGAGGAGGTAGCACGCTAGGAGGAACAGACATTCTTACACCCAAGGCTGAGACCCAGCCCCGAGTACCAGACACCATAGGCTTTTTTTATGGTAGATAAAAATCATCCAATGACGAATCCCGCCCTTAGGTAGAGCGTGAAACAGTGTCAGACTCTTACTGACTAAAACACCTTCCCCGTTCCTACGTCGCCATCTATACCAGAGCTAGAGTCTTCCTTTCAGACACGAATCCTTGGCCCCAGTTGGTTTCGACCTTACTGCAGGGTCCCTACGAGACACCATAGGCGTATGCTTACGGCCGTCTCGCAACCGTCCGAGTTGTAAAAGTTTACCAACAACACTAAGCGGGTCCCAAAGAGATGTCAACAAAACGGTAGGGGTCCAAGCCTACTGGAGGCCATGGGTCGACTTCCTAAAATGGAAACTGGTGGGCAACTAAAAAGCCATAGGGTTTTTTTAAAGTGGAAAAATCATCCAATGACAAATTCGGCCCTTGGACGGAGCGGAAAATAGTGTTAGACTCTTACTGACTAAACAACTCACCCCGTTCCTACGTTGCCTTATATACCAGGGCCTTCCTTTCAAATTCAAACCCTTGGCCCAAGTTGGCTTTGACCCTTCTGCAGGGTCCTTACGAAAAGAACATAGGTGTGGTTTTAGTCAATACAAGTCCGACAGACCCTTCCACTCCGCTTTAGAGCAGGAGAAGTCACTAGATAATTTTCCACCATACAAAAAAGTACCAGGAGGTTATGAGTACATAGGCACCTCATATATTACACGGAAACAATCAAACTATGACAAACACTCGACACGACCAGATGCAAACAGAACGGACGCTAATAAAAAATAAACATTGACTTTGAATATCAAATAATCATTGGGTTCCGTTTTAATAAATTAAAAATGTCCCTCTGAAATTATAGGACGTAGGGCGAGGCGTGACTGCGAGCGAGTCTAATGGTAGCCATGCATGTTACAAGTATGTAATGTCTTTTCGAAGATACTTGCGCAAATTTCTTCCAACATTATATTACAGTATTTTAGATTATACTTAACAAAAAAAATAAAACACAAAGAATTGAAAACGATGCCAGGTTTGTATTGTAATGATATCCGGAAATGTAGTAGCGTGTTAGGAATCCTACCAGCTATCTTGCAGTGACGTCAAATTTCAGTACAGGCATCCTTATTTTATCACTTGGCAATTTTTCGTTCCACGAGATTAAAAAAGCTTCTTACTTAAGTAATATTGAACGTTTTGATTTTTTAGACATGAGATTTTTAATTAAGTTGCTTTATGATACAAACATAAAAAAAACTTTTATACAGTTTATCGCTCCGCTCAACGATCCGCTAACACAACCCCCACACCCTAACACCACGGGACACAGGGCTGTTTTCATTTACTTAACAAGCAGACTTTTTAATACCAATTGGTGGGCGGAGCTCGCTGATTGGTCACAGGCGACATGCTGTCTAATTACAAGGCAGCTTATTGGCAGATCGCCAGATTGAAGCGCGTTCTCTTTGCGAACTGTCGTCAAATTAATTTGGGGAGTAATTATTATGAGTGGTCTGTCCTTGGCTTTTGAATTTTCGATGTTAGGTAAGTTAATTGGATGTTAAGTTAGAGTGAATTGGGTCCGAAATGTTATTAGAACCTACTGAATGAGAATGAAAATGGTACTTTTCAATACTTTTATAAGCAACCTTACAGCTTGTCTCCCGCGGTGTCGCCCACATCTTTAGGTACTGGCGGGCTATTCTCTAAGAAAACAACCTTGAGTACAACGTTGGCCACAGCGACGAAATCGAAATAGGTACATTGTATTTTTAACCCAATGTTCCAATACATAGGATTGTTAATCAAATGCACCTATTTGGACTTCGTCGTTGTAGCCAACGTTGCGCTTGAGGATGTTTACTTAAAGAATAGCACTGCTGTCCTGCTTCCGTAGGTTATAGCATGATATTATATAGCCTATAGCTTGCCTCGATAATTAGGCTATCAAACAAAAGAAAGAATTTTTCAAATTGTACCAGTGATTACTGAGATAAGTGCGTCCAACCAAACAAACAGTCTTTAACTTTATAATATTAGTATAGATTTATAAAACTAGCTACAACCTAGGGGTTTAAGTCAAGAGTGAATAAGTTACTTTGGGCTAAGGGCGACTTTGAAGAAAACTATTTTTATATAAAAAGCGACTTTGTTTTATACTATACTAGCGACGAGGGTACTGATATTGAATATATTATGCATGTATTACACACATAAACTTTCCTCTTGAATCACTCTATCAATTAAAAAAACCGCATCAAAATCCGTTGCGGAATTTTAAAGATCTAAGCATACATAGAGGTAAGCAGCTTTGGTTTATACTATGTAACGATAGTAACGATAAATGCTACGATTCTGAATGATGCAACTCGTACATAAAACTCAAACAACAAGAAAATTACGAATCAATATTCCAAAGTACAAAAAATTCTCTAACAAAAAGTCCATTAAGCAACAAAAAAGCACCATCAGCATCAAATCAAAATCTCAGCATTCCAATGAAGAGTATAACAACGTTATCGAGTACTCGCCGAGAGTTTAATTCGATTCTGTTCACTTACAAACGATTCTCGATACTTGTACCGAGTAGCCCTTTGATTGGCAAACCCTTTTATTTAGGACTGGCAATTGTAGGTGTAAGTTAAGGGGTACCGTAAGAATAGGGTATCAAATATAGGTGCTTTAGGGTCGACTGTGTTGCTTTGAAGGAGGTAACTTAGTTTAATGGTTAAATTAGGGTCTCGCGAGAGTCACCGCGACCCTAGAACGCAAATTGTCCTTTGCATTCTAGGAAGGTATACGTACATTTTATTTATTATATACATTTAAACTTCATGTACAGTAGTGGTACATAAGCGGACTTAATGCTACAAGGCATTCTCTACCAGTCAACCTTTGGTTTAAAAACGACAACACAGTGGTAAGTGTGCACAATAAATAAATAACAGATATTTTACATAGATGGTGATATAAATGAAATTATTTATAATAATGAAATACGTATTGTTGGGATTTCAACCCAACCACCTTCGGCGACAGCGATATGTTGATGTCATAAATACGATAAATATCAAATAGTTTTAATTAATAACAATTTCTAATTTTAACTAGCAAATTTTAGATGACTGGCGTATGGTCAGCTGGTACACGTTCTTTTTTCATGTTCTGCCCTTGGGCGGAGCGAGACAGTAAAACTTTTTCTGACTAAAACCTACTACTGTTTCCTCGTGACCTTTCATACCAAGGTCGGGTTTTTAATTTCAGAATTTGTTTCTGAAATTGTCCATTGCCCCAGTAGACTTCGACCCTACTGGACCTTTTAGGTTTGCTGACTTTGAAGCGCGCGTGGAATATACTACGCGCCATCACAAGTTTGCTGTATGGACTTCGAAATTGATTTCGACTTCTATAGTTTTTTTTGGTGTTTCTTTTCAGGGTAAGCAGCCAGCAAACACCGGCAACGATTTTTTATTTTTGCAAAATTTGATCACTTAAGCAAATATGTAAGTACCTATGTGCCTAGATTTTTCCAAGTTATAATGAACGATATTTTTCACAAAGACAGTTAATCCCATAAAAACACTCGCCAAGATAACAACATACAAAACAAACGCTATCAATCCTCACATATGGCAACAAACACCGCTAATTTATTACATCTTGCAACCCTAACTGTGCCGGTATCCGATTGAATCGATAATCGGCTGTAATCTACCGAGTATCGATGTCCCACCCTAGTGCAGGGGTGCTCAAGAGATAATCGCAGAATTCTCAAAAAGATTATAAATTTGAAAATAGGTTTTGTTGAAAATATTTTTTTCAAAGGAAGCTTTTATAGCGGGGTATATATATCCTACTACTATTATAAAGGCGAAAGTTTGTAAGTATGGATGTATGGATGTTTGTTACTCTTTCACGTAAAAACTACTGAATGGATTTGAATGAAATTTGGCACAGGCATAGGATACACTCCGGAATAGCACATAGGCTACTTTTTATCCCGGAAACCTCAAACCCACGCGGGCGAAGCCGCGGGCAAAAGCTAGTACCTAATAAATTAAAACTCGTCAAGACAAATCACACGAGCCCAAACTCGATGGGTTTGTGTCGTTTATTATTTTTATGGTAGTAATCAATTATTAATATATATAAAAATCAATGCCACTTTTCGTTATAATTTTATAACTCAAAAAACGGGCTCACCTATCCAATTCAAATGCTTAGGCTTTATTCGGACTGTTTAGTAGATGGTTTATGTGATGTTTGCACAAAATAGGTCGAGCGGTTCTTCATTTATCACATTTATCTGTTGCCGGGAGCGAAGCCGCGAGCAAATCTAGCAATATCTATTTACGTATACGCAAAAACACCTTCTTAGTTTTATTTTAGTATGTTGAATATTTATGTATGTATTTTTTTTTTAATGGTAGGTGAAAATCATCGAATGACGAAACCCGCTCTTGGGCGGAGCGGGAGACCAGTGTCAGACTCTTACTGACTAAAAAACCTACCCCGTACCTTCCTTGCCTTATTCCTAGAGTCGAGGTAACAGTTTGCACCACCCTAGGCTCCAGGAGGCTTCGACCCTGAAGGGCCCCTGCAGTTTGCTGACAACTCCTTGAGACGCGCGGGAACGGTGCGCGCCGTTGACGACTTGGACTCGGTCTGGACAGTTACCAGACGACCGGACGGCGAGCTACCCATTGCTCACCGTCCGCGAGCCAGTGTCTACGGTGGCCGGATATCGGCAGGATCGCGGCGGCGACGGCTAGGGCGAGGGCGCTGTTGCCTTTGCCTCATGCGGTCGGCCTCCTCCTTTACGAGCATTACTGCTTCGCAGAAGGAGGCGACCGCCTGCCATTCCTCTTCGCTGTGGACCATGGCCTGAACCAGGGCCCGGCGCGAGAGGTCGCCGCCGCCGATCACCCCCACGAGGACACGGCGATGCTCTTCCCAAGCAAGGCACACCTCCACCGTGTGCTCCACCGTGTCCTCCGGGCTCGCCTCACAGTGGCGACACCCGGACGTCTCTTCCGCACGAATCCGATGCAGGAATCTCCCGAACTTCCCATGTCCGGTGAGAACCTGCGTCATGCGGAAGGTGAGGACGCCGTGAGGTCTATCCAGCCACGCCTCAAAGAGGGGCACTACCGCCGAGATTACGGTGTGCCCAGCACTGGGTTGCGACAGTTGCTGTTTCCACTTCACCATGAGATCCCGCTATGTATGTATATTGGCAGTTAATCACATTCTACATAAATATTATAAGATATATTGCCAAAAGTTTGAGTACCCCTTCCGTAGCGCCACAGAGTAGGGTGAAGTGACAGAGCGCACGTGACGGCAATTTTAGTTTATTTTAATTATGTAAGAGATATGATTGTGAGATATCATCTGTGGTTATTTTATTAGTTCTTGTTTAAGCCAGCTGAGTCTAACCGCTGCGCTGATACTTTAATAAAAGCAGTTTTACATTCAAAACGTTTACTTAACCTTGTTTTCCATTGAAACACGAACTGAAATCTAGTTATTTTAATTATATTTACAGATGGTTTTAAGTTATCGATGAATGAATGTATGTCAGTCCAAAATACGAAGCTGATTGCCTGAAAGCGCAGATAGATTCCTATAAAGAAGAGCTTGTAAGAAACTATTTTTTTCGATGTCAAAGTAGGTATTTATTAGTGTGCTTTTTGGTGATCCAGCAGATCTTATAGCTTATTTATATTACAATTCCAATCTAAATTCTATCGCATTCTATTCCAATTTCCGTGTAAGAAACTATTAAAATTACGTTGCAAATTGAAATGAACTCTATTTAAATTTTCCGTTAACCTTTTGAATGCCGGAATTAGAGACATAATAGAAAGACCTGCTTACCGTCAGGTGGGATCGCAGTCAAGCACTAGTTTATAGCAATAAAAAAGACAATAGGTGTGCGAACGCCGGCTCTTTGCTTGGGGGCTCAAGAGTTTAAGGAAACTTAAAATTCCATCATCATCATCATCATCATCCCAGCGGTAGTCTGGTCGCCAACCTTGGCTTTCACCTCGGTGCCCGGGGTCCGCTTTCTTACTAAGACGCCTCCACTTCGCTCGGTCTTTCGCGTCCTTTGCCGCAAGCCCATTGGCACGCATATCGTCCCTTACGACGTCGATCCAACGCCTCTTAGGCCTTCCTCGTTTTCCGGGTCCCGGCGGAGGCGGCATGGCAAGGCATCTGTTACCCACGTAGTCTGCCGGTTTTCGTAAAACGTTTAAGGAAAGTTAAAATTCCATACCAAAATCAAATGCACTCTATTTTAATTTTCCGGGCAAGAAACTATTCGAATTCTATTCTATTTAAATTTTCTTTTAATTCGTAAATTAATAAGTAAAGTAAAGATTAGTAAGATTAGTAGTGTTATCCGATTGAATCGATAATAATCGTGTGTAATCTATCGAGTATCGATGTCCCACCCTTCTACGGAGTAGGGTGATGTGACGGAGTGCACGTTGCAGTCATTTTAGTTTAATCTAATTATATTGTTAATCTGATATGTTGTGTGGTCGTTTGTGTTAGGCAGCTGATGTCGTGTTTTTATTAGATTGGGTTGTATCATCATCTTATTCGTTTCATTCAAGTTTAAAACATACTCACAATCTTAATCATATTCGATTAAGATGACACTATGTGAAAAATTTTAGTGTTTTGAGTAAACTACTATTTTTAGGGTTCTGTCCGTAAAGGGCAAAACGGGCCCCTGTTAATAAAACTCCGCTGTTCGTTGTACGTCTGTTTGTCCGTTTATTACCAGACTGTATCTCATGAATCGTGCTAGACGGTAAAATTATTCACAGATGATATATTTCTGTTGCTGTTGTAACAATAAATACCAATAAATATTTAAGTGGGCTCCCATACAACAAACGTAATTTTTTGCAAGAAGACATTTGTATAACTGTTTGTTAACTACATATTCATTACATAGTATAAATCAAAGTCGCTTCCTGCCCCTGTGTATGCTTAAATCTTGAAAACTACGCAACGTATTTTGATGCGGCTTTTTTTACAGATACAGTGATTCAAAAGGAACGTTTATATGTATAATAAAATATATTTAATATCACCAATACACCCGTGCAAAGCTGGGACGGAACGCTAGTTTATTACAATTTATTTAGTACAACAAAATAGCCACTAACACGAAATTAAATTAATCCCTTCACCCTGTCTTCTCAAAAAACCGTAAACTTTCAAATAATACGTTTTTCATTCATTAGCAAAGAACTCCATTTAATTTTCAATGACATTTCCTACTCTGTGTACCAACTTAATACGGAGAAAGCAAGTGAATCGGCGCATATGGACACAATGGAGTGGCGCGCGCTATTGTGTGAGGGCACAGAACTGTTGTGTAGGGACAGGTCAAGTGTTAGGTGACGTTGTGTTTCATTAAAGAGGAGAGGAGTGATTGAACTTCTAGCTATTAACAAATTATTATTTTCAGTTCTCTGAAAAACATTCAAAAAAAATTTGTTGTGTAAAGCTTGCCACCAACACCAAAGTCAAACTCAAAATCTTTTTATTTCACATGGGCCTACATGGGCACTTGTAAAACGTCAGAAGCTAGTGCACGGTTCCAAATTGGTCGTTTCCTTTGGAAAGAGAACCGGCAAGAAACTGCATGGTCACTCTTTTAAGAAAAATGTTTTTTGACCTTAAGTGATGACCACGAGCACTCTGTCAAGAGTGATACCGACAAAGAAGAAGAACATTCAAGAACTCAATACGCAATATTTTTTTGCAATTCATATGTGAGGTGGAGTTCAAAATTGTCAGAGACCAATATGGACCCTGTCCGAAAAATCAAGAGAAAGGAAAACCTTTTAAGCAATTTTACTCACAATCCAGCTCAATTCTGACTATCTGTAACGACCATCGACTTATATTCAACATAGTGACTTTCTGTCACTATTCATGAAAATTATTTGTCAAAACTACTGAAAACTTATAACAAAGGTTTGCTGCACCGCTAGAATAGCATTATGTCGTCTAGTAAAACTAACAAAACATACCTATAGCGATAAACTAAATTACCGAGGATAGGTCAAAACAACACTAATGTCATTAAGACATCAATGAAAAGTTATATGGCCTGAAGAACACTTAAATGCGAGTGTACGGCACCCCAAATCTAGTGCGTAGTACTGTACACAGGTAAGGAGTGGAATTCCCTGCTTTGTTTCTTGGTGGCTACGGCCTGGAGTCTTTAAATCAAGAATGAATAAGTTGAATCTATGGCGAACCATATAAAAACAAAACCTTTTAAGCGAAAATCTGCAAGTTCAACAGCAGCCTTTATTTCCCATGCTTTCAAGTTTGGTCCTATAGTAAAAGTTCTTTGTTTTGTTACCAGTGTATATGCAGTTAATATTGACTGAACGAAGTCGGAAGTAGAGTACAACCGTGGGATATTGGCGCGTATGAAGTTAGGCTCTACGAATTTTAGCGCTTGAAAACTCGTACAAACAAGTTTTCAATGAAAAATTTTTTTTTCATAACAAGCTTTTATAGCGGTGGTCTATGCTTATATAAATAAAACTCGTCAAGACGATTCACACGAGCCCAAACTCGACGTGGTTGTGCCGCTTAATTACAGAGTTCCTATGGCTACCTCGCGATTCCATCATCAGATCAGCTCCATGTCATCATAATATTGCATTGTCATCCGAACTAAACGTGTATACCAAATTTCAGCTCAATCGGAAACCGGGAAGTGGATCAAATTTAAGTTGCAAGATTTGATTACAGAACGACAGACAACGGGACAGGTGAAACTAAATAAAAGCTTGTAAAAATGAAGGTTTTAAAAAAAATGCAAGTTAGTTATTGCTATTAAAAACTGTTATTGCCATTTAGTTTTCAAGCGCTAAAATTCGCAGAGCCTCGCCAAACTCGCCAAGATCCGACGGCCGTACTGTACAACTGCATGAATATATCGAATGCAGTTTCCACGATATACTCCGTCTGCCTGAATGCAAAGTTGGACTGTAAGCAAGGTTCGCACACTAAATAAACAATGGAACATCGTTCATCTGAAACCCAGTAGCGATGAATCAGCTTATTATAAACTAGCCGCTACTATGCCGAGGAACTATACGATGAGGTTAATGCTGTAGAAGTATTCTAGCTGCAAAGCTATGTGCATGCAAATGCACGGCAGATTTCAGCCCACAAGTATAAATATTAGACTACACGAATATTCGAGGTTGTTCGAAGATTCGCTAAAGTTCTGAAGCTGAAAGGTCGACTGAAGGACACACGGTGTGAAGGAACACGGGTAAGTTTTAGTCAAAGTCTCATTCTCGCTCTCACTCTACCCAGAACATGAGAAAGAAGCAGGAGATATAAATGGCAAACTATTCATATAAATAAAAATATGGATAGGATTGCGGTTGACTTCATTATTTGCATCTAAAGGTAGAAAACATTGCGCACAGGAGATATGAACTAGTGTTTGACAGCAATCCCACCTGATGTGTAAAAATGAAATGTAAAGATGAAAATTTGGGTGTGTGTATATTTATTAAGTACTCCTTCACGTTCAAGCAGAAAAAAAACGGTTGCAATAGAACTTATATAAACTAGTGCTTGACTGCGATCCCACCTGAATGGTAAGCAGTGATGCAATCGTTGATGATGAAGCGCATTAGTTTATTAAAAGGTTATTCACTCTAGCATTGAAGTAACCCAAATTATAATCGGATGGGAAGACCGCAACAGGCAATTTGTTCCAGTCCTTCGATGTGCGCAGAATGCGGAATTTCTAGTTTTATAACTTGTCAGTTTGATTTAAACTAAAACCATACCAAATCAAAAACAGCCCATCGCATTTAATTAAAACGTACAACAAACACCCCGGTTTCTCCCGTCGACACCAACATTCAAGCGACTACGTCAGTGCAGGCTTATTGTTCTTAATGCGACGTGTTGGCTTTTTAACATATTAATTAAAGCTTTCTGTTAATTACTTTAAACAGGGAGAAAATTTATTGACAGTTTTTTGGGATTATATTTATTGTGCGTAAAATTAAGGAGTGACATTCCCTTCCGGAGTCTGTGTTTCCTGACAGCTACAACTTAGGTGGTTTTTGGAGTCAAGAGTGAATTACTTGTTTTGCAAACCCTTTTGTAAAACCAGCTTTAATATTAACTTTCAAATATTTTCGTAACCTATTCTCGTAGATAATTTTACACGACTAACAACCCGATATTCGGCGAGTAATCCCTTACGTTGTTTGATGCTTCTACGGTTCGAACTAGGCGTTCGACTTATGATACTGTCGCGCGTTTTATAAGCGCGTGACAGCATACCTACGGTTTTTTTTTATTATACTTAAGACAATGATGTGGCCGACGATGGAGCACGCTTGCCTGGAAGTTAGTTCTAGGTAAGTGCTACAAACGCAAGGCATTTAATAATAAAAAAACCGTAGGTGAAAGCACTAAGACTCCTCACCCACGGCGACTTTTTGTAGCAAATGCTGTAACGCGTTGCAAATGCGATTAACGCACGTTAGTAGCGAGCGATGCTGTCACGACTACAAAAAAAAAATGGTTGCCTGTAAAGTCGGTTTTACGGGCGAAGATTTTACGTGACAACGTCTTTTTCTCGGTAGAATATTTATTGATATGAATATAATTAAATTGCACTATAGGAACAAGGAATTGAATGAAAATAAGCCGATCATAGTTGAGTGGGAGAGAGACGCAAGGCATTCGGCGGGCCTCTCTCTCGTTCGGTGACTCATCGTAACGTTACCGAGCGTTACACTTTTTCATAAGTGACTCCCAGCCGCAACCTAATTTAAGACGTTGTCACGTCAAAAAAATCGGATAAAATGGGGGTAAAAAGTTTGTATAAAACTTACTTTTATGCGAGCGCAGTCGGTGACAAAGTAATAAATAAATTATAAAAGCTTGCTTACATAATGAACTTCAAAACTTACTACTCATATCATAAAAAAAACATCTCCACTATACTACAACAAGCCTACATACTCCACTCTAACCATTAACAAGAGTATAATCTAATTTGTCTAATGCGTTCTCGCCTCCCCTGTAATTTGGAGGGTACTTCTCAAAGTGGGTACGTTTTTTTTTTTATTATTTTTGACGTGAAAAAATAAACTAGTTCGAGTGTTTGCTTTTGTAGGAAATGCAGGGAAAATGTTTTCTTTTTTATTTTTGTATAGGTAGTATTAAAACTATAATTCACTTTTGTTCTAATTTGGTAAATTTATTAGACCGTAAGTATTAAAATTTACCAATCCGTTGACTGAAATTCACTTTTTTTTTAATTATTACTATTAGAGAAATGTCAGAATCTCTTCTATTATATGAGAACAATGTAAATAAAGCACAAAAAAAAATACAAATCAAACATATTGCAAGTTAAAGCTTACAAAGTTGCTAAACGCATCGACGCGCTCGGAATGGGTTTTGTATGTCAATTATATTCAACCAGCTCTAACCAACGGCTTCGTCTGAGTGATAGTAGAAAATTATCTCAAGAATACGCAAGAACAGTCCGGGATAAAAAATATCCTATGTGCGTATATCAAACTCCACTGAAATGAACAATCAAAGAAGTAATAAATATAGAAAAATTTTAAATACAAACGCTATACCCAAACTTCTACACCAGGTAATGCTCTAAAAAAAGTTCTAAGTTTTCTTCTTCTATCCTTATCGGATTACGAGTGTATAAGGTACAACAGTTTTAAACTAATGTAGTTGTTAACAAACACTAAAAATTTTGTAAACAAGTTCATTGTTCCAATAAAAAAAAAATATTATTATAAGGAGAAAAACCCTCTCCTAGAGAGAGGAGGCCTGTGTCCCTGCAGTGGGAACATTAAAAGGCTGATGATGATGATGAAGGAGAAAAACATAGAACTTGATGAAAGACGCTTTATCTTCTGTCTCCCTCTTACCTGATGATCGTGTTTGCTCTGCTCCGTACAGCGGTGAGGAGTTCCACCTCGTCTATGCTTATGGTGGTAGTTAGCATTATCTTGCAGTAGAACACTATTTATCTCTCTTATTTGACGAGCATGTGCGTTCTGCTCTATAGCGCGTTGGGCAGTTCCACCTCGTGTATGCTCATGCCCTGGTAGTTTACACTATCTCGTGGCAGCACACCATTATAAATATCTCTTACTTGACGAGCGTATGAGCTCTGTTCTGCAGCGCGTTGAAGAGTTACAACCTCATCTTTACTCATACACTACAGTCTATACGCTTACACTATCTTAATTCAGCAAGACAGTGTATCGTGTATAATTGTTACTGCAACTATATATTTCTATCTTACGTAATGGGTGTGTGTGCTCTGTTTCGCAGCGCGTTGGGCAGTTCCACCTTGTCTATGCCCATGCCCTGGTAGTTTACACTATCTCGCTTTAGTATACTATCTATCTCTCTTACTTAATGAGCGTATACGCTTTGTTCCGCAGCGCGTTGAAGAGTTACAACCTTATCTTTACTCATACTTTACAGTTTACACTATCTTGTTATAGCACACTATCTACTCCTCTTACTTGACGAGCGAATGCGTTCTGTTCTGCAGCGCGTTGAGGAGTTACAACCTCGTCTTTACTCATACCCAACAATCTACACGTTTACAATATCTTACTGTAACAACTACCTATCTCTATCTTACCTGATGAGCGTGTGTGCTCTATTCCGCAGCGCAGCAAGGAGTTCCACCTCCTCCGGGCTCATATCCTGGTGTTCCTCGTAGAAGCGAGTAGAACAGAGCACGGAGTCCAGCGCTACTGACAGGCAGTCGCTCGCCTGCTTCGCCAGGTCCATGTCGCAGCGTTCAGCGTGAATGTCTTTTTCCTGATGAAAAAAGTTTGGTTTAGTCACGGAACAAATAAAAGAGATTGGAATTTTTTCCGATTTGTATTAAATAATAATCAATGTGGACGAGTATTAAAATACATACTTCCCGATTTGTATTAAAATAAAATAAAAAACATTATATTATGTTTAGTCGATCTATTTTGACACGATTTTTTTGTGACATCCATCAACCGGCACTGGGCCCGCGTGGTGGATTTCGGCCCATTCCCTCTCCTAGAGAGGAGGCCTGTGTCCCAGCAGTGGGAACATTAAAAAGGCTGATGATGATGATGATCTATTTTGAATTTTAATGATTTTTTTTTCAACATCGAAATACTACCGCAAGAACGTTGGATATCTTATTCGCTCTTATGTATTTAGAAATGACTAGGACTATCGCAGACTATTGTTAAGGAAGGTCACATAATTCTTGCACAATCTCTCTGCGTACATATATCAACGCTTCTCTTGACCGAGTGCATGGAGTTACACTACCATGATGCGTTTGAATGAGCGAGTAAACTTGCTCTAGTAGCAACTATGCTACTGGATAGTAAAAAGCGTTTTTTTTTCTTTAATTTCTTGATAAAAACAAAAATATATATACCATTCGATAAAAGTAAATAACTATTAACTAACCCAAACAATAAAAACATCAAAAGTAAGACCATAATAATTATAAAAATCCCACTTTCAATTCGCGTTCCCAACACATACTCTAACCGCGATAAAACTAACTGGCGCCTTACGACCGCGACCCTGTCTTACACCCAAACTCCTTAGATATCGTAAATAACATACGCTACAAAAAAATCGCCACGCAAATGTCGGCCAAAGATGTTATCAACACAATGACAATCGACCCTCATAAACAACTAGATTTACGAGAAAAAAAGAACATACACTTCGAATTTCGAAAAAAATCCAAGATGGCGTGAGCGATAACGACCAATTAACGTTGCCGCGAGTGTACGATTCAATAAGCTGTTTTAATTGCGACCAATAAAATAAATATTTTTGTATTCAGAATTTTAAATGTATACACTTACTAAATCTGAGTTTTTGCATCGTCAACCTCCTTGCCTTGATCCTATTTTTTTTTTGGGGTCACCGAAATTCGTTATTTTTTCGAACATTTCTGTTTGCTTTTATCACATTACTAACCTTTCTATCTTCCATAAATATAATTATCAACACAAAATTTCAAATATATCTCCATCACAATTTATATACAATATTTGAACAATACGACAACCAATATTTAAAATAATTTGGTCACCAGTGCCACATGCAGACTTACTCTTACATTTCTAATTCTATACATTCGCTGCATAGCGACAAGGAAAACGTGTAATATTAATGAAACACAGTAAAGTCGGCATCTTATTTATTTTATTAATCAGAGCATTCTGCAGTAGACCGAGCCGCGTTTTATCTCCAAACCCATTCTGTTACGGAACTGCATAAGATTAAAATTCCCAATTTTATTTTTATTACAAAAATGCAACCATTATTATACATTTGGCGAGTTTTTAATAACATTTTTTATGGCACAAGATTGTACGTGCGGCGGGAAGTCGTAAGGATGGATATTAAAAATTAATCCGTTAATTCGTTTTTGTGAAACAATGCAAAGTAATTATAAAGTAATGTTTTAAGTAAATTGAAAGCGAGGACACTACGTGTGATTCTGTTAGAGAATATTTTAAAAGCAGCGTTACATCAAAACCAATTTCAAAATGCAATATTCATTCAAAAACATGTGACTAACATTTTATACCAGACTACTGTAATCAAACACACTCAGGACTTTGAGTCAGTAAAAAAAAAGTTAAGTAAAAAATAACAGTTATTAGTTCCAGAGACAAGAAAAAAGATTACACTATTTTAATTGCACACATAAATTTTATTAATAAATTACAGAACTACAAATAAATTAGGCTGCATCAAATATTTGCTTAAAAACACTAATGGATTAGCAAAACTTAAACTATTTATTTAGTTATTATGGTAAAACCAACAGTTACTGTGTACAAATTTTACATTTTCAGATATCAATTGGCCTAAGTCTTACACAGTCGCCAATTGCAGGGCAACCAACATTCTCAAATAAGAAGTGATTTATAAAACACTGGGGACCCCGCCCCAGCTTCGCATGGGGATATTGGATATATTATGCATGTATTATGCACATAAACCTTCCTCTTGATTCACTCTATTTATTTTAAAAAAAACGCATCACAACACGTTGCGTACTTTTAAAGATCTAAGCATACATAGGGACAGCGGTAAGCGACTTTGTTTTATACTCATCATCATCATCATCAGCCTTTTAATGTTCCCACTGCAGGGGCACAGGCCTCCTCTCTCTAGGAGAGGGAATGGGCCATAATCCACCACGCGGGCCCAGTGCGGATTGGTGGATGTCACATGTCTTCGAATTTTTGGTTCTAGGACATGCCGGTTTCCTCACGATATTTTCCTTCTTGTTTTATACTATGTAATTATAATAAGTTAAATAGAATTGCTAAATTTTAGTAAAAAGAAACACCTAAACAAAAACATTCCTAATCATCTAAAACCTCAAATTTATACGTTCACCTTCTCTCAATATCTTAGACCCGGTCCCTAAAGATAAACGAAGATAAAAAAGCGAAAAAAAATACCTTTTTTATTTATATAACGACTACAGAATTTGTATCGAAGAGTCGGTAACTGCCTAATTAGAGGTCGAAGTTTTATTTTTTTATTTTATTTTATAACAAACTGTAAAAGCTTACGGTAAGAATATTCCGGGATTTTTATTTCTGTACACGGTAGCGAATTGAGATAAAATCTTTATAGTTTGCCGGAGATTGTACTGTGTATCATTGTCTGATACTTAACTTTGTATAGACAAACTTGAGTGCAATTCTCAAGGGTTTAAAATCATTTTTATAGTTGCATTTTAAATTTATTGGTGTGAAAGGAGGTGTTGGTACAGTAAAAGCGAATGTATTCACGAATGTTGAAACCGAAAGTTATGTAAACGCCGTCAAATAATATATTAATTTAAAGTTACTAGCGCAAGTATTTGGACGAGTAAGAGCAAACACTCCTGAAAAAGTACTGATGTTAATTTTGGAAATTATTTTCTATTTACACATTTATTGTTGTTGTCAATATTCTATTTCTCATATTAT
Organism: Mythimna loreyi; assembly: GCA_029852875.1. Lineage (NCBI taxonomy): Eukaryota > Metazoa > Arthropoda > Insecta > Lepidoptera > Noctuidae > Mythimna > Mythimna loreyi. Next base: position 16,689,035 of record CM056801.1, on the reverse strand, counting down.
TTTTGTTTCTTAATGACAGATAGATAAAGGTGTAGTATATCAAACTCGGCATACATAATCATAACACAAATAAATATAATTTTATTGTCTTAAGATCTCTTTATACCTACAAATATCTGAAAGCGACTTGGCAGGCTTTGCCCGCGTGTTGAAATTATCTATTCCAATGTTAACCTTTCGACTACCGTAATTACTAACACAATTAAAGATACAAACACAATAGGTGTGCGGACGCCGGTGTCCTTTTGGGTCTTAAGTGTCTAAACACACTATGCCGAGAATACACGACGGAAGTTCGGCATGATTACGCCTGCAATGCTATTTGAATTACTGGCGACACATTATGCCGAAATTACGTTGCGTTATGGCGTACAGCCGAACTTCAGTCGGGCTTAAGTTCAGCGGAAATTCGGCGGCGACGTATTCTGTAGAACACACATGATACGCGACCGAAGTTCGGAGTTTTATTTTGCATTTGTCTGTCTGGCTGTTTAGATAACACGACACGACGCCACGACAGCGCTCGAAACACTGAATATACACACAAAATTGCGCAACTGAATTTCTGCCGCGTAAGTTCGGCACTTATGGTGTGTCATATCAGCCGAATACGTTGGAACGTAAAATCAGCCGCGGAACTTCGGTCGCGTACGTTCGGCATAGTGTGTTTAGACACTAATGAACAAATATTAGTACGGTATATTCAAATCACCACAGGTACATTTATCATCACAGATGTAAGACGCACGGGACCTATGTTATGGGAGGCCTATGTCCAACATTGGACGTCTTTCGGCTGAAACAATGATGATAACTGTCTACTAGTATATAGTCAAATCTAGAATTTGGCACTTTAGTTCCTTATTAAATACACTAGTATGTAACAGCTATATATCCTTTCATGACTCTACCGTCACACTATACTATCCACCTACATAATGACAGTTACTAGCGCAAGTAGCTAGGCGAGTAATAAAGGACGTAGTGAACGGTCGCGCGAGATGCATTAGCGCCGCTTTTAGGGCGGCCACCCACTCAACGGCTACTGGTACTGCACAGGGCTGGCGCGAGGCCAACTCACTTCATTTGTTATTATTATATTATGATTTAGAATTTTAAGGAACGGTGAAAGGACGAGACAAGGGAAATGATTAAAAGGAGGACTGCAGGATACTACGCTACTTTTTTAAATTTAATCTATACCATTACATAGTATAAAACTGAATCGCTTCCCGCTGTCCCTAAGTATGCTTAAATCTTTAAAACTACGCAACGGATTTTGATGCGGTTTTTGTTAATAGATAGAGTGATTTAAGAGGAAGGTTTATATGTATAACACATGCATAATATATTTAATATCAGCATTGTCCCCGTGCGAAGCTGGGGCGGGTCGCTAGTTATATTATAATTTAGAATTTTAAGGAATGGTGAAATTATGAGGAAAGGGAAATTATGAAAAGGAGGACTGCAGGCTACAACGCTATTTTTAAAAAATTTATTCTATATAAATAAAAGGAGAAACTGACTGACTGAAATATCAACACACAGCCGAAACTACTGGGACCAGGAGTGTGAAATTTTGCACAAGCCTTCCTTTTATGACTTAGGCGAACACTAAGAAATGGTTTTCAAAATTCAGCTCCTAAAGGGATGTAATGGGGGTCTAAAGTTTGTTTAGAGAATCCTATTTTCACGCGGGCCAAACCGCTGGCAGGAAGGTAGTTTATTATATATTTTATTATTAATTGTTAGTCTTTAGTAGTTCTGAGTTACACAAATATTGACAAATGCTTGCCCTGTTTGGACAAATCTACTCGTGTAGTTATTTTGAATGGGTTCGACATAATCTTCACATTTTCCTGCCTTTAGCTTTTAGAAAAATGTCATAAACGAAGAACCGCTCGACCGATTTTGTGCAAACTTCACATAAACCATCTGCTAAATAATCCGAACAAAGCCTAAACATTTGGTTTGGATAGGTGTGCCCCTTTTGAGTTATAAAATAACGAAAAGTGCCATTGGTTTTTATATACTAACTAGCTTTTCCCCGCGGCTTCGCCCGCGTGGTATTGGGGTTGGGGTTTCCGGGATAAAAGCAGGTAGCCTATGTCCTATTCCGGAGTGTATCCTGCCTGTGCCAAATTTCATCCAGATCCGTCCAGCCGTTTTGGCGTGATTGAGTAACAAACATCCGAACATCGTAACTTCCGCATTTATAATATTAGTAAGATACAGATAATTTTATTAAAAATAGTAAAGATAATTTTCTCTTTCGTGCCAGCCCTTACCGCAGCGTTCGTCATTCGTCTCATGGCGCGGCGTCTAGCGCCGTCTGACACCTACCTACCTACACTACACACACACATTACCGGCCACTACTGCACAGCGTCGATATAGAAACATCACGACCTCTCCCTTTAAGGGACCAGTTGAGTTACAGCATAGTTGGGGTAACGGGAAGGTAGTGGGCATGGAAACCGTGTGTACTGTTTTTAGATCAAGTTTTATAACGGTATTTTAATGGTATCTACACAATATAGTATGTACTAATAATACGAAGACGATTGATTTGTAACTTTGTTTTTTTTTTAATTGATTATAGGTTCGCGCTTGACTGATATCTCACCTGATGGAAAGCTACGATGCGGTCGCCGATGGAGCGCGTCAGCGCGTTTACCTAGAGTAACCCATTTACTCTTGACTTAAAGATTCCCGGGTTGTAGCCATCAGAAAACAGATTTGGATTCTTCATCATCATCATTATCAGCCTTTTTAATGTGTCCACTACTAGGACACAGGCCTCCGCTCTCTAGGAGGGAATAGACCGTAATCGACAACGCATGCCCAGTGCGGATTGGTGGATGTCACATGTCTTCGAATTTTTGGTTCTAAGACATGCCGGTTTCCTCACGATGTTTTCCTTCACCGTTTTGAGAGCAGTGGTGATGAAACCAATTACACAAAGTATTGCGTCTGGTTGGGTTGTTTAGTCAGTAAAAATCTGATACTATTTCACTCTCCAAGGCCGGGATTTGTCATTTGATGATTTTTACCCACCACCAAAAAAAAACCATCCAAATCTAACTAAAAAAAACTTCAGTCCCATATCGTTTACTAGTAAACTTAATAAAATCTTGTCAGCAGATTGGAACGCATCAAAATTAACTGAGCAGAAAATTGTACCCTTTCACTAAAGTAAGGCACACGGTGACTGCAAGGGTTGCTATTTTATGTCTATGTCCGAAGTTTTGCTGTAATCTCCTAAAGTGCTCGTCTCATTACGGTAATTCTGTTTATTTTATGACTAGTTTTTTGTTTTGTTATGAATATATATTATGTTGTATTATTAGTGTCTTCCCCCTATCTTGTAATTTTATGGTCTGTTTTGCTAAAGAGTAAAGGGTTACTAGCAGTTGCCACGGTTCCTGTTTCGAAAAAGTTACGACTTGTTCAATAAAACAATAATCATTACATAGTATAAAACTAAGTTGCTTACCGGTGTCCCTATGTATGCTTAGATCTTTAAAAGTACGCATCGGTTGTAGAAGCGGTTTTTTTAATAGATAGAGTGATTCAAGAGGAAGGTTTATGTGCATAATACATGCATATATATTCAATATCAGTACCCGTGCGAAGCTGGGGCGGGTCGCTAGTCTATGATAAAGGTGTCTTCATATTCTCTAGAAAAAATGTCTGTACTAGATTTATATTTCATTTCAGTCATTTATATTTTATATGTCAATTCACGCTGTTAATTAGTTTATTAGCGTAACAGTAATTAAACGTACTCCATCCATCATGTTTAATTACTACGATAATTCAACCCAAAAAAGAAGCTAAAAAATCAATCATTATACGCCAACAAGTAGGTAGGGATTGATTGGTGATAGAAAAAGTATTAATTCGTCTATTCAATCAGTCCCTTGACAACTACCCTGTCTTACATCTAAACTAAAGCACAATCAGAAACAGGTAGCCAAGTAAAAAATAACACAATTTCCCAAATGATACATGTTACGCCATCTATAGTTGCAAGAAGCAGTATTGTATTACATCGCTAGGTGGCGCTATATAACATTTTTGTTTTGACTACTCAACATAGAAGTACATACTGCAGCAATAGATGGCGTTTTTTAACATTTTCGTATAACGACTGCAAGAGGGAGTATTGTAGTTATTTTAAGTTTTAACGGTCTTATACCATCAGATATGTATGAAAACTTGTAAAGTGATACAAGACACGAGACTGTGAACTACCAGTTCGCCCATCTATCTCTACCAGATGTTTTCTTCTGAGGACTTCCGATTTTTCACAACGCCGTAGCGTTGCGCACCGCGATGAGGGCGTTGCGAATAATTATTATTTCCTCATCATCATCATCATCAGCCTCTTTTAATGTTCCCACTTCTAGGACACAGGCCTCCTCTCTAGGATAGAGAATGGGCCGTAATCCACCACGCGGACCCAGTGCGGATTGGTGGATGTCACATGTCTTCGAATAAATTAAACCCAATAAACGCGCTCATCGTGCTAGAGAATATCGTGCGCGACAGGATCATCACCGACGTGTACAGTGAATAGTGAACACTTACCAACTGTATGCTGAGCAGTTTGACGACGTAGACACAGGCGGAGGTGCTCATGAAGTAGGACGCGCTCATCGTGCACGAGGATATCGTACGCGACAGGATCATCACCGACGTGTACAGCGCCCTGGGGGACGAACAATCATTGTTTCAATTCATCATCATCATCAGCCTTTTTAATGTTCCCACTGCTGGAACACAGGCCTCCTCTCTCGAATGGACCATAATCCACCACGCGGGCCCAGTGTGGATTGGTGGATGTCACATGTCTTCGAATTTTTGGTTCTAGGACATGCCGGTTTTTTCACGATGTTTTCCTTCACCGTTTTGCGAGCAGTTCAATAGTATTGACCATCCAAAAATTACGAAATGGGTCTCCGCAAATACTTGCGTCAATAGTTTTAATTTAGAGCTCAAAGACGCTAGCGGCTGGCCGTGATGTAGCGTGACGTTGTGGTTGCCTGCAGTATATACGTGCCACCGCAATTGCACGCCATTTCCGGCTAACCGTATCTTCACGTTTCTGTAGCCATCCGCCGCATTTCGTCATAATTTTTTTATTTGTGCGAGTCTAAATATTTTTTCTGTCTTTATTTTCTTTGTATCAGTGCGTCTAGAAATATTGGACATGATGGACCTTAAAAAGTTGCTGTACTTATTGAAGGCATCAAAACTTATGACACTTGCACTTTGCATACAATGTCTAGCAACTGATTGTCTGGTAACGGGGAGTGTGGGAAGTATAGCATAGCAACTGCCTTATAATGTTCCCACTGGGTCTCAAGCAGAATAACAGCATGGGAAGCGTTTGCAGTAATGCCTTTCAGCTCTTACATGATACCTAAACAATCAACGTAATTTTTTTTTTGTAATTCTCGTCATATCATATGTCATATCTCAAGAAACAGCCTATTGAAAAAAAATAATCGGCCTCTATGCGAAACTCATAAACGTGATTGGATAGTTTGTATAGAGAGATCGCTTTTTTTTCGTTTCCTGAGAAAAAGTCTTGTGAAAGGTTGTTCAGTTTTTTCTACTGTGCAAGCCCTTAAAGTTAAGACCTGTCCCTTACACTACACTATTTAGTACTTACACGGCAAAGTTGACCATCTATGTCCTAACCATCATGTCAATTGGCTTTAAATGCGCAGTAACCAAAATTCGGGTCTCAATTGAAGTCCTGTGTGTAACCATAGCAAATAGTTCAACTTATTTGCCGTGTAAACTAATTTTCGACCAAAGAGGTGGTTAAGCGATTATACCTATCCACTGTCGACATACTCACTTGGTAGTAAACTGCGCGGACAGATCCTCTCGGTCACACGCGATGGCTAACAGCTCTCCAATCACTTTGATTAGATGAATCTTGTGGATTGACGTCTTTTCGTGAGGAGCCTGTAACAAGGAGAAACTTATTGATGACTTTTTTACCTTTCCACGTAAAAAAAATAATTCCTTATTGGTGAATATTTTTTATTTATATAATAAATCAATGCCACTTTTCGTTGTTAATTATAATTATAACTCAAGAACGGGCTCATTTATCCAAACCAAATGTTTAGGCTTTGTTCGATCTATTTCTCCTTCCTTTTAACAAAAAGAAAGCCATAGTGTCGAAAAAAAAATATGGCTGATATACGCGGAAAATAAGTTGAGCCCGTTGCTATGGTAGCGCACAGACCCCCAATTTTGTTGAGATCCGAAAATCGGTTGCTGCGCATTAAATGTTGACCGCCATGATGGTTCAAAATGTGTGCCGAGGATTGTACAGGTGTTTATAGACTTTGACGTTAGAGTTCATGTTGGATATTTTCAAACTATCAACTTTGATCCTTTATATTTATAACATTGTTATATTAATCTTATCATAAGCGTAAGCATATTCAGCCTTACAATGTTCCCACTGCTGGGACACAGGCCTCCTCTCTAGGAGATGGGATGGGCCGTAATTCACCACGCGGGCCCGGTACGGGTTGGTGGATATCACATATCTTCGTTTTTTTGGTTCTAGGACATACCAGTTTCCTTACGGTGTGTTTCTTTGCGGTTAAAAGCAGTGGTGCTGAAATAAATGACACAAAGAAGCTAATTCAAAGGAAGTTAGTGATAGCATGACGGGTGACAGAGTTGAATGGAAAAAAAAACATGTTGCGCCCAAAACAGCAAGTGACATGGACAAGGGCAGTATGATGATGAAAGTAGGTAATGCGCCTGGTAATATAAGCCTTAGGGACTCTGCAAAAGGGTCGAAGCCTACAGGGGCCCAAGGTCTCTTTCTGAAAGGAAAGCTTGGCCCCAGTGCGAAGGGCAAAGAAGGAATGGGGTGGGCTGGGCTCGGCTAATCTGCGTTATAAAAATACAGGCTTATTTATAAAATACCAACAATCTTGCAGGACAGTATAGTATAGTATAGGGCTGGTGTCCGCAACTCCACGTCTAAAGCGCGTATTTTGCGTACGAGTGGGCCAAATGTGTCATTCGATCCACCCCAGCTCTTGATTGCAGGACAGTATTACTAACATTATTAGCAACAATTTTTGTTCTATGACATTTTAGAAAACATAATACTTTTACCAAAAACAAATCTTCAAGATCAACTCTGTATTTTGTTATGCCTACCTACGTCTTATGACGTAACGCAATTACGCAAAAGCATCGCGCACCCCCACCGTACGATCCCCGCACCCCTCAGCTATTATACTATCGCTTGCAAGCATAGATTTAGTAATATTTAGAACGTACAATTTAAAAATATTTTTATTTTTGTATGAAAATATGATAAATTTTTAAAAGTCATATAATAAAAGTTGTTATTTACGAAGTTAGTCCTGAAAATTTGCCGGTGTCTTACAAATAACTCTATATATCTATATTAATAACAGTCAAACTTATGGTTGAATTAGTATAGTAGTGTAGCATGCCATTTAGTCTTACCGCAATTCTCTGTCGCATTCCGAAACCGGGAGCGAACACACGGCCCAAGCCGCCCAGCTTGCTTCGCTGACTGGCACACTACACGGATATTTTCAATAATAAATAAAATAAAACATAAAAAAATATAAACAAGAAAATAAAACAAATAATATAATATTCGACAACAACCATCACACAACGCCGTCTAGTCTCAAGCTAAGCAGAGCTTGTGTTATGAGTCCTAGACAACTGATAAACATACTTATATATTTCTAAATACATACATATTATAGATAAATTACACCCAGACACAGAACAAATGATCGTGCTCATCACACAAACATTTGTCCTGGGTGGGAATCGAACCCACGGCCTCCGGCATTGCAGTCAGGGTCCCTAACTACTATGCTGACAGGCCAGTCAAATAAAAATAAACCTTACAGTCATACATTTAGAAACAAGTGGAAAAATTTTGTCATCACAACATAGGCGGTATTCGCCCGAGTCGCAGGTGAGGGCTTTATGAAGTGGAATGCTACAGTGACAAACCACAAGTATCAAACGATGTATTTCAATAGATTTGTAAAGAAATAAAATAATAGGAAAAATGTGCAGTTATGATAACAAAAATATGAAGCCGATATAACAACAATAAGAAATATGTATTTTTTTATTTAGAACACAGATAAATTTTAATCTGTAGGTAAAAACAAATTTTTACATTAATAATAATGTTTCTTCTTCTTCCTGCCCTTATCCTATATTACTTTTTTTTATTGCTATAAACTAGTGCTTGACTGCGATCCCACCTGATGGTAAGCAGTAATGCAATCGTTGATGTTAAGGCGCACTAGTTTATTAAGAGCCTATTCACTCTAGCCATGAGGACACCTAAATTATTACTTGATACAACACGATATTTTCTTCCTCTCTGTCCCGTCACACTATCACTAACTCCCTTTTATTTTATATTAAAAACATGCAAAAAGAAATCACCCCCACATATTATGTAGTATCAAACATCACGAAATCAGAAAAAGAAACCTTGCTGTGATAATTTAAAAAAACAAGAAGTTAATATGCACTGCATGTTGAACCCAATTGTAGTTCAATAAGAGCCAGTTTTCGAACAAGTGTGTAGAAAATTGTTTACGAGTTGTCTTGTACCTACAAGACAACTACCACTACCATTAAAATAAAGATAATAAAAAACAACTCACAGTTTTCTCAACCATCCGATGCAATTCGTTCAGCTGCTTCTCAAAAGCCTGTATATCGATCACACTGCGAGTCTTCTCGTGTTTGCCGGAACCGAAGCTCATATCACTCAGCGACGAACAAACCGAATTCGTCTTACTCAACTTCGGCTTATCCTTGTCTCCATTCTTCTTCTTCTTTCTCTTACCAGTCGGTTCAACTTCTCCATTCTTCTCCGCATCCTTCTTACTTTCAGATTTATCAATCTCTTTACTAGGTACCCTTTCTATAGCACCATTGAAAATGATTTTGTTTTTCTTTCTCCCTTTCTTTTCTGGGTCGTCGGAAAACCCGTTAACTTCGAATGTCTTGTGGGCTATATCCCAGGAGCCCATGCCTATGGGGTGTTCGAGGAACGGCGTCATCATGTGTGAGATGTTGTGGATTACTTTGCAGGTCTTTGCGGCGACTGGGGATAGGACATCTATCACGTAGTTCTCGTCTATTATTATTGTTTCGTTGGCTCTGTAAATAAAAGATTTGATTTTTGTTACTCTAATATACCTTAACACACAGGGAAAAAGCCATCTGTCTTTTGATCGTTTGTTATTTTACTTCACACTTAAACGGCTAAACAAAATCGAATGAAATGGTCTGCCTGACTAGACCATGTAATTTAATTTCATAATTTTATCTTGGGATAATTTTCTGCTTTCAATTTATTTAAATTAAAAAAAAAAAGTTTATCACATATCATTTTGTCATACATTGCATGTCGAGGAGTCTCCAGTTAGACATAAAAATGCCTGCATTTGAAGGCTCCGCTCTTCCACTTATTTACAATTAAAGAGCCCACGGCTATATTTTGTACCAATTAAAGAAAAAAGAAAGAAAAAATATTTATTTGGTACAGCCATAAGACACAAACACAATAGTTCGGTAACACGTAAAGAATAAAATAACAAAAAAAGGAACAAAAAAAAACAATATAAAGATAATAATTAAGTTCTGTGCCTCACGACTGCACCAAAAAAGGTTCAGTTGTCAGAATGCCAGACAACTAATGCCTGAAGCTGGTGCCGATGGTGTCAAACCCGAGACAGCATCGCTACTAACACGCGTTACTCGCATTTTCAACGAGATATAGAAGAGAAGCCAACGCGCTACTAACATTGCTACAAAACAGTCAACGTGAGCGAGCGGCCTAAGCTGAACTGTGGAACTATAATTACAAATTAAGTTTTCGCGCTAAAAACTTCTTCAAATCGTAACCAAATAGCATTGTACTGCATTGTATTGTTTTACGTCTGTCGCGGTGGTCAACGTCGCGGGTAAAAGCTAGTTAAAGCTGTTTTTTTTACAAGCTTTCTATTAGCTTGCAATGTAACACGGCTCAAATCTTGCAACTCAATTTTGAAGCAGATAACGTCACCTGATTGAGCTGCAATTTTGCATGCAGGTGTAAATCGCATGACAATACAATATTATGATGACATGGAGCTGATCTGATGACGGAGCTGGAAGGTAGCCATAGGAACTCAGCAATAATACAAATAAACCTTATCGTGTTTGGGCTCGTTGGATTTGTATTGACGAGTACTTTGATGCAAAAGGATAAACAGATCTGATCTGGAGCTGGAAGACTCCTCAGATCACCATCGAAACTGGGTAATAAGGAATGGATTTGATGAATATTAATTATATAGTAGTTATATACCGCGCTATTAAAGCTTGTTATGAAAAATATATTTTCATTGAATACTTGTTATTGATTATAGGTTCGCGCTTGACCGCTAAGTCACCTGATGCATCATGCATTTGGAACGTATTCAGTAACAAATGTTATTTTGATAACACAAAAAGAAATTGCATGTATATGTATGTCTAGATAATAAAAGGAAACTAAGTCGAAAAACATCCTTAAATGAAGTCATAAGAGCTTTATCTTTCAGCCTGACTTATTATAATGGATTAACTTAAAAAGGGCATTAAAATAAAATACCTAAATTTAAGTAATATTTAATTAATACTAGCTTTTGCCCGCGGCTTCGCCCGCGTGGTATTGGGGTTGGGGTTTCCGGGATAAAAAGTAGCCGATGTCCTATTCCGGAGTGTATCCTATGCCTGTGCCAAATTTCATACAGATCCATCCAGCCGTTTTGGCGTGATTGAGTAACAAACATCCAAACATCGTAACTTTCGCATTTATAATACACTTCTCATCAAAAAAATCGAAACACTTCCGTTTTCATTGTTTCTGTCCGAATTTAACACAAAAAAGAATTCATACGATGAAAAAAAATACATATATTATAGCTGGCAGTTTGGCCATTACAGTAATAAGCGAAAATTCTAAATTCAAAATTAGAATTTCATTTGTTTATCTTATAAACGAAATTTTTTAAGGCCGTGCGTACTGATAAGCACTTAAGGTCACCGCGTGGGGTCGGTTAAACTACCAACAATAGCATTCCCAAGGAGGGTTAGCGTCAGGCAGGCGGCCGGCTGTAAAATAGTAGCCAAACCACCTAGCAATATGACAAGTATGTATGGAATGCGTGATAGTGTTAGGGCGTACCCCGCAGGCGACGCGCAGGGGCAGCACCCGGCTCCTGTGGGAAATGGACCAGGGTTGTTGCACCATCCCGGGCGGGGGCAACGTAAGAAGTTAGCCCGGGAAATGAGATTGAGGTATGCAAGTTGGAATGTCGGGACTATGACTGGAAGGGCCAGAGAGTTAGCGGACGTATTAAAAAGAAGACGAATAAACGTAGCGTGCTTACAAGAGACTAAATGGAGAGGAACAAAAGCGAGAGAAATTGGTGAAGGATACAAGTTCTACTACTGTGGAAGTGATGGCAAAAGAAATGGTGTAGGAGTAGTGTTAGATAGCAAATTGAAAGAAAGCGTGATGGAAGTACATAGGATGAATGATAGAATTATAGTTGTGAAAGTTATGTTAGAGAATGTAATGTTGAATGTAGTTAGTGTGTATGCTCCACAAGTAGGATGTAATGAAACGGTGAAAGAGAAGTTTTGGGAGGATTTTGATACGGCCTTAATGAACATCCCCGTACATGAGGAGTTGATAGTGGGAGGTGATTTTAATGGACATGTGGGAAGAATGAGAGGTATGTACGAAAGAGTACACGGCGGATGGGGTTTCGGAAATCCAAACAATGAAGGAGAGTCACTGTTGCAATCCGCTACTGCATTTGACCTAGCAGTAGCCAATACGTGGTTTCAGAAAAAAGATGAACACCTGGCCACGTATAAAAGTGGTAATCATAAGACACAAATAGATTACTTTCTAGTTCGGCGCAACAACTTAAAGTATGTAATGGATTGCAAAGTGCTGCCAGGAGAAGACCTAGTGTCGCAACACAGACTCCTGGTTATGACATCAGTGGTTCAAATTCATTGTAGGAAAAACAAAGAGCGCCCGCCCCCTAGAATAAAATGGCACAGGTTAGAGAGGAATGACTGCGCGAAGAAGTTCAGAGAGCGTGTGGTGGACAGAATGATAGAGATGGGAGACATGAATGATCAAAGTATAAATGAAAGCTGGAATGAGATGGCTGGGTGTATAATGCAAGCAGCGAAAGATATTTTGGGAGAGACGAAAGGAAAGGGCACGATAGACAGAGATACATGGTGGTGGTCGACAGAAGTTCAGAATGTATTGAAAGAAAAGAAGAAAAAATTCAAGGAATGGCAGTGTGTACAAACAGATAATGTTAGTTTGAAAGCTGAAAGAAAGAGTGAGTATGATGCTTTAAAGAAAAAAGCCAAGAGAGCCGTGGCAATAGCAAAAGCAAAAGCCCAGGACAAACTGTATGATACATTAGACAGTCCTGCAGGCCAGAAAGAGCTGTACCGGCTCTCTAGAATGAGAGAAAGAAAGGCGAGGGATGTTTGCCAGGTAAGATGTGTAAGAGATGAAAGGGGAATGGTTCTATCTGATGATGAAAAAATCAAAGAAAGGTGGAAGGAATATTTTGAAAGACTTATGAATGAAGAAAATAATTGGAGTGGGGTTTTAGAGAATAAACCAGTGAATGTGGGGTTAGTGAGAATGGTTAGTATGGAGGAAGTCAGGGAAGCAGTGAATGGAATGAAAAATGGTAAAGCCATTGGCCCGGATGGAATACCAGTTGAGGTGTGGAAGTTATTGAGAGTGGATGGATGGGTTTGGTTAGCTTTATTCTTCAATAAGCTGTTGCAGGAAGAAGCCATACCTGATGAATGGTGCAACAGTTCCTTGGTGCCCATCTTTAAAAACAAAGGTGATGTGCTTGAGTGCAACAATTATAGAGGAATAAAGCTAATGTCGCATACCATGAAAGTATGGGAGAAAGTTATTGAACGGCGGCTGAGAGAAGAGAGTGAAATTTCACAGAACCAATTCGGTTTTAGGCCTGGTCGTGGTACAACGGATGCCATATTTGCTATACGCCAGTTGTGCGAAAAATACAGAGGTGCACATAAAAACTTGCACATGGTATTCGTTGACCTGGAAAAGGCATACGACCGGGTACCTCGTGAGGTTCTGTGGTGGGCCCTTAAGGAGAAAGGTGTGCCTGGGAAGTATGTGCAGTTGATCCGAGCGATGTATAGTCGCTGCAGTACACAAGTCCTGTCTGCAGCTGGCACCACTAACAACTTCAATGTGGCTGTCGGTTTACACCAAGGGTCGGCTCTTAGCCCTTACCTCTTCCTGATAATAATGGACGTTCTGACGTCGGACATTCAGGAAGAGGCACCCTGGTGTATGCTGTTTGCCGATGATATTGTGCTGGTTGCCGAGAGTGCCCCAGAGGTCCAGAGCAGATTGGAGGTGTGGTGGCAAAGACTGGAGAGTGTTGGCCTAAAATTGAGCAGAACTAAAACCGAGTACCTGTTCTGCGATTTTGGCGGTCTCTCTAGTCCTGTGCCCATAGTTCTCGCCGGAACGCCCATACCAATCTGTTCCGACTTTAGGTACCTTGGGTCGCTTATCCAAGGGAATGGTGAGGTAGACCGAGACGTGGCACATCGGATCAACTCAGGATGGATGAAATGGCGACAGGTCACTGGAACAACTTGCGACCCACGGATACCCCTCAAGTTGAAGGGTAAAATCTACAAGTCCGTGATAAGGCCTGTCCTACTTTATGGGTCAGAATGTTGGGCTATGAAAAAGACGGATGAAAAGAGATTGCATGTAGCAGAGATGAGAATGTTGAGATGGATGTGTGGTGTGACGAGAATGGATAAAGTGAGAAATGAGTATATTAGAGGAAGTTTGAAAGTGGCGCCAGTGACTGAAAAGTTGAAAGGGAACCGTCTGTCTTGGTATGGCCATGTAAAAAGGCGGGATGAAACGCATGTTACAAAAAAAGCCATGAGTATACATGTGGATGGATGGAGAGGGAGAGGGAGACCAAAGAAAATATGGATGGATTGTGTGAGAAGGGATATGAAAGAAAGAGGAGTTAGTGATAGCGAGACGGGTGACAGGACAGAGTGGAAGAAAAAGACATATTGCGCCGACCCCAAATAAAACGGGACAAGGGCAGGAAGATGATGATATCTTATAAACGAAATGAATCACTGTTTTGAGACAAATGTGTGTTTAGGGTTGGAGTACATTTAGCGTTTAAAAACTAAAAATTGGCGCCTATCCTTAAACTTTTTGTTTTTTATTTCAATACTGTGACTTTGGGACGTCTGAAAAAAGGTTTTTTTTCTAAAACGTATGGATACTTCGCCCACAGAAGCCGCCCAAGTTGTGGCATTGCTGGATTCTGGCCTTAGTCAGCGTGTTGTGGCTGCAAGACTGCATCTAAGCCTGTCATCTGTTCATAGAGTCTATAAACGTTATCGGGAGACTGGTTTGTTCACGCGCCGTTCAGGATCTGGCAGGAATCGGGTCACTTCTGAGCGAGATGATCGATTTATTGTAACAACTTCTTTAAGAAATCGACGCCTTAACGCTTTTCAACTGCAGCAGCGGCTTCGTGTTGTACGAAGGGTGGCTGTAAGTGACTCTACAATTAGAAGAAGGTTGAAGGATCGTGGACTGGTACCGCATAAGCCAGCAAATGGGCCGAAATTAACTGCAGACCATCGAAGAGCGCGCCTTAACTTTGCACGTGAGCACCTAAATTGGTCATACCTACAGTGGAGCAAAGTTCTCTTTTCTGATGAGTGTAAAATTATGCTGTATGGTAACGACGGAAGGAACAAGGTCTACAGAAGAGACGGAGAACGCTATGCACAATGCTGCATTGAAGAAAAGGTCAGCTATGGTGGCGGTTCGTGGACGGTTTGGGGAGGAATCAGCGCCGACGGTAAGACAGAGCTTGCTTTCGTGTCTGGGCCACGTCTGCCTGCACTAAACTGTCATCGGTACGTCGAAGAGTGTCTCGAGCCTCATGTGATGCCCTATGCACATTTTATTGGCAACGGCTTCATATTCATGCACGACAATGCTAGGGCTCACACCGCGGGCGTCGTACGAGATTATCTTAACGAAGTCGATATCTCTATTATGGAATGGCCAGCAAGAAGCCCGGACATGAATCCCATTGAACATCTATGGGATGAATTAAAGAGACGAATTCGAGCAAGAGATCCTGCCCCAGAAACACTTAGCCAGCTGCAAGATGCAATCCAAGAGGAATGGGACAATATACCACAGCATGTGATCGTGACTCTCATCCGATCGATGAAGAACCGTATGGAAGCAGTAATTAGAGCTCGGGGAGGGAATACAAGTTATTAAATAAACGTTTTTTAGCATTTTTTTTCATTTACGTGTGTTGTTTTATCCATTTCCTTTATACTCCATACGGAATAAAAATGACTCATTTAACAAAATACGAAACCTATGAAAAATTCATTTAAATTTAGAACATTAACATTAAGATTTGATAAGCTCATATTACTCACTATTAAACGACATTTAACATTTATTCCTAAATGTACACATTTTTCTGATAATCCTGACAAAACGTAAACTTGCAAGGTGTTTCGATTTTTTTGATGAGAAGTGTATTAGTAAGATTAGCGAGCAGTGGTGGACTTAGGAGATGTAGGCTGCGGGTTCCAACCCAGCGAGGCGCATTACTTTGTCTAATTTATTTCATCACAACTGCTCTCAAAACGGTGAAGGAAAACATCGTGAGGAAACATGTCCTAGAACCAAAATTCGAAGACATGTGACATCCACCAATCCGCACTGTGCCTGTGTGGTGGATTATGACCTATTCAATCTCCTAGAGAGGAGTCTCTGTCCCAGCGGTGGGAACATCATAAGGCTGATGCAACAACTTAAATTATTGCAACATCGAAAATTCAATACTAACCATTTAAAAAACCGCTAACGAGCGAACAGAGGACTTACCATGACATTTCAATGAAATTTGGCATATAGGTACCACATGGCCTAGCACAGACGCATTGCTTTTGCAATACTTTTTATCTAATTTAGACCATCGAATAAAGTATTTTTTAGTGATAGTTGTACTTATTTAATTTTTCTTGCTTTTATATCGCCTATTTTTTTTTTTCATTTGCTACAAAGTAGTGCTTGACTGCGATCCCACTTGATGGTAAGCAATGATGCAATCGTTGATGGTTGGCAACAGCTAGTAATAATAATAATGTTTGTGTGATGAGCACGATCATTTGTTCTATAATATCTATTTACCTATAATATGTATGTATTTAGAAGTATATAAGTATGTTTATCAACTGATAAACAACACAACACAGACAACTGTCTAGTACTCATAACACAAGAAACCTACTTTTTGGAATGTGCAATTAGCGTCATTTTTTTTCCTGACAGACCGACTTTATGACTTTTCAAAAGTGCCTGTAAAGGTTTATTTGAAATAAACGCTTTGAATTTGACAAGCTCTGCTTAGCTTGAGACTAGACGGCGTTGTGTGATGGTTGTCGAATATTATTATAAATAACTTACGTGCTCAAAAGCTTCTGCTTAATTTTCCTCGCCTTCTTCTTGACAGCTTTGACCTTTTCCCTCTCCTTCCTCTCTTGCTCGAGGCGTTCTGCTTCGTCTTGTATCTCCTTCTCCTCTTTAGTCGTCTGGTCTTGGCTTTCTGAGGTAGTCTGTGAAAAATTACAAAAATATGTTAAATCATCGAGGTACTGGAACAGTTTGCCGGCTGCAGTCTTTCCGTCCGAATATATATAATTTAGATGTCTTCAAGGCTAGAGTGAATAGGCTCTTAATAAACTAGTGCGCCTACTTACTGTATATATCACTGCTTACCATCAGGTGGGATCGCAGTCAAGCACTAGTTTAATGCAATTAAAAAAAAAAACCTCGCTCCACGTCATTCCGTTGCTCGCCGCTTCTGACAATACGGTGCGAGTCCCACTGCTCGCCGTCCACAAAAGTCAGTCGCCCGACGCCTGGGATATGTCTTGTAGCAGCTGGAACTTCTATCTAAACCTGCATACAGGACATATAGTCATAAGGTCTTACTCACCGCTTGTCTAGGTCCAGTAGCCTTCTCCCTAATGGCTTGTAGATGAGACTCAAGCCGCTGTTGGCTTGCATCCTGTTTGTCCCTGATTCTTGACCGCAGCGCATCAGCTTCTAACTCCGCGGCCGCTGCAAGCGCTGATAGACGGGACTTTACACCTTCCGCCTGTTGAGATAAAGCATATTTTTAGTTATAACAGAAAACTGTTTACTGATAGCTAGGTACAACGTGGGGGCCTTTATGTCAAGAGTGAATTGATTAGTTCTATCTATCTCCTCTCTGTGTATCTTTCTCCTCTGTCAAATCCATCCAAAGGTTGTCTTTAAAAAATCGCTTTCAGCGATAAGACCGCCCATTGTAACACCGCAGTAATTTTAAGTGTCCTAATGTACCAAGTTGTGTTTATGGTGTACCTACAATAGAGTATATCTGTCTATCTATCTATCTTCTAGGTAAGCGTGCTCCATTAGACCATATAATTGCTTACCAGCAGATGAGACAGTGGTCAAGCGCGACCCTATCAATAATAGCTCAGATATTTAGCTTCACTTTCTTTTTTTTTTGACTTACCGACATTTTGACAATTCAAAAGTGTCTGTCTATTTCAGATCGACGTTTTCGATTTTGTTTTTTTTTTTTATTTTGAATAATAATTAGTTAGGTACATGATTATACAAGCATTGATGGAGCTTCAAATCAATACATAGTATAAAACAAAGTCCGCATTCCCTATGTATGCTTAAATCTTTAAAATTACACAACAGATTTTGATGCGGTTTTTTTTAAATAGATAGATTGATTCAAGAGTAAGGTTTATGTGTATAATACATGCATAATACCAGACCAGACCTCGAAACCTATCCTCTTGCAGCGAGGTGTGAGGCAGGGAGACGTCATTTCTCCGAAACTGTTCACGGCTGCAATGGAGGATGTCTTCAAGGTTCTGGACTGGAGTGTTCTAGGCATTAATGTCAATGGCGAGTACATCACTCACCTTCGGTTTGCCGACGACATCGTGGTCACGGCTGAGACTACGGAGAAGCTCAGTACAATGCTCGATGACCTCAATAGAGCCTCCGAAAGAGTGGGTCTTAAAATGAACATGGACAAAACCAAAGTCATGGTTAACATCCATGTAGCACCCACTCCTATCAAGATCGGAGACTCTACACTCGAAGTAGTAGACGACTACGTCTACCTTGGACAGACAATCCAGTTAGGTAGGTCTAACTTTGACAAAGATGTCAATCGTCGAATCCGACTCGGCTGGGCAGCGTTTGGTAAGCTACGCGGTGTCTTCTCGTCTAATATACCACAATGCCTCAAGACGAAAGTCTATAATCAGTGCGTGTTGCCAGTGATGACGTATGGCTCTGAAACGTGGTCGTTTACAATGGGCCTTATAAAAAGACTCAAGGTCACTCAAAGGGCAATGGAAAGGGCTATGCTCGGAGTATCCTTGCGTGATAGAATCAGAAATGAGGATATCCGCAAGAGAACCAAGGTTGCCGACATAGCGAAAAGAATCGCCAAACTTAAGTGGCAATGGGCAGGGTACATTGCACGCAGAACGGATGGCCGCTGGGGCCGAAAGGTTCTGGAGTGGCGATCGCGTACCGGAAGACGTAGCGTTGGAAGGCCTCCCACAAGGTGGACCGATGACCTGGTCAAGGTTGCTGGAAGCCGATGGATGCAAGACGCACGGGACCGGTCTTTGTGGCGGCGCTTGGGGGAGGCCTATGTCGAGCAGTGGACGTCTTTCGGCTGAAATGATGACATGCATAATCTATTCAATATCAGTGAAGCCCATGCAAAGCTGGGGCAGGTCGCCAAGAAATTTTATAAATTCGAACGAGTCAGTGGCTGGAAATATTATAAGTACATATCTTCGGTCATCCATTTGAAAAATACACGCACGTTTACATGAAACCGCGCGGGCTCCCGCTTTACGCCACCTTGGCCTTAAAACTCAGACACGCCCTTCCAGTGGAAAAAATACCTAAATATATATATAAACAATCAAGCATTACTTGTCCTTTTTTCTTTACCATATAATTCGTTTTTTAATTCAAGACTACGATTTGACAACTCAGAATGTCACAGTCTAGAAATATGTTCCCAATTTTCTGAAGTTTGACATTTTAATTTGTCAAATCGTAGTCTAGGATTAAAAAACGAACTATAATGAGGTGAACAGGAAACTGATACCAAAAAAAACCCTTATCTGTACTATGAGTAACAATTTGCTAAAAAAAAGATTGAAGTCAGGTGGAATAATATCACTAAATACTTTATTAAATCTGATAATAACATAGATATAGGCTGATTATCTATAGGTATGCGTAGTGAAGAGTTATGTTGCTAATCACGACATACAGTCTACTAGAACAAGTGGTATTATTTGGTACAATTGTTTACTGTCCTAAGACGTGATTTAAAAAAAAAACTTAAGTGTGTAATGAGCAACCATTAACAAAATGGATAATCTTTTGTATATCTTTGTTATTGTTTTTTGTGGTAAGTATTCATACTACTACTAATATTATGATCATCATCCTTCCCTTATCCCATATTACTTGGGGTCGGCGCAACATGTTTTTTTTTCTTCCACTCTGTCCTATCACCCGTCACACTATCACTAACTCCCTTTTCTTTCATTTAACTCCTCACACAATCCATTCATCTCCTCTTCGGCCTCCCTCTTCCTCTCATCATACTAATATTATAAATGGGAAAGTAACTGTGTCTGTATGTTTGTCCGTCTTTCACGGCAAAACCAAGCGACGAGTTGACGCGAAATTTTAAGTGGAGATAGTTGATTGGATGGAGAGTGACATAGGCTACTTTTTGTCTCTTTCTAACTCCCTACTTCCCTACAATTTTCAGCGTAGAAGAAGTCACCCTGTATAGTTAGTAATATGGTGGGTGAACATATTGAGTATTTCACCGATGTTGCCAGACTTATAAATAAATATTATTTTGTTTGACAGTAACAAACACAAACTCTTTATATGCTGAAGGGCCAAACAGAATACTTCATGGAATAAATGCAACTGAAGGGCAGTTCCCTTATATGGTAAGTATTATATATTTTACATATTTAATCTACACTTAATATAATAAAGAGGTAAAGTTTGTTTTTGTTTTATTTGTTTTTTTGTTTGTAAGAGATAATCTCTGGAACTACTGGTCCGATTGGAAAAAATTTAGCAACAATAGAAAGCTGCTTTACTCCTGAGTGACATAGGCTATATTTTTTATACGCGAGCGAAGCCGCTGACAAAAGCTAGTTACTTATAAGGGCAGACCGAAGCGGTGGCCGAGTGGTAACGGCTCCAACTTACGAGTTGTAGGTCGCGGGTTCAAACCCAGCCAGGCGCATTGCTTTGTGTAATTTATTTCATCACCACTGCTCTCCAAACGGTGAAGGAACACATTGTGTGGAAAGCGGCATGTCCTAGAACTAAAAATTCGAAGACGTGTGACTTCCACCAATCCGCATTGGGCTCTCGTGGTGGATTATGGCCCTTTCTCTGTCCTAGAGAGGAGGCCTGCGTCCCAGCAGTGAGAACATTAATAAGGCTGATGATGAAGGGCAAATCGAAAGAACGAAGGGTGTTGAAGCAGTTAAACAGATTGAAATGAAATTTACTAAACTCACCATACATTCGGTACTAAAGATGGATAATTCAAGAGTGTTTTTTTTTATGGTAGGTAAAAATCATCCTATGACGAATCCCGCTCTTGGGCGGAGCGGGAAACAGTTTCAGACTCTTACTGACTAAACAACCTACCCCATTCCTACGTTGCCATATATACCAGGGCCAGTCTTCCTTTCAGACACGAACCCTTAGGCTCAGTTGGCTTCGACCCTTCTGCAGGGTCCCTACGGTTTGCTAACAACTTTAAGGCGCGCGCGAACAGTGCGCACCGTCGACGACTGGTCTTGGTCCAGACAGACGATTGGACGGCGAGCTACCCATAGCTCGCCATCCACAAGCCCGCGCCTACGGTGGCCGGAAATCTCGACGGAATGAGGTTTTAATTTAATAATTTATTGTTTTTTTTTACTTTTCAGGTTTCTGTGCGACGACAAGAACTTCTTATAAACCCACCAGACCACAGATGCGGAGGAGTGCTAGTGACGCTACAGCATGCATTGACGGCGGCAAGTTGCACCGCAGAACCGTCAGTATCGACAATTTATTCAATCTATCTATATGTCGCAGGTTTTTCACAAAATTAGGTTTTTCATCAAAAACCTAGGTTTTTGATGAAAAACCTAATTTTGCGAAAAAGCGGAAGATGACAAATTTCAAACTCAATTTCATCATAAACCTGTTACAGTCCAGATTTTTGATCAAAGTCAAAGTCAAAAATTTTTATTTCACATGGGCCTACATGGGCACTTACAAAACGTCAGACGCTAGTGCACGGTTCCAAATTGGTCGTTTCCTATGGAGAAGAACCGGCAAGAAACTCCATGGTTACTCTTTTTAAAAAAATTGTTATCTTTACAATATTTCCATATTACAGCACATAAATTATGTAAGGACAGTGCAGACCAGTCAATATTGAACTCCTACCGTTAAAATGGTAGGAAGTCATCTAAAATTTGCGTCTACAATGTTCTTACATTCACATTATTGAAAGAGGCTATATAAAAGCAAGAAAAATAATCACAAGTCTCAGTAAGACAATTAAATTATATGATGGATCTATAAAATGGAATAAGGAATATTGTGAGAATGTATCAAAATAAAAGAATAAAGATATGTCGTATATAAAAAAAAAATGAAAAAAGATGGAGCAGTTAACAGACAATTATATAGAATATTAATAAGTTACCAGGGGGCCACATGAGCAGAAGCAGTCATTGCCAGACAGTTGTGTCTTCGACATAGTCTCTAACCTTATAATATGCTTTTTTGGTTAAGACACGCTTAATATGAGTTTTGAACTTTCTCTCGGTAAGTTCTGTCACTTCCTTTGGCAGCTTGTTATAAAAGCGTACGCTATTTACTAAGAATGACTTGCTGGTCTTAGCTAATCTCCATTTAGGTATAACAATTTCATGTTTATTACGTGTGTTTTTGTTATGGAGATCGCTTCTAATTTAAAAAAATGTCCTAAGTTTTTACGAACATATAAAATACATTCTAAAATATAAAGAGAAGGCAGAGTCAGTACATCGATTTCTTTAAACTTATTTCTGAGGGACTCGCGAGGACCCATTTTATAAATGGCTCGGATTGCTCTCTTTTGTAATATGAATATTGAATCTACATCAGCTGCAGATCCCCACAGCAAAATGCCATAAGACATAATACTGTGGAAATAAGCATAATAAACTAACCTAGCTGTATCAACATCTGTTAATTGTCTAATTTTTCTTACTGCATATGCAGCTGAGCTTAGCCTACCTGAGAGAGTTCTAATATGGGCTCCCCACTGCAATTTAGAATCAATAGTAATGCCCAAGAACACAGTTTCTGCAATGACATCAAGCTTTTTGCCGTCTAGAATCAGACTGACATCAACGTGGGGGACATTCGGTAATGAAAACTTTATACACTTAGATTTGTTTGCATTTAATAGGAGGTTATTAGCAGCGAACCATTTAGAAAGAACAGCCAGACTTTCATTAACATGCAAGACATCCGCATCTTTTCTATTTACTTTAAAAATAAGGGAAGTATCATCAGCAAATAGAACTATATCAGCTAAATTTGCCATCATATAAGGAAAGTCATTAATATAAACCAGAAAAAGAAAAGGGCCAAGGATCGAACCCTGAGGCACGCCCATCTTTACAAAAGAGCCTGTGGACGTCGCCCCATTAATGGTTACCTTTTGCTGCCTGTAAGATAAATAGGAAAAAACAAGATCAGCAGCTTGTCCACGAATTCCGTAATGATGTAATTTACAGATTAGAGTGTTATGGTCAACACAGTCAAATGCTTTTGAGAGGTCACAGAATATGCCAGTGGCATCCTGGGATTTCTCCCAGGATTCCAAAATGTGACTGATGAGTTTCAATCCTGCATCCGTCGTCGACCTTCCTTTCGTGAAGCCAAACCGATGACTATGCAAAATCGCATTCACATTAAAATGACACAGCATCTGGTCCAGCATGATTTTTTCGTAGATTTTACCCAATGCTGGAAGCACAGATATAGGTCTATAGAGGGGTCACTCTTACTACCTGATTTGAAAATTGGTACAACATTACTATGTTTAATTAAATCAGGAAATGTACCACTGTCCAAACATTGATTAAATATGCCTGTTAGGACAGGAGCAATTGTATCAATAATATCTCCCAGAACCTTAACTGATATACCCCATAAGTCCTCAG
Organism: Mythimna loreyi; assembly: GCA_029852875.1. Lineage (NCBI taxonomy): Eukaryota > Metazoa > Arthropoda > Insecta > Lepidoptera > Noctuidae > Mythimna > Mythimna loreyi. The sequence continues at coordinate 16,665,482 of CM056801.1, read as the reverse complement.
TGTTCAGTGTGAACTTGTTTAGGTTTATCATGAAGACAGGGCAAAAGTACTATTTATATGTATTTATTTACGCGGGCGAAGTCGCTGGCAGAAGGTGCCAGCGGCTTCACCCGCGTGAATGTAGGGTCATACATACAAACTTTAGACCCACATTACATCCCTTTAGGAGCTCAATTTTGAAAAACCCTTTCTTAGTGTTCGCCTACGTCATAGCCTTGTGCAAAATTTCACACTTCTAGTCCCAATAGTTTTGGCTGTGCGTTGATATGTCAGTCAGTCAGTTTCTCCTAAATACATATAGTTTTTTTTTTTATACAATGACAAATCCCGCCCTTGGGCTGAGCTGAAAACAGTGTCAGACTCTTACTGACTAAATAACCTACCCCACTCCTACTTCGTCATCTTTACCAGGGCTAGCACGTTCCTTTCAGACCCGAACCTTTGGCCCCAGTTGGCTTCGACCCTTCTGCAGGGTCCCTACGGTTTGCTGACAACTCCTTGAGGCGCGCGGGAACAGTGCGCGCCGTCGACGACTAGGCTTAGCCTGAACGATTACCAGACGACCGGACGGCGAGCTATCCTTTTGAATCACTCTATCTATTAAAAAAAGCCGCATCAAAATCCGTTGCTTAGTTTTAAAGATTTAGGCTCAACACACACCGAAAGCGGCGAAGGGCAACGAAGCGGAACGCAGTTTCAGTGTCATATGATTTTTAACTTTATTTCCATTACCATAATACTTATTATCGCATGAAAAACTCGACGAGTCGTGCGGATGCCCGCGGCGCCGCAGGAATTCCGGGGAATTCCATAAACGAAGCTATGCGACTGCGTGGGAAGTCGCGGGAATTCCCGAGAAAGTTTGAGCATTCGCGAGCGGCCGCTGACAATATCCCGCCCCTCGCGTCCGCTCCCCGCGCGCGTCTGTTGCACGCTGAGCATTTGTTGCAAATTTGTCATAGTTCATTTTATAATAGTCATAATGAATGCTAGGATATAGATGTAAATTTGTGCAAAATGTTTGAATTTGGCCAAACAAACAAACGTCTGTTCTTCCACAGGTCGTGTACCCAAAAGTTTATTTTTTCTTTTAAATCTTTCCCTCCTTTTCTCTTCAGTGTCTTCCTCTTCTTCTTCAATTATATGTGCAATAATAATTAAATCCAAAATACCCATGATATTCACTGCTTCCTCAAGTTTTGTTGAAACTGAACTGCGCATAGGAGCGCGACCCATGAATTCGCGGGTGGGCTCAGGAAGGCGCGCGCATTTCTGCGACTGCTCGAGAAGACGCTGGAATGCTCGAGAAGTCGCTGGAATGCTTGAGAAGGCGCGGGACTTCGTGGCTCTGCGCTTCGCCGCCCTTCGCCGCTCTTTCGGTGTGTGTTGAGCCTTAAGCATACATGGGGAGGAAGCGATTTTGTTTTATACTATGTAATGAAATGATGGGCCTACATGGGCACTTATAAAACGTCAGATGCTAGTGCAAAAAATAATGTAAAAATAACTAATGTAAAACAGAGAGCAGTGGTGGCAAAGTGGTAAAGGCCCCCGACTTACGAGTTGTAGGTCACGGGTTCAAGCCCAGCCAGGCGCATTACTTTGTGTAATTTATTTCATCACCACTGCTCTCAAAACTCCACGGTGAAGGAAAACATCGTGAGTAAACCGGTATGTCCTAGAACCAAAAATTCGATAACATGTGACATCCACCAATCCACACTGGGCCCGCGTGGTGGATCCTGGCCCATTCCCTCTCCTAGAGAGGAGGCCTGTGTCCCAGCAGTGGGAACATTAATAAGGCTGATGATGATGATGAACTAATGTAAAAATTGTTTTGCAGGGTCGGTCCGGGCGCGTACAGGGTGTTCGCTGGCTCGGTGCTTCTTACCAGCGCCTTTAATAGAGTTCGGGATGTACTTAACATCACCAGATACCCGCAGTACAATTCGACGAATAATTTTTATATTCACAATATTGCTATTTTAACTGTAAGTAATTTTTTTATTTTTTTATTTAATAATTGGTTCACCAACAATGAGAGTGTTCTAAGATGTCATTCACCAGGTGGCAGCACTGAGGCGTCAGGTCCAGGCACCTGTCAAAACGCTTATATTACTGACATTAGCTAGACATCAACGTCAACGTCAAACGTTAGACGTCGACGTCATATATAAGTTTTCAAAGTAAAAGACCTGACGGCTAAGTGGCGCTAGCTGGTGGTGTGAATATTTCTAAACACCCTCATTGTTTACAATGGTATTATGCTAAAGTTAACATGCAATCAAAATAGAGTACATTTGTGTAACGATCACTTATAGGTAAACTCCGCATGCATTAAGGATAAGTTGCACATGATGAGAAAGAAAAAGAAAAGAAAACTTAACTAAACTAATCTAAACTGATTGTATTATTGAAAACACGCGACTGCATGTATGCCTAATACAAATTAAAGTGATATTTGTAGATATTTCTTTTTAATTGGCTTAAAGAGTTAAGGGGCAGGTCAATTATGTCGCTACAATCATTAATGACCCTACAAAATCTCGCGTAAGGAGAATTGGAGACAAAAGTTGGCACAACAGTCTATAATTCTTAAAAGAAAAAATAACAAGTGATCAGTTAACAGCCGCAAAATGCCTATAATCAGTAGTTACTTATGGTCGTTGTGGTCAATAACCTTTAGTAGTTAGTTAGTACTACTAACTACCTATAGGTTATTGACTCTCTCAGCTGATTACTTAAACAAATTAATTACGCACATGCATAAATTAATTAGATAGCGTTTCATGTACCGAATCGACTGTCCACGGGATTAAAACGATCAATATTTATAAAACTGTAGGTAGTTAGTAGTACTAACTACCTATAGGTTATTGACTCTCTCGGCTGATGTAAGGTTAAACAAATTAATTACGCACATGCGTAAATTAATTCGATAGCGTTTCATGTACCGAATCGACTGTCCACGGGATTAAAACAATCAATATTTATAAAATAACTAGCTTTTGCCCGCGGCTTCGCTCCCGGCAACAGATTATTCTACTCTACTCTACCCTACTCTATTTTATTTTTTATGATCAATTTTCCTGAATTACCTTTGCTATAAACCTCACGGAGCCCGAGACCTTTCCAACGAATGCAAAACCGTGGAAATCGGTTCGTGCGTTCTGGAGTTACAGCGTCAGGAAGGAAAACCCGACTTATTTTTATATATAAGATTTCTTAGAGCCCTGTGTGAAAGGCATTACATTACAGTGACATTTTCTTCTTCTTCTCGAGTTGTTTTATTTTTTTTTTAATTTTTCGCCTAATTTGTTGCTAAGTTTATTGCGGCGTGGGTTAGATTAGGTCCTCCAAAGTGCAGATGTAGAGACATTTACACTCCAATAAGTGGGGCATCATTACTGAGTTTCGGGGGGGCTCGAAACCCCCATTTTGCCAGGTTCATTTGCAATTGCCTACTTGGGTAGGCAGTCTATTGGTAAACTTGTGACTTAAAAGTTGTACGGAACCCAGAAAAAAAAACACATAACCAATTGGCACATATTTCCACTTAACCGTGAGGTCTTTTCCTTTGAAAAGGCGTTGACGGTGATGTCTAACAAATGTCATTAACATAAGTGTTTTGACAGGTGCCTGGACCTGACGCCTCAGTGCTGCCACCTAGTGAACATCATTTTAAAACAAACTCATTGTTATTAAGGGCATTAATTTTGCTATAATAACTTTTTTTTTTCATTTTTGGTTCTTTCAGACTAGAGCCATAAAACTTGAACAAATATGCCACTTACTAAACCGCACAGGGCCCGCGTGGTGGATTACGGCCCATTCCCTCTCCTAGAGAGGAGGACTCCCAGCAGGGGGTAAATTAAAAAGCTGATAATGCTAATGCCAATGCTAAACTTCTTTTAAACAATATATTTCAGCTCAGGACGCCATTTTTAAGCAGTACGGTGACACCGATCTCTACTATTCGAGATATTGGCAACGCTGAAATGTTACAATGCAATATTACCGGCTGGGGGGTAAGTTTATTTATTTTAACTTAATGTATAGTATACATAGGCGGACTTAATACAACCAAAGGTTAGGGGCGTAGGTTAAGGGTGGTGGTATTATTGGAGTTGGTTCATAGATATATTATATTATCACGGTAATTTCTGCCTGATCACTAAAAAAAAATTCAATTGAATCCTGCAGTGTGGCGCCAAACTAAACCTATGAAGTTTTTATTTCGAGTGCAAGCTAAAATAAACTTAACGGTGGTTAAGCAGAAATGTCTTCGATGGTGCATTGGTAATACATATTAATAGTGTGCTTTCTATGAGTGAACAAACAAAGCAATGGCGCCTTGGAACGTGCAAATTAGCTTCAATTTTGACATTTCAAAAGTGCCTGTAAATGGTCTATTTGAAGGAAATTATTCTGAATTTGCACTCTTGGGCATACCCAGGTTTTAGGTAGGCGGGGCGAATCGATGTGGAGCAGAATTTCTTTTAAAGAATTGGTCAAATAATTGGGTTGCTGGAATTCGATGGATGCAAAACGCACGGGACCGGTCATTGTGGCGACGCGGTATTTCGCTTTTAAAAATATAGATACCAGCTTTTAGTCATCTAGTCCCAAGCTAAGCAGAGCTTGTGTTATGGATACTAGACAACTGATAAACATACTTATATATTTCTAAATACATACATATCCATACTAATATTATAAAAGCGAAAGTAACTCTGTCTGTCTGTCTGTCTGTTACGCTTTTGATGAAATTTGGCACACACAATCTTTAGACCCTGAGAAAGGACATAGGCTAACTTTATTGCGAAACAAAGACGCAGACGAAGTCGCGGGTACCAGCTAGTTATAAATAAATTACACCCACTACCCAGACACAAAACAAATAATCGTGCTCATCACACAAACATTTGTCCTGGGTGGGAATCGAACCCACTACCTTCGGCATAGCAGTCAGGTTCACAAACTACTAGACTGACAGGCCGGTCAAAAAAAAACTATCCAACTCTACCCTACTCTGTTTATACAGATTTACACCTTCTTATTGTTTACTAGCGACCCGCCCCAGCTTCGGACGGGTGCAACGCTTAAATATATTATGCATGTATTATACATATAAACCTTCCTCTTGAATCACTCTATCTACTAAAAAAATCCGCATCAAAATCCGTTGTTTAGTTTTAAACATCTAAGCATACATAGGGATAAGCAACTTTGTTTTATACTATATAACTAGCGACCCGCCCCAGCTTCGCACGGGTTCTGAAATTGAATATGTTATGCATGTATTATACACATAAACCTTCCTCTTGAATCACTCTATCTATTTAAAAAAACCGCATCGAAATCCGTTGCGCACTTTTAAAGATATAAGCATACATAGAGACGCGCAACTTTATTTTATACTATGTAATGATGATGATATATAATGGTTTGTTTCACAGACGAACAATGTACAGTTGCAGTACGGAAGAATACAAACTAGAAATGTAGGTTTGTGCAGTACAGCGCAGAGCCCGGTACTACCAGACATGATATGCGGTCAGTTCGAGTACAACGCGACCTCCGATGGAATATATCCACCTTACGCTGGATGCCCGGTAAACACTTGATCAACATATTTTTTTAAATTATAGATAGGCTCGCTTTTGACCACAATCTCACCTGATGGTAAGCGATGATGTGGTGACGATGGAGCACGCTTGCCTACAAGTAACCTATTCACTCTTGACTTAAAGACCCCTAGGTTATAGCTAGCAGGAAACACAGACTTTGGTAGGGAATTCAACTCCTTAGATGTACGCATAATGAATGTGTTCCCAAAACGCTTTGTACGTATGGGTGGGATCTTCACCAATTACCGGTGGCGTAAAGGTGCTGAAAGACCTGAGCATTCACTTGTAACAGAACATTGAGCATCGAACAACGAGCTGAGGCTTGACTGCGATCCCACCTGATGGTAAGCAGTGATGCAATCGTTGATGGTGAGGCGCATTAGTTTATTAAAAGCCTAAACACCCTTTACACATATTTAATATCATATTTTTATTTATTATTTCATTTTTTTTTTGCTTTTATACATATTTTATTTCTAGGGCGACGAAGGCGGTCCATTAATCTGCCAAGGAGGCCTCGCGGGTCTTATTATTGACACCAGAGGCTGCACAAGTATCAACTCGTACCCGCCTCACTGGTATCTCCGTGTCTCCAACTACACCACATGGATCAACAACATCACTTCCATACCCGTACCGACGCCCCCACCAGAAACAACCACTTTACCGACACCCACTTTACCAACGACCACTTTAGCACCGACTACGACGACAACCACTCCGGCACCACCTTCGACTCCCATGCCTTCTGAAGCAGCTTCAACATTCCAACCTGGAATGGCTGTGTTAGCAGTGGTCGCTGTTGTTCAAATGATGACACGCACTATCTTGAATTAAAAGTGCATACCTACCACAGTTTTGTCTTTTTTTAACCCAAAGGTTGACCGGTAGAGAATGCCTTGTTGCATTAAGTCCGCCTATGTACCACTACTGCACATGAAGATTAAATAAATAAATAAAAGTTTTATACAAGTAACAGAGATTCTAAAGTCATATGTATAACTTTTTAATAAATATATTTCAAATTTCAGCTGCACAACCTTAGTCTTATTTAATACTATCTTTTGCCCGCAGCTTGCCCATCAACTGATTACTCTATTTTACTCTCCTACACTCTACCCTACTTTAATCTACTTCTACCCTACTCTACCCTAGTTTTTTATTTGATAAGAACCTTATCCTAACAATAACAAACACAAAAAAAGAATAGTGAAATTGGTTCAGCTGTTCTAGAGACTTGCGCTTAGCAACACATTCAGCAATTCATTTTTATATTATAGATAAATGACTATGTTTATTTGTTGTTTTGTCTGTGGTGCATATAAAATACTTCAGACTTCTCTGCTGCCATTTGCATTTGACGTCAAAATTAGTTCTCTGGACACTCGCGGGTGGCGCTTCAAATACGCACAAAATGTTAGCTGTCAAATGTATGGAACAGCCAATCTGGTGGTAACTATAGAGACCAGTGCGTACTGTTATAAACAAACTTTGTAACGCATCAAATGCTGACTACGATAAAAACCCCGCCGCTTCCATATTGTTACCAAGATTATAAAAGACATTTTCCATGTGCTAAAGTTAGTCAAAGTCATTTTCGCAGTACACAATGTACATTCCGTGTTGTGAGTTCAATTGTTGTGTAACCAGTTTGTCCTAGTGTCTAGTGTAACCTCTGTTTAAGTTTTTTTTTTGACTGGCCTGTCAGCATAGTAGTTAGTGACCCTGACTGCTATACCGGAGGTTCGAGTTCGATTCCCACCCAGGACAAATGTTTGTGTGATGAGCACGATCATTTTTTCTGTGTCTGGGTGTAATTTATCTATAATATGTATGTATTTAGTAATATATAAGTATATTTATCACTTGTCTAGTACTCATAACACAAGCTCTGCTTAGCTTGAGACTAGACGGCGTTGTGTGATGGTTGTTGAATATTATATTATTAAACATTCTTCTAGCAGTAAAAAGTGTTTTTTTTTAAAGGACCCACGAATCGCCATCCTAACAGTACATATCATCACACACTTACCTTTTCCCTAGCCGCATCATCTCTCTCCTGTTTCTTCAACTCCTTCAACTCTTCTACCCTGGCGTCTCTCTCCTTTCTCTTCTCGAGTAGAGTTTCCACGTGTAACTTCCTGGCTGCTTCTAGAGCTTGCCTGCGAGCACCTACGGCTGCCTCGCGAGCTGCTTTTTGTTCCTGCAAAGTGAAAAATGAAGCGTTATAGCTTACTAGCGACTCGCCCCAGCTTCGCACGGGTACTGTTATTGAATATATTTATGCATGAATTATGCACATAAACCTTCCTCTTGAATCACTCTATCTTTTAAAAAAATCTCCATCAATATCCGTTGCGTAATTTTAAAGATAGGGGGAAGCATACATAGGGGGAAGCGACTTTGTTTTATACTATGTAATGATATCTACACATTTAAAAGGAAAAACTGCACAGCCGATACTACAGATACTAGATAAGCGATGATATGGCCGATAGAGCTCGCTTGCCTAGAAGTAACCTATTCTAACTCTTGATTTAGACCATAGATAAGTTGTTGCTAAGAGGAAATGCAGAGTCTGGCAAGGAATTCCACGCTGATTGCTCAAGGAAGAAGAACTGACCTTTGCGAGGATTCCAGTTTTGTTTTTATTTTTGCAGTCAGCCGTTATAGTCTAATAAAAAAAAAATATAATAAAAAATTAAATGCTTACCAGCTTAGAAAGACGGTCTCGTCTCATCTGTCGCAACCGCGTGGTGTGCGATCGACATTGGTCCAGGAACTCGTGACGACGGTTTTCAGCTTCCAACTGTTTGATGAAAGCGATTTCTCGGAGTTTCTCCTCTTCATCGTGGGCTTTACGGACGATGTCCTGTAGAGGGGAAAATATAAAATGTTGTCACATAGGCTAAAATTTGTATGTACCATAGCGTAATATCAATCTAATCAATAAAAAAAAAATGCTTCAAAACTTTTTCATTAAATTTTTAAATTCAGGATTTAAAAAAAATGTTTTGTGTTTGTAACTCCATCACGCTTAAACAGCTAAGCGGATTTGGATAAAATTAGACAAGCAAGTAGATCATGTCCTGGAATAGCACACACTTTTTAATCCGAGTTTATTTTTTCTAGTCAATCCGTATCCGAGTCCGAGTCCTCTACAATACAGAGGTCGCTCTTCGCCAATTAAGAATATTTAGCGTTGTAAAAATATACGAATTCGTTTGCTAAGAGGCTCTCATATCCCGTTGCTTAGTTATTAAATAAGCAATTTAATCACATGGCCAATAAAGAAATCCGTGGCTTGAATTTCTACTTTTACATGGGCAAAACCGCTAAAAGAAGTAAGAAGAGGTAGGCATTATTTTGTGAAACTTGGATAAGTACAACGCTAATGTCTTTCTAGATATCTTTTTTTAGGTGAGAAAAAATGTAATGACTTATTTGGGTCTAGGCCAAAGCGGAAAGGCGTGCTATACTTTTACTGACTTCTAATCAGTCGCGCACTCCCAATTTCCTTTCTACCTTGCATCCCAGGACTCTAGGGTTCCCATTCGTTCAAATAGCTGGGTTTCGTACCTTGAGGTGTTGGTCTCTGTTTTCAGCAGCCTTTTGGAGTCGCCTCTCCATTCGAAGACGCTTTTCCTCAATCAGATCGTTCTTAGCAACCTGCAGAAATATAGAATAACATGATTTGGAGTAACTTTAAATGGAACAAGATTGTGAGAAGTGATAGTTCTTTATAACTATGTTTCGGGTATATTGCTTGTCGTTTTACTCGTGCGCCCTGTGGGTCAGCTGTACTCAGTGGGCACTTAGTGCCCTACGTGTCCAATATAATAATATTCTTAAAATGTTGCCGGGGCTGCCGAGATGCTGCAGTGCATCAGACATATTTTTGGAAGCTCGGATTGATGGTTTTCATGCCATCATGAGAAAGAGGGCGGTCTCATTGTTGCACCGTGTACGAGCAAGCTCCAACAGCATTCTAAGAGTAATAGCGGACAGACTAGAAAGTCCGTTTCTGAGACACTGGATTGCGCTCCATGCAGCCCCGGATCTTCAATTTTTTTTAGGCGGGGCAAAAACTGAAAAATGCCGCCCAGCCTACCTACTTATGTTTATTTTCACCTTGATCATCCATATAATTTCAGCTATCAATATGTTTATTTTTGTGGTAGGTGAAAATCACCCAATGACGAATCCCGCTCTTGGGCGAAGCGGGAGACAGTGTCAGACTCTTACTGACTAAAAAACCTACCCCATTCCTTCCTTGCCTTATTCTCAGAGCCGCGGTAACACTTTCGCACCTACCCTCGACTCCAGAAGGCTTCGAACCTAAAGGGTTCTACAGTTTGCTGACAGCTCCTTGAGGCACGCGGGAACAGTGCGCGCCGTTGACGACTTGGACTCGGTCTGGACAGTTACCAGACGACCGGACGGCGAGCTAGCCATTGCTCACCGTCCGCGAGCCAGTGTCTACGGTGGCTGGATATCGGCGGAATCGCGGCGGCGACGGCTACGGCGAGTGCGCTGTTGCCTTTGCTTTATGCGGTCGGCCTCCTCCTTTACAAGCATTACTGCTTCACAGAAGGAGGCGACCGCCTGCCATTCCTCTTCGCTGCAGACCATGGCCTGAACCAAGGCCCGGCGCGAGAGGTCGCCGCCGCCGATCACCCCCACGAGGACACGGCGATGCTCTTCCCAAGCAGGGCACACCTCCACCGTGTGCTCCACACGGCTTGCCACACAGTGGCGACACCCGGGCGTCTCTTCCGCATAAATCCGGTGCACGAATCTCCCGGACTTCCCATGTCCGGTGAGAACCTACGTCATGCGGAAGGTGAGGACGCCGTGAGGTCTACCCAGCCACGCCTCAAAGAGGGGACTTACCGCCGAGTTTATGGCGTGCCCAGCGTTGGGTTGCGACAGTCGCTGTTTTCACTTCACGGGATTTCATTCCCACCGGAGCTTTTTCCGCCTCGCCTCGACATGTTCAGGCAGCGGAGTTTAGCCCCGGCGCGCGGCGTTGCATCACCACGCGCAGATCGTGCATGCGTGCAAGGACTGTTGCCTCCAAATCTATGGTGGTAGGCCAGCAAGGAGGCTCGCCGCCTCGCAGGAGACCGTGCGGTATCCCCGCACCATCCGGATGGCCATGACCATCGAAGGTTGGGGTACCGGCGGCGGCCGACGAGATAAGGGTCACCGAGCCGCTCAGGTCCTGAACCCAGTCAGCTCTGGGCAGGACAAAGTACAGCTTGGAGACCACGGTGACGTTTATCGACCACCGCGCCAAGCTCTGGAGTAACAGATCCTGAGCGGGGGCGCAGTGGTTGACATTCGCCAGTCCATTGTCTCCTCGCGAGCCCTCTTTGAGGGCACTACCGCAGTGGTTGCGGCGGCGGCGACAGCGGCAGCGGCATTAGAAGCGGCTGCGGCGGTGGCGGTGGTGGTGGGGGGCCGACGGAGTCTGCTGTCGTGGAGAGAGATCGACAAGGAAGTTTTCGAATATAGCTTTATCTCTTTCGCACTCACGGTAACCAGACGCCTGCTGCCCCGATCTGTGATTTGTACAGGAGAGCGGGACCCGGGCGCTTATTTTGAACTATGCCTACGCGCCTCGCGAATAATAAATGTTCGTACAGTCGTGCAGCATGTCTCACTCCACGCTCAGGGTATCGGTCAAGTTGATATGGCCATGAAATTGCTGTACTTGTGCTATTATTTATTCCGTGGTCAAAGTTAAATAAATGATGAGTTGTCCATTGGTCTATGAAGTATGAATTTGGCCGCCCTCTGATTTTGCCGCCCCCTGGATTTGCCGCCCGGGGCATAGGCCCCGGCTTGCCCCCCCCTAGATCCGGGGCTGGCTCCATGTATCAAAATGATGCAAACAACTCAACTTCAACTTTATATGTGGTTTACTAACATAGTTCTTAAGTACTTTGTAACATAAATATGGATCTATTTGTCCTTGAACAAAATTGTAGTCTGAAATAAAGTTCTTATTATTATTATAACCTACTTCATGCCTATTTTCCTATAACCAAAATGTTCCACATTACCTTGACTTCCTCGACCCTGGCTAAGAGCTGGTGTATCTTCCTGGCGCGTTCTGTCTGGTACTCGATGCGCTGCCGCTCGGCACGAGCTTGCTTGAGCTGCAGGCGCCGCAGGGCGTCCTGGAGGCTGCCGCGACGTTTAATGCCCTGGGAGAGCTTGGCGTGCAGTTGTTGGGCACGACCTGAAACGAAAATGGAGATGAGATGAGGAGCAGGGTCCCGCGGAACACTTTCACATTACCCATGGCTAACGTGACCATACGTCCCGCTTTGGGCGGGACTGCCCCGCTTTCAGACTGTCTGTCCCGCTGTCCCCCACAAGGGCAAAAATGTCCCGCTTCAACTTTAAGAATACATCTATTGTTTTTAAATGTAACAACAGCGCGGACGTCACAGTGCGAATCGTGCGGCGGCCGAGACAAAAATACAAAAATACACTTAGTAGTCACCCCACTACTTAACTGTTTTGTGTTTAGTGCTTTGATTTGTGTTATTCAATCTTCTATAAACTTGTAAAACTACCAAAATTTTGTTTTATTTTATAATTCCGCAGGTTTTTTTTTTAGAACTATTCCTCAGTTGTCCCGCTCTGGCACAGAAAATAAATGGTCACGTTACCCATAGCCCCAGTAGGCACGCGAAAATCGTGCAAGGACTGTTGCCTCCAGATCCCATGGTGAAAAGGTCGCTTCGCGGAACACTGTGCGGTATTCCTGCACCGTCTGTATGGTCATGACCTCCTGGCAAGCGTATAGGAGAGCCAGTCGCTTTCCCAGCGACGGCGGCCACAACGGCGCATACAATGGCCATGGGCCGAACGACGCCTGCGTAAAGCCTCCGAAAGGAAGCGTTTAGAACTCTGAGGATAGGCAGGAGCCGCTTGATAGCAGCCTCAGTCCTATTTAGCTTTGACTTGTGCAGTGCTACCTCTAGTCTCAACTTCTCGAATCTCTCCACAACTGTCGCAACCCCACGCGTCACTAATTTGGCAGCCGCCAAATACGACACCCCCTGGGCCAGACCCAGCGAGTTACGTCCGCGTAACAGACCACGCTGACCCTAACGGGAAAGTCGGCACGCATCACGTACTCGTACCACAAGGTTGATCCTAGTACCGATCCCTGGGAGCTATGGAAAAACGCACGATATCTTACGACAACTCCGCTCTTCCTGGTCTCCGGTAGATAATATATTTTTCCACAGTAAAAACTTGGGCCACGCTCAGTGTAGAATTCCATAGTTTCCTGTCTGTCACAAATTTCTCACGATGGCGGTGTAACAGAACCCAGTAGGCAGTAACCTAGCCCTAAGACAAAAAAAAATCTGGACAGTACACATCCTATAGAACTATTTACCTGGATCTCTAGCCACCAACGCTTCCAAAGCGCCCAGTGTATCCACTCTTTCTGCCCAAGACATCCCAGCTAGGGCAGTCTCGTACTGGTCTTCAAGACTCGCAGCTAAGGACAGATTTTCAGTAGACTGACAGGAGGCGCCCGCTGATGTGTCTTCGCAGAGAATTTCTGCATCAGTCTGTAAATGAGAGTGACGTAGACAAAAAGAAGTAGACTATGAATAGAACACGTGCTCTACCAAAACTCGATTGTCGTAACATGAATTTTACCAACCCCTCTAGCGAAGTTGCAATCGTTTCATTAACATCGAATGCTTCAAGTTGCCCACGTCCCAAATTCCTTAGTTCAGAACTAAGGAATTGGGGGCATGGGCTATTCGAAGCATTAAACGACTACGAAACGATAGTAACTTGGCTAAGGGGGCAGTTGTTCAATTCGAAATACTCGAGTTCTTTTGCGTGGAGTTCAAGATCTATAGTTCGTTTCTTAATCCTAGACTAAGAAAATTGGGAACATATTTCTAGAGTTGTCTGACTTGTCAAATCAAATCAAATCTAGGATTAAAAAACGGAACTATACTCTCTTCTTTTTAGGGCAATCGTATAAAAAATGACCATTTCGGACTAACCCACCCCCTACCCCTAAATTACAATGTCCCTATCTCCCCCTCCCCCGACAATTTAGTACCCTTCCCACGTGAAAATAAACTGTAGCCTAAGTTACTCTTTCTAACATCAGCTATACGTCAATAAAAGTCCCGTCAAAATAGCTCCAGCCGTTTCGGAGATTGCGAATTTAGAAAAACACCGACGTACATGTTTTAAGACTTCGAAGTGGTGGAATGTTTTCCACCACTTCGAAGTCTTAAAACATGTACCGGATCTGTACAGTGCAAAACAAATTTGACATCATTGCGTCAGTACTTAACTTGCTACGCACGGTCTATACTTTAGTACACAAATATTATTCAACTCGCCTGCACTCATCATTTAGCTACCATCATTTATCTGTCAATAAATGTTATTGTTACGTACTTTTGCCTATCATTCAAACTAATATCATTAAAAAGTGTAAAGACACTACATCTTTTTATAACTATAATTTGAGTAAATCGCTCTCCTGCTAAAATATACTAAGAACTATAAAACTGCTTACCTCAGTATCATCAGTCTCCGTATCCAAATCAATATCAGATACTTGTTGCAACTCCATGATCTGTCTGTTCAACAAATCCTCCTCCTCGCACAATTTCCTCTGATCGACTTCCGACTGGAAGTCCAACGCCCAACTGATCTTCCTCTCATTCTCCTCTATCTGTGACGTCATTTCCGCTATCTCCGACATTTCCGACGGATCAGCCGTCTTTAGGATCTCGTTGTGGTCATTCATTTGATCGTCTTCATCTAAAAATTTGAATGTGGTCATGAATTCGGACTTCCATTTGTCGAAGTCGAAAGTCTCTTCAGTTTTTTCTTGAGATCTAGCTAGTCCAGTAGTTAGGCTTTCTAGTGAGGAATGTAGGCGGTTCTTAGTCAGTTCCGAACCGTCGTCTTTAGGAGTGTTCTTGTTCTTTTCTCTCTTCAAAGCTTTACTTCGTGACGTACGGGTTTTCAACCCAGTCACATCAGATTTCTGTCTTATAATCGACAGATCTTTCTTCTCCTCTTTGACTTGAGGCTTTGGCTTCACAATTTTAGGTTTCTCTGGCGTTTTTTGTGGCTGTTCAGATTTAGCGCGATCTAACTTTGAGGCGGATACTATTTCTTTGACTTCTTGTTTAGGAGATTCAATCATGTTCAGAGTTGGTAGGCTAGTTGTAGCCGATGGTTGGTGGAATCTGTTAGCCCAGTGGGATTTAGACTGTTTTTTGGATTCGCGACTCAGTCGACGAGATTTCACAGTAAGCCATCCATCGTTATCTGTCTTTGAATTATCAACGTTAAGTACTTCAACAGAATTAGCGAAATCACCCTCTTCTGGCACCAAAGTCTTCAAACTCTCACTGGATTCAATCCTGGACATATCAATTTGAGTGACGATAGTATCAGTGCTGCTGTATTCTTCGCCGTCCTTTTTATCGAATGACGGATTGATTTTCTCTGTCTTATCCCCCTTTTCGTTGATTTTGAGAGTAACAGGTCTTGGTGGTCGTTTCTTTAGATCAACTTTAGCTGTATTTTTGCTATCTCCTGATCCCATTTGGGCTCGATTGGGGTTGGGTGGCTTCTTAGATAAAACTTTATTGGTAGGAGCATCGAACAGGCTAGTCCTGCCTGTAGTCAGGTTGAATGGATAGCTGCATTTGCTAGTCTGATTCCGCTTAGGGAACGGTCTCTGGGCTTTAGAAGCAGGGTTTGGACGCATTTCGACAACAGTTTTGCTTCTAGCTATCAACCTGGTTGGAGTTTTAACTTCAGTTTTGGTTGTAGTCACAGGTTTCGGCTTTGCCGCGGCCTGAGAGTAAGCCGGTCTTGTGCTGGGCTTTTCAACTGCTTTCAGATCAATCTTCTTTGA
The DNA here is from genome assembly GCA_029852875.1 of Mythimna loreyi. Taxonomy (NCBI): domain Eukaryota; kingdom Metazoa; phylum Arthropoda; class Insecta; order Lepidoptera; family Noctuidae; genus Mythimna; species Mythimna loreyi. Next base: position 16,649,918 of record CM056801.1, on the reverse strand, counting down.
ATCGTGATCTTTCTTTGCGTCTTTTAAATCAGTGAGTGGAGTATCTTTGTCTGTATTTTCATCAACTTTGGTAACATCGGGGTTCTTTGCACCATTTGATGGTTGGTCGATTTTTATATCCAGTGTGGGCTTCGGGTCTTGTTTTTTGGGTTCTATATCTTTGATTTCCTTCTTAGGTATTTCTGGCAATACAACCGGTTCATTGTCAACGTTTTTAGTAATTGGCGATACGACAGGTTCATCAATGTTTTTTTTAATATCTTCATCTATTTTTTCTTCAGTTAATGAAGATTTTTCATCGCTCGATTTGCAAGAGCCTTCATTGGATACATCACCAAAGTTGTCCTCAGATTTAACTGGAGATTCCGTTGAGACGCTTTCTTTTTCATCTGCAGTGATGTTTTCATCGACAGTTTTATTTTCCGCTGATGCAGCATAAGCCTTAATTTGTTCTTCGATTTTTAATGCATAATCATTTTCCTCTGCAGTTTTATCAGTGCTTTCGATATCTTTTTCAATATTCAGTAGATTTTCATTCTTAGCTGCGTTTTCAGTCAATTGTTTGGCTAAGAACTCGTTTTCCATAGCATCTAGCTTAGCAACTGTAGCCTTGGCTTGGCTGGAAATATCTCCATTGGGTACTGTTTTAGCGTCATCTTGTAATACTGTACGTTTTGGTGATTTAATGATTACCATTTTCGGACTGGTGTTTGGGCATTCCTTTGCTTTGCCTATTTCAACTATAGGCGATTTGCTTGGCTTATTATCTTTGTCAACAGCTGGTGGTATCACATCCTTCACTAGTTTTTCTTCTTTCTCATCAACAGCTACTGAGACTAATTTATCTTCAGCTGTATCCTTAACATCTTTCTCCTTTATATCAGAAAGCCTAGACAGCTCTTTAGCAGATTTCGGCTCAGGCTTAGCAGTGATTTTCGAAGCAATCTTATTGCTGAAAAACTCGATGTTAGCTTTGGGACTGTTGGTAGAATGACCTGTAACTCTTGGACTGACTTTTCCGCTACCTGGACTAGCTTTACCAGTTAAATTTGGGCTGTTTTTACCACTTGGGGTGTTATGTCCTGAGAGGCAAGGGCTGTTTTTGCCTGAGACTGATGGAGAGCTTTTGACTGAGTAGCCTTTCCGGGACTCTGGGCGTACAAAGTCAGTCTTCCTAATCTCCCATGCCAGACTCTGTGGTCGTTGAGGTGGTGGCGTATTGTCATACTCCCACTTTAGACGGAACCATTCGCCAAGAGCTTTGAAATCACGAGTGTAGTTCTCTAAAACTAGAATGACTTCTTGGCACTCGTTTAGATTCTCGTGAGCCTCAACGGTGTTGTAGATTTCGCCGATCTGTGGACAAATAAGATAATTTAATTTAATACATTTAAAAGCAATCAGGGTCTTGGTTTGTTGTGTACGATACGCCTTAAATAACCCTGATCATCAATGCTTTTGCCTTTTTTGTATAAGAAGAAAGCTGTGTCTTGCAAATGAGACAGTTACATGCTGATAATATTATTTAATATAGAACAAAGTGCGTATGAAATTAACATCCATTAAAGAGTTTTCACCATCATATACAAAGGGTAACTAAAGGAATACGGGACCCATTAAATCTAATACACTCTATCCACCGGCACCGCCTAGAAAAAATATTTGATTACCCCGTTTGTTATTTAGGTGTAATTAAGACTAAATCAACTATGCTGATGTATTAGTAATAACTCAATACTGATGAGTTATCTGAAATACAAAGTAGATCCAACGCAGATCCATCTCTATATTATCATGAAGGACAAATATTACATAATAGTTACAATCAATAAAACTTCGTAAAAGTTCGGCTATCATCGGCACTGTAACAACGCATTTATTGCACAACCATTTTAATCAACCCTTGCGTAAAACAACACGGCAGAACAAATTTTGCTGCCGAAGCCGGAACAAATAAAGGCATCAAATAGTCGAGGGAGACAATTTAATTAAAGGTATCTCTACCTATATACTCGTACATAGGATGCAACGCAATATTGTATTCACGTATAGAATCATGAAGCTCGATAGTACCGACACAATAGTGGTAGGAACAGAAAGTCAACTTCATACGACAAGCGAAAACTCACGCACACATACACACTACAAATACAAGCGTTCAAAATGAGAATAGGATCGATTGCCATATTGTGACGTCACGATTGTCAGGTCGAGGAAAGAAGTTTTTGAAATTCAATTTATTTTCGAAAAATTTAATTTATTTACAAACTGTGAATAAAAAAAGTGAAATCAGAAACCAGATCTTCAATTTTGCCAAAATTTCTTCGATTTGACAGTATGACGTGACGTCACAACATGGCCGTCGATCCTATTCTCATTTGGAACGCATAGTACAATAAGTGCACGCACACTCACAACTAGTGTAGCAAGTGTGAATCGAAGGTGTCTCGTAGATCAGCAGGTTCAGTTGAAAACCAGCATTAGGCAATCGCCACGTAGTTGTTTGGTATTATGCTGAACTGGGGGCCTATTACAACCTCTTAATTCCAGTCAATTTACGCCTTAAAATGAACTGCCTTGCTTATACGTATTATGACATCTTATTGCCAGCCAGTCAGCAGTCACGTGACACTTGACCGACATCTGCACGGATATTGGCTGGGAAACACGTATTATGACCGTCAAACTGACAGTTCTTAGCTTGCTTAAGTGTCAAAAATTGCCTCTAACAAGCCAGTCAGTTTACGCCGGGTTCGAGTAACTTTTTGTGAATTGTTTTGTCTTTTTATTACATTTTAATCTATTTGGACAGTAATTAAAGCATTTAGTATTTATTATGAGTTAATAATCTTCGAATTTCTTGAACGTAATGCGTTATAAGAGAACAACGAAACAAAAATTCAAAGGTCTTCGAGATATTTATACGTAAATATATAATTTAATAAAATGGTATATTTAGAATTTCAAATAAAGAGCAACAATTAATTTGGTAATTATTATGAATAATTTAGGTAATACTTACGCCATCATTACCTAATTAGTAGATAATATTCATAAACAAGACTTTAACAGGATTCTGATTGAAAAATCAGATTGCTTATTCAAGTAAAACGATTTCCTATTAAGTAATATAGTATTTTATTAAAATAAAAGAATACAACTGACGACACGAATCACACAACTCTTTCGAAATCAATCTATTCCTTACCTGTTACGAACTATGTCGAATTACACGGCTATCTTAAGAAAGAGTTCCAAGCGAAAGAACGCCGGCGTTTGCACACCTATTGTATTTCTATTGTGTCTTTAATGAAGGTATTCAATTAAACACTGCACTAATAATGTTTTATATTTTTGTGATCACTGGTTACGTTCCATTCCCTTCGAGCACAGAGGTTATCGGATGTTTACGTCTGAACTTAGGGTTTCGCGGCCCAAGCACTTGAACACCGTCGCCAACGACCATCCTGTCGATTGCGTGACGTCACGCAGCACTCCACGGCGTCGCTTACTGTGATACCAATCGACAATCACGTACACATCACATAAATATATTCTTGTTAAAATGCTTTGTTTACACACACTTGACACTCTTAATTTTGTTTTTGCCGGGTCAGCAGTTATCGCAGTACCTAGGTACGTTCAGAAATGTGTGTGTCAGAAATGTGTGTTGTGAGATGTGCTGTATTTTCAAATTTAGGACATTGTACTTATGGATATAATACATAATTCGTTTTTAAACTCGTTGTTAATCTCAGATTCTGTTACAAAATTACATTAAGTTCCTCAATTAACAATATTACATTCAATATTTAAAAACCGTAAATATCGGTAACCTTTGTTTGATGTTTTCGAACGCCATCTTTCGAAGCAGTGCAAAACAGCCACAGACAATCGTCCAGGATGATTCCAGTCAGAGTAACGTACGTCATAATACGAAAAATAACCAGGCAGTTTACGGCCGTAAACTGACTTGCCTGGAAACAGACTGGATTTTAAAAAGGTCGTAATACGTCCCCTGAACTTATTTAAAGCAGCCGTGAGACAGAATGTTGTTGTTTTTATTATTATTTCTTTTCTACGAGTATGTACTTTTTTCTTTATTGTAGCACTTAAATACTGCACTTTTATCTTACATTGTAATACAAAAACAATGGAAGTTTTGCTAGAAACCAATATTAGGAGAAGTGAATAAGTCCTGATCAAAGTTGTGTTTCTATTCACCCTGCGTCTCTATTCACCACGTTTGGCGGTACCTATGCGTAGGGCTGAATTTTTAATTGCCTGATAACTTTTATCTGAAGAATATGTTTGAAGTTTTGACAGCTTTTGTATAGAAAATATGTCAAACCGCCATATTTATTCCTCAGTTTACTGAAGATATAACAAGTTTCCAATGAAAATATTTTTTTCATAACAAGCTTTTATAGCGGTGGTCTATACTTATATAATTAAAACTCGTCAAGATGATTCACACGAGCCCAAACTCGACATGGTTGTGCCGTTTAATTACAGAGTTCCTAGGGCTACCTCTCGATTCCTTCATCAGATCAGCTCCATGTCATCATAATGACGCATTGTCATGCGATTTACACCTGCATGCATAATTGCAGCTCAATCGGTTGAAGATATCTGCTTCAAAATTGAGTTGCAAGATTTGAGCCGAACATACATAGTTACATTGCAAGCTAATAAAAAGCTTGTAAAAACAATGGAAATTTTGTGAGCAACTAATATTAGGCCACAAGAATAAAAGTTCTAATCAAAGTTGTGTTTCTATTCACCCTGCGTCTCTATTCACCCTGCGTCTCTATTCACCCCATTTGGAGGTATGTATGCGTCTATGTGTGCGTGCGTCTGTTTTCGCTCGTGTTATGCAGCTAGCATTCTGTAGTACTACCTATTTTGTGGTAACAACCCCGGGCATTATTGATTTTGTCTCGCAAAGGGACGATATTCCTAGAATGGAGGTGAGGTCAGTCTGTACTATATGTACCTGTGTTGCATCGCATTCGAGAGGTTTCCAGAGATTTTGTTTCAATCATTTAATGTTCTGATAGAAAATCGTGATATTTTTGTATTTTTCTTTATCGAGAGGCAAGGTAAAGATACTTATACACGAACAGGGTTTCTTATGATGCTTAAAGATGCTGATCTAGTGTTGAAGCTTTGGGTGCAAGGATAAAAACATCTAAGAGCAACAGACAGCTGTGCCCAAACTGAAGCAGTGCGTGGAACCAAGACCAGCCAGGTGCATAACTTTGTGTAATTTATGTCATAACTAAACTCGAAAAACATTGAAGGAAAACATCTTGAGGAGATCGAAATGTACATTTTTTTTTAATATGCTATAAACTAATGCTCGACTGCGATCCCACCTGATGGTAAGCAATGTTGCAATCGTTGATGGTGAGGCGCATCATTAGATCAGTGATGGAAAAAGTAATGCCTGCGGGCTAGCTCCAACGCGCGAAAGCATTTAATCCGGCGCCTTGACGGTCCTTCGACATGAATATGGCAATAATTGTATTTTGATGGTCCACATGTTTAAAGAAGCGAATAATAGACGAATATGAAAAAGAACCGCGTCGTTCATCATTGTGTTATGCGCAAGCATATTCCTATAAATAAATTGTGGAACTCCTCTGAAATATCTTAAACCTTCTGGCCACGAATAACAATATTTTCCCACCACTGTACTAGATAAAAAATCTCGAAGGTAATAGGCTATTCAACAACCCGCACTGGACCTGAGTGGTCTATATTTTAAAGGGGTAGAAATCGACTTGTACTAGATTAAAAATCTCGGCGATACGTGATATCCAAACGACTCGCATTCCTGGTCGATTACGTTTTTCTAAAAAGAAGGCCTGAATCCCAGCTGTGGGGACACTACAAAATAGATTGATAGGAACAATACGATCTTTTTAGCTGTTAAATCTATGTATAAAAATACAAGTTACACCTGCATAAACCGTTAAACTTTCCAGACAATATTGTGGCGCTGTAGACTATACAAATGGTTAAATATTTACTATCGTAGTGGCATTGTAGTCGAAGTTCAATAACAAACCGACATGCAATAGCCATGGCATTGTGGAGGTCGAGTTCATAGCCTGATACTTGACATACGATCGATACAGGCATTTGTTACAAGAACAGAGAAATCTACAAAGCCTAAGGCCACAGGGGGCGTAGGATAGTCAGCAAAGAACATATATCTATATATATATAAAATAGGATCCTGGTACAAATATGATCCATTGTGGAGAGTGTGCGCAGGAAATCAGGAATTGTTTCCGTCAACACTGTTCTAACATCAACCACCACCTTCAATGGTTAGCAGTAATGCAATCGTTGATGGTGAATCGCACTAATTCACTCCTAAGCTAAAGAGCTGAAGACACCTAAATTATAATTAATCGGACAGAAAGACTGTAGCAGGCAAATTGTTCCAGTCCTTCGATGTACGCAGTATAAACGACGCGAAGAGGCAAAATGCTTAGTCTGTACCGTAGAAATAATAACAACGTAATGGCGCAATCGGTCGTTAAATCGTTCTCTGTACAACATAAGGGGAGTCCCCGCAGGCGAGATAAGAACTAATGAAAGTTACGTGCGTGTTCGTTACACCGTCTGCAGGGATTCCCCACTGGTTCATCGATTTACAGATTCACAAAAGATAAAACTTGTGGAAATCTATCGAGATTACGATTGCACCCATTTTCTTTTTTCTTCAGTGAGGCTAAAAGTAGTTTTCTTTAAGAAGATACACAGCCAAAATAATTGCTCCGTATAAAATTAATCGTTGATTCATGGCAAGAACATGTTTCAGTGCCACTCTCTTTAGTAACTGGCGACGAACGAAAATGGAAGTTCTCTTGCACCCCGCACACGGATCCTATCGACTAATGAAATTGCACCATAAGACTGGACCCATGCCGATCGTCGGATTAACCAATGGTAGAGGGCATGCCACTAAAACACAAAAACGCAAAGGTATACTTACTGCTCGCTGCAGATCTCCAAACAGCAAGGCCCAGTATCTGGCTCGGAGTTCAGAGCGCTTGTCCCTGCCCGCCGAAGCTGATCTGAGGCGCGTGGGACCGCGGGGCGTAGCACGACGAGGTGGCGGGGCTCCGGCGCGAGGAGGCTTGCGGGAGATGCGGCCTGGTCAAAACAGGTATGAGTTAGAATAGGTAGTTAGAATAGAATAGACAAACACTTTTATTTGAGACAGACACAGCACAACGGCTACAAACATAAGGTAAAAAGAACATAAGTAGGTACCATCAGGTGCATCGCAGTCAAGCACTAGTTTATTGCAATAAAAAAAAGTACAGAGTACGTCGAGCGTGCCCGCACCGAAAAGGTGACCTGAGCATTTGTTGGGCGTCAGACACCTAGCGCTAGTTTAGGTAGATTAGTAGGTAGGTACTAAAATTTTATGGTAGCGATTTTGGTTGAAGGCATGACGGATTTGTAATTGAGAGTTCAGGTTTAGTCTGAAAGTAATGGAAACATCCGCACTGGGCCCGCGTGGTGGATTATGGCCCATACCCTCTCCTAGAGAGGAGGCCTGTGTCCCTGCAGTGGGAACATTAATAAAGGCTGGTGATGATGGATGGATACATGTGTTGCGTAAATAAAATACCAATTAAAAGAAAATTCTTCTATATATCATTCATACGGAAGCATGTAATAGCATCGCATTGCGCGGGAGAAATGTATTGATAATTTCTCAAACGATAAAAAGTTTGGTTCCTTACAAGCTAAAGAGATAAGGGCTCAGATTTAGTCTCTATATCTGAAAAAAAAAATCATCGACGCATCACAAATTAATTGCAGTCCCTCATCGATCCCACCTGATGGTAAGCAGTGATGCTCGTTGATGGTAAGGCGCACTAGTTTATCATTAAGCCCAAGCGAACACCGGTGTTCGTACCCCTACTGTTCTTTAATTGTGTCTGTAATTACAAGATCAAAAGGTTAAGGAGTCTATTCACTCTAGCCTTGAAGAATAGAATAGAATAGAAATACATTTATTCGATACAGACTCAGCACAATATTTACAAAACACACGGTAAAAAATAACAAACAAAGTGTACGCTGAGCGTGCCCGAACCGAAAGGGTGACCACCTCAGCATGTGCTGGGCGTCAGACACCCAGCGCTGGTTTCAGTTGGCACCTCGCAGTGACACACGGACGAGGGTAAATATATAATACACATGTAATTGAAATAAATGTTTAACACTAGCTGGTACCCGCGACTTCGTCTGCGTCTTTTTTTCGCAATAAAAGGTAGCTTATTTTCTCAGGGTCTAAAGATTGTCTGTGCCAAATTTCATCAAAACCGTTTGAGAGGTTTAAGCGGGAAAGCGTAACAAACAGACAGACAGACAGAGTTACTTTCGCATTTATAATATTAAGTATGGATTCTGGTGTAAATTTAAATTGAAATAAAATACATAAACAAAACTCTTTGATAAACAAACATCCAATGACATGGATTACAAAATGTTATGTAATACGAGTAAATAGGTCAGTCAAGGGTCTCACAAAACCAGGCAGCTCGCAACTACGCATCACAGTTTCCTAGAATATTCCCCTGCAGTATCGATCGTGATGAGCCTGGATAGCGAGGTAGCACGCTCCTGTCGGGCATATAGCGCGATAGATAGAAATACTCTTTATTGTAGGTACATCATAAACATAACTTGGTACATTGGGACACTTAAAATTACTAGGGTGTTACAATGGGCGGTCTTATTGCTAAAAGCGCGTAGGTATCTCTAGATCTATCATCTTCATCTAACTCAAGCCATTTTCATAAAAAACATGAAGTGTCATCTTGTCTCTACGTTTGAGAATTTTAATGATGGTTTTAATGAGTACTGTTGAGTAAATAACATTGTTTTTTTTTTAGCCTGCTCTGTCTACTCCTGGGCAAAGGCCTCCTTCCACTCCTTCCATTTATCGCGGACCCACGCTTCCTCTTGCTATCTCTGGAGGAATTTGTCTAGCTCATTAAGCTACCTCCTTCGTGGTCTGCCGCGCGGCGAATAATAATAATAAATCATAATTTTTTGAGGAGCTTTAATACTTTTTAATTATTATTTTTGTGGTCAAACGCTAGCCTATCCAGCATAAAAAAAAAACAAGGATAACAAACCCATACCTGCAAAAAATAAACGCAAACTGTAGTTTACAATTTTCGTCCTATCTGTGTGGATTTGACCTAGATAGAAATCTGTTGGGTACTTGTAAACTTTATGAAATTGTGTAACAATTTCGCTCTATGTTCTTTCAAAGCCCGCATGAATATAGCGCTCTCATGTTTAAAGTTAGCTTTAGAATAGAAAAGGTCTGAAGTAAACGCTGCTGAATTTTCACACACTTCTTTTTACCGAACTATCTAATTTGCTTGATGGTCGTAATACGTCATATTTTGGATATGATTTTTTTTTAAGTTAAACGTGATATAACTTTGTAATTCTTATTTTTGCTTGTCTTATTTGAATATATTTGTAGCCTGTATTCATTAAGAAATAAGAGGTTCTGTTTATTTATTACCAGCTTTCTTCATCCGCGTCTAAGTAGGTTTCTCTACACAAACTTTTGATCCCTGTTTCATCCCCTCATGAGATGATTATCGGGATTTTTTTTCTTAATGCCCGCTTACGCCATAAAAGGAAGCGATGTATAAAAATTTCACGCTCTTGGTCCTAGTAGTTTTGACTGTGCGTAGATATATCAGTCAGTCAGTTTCTCCTTTTATATATAACTAGCTTTTGTCACCGGCTTCGCCCGCGTACATAAAATATATGCCTATGTCACTCAGGAGTAAAGCAGCTTTCTATTGTTGCTAATATTTTTCCAATCGGACCAGTAGTTCTAGAGATTACCTCCTACAAATAAAAAAACAAAAAAACAACCTCTTTATTACATTAGTATAAATATAAATAAAGATAGGAATTTTACTATCCATCCTCAGAACCTATAGAAACGTTTCCCCCTCATACTACAAATTAAAACAGACCATCAAAAGCCCTGTCAAACACAATTTGCATACAAGCATATATCTATAGTAGGTCCAACAGAAGCCTTTGATGAAATGTGAGCAGGAAACGCAACCCCCGCTCAGAGCGTAATTGTTATTAATTGGAGCTCAAAGGGAAATTTTACTTTCAAGTTTTCCCGGAACCAATTAATCTAGTTAGTAATATTAATATTTGTTGCAAAGGTTAATTATGTCAAGCGCAAATACTGCTAAAGTATCACATGTAACATTTTTTGTGGTGGGTAAAAATCTTCCAATGACAAATCCTGCCCCTGAGCGGAGCAGGAAATAGTGACACACTCGGACTGACTAAAATCCACCCCAAGAAAAAACAATAAAGGCAACATAGGAACGCGGTGGATTGTAAGGGCCAGAGCCGAAGAGGGCAGACTCGTCCCCATTTGGCTTCGTCCATTCTGCAGGGTCCTTATGGTTTGCTGACGTCTTTTTTTATGGCTCTAGACAGACGGACCGCAAATCAACTGCAATCCAACTGCAAATTGCAGTTCGGATGCAGTTTGAATGCAGTTGACACGACTGCAATAGAACTGCAAACTAAACGTGCAGTCCCATTGCAGTTCAATTGCAGTCGGCGGTTCAGTTCGATCGTGTAACTGCACATCAACTGCAATCGAACTGCACGGTTGGTTTGCAGTTCTATTGCAGTCGTGTCAACTGCATTCAAACTGCATCCGAACTGCAATTTGCAGTTGGATTACAGTTGAATTGATGTCCGTCTGTCTAGAGCCTAAGGTGCGCGGGAGACCGCATGGCATATCAAATATTCAAGTCTAATTTGAATTAAATTCGGGAGTATCGCAGGGGCATATTTTGAGGCCTGTACCGATTTCAACTCTTGAGCCGCTCTGAAGCGTTCGCACACCTATTGTCTTTCTATTATGTCTCTAATTACAGTATTCAAAAGGTTAAGTATAGTCTACATAAAATTACAATGGTTTAGTTTCTACCTACAAAGACAAGCTAATAAATCGTTCACTTTTCTTTATCTCCAACAGTAATAGCAGCTATAAATTACCGTCCGATTGACGATGCGTCTCGCTCGATGTGCCTCGATGCGTTACGTGCTATACCTACTCATAGATTCAAATGGAGAGCGCTCTCAAAAATTATGACTGTCGAGAATCCGAGTACAGTCTACTGCAGTCCCTGGTTACACTTTAATCTTTAGCTGGCCTAGCGTTGTTCGAAGTTTCAAAAGATTGTAAGGCCAACTTATTGCTGGCCTTGTTTCTACTGGTAGTTTATATTACGATAGTTTTTCTGCAGATCAGTACCAAGTAGTAACGTGGTAAGGAAGAAAGAAAATCTTTTTATTTGCGGGACGCGCTCTTAACATTAATTTACAAGGATTTACAACAAGGAAAAAAGTTAAAAATCGTAAACATTATCTTGAAATTAGAACTCTAGTGCGCACGTCCGCGCAAAACGGCCCACCACTCAACTTAAAACCTTGGACACACACATAGTGCGACGAGTCCACGGCGCTGGTTTTCAGGGTGGACTGAGACAGAATGTTCGAGAATTAGGGAAAGTGCGATTCCATCAGTGGATCGTCCAAGTCGTCAACGGCGCGCACCGTTCCCGCGCGCCTCAAGGAGTTGTCAGCAAACTGAAGGGGCCCATCAAGGTCGAAGCCTTCTGGAGCTGTCAGTTTGTGTGAAACCGTTACCGCGGCTCTGGAAATAAGGCAAGGAAGGTACGGGGTAGGATTTTTAGTCAGTAAGAGTCTGACACTGGTCTCCCGCTCCACCCAAGAGCGGGTTTCGTCATTCGATGATTACCACCTACCTAAAAAAAAAAAAATCAGTGGATCTCTTTCGAGTGATGTGATGATAATGATGAGGTTAAATATCTAGAGTCCTAGACGATACCAGACATTGTTATATTTACTTATCGTACTAGCAAGATATCTACAGAACTATACAGTTTTAAACAATGATCTAATGCAATTACTTGATTTTATTGAGACCATCATTTCCTATTGAAACAATTAAGAATCTAAGATAAACTATTACTTGTTCACGACAGTACTGTGATCTTAGTACGATTTAAAACGTACTCGTACACGTTTACATACGATTATGGTTCTCTGGGTTAGGCTATGAAAAGTCAAAGTCAAAATATTTTTATTTCACATATAAAACGTCAGAAGCTAGTGCAAGGTTCTAAATGGATCATTTCCTATGCAAAAGATCTGGTAGGCACGTACGCAGTCACCTCCTTCTGTGAAGCAGTGATGCAAGCGAAGGTAGTGTCAAAAAATGTAAAGGAGAGAACATTCTCACGCCCCAATCGCCGCCACTAGTGATGCTTCAGGAGACGGAAGTTGGGTTCTTAACTTATTCCCAATTCTCGACTCGAGAATTATCGAGAAATCTTTGGTATTCATCCCCGAGAGAAGTTCGCAGTTAGAGGCCAAAATATTACTAAAGAAGACTGCTGTCTTGTTTATAATCGCGTATAGTGGGGTCTAGCTAAGTACAGTCGGTTCGGAAGTTATAGTGCACACAATAACTTGAACGAATCATTGAAAGAGAATCGAGATTCACTTTCTGCGAAAAGATATAAACTGCCCAGTGCGTTGAATGATGTTATGAATCTAATACTACAATAAAACATAAAAAGAAATGATAAAAGAACTCTCGAAGGTCTTTTCCTCGGAAAACTAATTAGGTGTAGGTATTGAAAAGTGGACGAGCGTTCAAAAGAAACTCTCGTTTACTTGTTGTTTATGAGTATACTAGCGACCCGCCCCAGCTTCGCACGGGTGCAATGGTGATATTAAATATATTATGTACGTATTATACATATAAACCTTCCTCTTGAATCACTCTATCTATTAAAAAAAACCGCATCAAAATCCGTTGCGTAGTTTCAAAGATTTAAGCATACAAAGGGACATAGGGACAGAAAAAGCGACTTTGTTTTATACTATGTAGTGATTACAGAAACAACAAATGCAATGCAAAATTATTATATTAATTGATCTGATGATAGAACCCGAAAGGTGGCCATAGGAACTCTGTAATTAAACGACAGATCCCCATCGAGTTTGGGATCGACGTGGACGCGTTTTGACGAGTTTTAAATATATTATACCATCATCATCATCATCCTAGCGGTATTAGTCCCGGTTGCCAACCTTGGCTTTCGCCTCGGTGCCCGGGGTCCGCTTTCTTGCTAAGACGCCTCCACTTCGCTCGGTCTTTCGCGTCCTTTGCCGTAAGCCCATTGGCACGCATATCGTCCCTTACGACATCGATCCATCGCCTCTTAGGCCTTCCTCGTCTCCCGGGTCCCGGCGGAGGCGGCATGGCAAGGCATCTATTACCCACGTAGTCTGCCGGCTTTCGTAAAACGTGGCCATACCAACGTAAGCGACCCTCCTGCAGTTTATCCGCTATGTCACGGACCTGAAGGCTGCCCCGGATGCGGGAGTTTTTAATGCGGTCTTTCCGCGAGACTCCAGACATCCAGCGCAGCATATTCATTTCCGTGACACGCAGGCTTTGCTTATGCCGCTCAAGTACAGGCCACGCTTCACTGCCATACAAAAGGACAGGCCTAATGATGGTCTTATAGACCTGTCTTTTGAGCCTAACCGGCATTTTGGGGTCACAGATAACCCCGCCACCTCACGCCATTTCGCCCAGGCCGCCGAGATACGAGACTCGACGTCGCAATCGACGTCCCCGGACTCGTGGAGCACCGATCCCAAGTACCTGACCTGTTCCGTGCGCTCGACTGTGTCTTCGCCAATGCGAACAGGAGCAGCGTTTGTTGTGTTACAGGCCAAGTACTCGGTCTTCGCCGCATTAATCTTCAGACCGCCGTTTTCTAGCGATTCCTTCCACGCTGTCACACTGTCCGAGTCCGCCAGCGCGATGTCGTCTGCATACATGAGCAGCCATGGCGGCTGCTCATGTAAGTCCCTGATGTTAGAGGCCAGCACGTCCAGCACCACGCTGAACAGAAACGGACTAAGGACAGAGCCCTGATGAACTCCAACGGTGATGGGGAAGGGATTCGTATCGCCAACAGCGGTCCGAACCACAGAACCGGAGTCTCGGTACATGTCTCGGATGATGTCAACATAGGTCTCGGGCACTCCTTTGGATCTCAGCGCCCACCAGATCACATCACGGGGGACACAGTCGAAGGCCTTCTGCATGTCTAGGAACAAGAGGTGCAGAGGCGTATTCTTCGATCTGTATCCCTCCATGGTAACCCTTAGGGCAAAGATGGGGTCCATGGCGCCATGGCCTGGTCGAAACCCATATTGACATCCCGAGACGGTGCACTCCTGTCGGATCCGAGAGTCAATCACCCGCTCGAAGAGCTTCATGGTGTGGGACATAACCTTAATCCCACGGTAGTCGCCACACTCCTGCACCGAGCCCTTGCCTTTGAAGACTGGAGTGATAATACTCAGTCTCCATTGACTCGGGATCTTTCCGGTGAGGAGCATGCGGTTAAATAGGTGGGTTAAGATGCCCACACCACGAGGTCCCATCGCCTTCCAGGCTTCAATAGGGACTCCGTCGGCACCGACAGCTTTCCGGTTCTTCATGCGGCGAAGAGCCACATGCACTTCTTCAGGCGTAACCGGGGGCACAAGTCCCTGATTTGGAGGGAGAACCGGAGACAGCACCTCTTTGTGCTGCTTGTTCAGCAGCTCGTGTAAGTACGAGCGCCATCTCTCCTTCACCGCGAGGTCCTCGCATAACAGATTGCCGTCAGGGTCTCTTACACAGCGGCACTTAGTGATATCCAGTGCCGCTTTGACCCTGGAACGTGCCAACTTATAAATGAGCTTTTGCCCCTCAGACGATTCCAACTTATCATAAAGTGGCTGTGGGGCAGCCTTCAGGTCCGTGACATAGCAGATAAACTGCAGGAGGGTCGCTTACGCTGGTATGGCCACGTTTTACGAAAACCGGCTGACTACGTGGGTAACAGATGCCTCGCCATGCCGCCTCCGCCGGGACCCGGAAAACGAGGTAGGCCTAAGAGGCGTTGGATCGACGTCGTAAGGGACGATATGCGTGCTAATGGGCTTAAGGCAGAGGACGCAAAAGACCGAGCGAAGTGGAGACGACTAGTCAGGAAAGCGGACCCCGGGCACCGAGGTGAAAGCCAAGGTAGCAACCGGGACTTACGCTAGGCTGATGATGATGATAAAGTAAGTAGGCTGTAAGTGGTCTCGTCTGGCTCTGGCTACGGCCCTCTTGGCGGCACGTTTTGCAGCTCTGTATGCGTCGTGGTCTTCGGGAGATTTGGAAGCTTGCCACGTTTTGAAGAGAGCTTTCTTCTCTCTGATCTCCCTCTGGACTGTGTCATCCCACCACCAAGTCTCCTTGTCACACTTGCGGCCGCGCCTGGACAAGCCGAGCACCGACTTTGCCGCTTTAGTGATGGCAACCTGAATCCTGTCCCAGTGGCTTTGCACCGGTTCGCCATCGGTTCCATCGCACTTATCGCCGATGGCCGACGCGAACGACTGGGACGTGGCTTCATCCAGTCGCCACCACCGTATTCGGCGTTGTTGGCGCTCCACAAACTTGACCCTAGGCTTGACGCGCAAGTCCATGACAAGGAGACGGTGTTGTGCAGTGAGACTCTCGCCGGGTATGACCTTGCAGTTGGCCACCTTACTGATGTGGTGCCTCCGTGTGAGTAAGAAATCGATTTGGGTAGCGTACCTCCCGCTCTTGTAGGTAATCAGGTGTTCGGGCTTCTTTTTGAAGAACGTGTTCACGATGGCAAGGCCGGCAGCCGCACACGTTTGGAGGATATTCTCCCCCTCCGCGTTACGGCTACCGTATCCAAAGCCACCGTGAACATGCTCAAACTCCTTGCACCTGTCACCCACATGACCGTTCAGATCACCACCCAAGACGATTCCCTGTGACAACGGGATGCCACGAAGCACCCCACCGAGTTGATCCCAGAACGCAGCCTTTTCAGTGTCGCTGCAACCGACCTGAGGTGCGTAGGCACTTATCAAGTGGGTTACAACCCCGTCAATAAGCACACCTACGACCATAAGCCGATCACTGTAGCGTTTCACCTCCAGGACTGCGTCTTGAAACTCCTCGGAGAGTACAACGGCCACCCCGTTCTCCCCACCGGCTGCACCCGTGTAGATCAGCTTGTAGTCATTCCCGATGAACCGGGACCTGCGGCCTTTCCACCGAGTCTCCTGCAGGAATGCCACGGCCACCTTTTCACATTTTAAATATATTATACTGTGCTATACAAAAACTTGCTATGAAAAAAATATTTTCATTGAAATCTTGTTACTGCATCCTAATAAAGATATAGAGTCAAAACTTCTAATTCCGGACAGATGAGTAATCAGCAGAACTGATAACAAAATAAGCGACATAGCTGTCTAAATGCGTTCCATTAGTCAACATTATTCTAAGAATTAGTATGCAAATGTATGTCCATAACGCCATATTTGTGGCTTGCCTGTTGAGGTTATTAAGCGGATATAAATAGAATTGTAATAAGCAGTGAGAAAAATGTACTGAAAAATGTTAGGCCTAAATAATATTAACCAGCGGGCAAGCTACTAACTATGGGTTAAGCTCGCCTATGTACATCACCTGTTCTTCTATTTGTATTAATGTATTTTTTTTCCAATAAAGAATATAAGAAAGAGAATTACGGGGTTTTTTTGGTGGGTAAAAATTAAAAATCATCCAATGGACAAATCCCAACCTTGGGCGGAGTGGGAAATAATGTAAGACTTTTTCTAAGTAAGCCATACATAAGACCCCCAGACTCTGAAACAATATTTGTAGACAGAACCAATATTTGTTCTGTTTGGGAGTCATGCAGCACAGCAGCCACTTGAGCACTGTGCCACTGACTTAAAACTATTTATAAATACTTATAAACTGTCAAGGATGATCAGTTAAAAAATAGATATTAGCTATTTGCATGGTTTGGTATGTGCAAATAGCTTCAATCTTTGTTTTTTCAGCATAGATTTTTTTAGTATAGAGTAGTGGTGGCCGTGTGGTAATGACCATGCCTCACTAGCATAGCACTATATAAGAAAAATGTGAAAGAAATTCTAGTATGATTTCTGTAAAAATAAACTTTTCATTTCAAACTAGTGTGCCTGACCATCAACAATTGTATTACTGTTTACCATCAACCCTGCAAATTGCATTTATTTGTTTGAACCATCTATTTTTTTTATCAGTTTTCAAACACTAAAATTTGCAGGGTCAACTTCAGACTCGCCAAGATCCAATGGCCATACTGTACCTTACAGTTAATCCAACGAGCACTAACTTGAAGTTAGAGTTAACAGGGTAGGTTGATGTAAGCCATTGACAGTTTAACCTTTTGAATACCATAACTAAAGACATAATAGAAAGACAATAGATGTACAAATGCGTGTGTTCGCTTGGGCCTCAAGATTTTAACTCTACATTTGCATTAAAAAAAATGCAAATGTAGAGTATTTACCTGATGACGTCAGTAGAGTTAAGTTTAATATCAAATTTGAATAGAAGGCAGGTTAGATTGAAGTCACGCACTAATTTATCAATTAACAAAATTATTTAACAACTAATGTTTAACCCAAATACTGGAATGAGGCTTTTATAAGGTCCAATATGAATTGGTTTGATATGTCAGTTAGATTTCCATAAAAAAATACTGGTTTTGTATGTTTTAAAGCAGTGCTTTTTAATCTATTTGAATAAGTGACCTGTTTTAACCTTTTAAATACTGTAATTAGAGACATAATAGAATGACAATAGGTGGGGCTCAAGGGTTTAAAGAGACCAATAGTAGCAACTCAATTTGCTTACAATGAATTTGAAAACTTGCATGACAGGAACATGTGAGCACAAATTAAGTAAATCGAATCTCTCAATTAGGTTTCGGCTGGCTTACAGACTAACTGGATGCAGTTCTGTGTTTTAGAGATGAAGGAGCATCCTTCTAAGACCTCCACAAGCCAGTTATTGGACAACATAAATGGATATTTTTTAATAATAATTACTGTTAAGGCTTTTGCACCATTGCATTATTTATACAATAGTTAAGACTCTTGAGCCCCGAGTGAACACCGGAATTTGTACACCTATTATCTTTCTATTATGTCTCTAATCATGGTACTCTAAAGGTTAAAATTGGAAGGCTATCATTGTAGTACCTGAGCGGGCTTAAGATTAGTGCTAGACCTCATCAAGGATAATGATGGCCGACTTTGAATATTGATTCTACAGGTATCCAACATCCTTCCAAAATTTCATAGAATTCTCATCTCTTCTTCCAAAAATCTCTACTAAATAAGAAGTGATTATGAAGGTATAATAAAATTTGTTTGAGCTACCACCCCACTGAACTTTGCTAACAGTTAAATGAAGGTTTGAGTTCACACAATTTATTCTTATAACAAATAATACACCTACCTCACATAATATATAAAAATAAACTATACATACAAAAGATCTTTCATTCTGCCTATTGTTCTAAATGGACTGGAATAAAAGGCAGCTTTCAAGACAATGTTTAAACAATATTTACGTTTTAAACTTTGTTTTAGTACCTAGTAGGCACTCCTACATTCACAGACGTTTAACGAAACAAATACTACCTGCCGCCCACGACCCAGAGTTTTTGAGTTGTATAAATAAATAAATAAATTGCACTCACTTGGTGTGTCAACGGCCACATGAAAAGCAACGAGGTTCCTCGCCTCTCGGCCTTCTTCTTGCACCAGCTGCCTGACTTCCTCCATCGCAAATCAACCAGAAATTATATCTTTCTGGACAAAACAAAAAGTAAAAACTCGATACATCACTCGCTCGTTCCAGTCACTTTGAAAACATTTCAATGCTCTTTGAAAACGATTCGTCATAAATGTAAAGTAAAAAATGCAATAAATCAAATTCAAGAGTTTAAACGTTATCAACTGGCGCAAATGCGAAAAATAATTTAGCGAATATTTTCATAACAACTCCCGTTCTGACAGCTTCGTTTATAAATGTTAACCGTTTAGAAAATTAAATTGGGTTGCAAATGCACTGAAAAACTACTATAGCATGAAGCAAAAAACTACTATTACATGTACGTATTTACTTCCTGAAAATCGCAATTTTATAGCTTTTTTGCTTAAGGTCTAAGATTCATATAAAAATCGATTAAAAATTATAAAAACTGTGTAAGAAAAATTATTTGAAACCATCCGTTCGTTTTTCTACATCTGAAAAGAATAATAAATTATGTTTTGCACTACAAAAAAATAGTTAGCATGATAAGAAAACTATGAGATTTTAATAAAAAATATACAACTGAATAAAGTGGAGTGATCACTTTGACCATTTGACAAAAAACTTGTAATAAGTCCTGAAATTAACTGGCAACAATTTAAAAGATTTTGTAGGAGCTTTCAGTCGTTATTAGTTTGCAATACCACCTTCTTTTCGTTGTCAAGCAAGATGGCGGATCAGGTACGTGTTGGATTTCTGGCTAAAATATTTGTCAATTTAACTAAATCCTAATGATTTTGTGCCTAAAGTGACAATAAATACTTAAAGCCTTGCACGACTAATAAATTTCAAGTGTAAAACAAGTGTTAATTGTGAAAATGTGGTTCCGAAGTTTGTGCACGTGGGAATCGGCTTTCCTGATAAAAAATCCGTCAAAATGTGTTTTTTATTGTATTAATAACACAGTTCTCTACAAAAAATTATGCTTTAAAATGAGTTAATTTCGGTTTCTGCAAAATTATCAAGCTAAAACCCTAAAATCCGTCATGGAAGTGTGTTCGATCGATAGGTTAGTTTCGTTGTCAAAGTGCGTTAATTTTTGTTAAAACCATGAGTAAAATTACTAGTCATTGTGATGCATCCTCAAAATATCTCTTACCAAGAGGTATATTTTGGGAATCTTTAAATTATCAATAATATTCGGCTAAGAGGTTATGTTTACATCTGAAACTATACTTAGCGACTGTCTTGATTGTATTTATAAAAGCAACCAATGAAAAGAAAGTAGATCATTATATTACTCCATCAGATAAATGAACTCCGTAAAGTATAACCTCAGGTCTTTGTATAAAATTCTACTACCTAGAACTACTGTTAGTCTGCATCTAAGAAGACCCTCTGACCAAATATTCATTTGCGAAATATACCTAAACCGGAATATGTTGTTCTGATCACAGTATTGTAAAAGACAAAAATAACTTGACCCGTCAAAATTTCTGTCTCAAACCCAAAATGTGATTGAAAACACTTGCAAAGACTTTAAAATGATGATACCCACACGACGGTCTTCTGACAACCATGTGACGAAGAACGTGTTTTAACCCAAACTCTGATTAAAGTCTTAAAAAGTGATCTTCAATAATACAATAGCTT
Source organism: Mythimna loreyi (assembly GCA_029852875.1). Taxonomy (NCBI): domain Eukaryota; kingdom Metazoa; phylum Arthropoda; class Insecta; order Lepidoptera; family Noctuidae; genus Mythimna; species Mythimna loreyi. Next base: position 16,629,445 of record CM056801.1, on the reverse strand, counting down.
TTTAAACAAACAATACACAATATAAAGAAAAGAATAAAACCTAATTTAGAAGTTCAGACTGTCTGCCTGGTCTGATAAATACTGTTCCTTGTAATTGTATACAAATAAATGTTTTTGATAACAAACTAAATTTTTCTCAAAGTACAAACAAAAAAAATAAAAATCATTCACTTAAGACAACATACCTAGTCCATAAAAGTTGTTAATAACAAGAATTTAATTTTTAACTAATGTTAGTAATTAAAAAGTAACAATTCTGCACGCTCACTGGTCTCGCAGCAATTGAAGACCAAGCTTATACATAATGGTTGAAGTCACAAAACAATTAAAAGCTATTAATTTTAATGCTTAAAGTGTGCATTTATTTTTCAGCAGTAGTTTGTTTGCAGTTTTGCTTTTAAATTAGTTTTTAGCTTTCTGTTCTTTCCTTCTTACTCTTCTTTCTTCACTTACACACTTTCCGTAGTTAGAAAACCTTAACACGTTATCAAAAACTAATGCATTGATAAAATTACAGACGGAACGTTCATTCCAAAAGCAACCAACCGTATTCTTGAACCGTAAAAAGGGTATCGGTGTGAAGCGTAGCAGGAAACCACTGAGGTACCACAAAGATGTGGGACTTGGTTTCAAAACTCCTCGCGAGGTAACGCATGATGTGTGAAAACTAACGTGTTTATTTTTCCGTAGACAGAGAAAGCGTTTCAGAAGCAGGCTACGGTCTTCCTCAACAGGAAGGGGGTGATGAAGAGGAAAGACATGCGGCATTCTAAGAATGTCGGTCTTGGATTTAAGACTCCGCGTGAGGTGTGGTTTTTTTAGTTATGGTCGATGGGATCCAGGCTTGCAACGGTGGTGGCTACTACGTTGTTTTGTTTTATGTGCAATGGACTATATTTGATCATTATAAGAACCAAAAAATTTTCATTCCAACTAAGTATTTGAAAGATGAGCATTGTCTAAAATAACAAATGTTTAATGATGCTGCAAATAATAATGATGCTAATAATTATTATCATTTATTATCTATAATAATTAGCATCATCAGGATTATAAGATTTTTATTTTAGACTTGGAACAGAAAAAAAATATAAATGCTGGTTTTACAATTTACTATCAATTACCAACTTTATTGTTGGTAATCACGAAACTTTGACTAATTGCTTCAAGATGTCTGAATTGTATTACAAGAAAACTGGCCAAAATTTGCTACCACTTGTAATAAGATATGCACTATACTATACAAGTATATGAGGACAAGTTCCATTTGAAATATAAAAAGATATTTCCAAACTTGCTAACCCAAAATTTTAAATAGTCCACTGTTCATGAAATAGTTCCATGTTCGTCAGGAGAAAGCTTGCTTTATCATGTGCATGGTTGGAAATGTCCAGCAAAGTCAACAACTTGGTGCAGACGGTTTTGATACTTTTTGGTTTTAAACTTCTTCACTTTTTATTAAATTTTTAACCTGTTATCTTAGAATTAGCTTCTCTCAGTTGCTTTGCCCGCGTCAAATTAGATTTTTCCAACTAAACTTTGGACATCCATATCACCCCTTTTGGGGTGAATTATGGAAAATCTATTTCCAGTAGTTTAGGCTATGTTTTGGATAAGTCAGTCAATTTCTCCTTTTATATCTATATCCTATGGACTACCGTAATTACTGACGCAATCAAAAGACAATAGGTGTGCTTACACCAGTGTCCTCTTAGGGCTTAATGAATTAAAAGGTACATAAATAACAAATGCCCAGCTGAAAGCCTTGGACTTAGACCACTGAAATTTTGCACTGAGGTTTCTTTGTGAGGTATAGGAGGATTTCCTGAATTTCGTCTTTTATGAGGATGAAAGGAAAATCCTACTTTTACGGTGCAAACTCACTGTTAGAACCTATCTAAACATAATCAGTTAAATCTTCTATATAAAAGTTGGCAATTTAGACAGTAAAATAATAATAAGCCCTACCTAAATCATACAATACAAAATTAGACCTAGACTGATGCATAATTAATGTCAAAACTATCTGCTCCAATGTCATCAGGTGCTATCATTTGGAGGAAGGTATGGTATGCATGCAGCTCTCGATGTAACTATGTTAATAATTTTTAGATTTAAGTTCATTACTACTAATATCTAATCATTTTTAAGATAGTTTTCAGATATTTAGGTTTAGGATAAGAAATCATAAATCTTGATATTTTCCCTACTGAAAGAGCTATTAAGCATGTTGTCATTATTATTAAACTCGAAAATTGGTAACTAATTCTTCAATTTATCGCCAGTAGTGAAGAATCTTGCATTTTGATTTTTTAGTCAAGTCCTAAGAGTCATATTATAAAAATCTATCACATTCCTTACTGTTGGCACAATACTAGACTAGATGAATCCATAATGTACTTGAGTTTCACGTGCTATATTTGAGTCTTGTTTAAATAATGAGCTATAAAAAAAAACTGGAGACCTCCTCCTCAGTATTAATTCACTTGAAAACACTGTTAATATGATGATACCCACACGACGGTCTTCTGACTACCAAGTGACGAAGAACGTGTTCTAACCCATAATCTGATTGACAGTTGTAATAAGTGATCTATAAATTTTAATTAGCAGTAATTTTCCTGGAATAAATCATCGGTGAAGGTCATGAAGACATTTCTTTTTTTTTTCTATAGGACTTTCTTGGCTTATTATTAATAGAAAAGTTTCTATTTAAATTATGGTATCAGAAACAATAATAATATTTAAAGACTAGCATACCACATATTTTTGAATGCCTCGTGAGTCTGATACCCTTGTCCTTCGAAAAGCACGTAAAAGCCGTTAGTCTAGGTCTTAGTTAATAAGCCATAGTAATAAAATTGTAACAGAAATCATCATCTCGACTTCACTGCTGCATTCCTACCCAAATCAAAACATCTCTCAAATCGCAAATCACCATCACTCAATTGGGCGAAAAGAACTAAACCCGCTTCACAAAATCATAGTACGTGTCAGATAAGTTGAACCAGCTACTGTTGTTACACGACCCCCAAAATAGAATGGGATCCAAAAATCAGTTATTGTGCATTCATCGTGAAAAGTCTACTTGTGGGACGAGAATCACAATTGATTTTCGACTCAGTCGAGATTCGAGCTGTAGGTAGCCGTGGTTGGTTCAACTTATGTGCTTTATACTTTACTAACTTTCCCCAACCATTATCACAAAAATACTCACACTCTACTTTTCTTACCAGGCAATAGAAGGTACGTATATCGACAAGAAGTGCCCATTCACCGGCAACGTGTCGATCCGTGGCCGTATCCTCACTGGAGTGGTCCAGAAGATGAAGATGCAGAGGACCATTGTCATCAGACGTGATTACCTGCACTACCTGCCTAAGTACAACAGATTCGAGAAGCGTCACAGGAATATGTCTGTGCACTTATCGCCGTGCTTTAGGTGAGGATTTTATTATTTTTACTACAGCAAAAACTAGTACACCACTGTGCTGTGTATCACGGTCATTTCTGCCTGATCGATAAAAAAAATTCGCTTGAATCCTGCTCCACGAAGGTTTCGAGTGCAAGCAAAAATGAACTTAGCGACGGTTAGGCAGATGTGTCTTCGATGGTACATACCGCGTCCCGGCCGTCGTATCTTGGCGAGTTTGAAGTAAGGCTCTACGAATTTTAGCGCTTGAAAAATCGTAAAAAAAAATTAATGGTTTAAAAAATACATGCAATTTGCAGTTAAAAACTAATATTGGCATATTTTTTTTACCTTTATTTTTGTACGAATTTTCAAGCGCTAAAATTCGCCGAACCTAATTTGAGACTCCCCAAGATCCGAAAGCCGTACTGTAGAATGACTGGAACAATTTACTTACTGCGGTTTTTCAGACTTTTGATTTGGGTGTCTTCAAGGCTAAAGTGAATAGACTCCTCATAAACTATTGCGATCGCCATCGACGATTGCATCACTGCTTACTACTAGGTGGGATCGCATTTAAGACACTAATTTATATAAGAAATTAGAAAGACAAGCAAATCCTGAATAGGCATTTTGAAAATGGTGCTTTATTTTATAAACGCTTGAGCCTCGAGCGAAAGCCGCATTCACATACCCATTTTCTTTCTATTATGTCTGTAATAACTGTTATTGTATTCGAAAGGTTAAACTTTTGAAAAAAATAGTCCAATTAACTACGAATGTTTCATGGGAAATCAGGACTTTACCCTCTCTGGAAGGAGTGAAAGGGAGAGTCAGATTTTACTGCCTAAAACCCACATGTGTTCCTCCACTTGCCCTATAAGAGGGCTTCGGTAACTCAAACTGCTTGCTCACCTAATGATAAGCAGTGATGCTACTGTTGATGGGGAGACGCAATAGTTTGTTAAGAGCCTATTCACTCTAGCCTTGAAGACTAGGTGTCTTCAAGGCTAGAGTGAATAATAATCGGATGGGAACACCGCAGCAGGCAAACTGCTACTTAATTTTTTATTCTATAAATGATGATACTCACACGACGGTCTTCCGAACAACCTATTGACGAAAGACGTGTTTGCTAACCCAAACTCTGATTCCTACTTACCTCACACACCTACCAACAACTTAGAACATTTCTCTACAAGTTACTTTTCTTAACATTTCCAGGGACGTGGAATTGGGAGACATTGTGACTATCGGTGAGTGCCGGCCGCTCTCCAAGACCATCCGTTTCAACGTTCTCAAAGTCACGAAAGGCAAGGGCTCCAAGAAATCCTTCAAGAAGTTCTAATAAACTTATGTTATAAGTACTTCTGGTGTTTTTGTTTAACCTAGTACAATAAGCGGCATTTTAGTTAAACCAGAATGGTGTTAGACTTTTAATGTGCTGTAACAGATTTTCGATTCAAGCACAGCGGGAGTTGTGCGTAATCATAGCAACGACAGTCAAAACTTATTTGACGCACGTATGGTCGTCGGATCTTATCGATTCTGAAGTAAATGCAAATAAATGCCTATAACAGTTTTTAACAGCAATAACTGCAAATTGTATTTATTTATTTTGTTACGACTTAGCGCTAACTTCAGACTCGCCAAGATCCGACCTTATCCGTAGGATAGGATATCAACATCCTTGGGTACACCTAATTATTACTACCACTGGGATGACTGGCTTGAGGTTTTAAATAAGGGCCGAGTCGCATCGGAATGGCAGTGCTTAAAAGACCATTATCGCGTGAATACGCACACGGTGCTGCTGGTATCGCCAAGGTATTCACGCGATAATGGTCAATTCAACCGACGAACTGATGAGGGTCAAAGGAATCTGATGAAAGAAAGACACGCGGGACCAGTCGTTCTAAGTTTAAAATTGTTTCACTGTGAAAATAAAACGTCGCTGCCGTTCACTGCCATTCCGATGTGACTGCCCAAAGGAAGAAGGATAAATAAAAGAATAAAGAAAATCCTAGTAACGTAGGCAGTCTCTACAGCCCCCCGACAAGTTACTATCTTTAATGACGAAATCTTTGATTAGGCTACGCCTCCAATTCCTTTGATGACGTTAGAACAAAGGAATTTTGGACGTGGTCAACTCGAAGCGTTCGATGTTAACGAATCGATAGTAACTGCGAAGGCGGCAGGCAAGAGAAGATCCTTAGAAGTTACTATCGTTTACGTTGAACGGTTGGAATATGCCACGCCTCCGATTCCTTTGTTCTGACCACATGACAGCGATGAAATGACACCAGAAAAAAGGAATTGGGGGTGCGGCCAACTTAAAGCGTTCGACTTAAACGAAACGATAGCACTTTGCTAGGGGGGCAGTACTGCCGTTCTAACTTGGCGGGTCTGAAGTTAGTTAGCGCTAGTGAACCTACTCGTAGCAGCTCAACAGAGTTTGCAGCCGCCATGAGAAGTCAAGGAATGCGGTCGCTGTGGCCGAAATCGGCTTGATGGGATTATCATCATAGGTACTTGTTCAAAAATAAAGGTTTAAAAAATAAAAGCCATGCTATTTAAGTAGTGTCTAGATAAAAGAAAGGCTATGCTGAATTACTAAGCTGCGATGTACACACCCTGAGAGGTTCTATCGATGAAAATTTACAAACTTTTCTCATCTATCACTCATGGTATGTACATCATAATAGTAGGTCATGGTCATGTTGATGATGAGTAGAGCTGCTGGCACTACGTGACCTACGCCACGACGGGTTTAACTTGATTGAGAACAACTCCATCTAGTTGAAAAATTTAAGATTAGGGTGTGAACAAATTTTATTATCCCGTATCAGCTGATTATGACAGCTTTGTTTTGTCAATTGTCTATGAAAAGCGTTTGTAATTTAATTTTTTGATGGCGGCAACCTATTTACAAATAAATACTCCGCATTTATTTGCAAATAGGTTCAACAAGATAATCCGTAACTTTATTCTTTAGCTAGCTGTTGCCAGTGGCTTAATGAATGTAAAATTGTGTGAACTTTCACATAAGCTGGATTTATTTTCTTATAAGAGAGCAGTAAAACAGGTATCAATATGTCGTAGAACGAAAAATTCCAAGACATGTGACGTCCACCAACCCGCACTGGTTCCGCGTAGTTGATTATGGTCTAATCCCTCTTCTAAAGAGGGAGGTCCGAAAGAAACTCTGGCCTATCCTCGGTTTCCTATCGCCCGTGACTCTGAGACAAATACATAAACACTACAATGTTGATGATGACTTAGGTATTATTAACTTCTACCAGAGGCTTTGCCTGCATGAAAATTAAAAAAAATACGAGTATTGCTCAGCAGATTGCGCGTGTAGAAATAACAAACTTATCATTCAGAAATACAGAAAAAAAATATTGTAGTGTGATTTATTTAACTGTTTATGCTTGCGAAAAACAGTGTCAGACATAGAGGCTTAAAAATTTTCCTCCATTTCTTATTTATCTATTTAATTCCTAAGCTGATGTGGAGCTACCATGAGCGGCAGATAAGCGCGGTGTTGCGAGCAGTAAAATCAAAGGTATAAAATAGGTGCGTTTGAAGCACGCCAAGAATCGCCGCTAACAGCAGTGCGCGCTTGCCTACCAATGCCGCCTCGCTGCTAAAACCGAGGATGTGAAGCTGTATGCGTTGAAGAACTATTTTTTCAAATACAGTAATAAGAGACATAATAGATGTTACGGACGGAAAAGGCCCTAAATATCCAAACCCCGGGTAGAGGACGACCCCGCCACCTGGTGGTCAAATATGCAAAAACAGACCCAGCAAGTGAGTCTGAGTGTAGTACAGATAAACCAGAACAGAGCTCTCTAACGCAAACGTACGAGGAGACCTAACCCTAGCTAAACTGGGATTAGGGTTGGACAAAGAAGAAGAACTGTAAGTTTGTAAATTCTAAACTTTTGTAAGTAGTAGTAGTTTTCGTAAGTTTGTAAACTTTTTTAAATCCTTATTTTACGAACGCATCTGTAATTCCATAGACCAACTACGGGAAAATAACAACCTCCAACAAAACAAACATGTCCGACTTGTGACTGGAAAATCAGTTGAACACAATTTATTACCACCAACGATATGATATCGTTCTTTTCAAAACTCTCTTTAAATAACTCGCAAAAACCACCAGTGGAGCTCGCGAAGCCAGCTTATATGGACAAAAGTGCAACACTACAGGAGTTAGGGTACAAAGATGAGAACGACCTGAAAGAGACGATTTACGGTTTGTTTTGATCAGTTTTCGTGTTGTTTTGGACTTGTTGGGTTGGTTGTTTGTGGCTTTAACGTGTGTTGTGGTGTTCTAGACTTTTTGCGGACGATACGGGATCCGGAAAAGCCGAGTACGCTTGAGGATTTGAAGGTTGTTTACGAAGAAGGAATTTTTGTGAAGGAGCCTACAGCTGATAAAGTCCCTGTATTACGAGTGGAGTATAATCCTACAGTGCCTCATTGTTCGCTGGCGACGCTCATTGGACTGTGCATACGGATCAAGATACAGCGATCGATACACCATCCTGTTAAATTGGATATTTATATAAAGAAAGGGGCTCACACCACTGAAGATGAAAGTAAGTATAATGCACCTATTTTATTTCCCACAAAGAAAACTTTACAAAAGTTTTTACGTGAGAACAGACATGTGTTAATTTCCGATATCTTCCTACTTTCCTTGGAAGTTACTGTCACAGTTCTTTTCACAATTTACCTTAGCTTTTCATGTTATTATTCACAAGTATTTCGATTTTACGTCACAATTACGACGTGTTTGGCATTCATTGTTATCAAATCACAATTTCAAAAAGTTTCCCCAAAGATAATAAATAACAATAGCCTGGAGATGCTATCTGCGTTTTTTATACAAAAATGAACTTTGGTTGAATATTTTTAGAAATATATTTATTTACCTACTATTGTACATACTTTGGTTACTGAGTTTGACCTTGTTTGGCTAAAAATAAATATTTGCAGCTGATAACTTTGATATTATGGGTGTACTGTATTATAAATTACACTCTTTTAGATCAACTTTTTTTTTCATAAAAATAATTTAAAGAAATTGTTTGTAAAATTCTTTTTTATTCAATAAAATGTGGATAAAAAATTAAATACTGAAATAAACTACTATTAACTACTTGGGAATAATTTTCTAACTCAAGTTTTATTTCTGTTATTCCTAAGTTGTTTTTAGATATTAATAATAGCTCCTAAAATCTCAATTATTTGAAGTGGATATAACACATAGTTCTATAGATATATATATTCAAATGAACTCTCAACAAAAATAAAGATATGCAGCAAAAGTTCAGTGGGTCATAGACTCAACAGTGTTGATGTTGATGAAAGCAAGAAATACTATTTATTTTTTATTACTAAAATCCTTTCTATACTTAACTATCATTTCAAGATAAAATTTTTCTTAGAAAAAAATCTAAAGGCTATATTATTTATTTTTGCTAAAAGGTTTTAAAAAACATCTTTACACAACAGTTTTTTACTCAAGTTTGACTACACTGAGGAGAAATTCCGAAACAAACTCAGGATCAAAGTCTCTACCTTTTGAGTACCATAATTAGAGACATAATAGAAAGACAATAGGTGTGCATATGCCATTTATACATTCTACCCATAACCAAAAGCGAAAGATTCTGAGTAACCTTAGAATTTTTTGAGGGTTGTGGCTTTTTTTTTTATGGTAGGTTAAAATCATCCAATGACGAAACCTGCTCTTGGGCGGAGTGGGAGACCAGTGTCAGACTCTTGCTGACTAAAAAACCTACCCCGTACCTTCCTTGCCTTATTCCTGGAGTCGAGGTAACAGTTTGCACCACCCTAGGCTCCAGGATCGAGGGTTGTGGCTGGAACGCACAGGGTAATTGAAGAAAAGTGGAAAGAAAGGTTTTAGTTACTTCAAATGTGAAGTTTTCTCATAATTTTCTATAATGCTTTACTGTAAGAAAACCCCATTGTGGGTAAAGCTTGCCTATGTATGTATATCAACTCTCCTGATTTTTTTGGTTGATAAAATTGTATAGACAATCATTACATAGTATAAAACAAAGTCGCTTCCCCCTATGTATGCTTAGATCTTTAAAACTTAACGCAACGGATTTAGATGCATTTTTTTTTTAATAGATAGCCTGATTTAAGAGGAAGGTTTTGTGTATAATACATGCATAATATATTCAATATCAGTACCCGTGCGAAGCTGGGGTGGGTCGCTAGTATTCTTTACTAAAGAAAGAAAGAATACAAGTCTGTAACTCCTTCAGCTCCACCTAGAGGTGAAGGAGTTATTTGATCATTATGGTATATCGGGCTGATGTCCGCAACTCCACGACTAAAGCGCGTATTTTGCGTACGGGTGGGATAAATAACTAGCATATAGCATTTTTCTAATAAAAAATAGACTGAAAAAAGATCAAAACCAAAATTAAGCTAAATAACAAAGATCTGTCTCAACATATTAAACAAAAATTTGTATAAAACATGTTTTGATTGCATAACTACCCAATTCTAGCACTTATGTGTGAATTGATAATACTGGAAATTTTCCTCATTCTGTTTGTTGATTCTAGTTCATAAAGAACTTTGAACCTGACGATTAAAGCCCGATTTTTGGCCACTAGCTGACTGTTTAATCGTCTGGTAATCGATCAGACTGAGCCCAAGTCGTCGAAAGCGCGCAGTGATCCCGCGCGCCTCATAAAGTTGTCAGCAAAACTGAACAGGCTAGGTCAGGGTAGGCAAACCTTTATGCATCAACGTGCCATTTTTTCGTAAAAAAGTTTAATGTGGTCTTTGAGGTGCCATCAAATAATTTTGACTTACTGATTATTTGGAAAATAATAATAATTAATGCTATCAAAACTCTCTATGAAATAAAGGAAACAAAAGAGGTACATTTTGTATTGTTTTTATTACACGCATAAATTAAATTACTGTAAAATTAGTGTGATTTTTGTTGCTGTACATGTTTTATGATCGACGACGTGCCCAAAATATTAAGTCGCGTGCCGTCAATGGCACGCGTGCCATTGGTTCGCCTAGGTTCGCTAGGTTATTTAGTCAGTAAAAGTTTGACACTATCTGCCGCTCAGCCCATAGGAAAGCTCATAAGATGATATTTACCCACCGAAAATAAAACCATTAAATAAATAAATATAGCCCATAAAATCCAAAAAAACTGATATTTACATGCAAACTAAATCACATTGTGAGTAATAGCCTAATTATTCTAAATTTAAGTACCTAATTAAAGTAAGAAAAACTCGGTCAATGAACTTAATATAGGTACTATATATACTTAATTCACAATGCAGTGTTAAATAAATTGAATAATAACCTAGTGATTGCTTAGCTTGGGTAAATATTATTATGTCTTTGTATTTGATAATGCTTATGTATCGAGTCATGTGCTCTGTTGAACTTTGCTATCAGTTAGGAACTATTTATGCAAGAAAACTTGTATAATTCTCTGTTATTAGAGTAGTCAAGTTCGTATTTTTATTTTTGTTCGCTTAAAAAAAGGTCAATCAAATCTCTGTTGGAGGTAAAAACCTGCGTGAATAATATCATTATCATCAGCCTTTTTAATGTTCCCACAGCTGGGACACAGGCCTCCTCTCTAGGTGAGGGAATGGGCCATAATCCACCACGCTGGCTCAGTGCGGATTGGTGGATGCACATGTCTACGAATTTTTGGTTCTAGGACATGTCGGTTTTCTCACAATGGTTTCATTTACCGTTTTTAATAATATAGTAATACATAATACAGCATTCACGTGACTGAGTGTGGAGATGACGTCAGAAAAAAAAGGTATTGGAAGCGTGACCAACACAAAGCGTTTGACGTTAACACAACGATCGTAAGCCAGATGGGCGGAGGTTGTAAGTGATGATGTGGTCGATGATAAAGTGCTCTTGCCTAAAAGTAACCTATTCACTCTTGACTTAAAAGACCTCTAGTAGTTAACAGGAAACAAAGTTTACATCAGATAATACCCATTTTTAGCTGTAGGTACGCGCAATGAATGTGTTCCCAAAACGTTTTTTTTTTGCATATTACTGACTCATACTTCTATCTACCTACCCAGACGGGCGTTTTAAATGCGACCTTTTTTTGTACTCGACTTTTAACAATCGTATTACCGCCAAGAGAATTGGGTGCATTTTTCAACCAGCTATGTAGCTATCTGATCTAATGCATTTTCAACTCTCGGCTCAATGCAGATAGTAGAAATTCCAAAACTCGTTCTTACACCATTTTTAAAAAAGGGCTTTCATAGATGGGAGCCTATGAACAGTCCTTTGTCTGGCATCACGGCTAAGTACGTCCCTTTTCCTTTTTTGACCATATTTTTTTTTGTTTCGACGGGATAACTTCAAAAGCCTCTCTCTCATACGCAAAATATGCGTTTTAGTCATAGAGTTGCGGACACCAGCGCGAAATACAATACAATACCTTCAAAACGTTCTCAGACTTTTAGATAAGCCTGAAGAGTGTGGGATTTTTACCTTAAGACAACCCCGTTGATCAGCACGTAGAAGAGGTGCTGTTACCTCTTAAAAGATCACTCTGGAATTCCCTTTGTGCAAAGTGTGTTGTTTGTATTCCTGAGGATTCTGCCTATACAAGTGGACTTTTTTATGTAAGTTTTTTGAAACTTATTGGTTGCAAATCAATTTTTTTTTCTCTTTCTTTCCTGCGCTGTTTTCCTCTGATAAAAATTCGCTGTAAGATAGAAGAATTCGGACCTCGGCGTTCGGTCGACACTGTGCATTCTGGTCTTAAGGAATTATAGTATTTGGTAATATTATGACGTGCTTGTCCTAAAACAATACAAGTCCTATGCAGGACTAAAGCCTCTCTTTCTTTCACTCTCAAACATAATAACACCTAACTTACCATCTGATGATGCCAGGCCATCCCATTTGCTATTTGGATCACCGTTATTGATGCTCTAGCTCCTGCCAGTGGCTTCGCTCCATTAACCGCTTCGGTTTCTTCAGGACAAACTGGACTCCCGTGTCATCCCCTTAGGGGATGCATTTTGGGAAATCCTCTTGCGCTATAAAAGAAAACTCACACGAACAAAATTTGTTTGTGTTTGATATGTCAGTCAGTCAGTTTCTCCTTTTTTATAAATGGTGTCATTGACATCGTAACACAAACGAATACCATAGATCCTGTACACGATTCTAGACTCCCCAGTGGTGGAATTTTTTGTCGGTTTTACTTGGCCATATCATGAAATGATCAATTTCTATGATCAGGCTACGACATATAGTTAGATGTATCCGGTGGGCGTCGTAATTAGTTCATCGATAATACCCGTAAGTGGTAAATGGTTATTTTATTAACAAACAGTTCGATACGGACTCAATATTATATTATTTCATCATATTATTATTTGTTTAGTTAGCAACGCAGCAGCTGCTGAATGGAAAATTTCGTTGTAACAAAAATTATAATAAACAACTTTGTTCTAGATTTTTACACTTGATATAACAGTTTTTAACAGATATTTATCTGTTGAAATACCTAATATTTTTATATAAAAATTTAATATTCACTTCTGCACGTGGTTGGCCTTTTGGAAAATCATCCAAAGTAATCCCCCGCCCTTAGACGTAGCGGGATACAGCGCCATAGTAAAACCCACTCCTGTTACTTCTTTGCTTTCGATACAGAGCCTCGGGTTTTACTTTCACTTAATAAATTAAAAGGACGACGAGCTACCTATTGGTCGCCGTCCGCAAACCCGCGCTTACGGTGGCCGGAAATCGGAATCACGGCAGCGGCGAGAGCGTGCGCGTTGTTGCCTCATGCAGTCGACCTCTTCCTTTGCTAGCATTACTGCTTCGCAGAGATATAGGTGACCGCCAGTGGCGGTCCCTTCATACAAGCCCAAAAGCCCGGCATGCCTTACTAAAATGCTCGGTAAGAATCAATATCAAACCCGAACAATTTAAAAGTTCGCGCGCTTAATTCTTATCAAAATAACACAAAGTATCTACTTAGGCCCGCCCGCTGCATTACACATCGCGATTGTTCGCGCGCTTCGTTTTCACTCGGCACTACATATAGCTATCTCGCTTACACTTACCGGCTTTTACCGGGCTTTCAATGTCTCTTTCGCACTCATAGCGATGTGCCGTATAAGTACTTTGGACGTTTTGCGTCTACAAGTCGATCAGTATAGAAGATTTAAGCCGGGCATGCACATGAAGTAGCGCGCGTATGCGTGACCTTGTCAGCTTGTGACTCTTTAGTGTTGCCGTTTTAGCAACGTTGTGAGATCTTGGAGATTTTTAACGAGTTTGGAGACTTTTTTTAAGAATTAGCAACAGTAAAAACTAGCGACTTTTTAAAATAACGTAATTAAATATTCAAGCATTAACTTAAAAGTAAAAAAAATGCGACATTTAGCTAGATTTTTCATATACCTGGCGACTTTTTTTGCCTAAATGACAACACTACAACTTTGCGTAAATAGTTTTTGACACTCGAGTGCAACTAACTTCAGTTTTATTTGCTTGTGTAAAAGTTTTGTTGTATGCTGTTGTATGTGTTTTCTTAGATTTTCTCAGAGTTAAATGTAAGTGTTTTGGTGACTTACCTACAACAATGGAGCTAATTGTACCTTGTGAGGATTTAAAATGCGTTCAAGTTTTGATTTTCGAAGATAAGGTAAAATCTTTAAACTTTTCTCAGAAAAAACAGTTAATTTCTTCAATAAAACCGACGCCTAATCTGTGTATTTCTCAGTCTAGTAAATCGCGTAAACGAAAATTTAATAGATACAGTAAAACTGTTGGTTTGTTGACATTAATTGGAATTCGGAATTAATTGATTTCACTCATGAGAATAACCTCGAAGATCCCTTTACCGAATTGTTAAAGTCAGTGTATCTTGTTTTAACTATTCCGGCTAAGTACAAGTTCTTCCGCGAAACGTGTTTTTTTGTCTCTTAAACGTCCTATCTGAGAAATACACAAGGTCAAGTGCGTCTTTCTGAATTATCAATGATAGCTATTGAAAAACAGTTGTTGGTAGAATTAAAACAATCACCAACATTTTACTCTGATTTAATCATTTCTTAAGAAAGATAGACGATTCCAATTAGAATACAAATAATTTATTTAAATTCCTTATTATATTCTATCTAGCTATTTTTTTACTTTTGGAACTATCTGTTTTGTTTTTTTTTTTGTCTGTGACCTGTTATTCCTGTTAGGAAGCAAGTAACTACTTACCATAACTTTGTCCTCTGAAGCAATGAAGCAAACCAAATGGCTTTTTTCAAAGCCACCGGAGGGCGGAGGTATGCAATTGCTGATATATTTATTATATTCAATGTAGTACTAGCATGCCTTCATTGAGTGAAATTGAAGAAAAAAGAGGAAAGAACATGGATGAATTCACTTTTAATTTATTGTATCTGACCAGTAGTTTATGAGCGAGTACTTACATACTCAGTCCAAAACTGAACTTTATTTTTTTGAAATCGGTAAAAATTTTTGGGCTTGCCTTATATTGAAACCCTAGGCACGCCACTGGTGACCGCCTGCCACTCTTCCTCGCTGCGGACCATGGCCCGGCGCGAGAGATCGCCGCCGTCGATCGCCCCCACAAGGACACGGTGACGCTCTGTCCAAACGGGGTACACCTTTACCGTGTGCTCCTCCGAAAATGAATCGTGTTAAGAACTCGTTCAAGCGGTCTGTCAATGGTACACGTGGTCTCGTTTCAGCCTATGCTCGTGTAGTTAGTTTCTCCAATTGGTCCAGGATGCTTCGGTAAAAATATCGCTAAAGACAAAATAGCCAGCGGTTTGTTTTCGTAATAATTTGTTATTGAAATTATCTAAGTGCCTGACAGTAGATAACGCTTGGATAAATATTTATAGAGCGGCACTATAATATTGTGACTATCTATCAAAACAAGGTTCTTGAGGAAGCGATAAATTATAAGATTTAAAAATATTCTGCTGAGTTCAGTTCATTCTTTGATTGGTTTTGAAAATGGCAACCAACGAGGAATAACAAATATTAGAACATGGTTTTTTATTTATTTATGGAGGACTAGGAGGACTTACAGCTAAAAAACAGATAAGGAACAGTAGGTTATTGTTGTTGTTTTAAGCGTTCTTCGATTTAGATTGCATATCTTTCGATTTAGCCAGTAGGTTGCTCATCCAGGCAGTACATCGTTCCAAGTTTCTAGACATCACTTGGTTTATATCACAATTAGTCCTACTGTACTGAGTTGACTGAGTTCATGGCCAATCATATCCCTAATATTATAAATAGTAAATAAGATGCAGTTGAGCACATACTCATACTTTGTTTCACACTTTCCATCCTCTCTTTCTTCAACCTTCGACGCCGAGTTGTGAGCCTGTCTGTTTTTTACTGCTTTTATTTCGGAGAGTGTACGTCGGAATTATCGGACATTCCATTAGCGGACCACCAGGTGTACGGCGAAGCATAGAAGACCTCCCAACTATGCTCACAATTAGTTTTGAGAACACATTCATTGTGCGTTCAGTTAAGGAGTGGAATTCCTTGCCGGGTCTTTGTTTCCTGGTGGCTACAACCTGTGAATCTTTAAGTCAAGAGTGAATAGGTTACTTCTAGGTAAGCGCGCTCTATATTCGACCGCAACGTCGCTTCCCATCAGGTGAGATAGCGGTCAAGCACGAATCTTAAATTTAATTGATTTCTCTCTTATAAATGTCATAATAATTATCCATCTTGAGGTATTTAAACTCCTGTACTTTAAAGCAAAGAAAAACAAAGTCGTCAGTAATGAAGGTTGCGATGCGCGTCACAACCTAGCTTTGCCCAGCTGGTTACAAGGTTTTACATTTAAAGCTAGCTTCTTTCCAAACGAGTGATTAAAATGATAATATTATTGTGTTCGTATTGTACTAAGTACATCATTTGCCCGATAACCTGTTATCTCTATAACGACTTGTTTATTTGCATAATTTAAGAATTTCTTGATGGTTTTGTTGCCTAGCGCTGATATTATTGAGTCTAGATAATTTCTAGATATCAACAGCGAAGTTGTCTGCTACAGAACATGCGTTTTATCTTTGTCTTTTCTATTTATAAAACAAGTTATCTGTTAAATGCTTAGATCATTTAGTTTCGCGTTAGTCGCAGCAGAATTTCTACAAGTACAATGCAAGGTTATTTCCCATACCTGTTTCTGCCGCTAAGTAGCGTTTGTTCCGGTTTTATGATTAAGTATGGGTTCCGGTGTATTATAAGGCATTGTATTTAGGATGTCTAGTCATTTACAATGGTTCTGTAGTGGGGGGGGCTTCAGGGTCGAAGCCTTCTGGAGCCGAGAGTTGGTGCCTAAGTGTTACCGTGGCTCTAGGAATAAGGCAAGGAAGGAATGGGGTAGGTTTTTAGTCAGTAAGAGTTTGACACTGTCTCCCGCTCCGCCCAAGAGCAGGATTCGTCACTCATTTACAATGGCTCTGGTACTGCATTTATACCCATACGCGATTGTCGCTACTAACTTACGAGTACTATCAAGTTTTAGAAATGTCCTTGTTTGCCTACCAATGCCACAAACCAAAGAACGCAAGACTTATTTTCTATTTTAGGAAAGAAAAACAAAACAATCAGTAGCTAATCGTGTGACAATGACCTTCCGATATTTCGGGCCAAGGTCAAATCATTCTGCACATTTATTTTGACAATAATTAGTTTTACACGCGTGTTCAATTCTGCAAGTCATGACCAATGACTTAAAATGACAAGCATCTGTACTCGAGACTAAAAACTGTTACAAGAAGTTGTTTATGTTTAAAGGATCTGTTTTATCTCAAGCTTGTATAAGACCTAGGACCGGTTTCATATGTATCTGTCTTTTAACCGGTCTAGACATCTTTCGCACGTATTGTGTTTATAAATAGTGGCAGTCACAGTAGAGTGCGTTTAAGGCTTACGACTTGCAGATATGTCATAAACTAGAAGTATTGGTTATTAGGTTAGCCTAATACACAGATATTAGTATCTGCAACTCTCCAAGTCCAAGACCTTAGGGGTCATAAACAAACACAGTACATCAATAGTCAATGCTTCACCTTCATCAAGAATTGTGGAAAGGATGATCATATTGCTAACAATTTCTTTGTTGATGATAATTATCGCATTATATAATGATAAATCGTATCTTTATGGTAGGACATTCAATCATGATTTTCCTTATTGTCTTAAGAAAGCGTTACAGGTTGACAACATCGATAAAACCCTTTGTAATTGTTGGGACATCTAATCGATATCCACTGTTTGTACTTTGATTATTAATTGCTTCATTTCTTTTGTTACAGTCAACAAACAAATCAATGACAAAGAGAGGATTGCAGCCGCTATGGAGAATCCGAACTTAAGGAACCTCGTAGAGAACTGCATCGCTGACGAAGAATAAACTCTTAAAACAATGGCGCCGGACGCCGCTTTCTCAAACATAAGTGACAAAAACGAATTCACAAAGTTCACAAAATTCTTAGCGTATAAAGGCGTCCAAGTTATAGTAGAATCGAGGAAAGGGGTTAAAATAGAACCAAATAGTAAACCACAATCGTCAGATACTGACTGGTTCAACCTCCAAATACCTGATACTCCGGAAGTCAACCAAGCAACAAAGAATGCTCTCCCATCGGACAGAGTCCTTGAAACAATCAGATCTCAACTACACGTCGAAATATCAGTGCAAACTGAAGATGGAGACGAAATGGTACTCGAATTATGGACTTTAGAATTAGACGAGACTCAATTCGACACATCGTTGAAAGCTATGAACACAGTATACTTCCGAATGGGGATATTACTAAAGTCTCTAATAACGGTCACGAGAATAACTCCTGCTTACCATCTATCAAGGAAGCAGAGAACAGAATCTTTCACGATATTCTACAGAGTTTACAGTGGGGAACCAAAAATAAAGGCATTAGGCGAATCTGTCAAGAAAATTCAAGCTGGCATGTTAAAAACTCCTTTAGGAGCTATATGCTTCTCAGTTTCATACAGAACTAACTTTTCCATTTCTCCAAATAGGACAGAGAAAAATAAACTACTTTTACTAAAGAGTGACCATTTTGAACTAAGTCCAAAACATGTGATATTCGAGTCAAAAAAGAAGAAAGATCAGAAAAAGGAACCCAAACCATTTGGTCCCGTTGATTTGAACAGGCCTTTGCGATTAGCTGCCTTTGTAGATGAAAACGTCATCAAACAGGCATTCGACGACTTCTTCACCAAGATTCCTGTCCCTAAATGTAGGAAGAGACCAAAGACTCCACTAAAAACAAGTCCTATAGAGCTCAAGAGCACACAAGAGTTGGACATCACAACATTGTCGAAAAGTCCGACATCTTTGGAGATGCCACCGAAAAAGTTCTCAGGGTTCCGCCATGAGAATGAACCTCCCTTGAAACTACTCCATTTTCCTTTCGCTGACCACCATCCTATAAGGGAACTCGCCGAGTTTTATAAAGACTTCTTCAACGCTCCTCATTTGAAGCTAGCCGACGATCTTGTCCGATCTCAGTCGAAAAGTCCCGAATCCGTGAGAGAGATGGAATTGGCCAATGAGGATTTGTCAAAGGACCTGGAGTTGTATGAGAACTCTGTTCTGGAATTTGATGAGTTGCTTGCTGATATGTGTAGATCGGCTGAGTGGAGTGGGAATTGAAGGAACAAAGTATGGCCACAAAATTGGTTGAGAAAAACCTACTTTGCAAGAAGACAGTGTGAGAGCCTTATGACCAAATCCCGATGTTTGGGCTACTATTGCAATAGTATTTTGTAGTAGGTCGAGATTCTTCGGTTTCTCCTATTTCATAAGGGTTTGGTGTAAGTTTCTCATGCCCTCTTGTTAGAAATGGGTTAACCTGCCAAAATTTATGGCGCCTTACAAGGTTGAAGACTGATTTATCTGGATGATTTTATAGTTTATGCAAATATGGTATTGGGATGATTGACAAATGGACTGTGAATAATTTTATCTCAATGAACTTTAAAAACTTTACCACGAAGTGTTTATATCGTTGTGAATAGTAATAATAGCTGGACTAATTTGTGTTTTTACGTAAAAATATACTGTAAAGTTCAATTTCTGTGTAAACAATAATGTTTTATTAAATAGACGCATGTAATAATAATTCAAATAATGTTAAGATTGCCTTCGATGTCTTGTAATTTATATAAATCTAGAAAGTATTGCACTGTTCTCCAATATTATATTATCACTTAACTTTTGTCAATTTTGGTTAATTTTGATTTGGTGTATGGTTCCAAATACGCGATGCGGCTCAATTTTAGTGATTTGTATATATTTATTTACTTAATTATATATTTTAGTTTGCCTCGTTTTTCACTTGTTTTTAATTTTACCTATTATTATATTTACTTAGTTTTAATTGCCACATGAAATGCTTTAGACATTCTACCAGTGGAAATGAGTCTCGAAAACTATTGAGAGAGAGATTTGACATTTCTGTAGCACTTGTGCAAATGCAGTGCTTATGGTTTTTTAGTCAATACGATACTTTTGGAATTTAGTTAACCCTAAATTTGAATTATTAGTCAATTGAATTGAAAATTTTTATTTCAAGGTTTTTCTCAATAGTTATTGCTAATAGAATGCCACTTTGTTTAAGAGCCTAATAACACTGACTATAACTGTTTAATCTTATACTATACTATAGTCAATATAGTCTAGTAGGCTGTAAATTAAAAGGATTTGCAGACATCTGGCATTTTTAGAGCAGCAATGATAGCCAATACCCACAAACAACGGCGGAATGAACTTTACTATTATTATAGCTAGCCCGTGCTGTCCCACTGCTGGGCAGAGGCCTCCCTCCATTCCTTCCAATTATCTCGTTTACTTGTTTTCTCGTTCCAATTCTTGAGGAAGACGTCCAGGTCGTCCCGCCATCTCTTTCGTGGTCCGCGTCCCCGCATCGTTATAAACTTTAAATTGAATTTTTTTTCAAGAGATCCGTTTGTTACCCCATCATTTCCGCCTTTAAAACTAAAAAAAATATATATTATTTATGGGATAAAGTAGAGATGCATCTCAGCACTGGTATTTTAACTCTCAAGTTAATTTACAAGTTCTATAACTCGAATAAAATACAAGCTGCACCATAATAGACCTTACTGCTACCAAATAAGAGTTCTATCAAAGTCTCTATAATACCAATGCTATTTTCTAGACCTAGTCCAGATAAAGATAAGTTTTTTGTCTATACCCATACATACTCATACGGACGCGTAGGTTCATAGTCGCATCTAAGATGTTAGCTCTCTAAGCGGTCGTAGCCTAGGGCGCTAGATCTATGTATATTTTCCTGATTTTCGCCTCTCTGCCGAACCCCTCTGACGAAATAGAATAACGAGTTATAGAACTTCACTTTATTCCCAATAAAAAATTAAGTTCCTTATTTTCCATAATTTTGTAAATAGATAATGATTTTTTATGTTTATTAAATACTTATTATTTTAAAAACATTTAATTTTATATTCTAATATTTGTAACTTGTGGTACAAACTACAAATTCTGTTAAATTATTAGAATTAGATAGCGTGATAATTTTTTAATTAATATCTTGGTTATTAAATCATAGAAATAATTTGTGTACCTTTTTTGTAGGTAGATGAATGATCTGAATAAAGATAGGTCTGAAAAAGACCAATAATCGGCTTGAGTATTTTTATTTAAAATTAACTTTTTGAATACCGTATTTACATTATTAGGTAATAGAAAGACAATAGGTGTACGAACGCCAGCGTTAGCTTGGGGCTCAAGAGTAAACGAAGAGCGATGGATGCGAGTCGCACAGGACTGGTAATTATAGTGACATTTGGGGGAGGCATATGCCCAACAGTGGACATATTCCATGAAATAAAGAGTAGCAGTCGTAAGTTCATGAGGCCACTCTCGAAGAAGGCAGTGGACCGCGTGAAGAAACTTCAGTAAGCCCTACTACGCGCTACTCGCGTTAAGACATTTAAAGAAACCTTAACCTTCCTTTTTAATTTACCTATTTATGATGTACCTGCAATAAAGAGTATAATTAGCCGTATATCCTTTGTACTGTCTGTTCAACCAATTTTAATTGGTAAATGCAATGATACATGAAATGCAAAATGGAGCGGTAAACAGTATCAGACTCGTATTGAATAAACAACCCACCCCGTTCCTTTTTTGCCAAGACTTCCTTTCAGAAAAAGACCCTGGTTCCCAGTTGGTTTCGACTTTGACCCTTCTGCAGGGTCCCTACAATTTTGCTGACAACTTCTTGAGGCGCGCGGGAACAGATTGTGCCGTCGACGACTTGGGTTTGGTACGGACTGTTATCAGATGGCCTACGGCGAACTGCCCGTTGCTCGCCGTCCGCAAGCCCGCGCTTACGGTGGAAAGCAAAAAGTTGTAAAAAAATCAACATTCCGTCAGCGTAATAAAACCCAAAATCGATTCCATGGATAGTAAAAATGGTTTTCTTAAATGTCTAATGTTATTCTGAACGGAGTGTAAAGGGCCAAGTCGGAT
The DNA here is from genome assembly GCA_029852875.1 of Mythimna loreyi. Taxonomy (NCBI): domain Eukaryota; kingdom Metazoa; phylum Arthropoda; class Insecta; order Lepidoptera; family Noctuidae; genus Mythimna; species Mythimna loreyi. Next base: position 16,607,408 of record CM056801.1, on the reverse strand, counting down.
TTTTAGAGTCGAAAAATGACACGTGAAAAACGCTCAAATGTTTACTTATTAAAAACCACAGTTGCCCTTTGTGTTCTAGGATTACGGGTTCGGGTAAAGGACATCGGCCCTAGATCTACTGGGCCTCTGGGACGGTTTGTTGACATCTCTGAAAATGCTGAAAAAAATATACAAATCGAATTAAATACAGGAACTTATCTGCGAGTTCCGCTTATGGTCGGGTGTACTACGCCAAATCGAATACCAAATAATCGAATATCATATATCCGTTCATTCCCTTATTTATTTTTTACCACTAAACAAAAAAACACATTTTATTTAAAAAAAAGAGAAAGAATAATTTTTACTAATTTTCTGTTAGTTTTTTTTTATCTGTGGGAAAATTTCCCTGTCGCTGTGAGATTCATGCGTTCAAATAGTTGTCCACAGTTCAAAACCAAAAAAGCAATATTCAATTAAACGTGTTAGAATTTTGCTGTGTTGAAATAAAAATAAGGGCAAGCAAGTTAAAGAAAGTGGGAAACGTTTTGATTTCTGTTGACGAATTCCGAGCGTTCCAGGCTTTGCTTCGCGTCAATTTTACGTCTGTTTTATTTGTTTGCGATTTCGGATTCCGAACGCTCACTATTTGTTGAAGTTGAAGTGTCATGTCAAGTGATCGACGCGACGGCATCTGAAATAAACAAACATAAAAACCTATATATAAATATAAATCTTAATAAAATGTGTTAGTGATTCCATAAAATATGTAAAAACATTAACTAAGAGTGCTTACGTATCTATAGTTTCAATTTTAAATGGTTTGTTATTTATAACCTAAAAGGGATTTTGCAAAATGTTTTCGATTTGCCGGCAAACGCATCCCGCTACGGGGATTGAGCATGCCGTTAGCTGCTGTTTCTTCAACAATGAGGATACGTGTCTCATCACCGCTGGTGCCAATATTATCAAGGTTTTCAGGTTGTTACCTGAAGGCCATACCAAGGAGGTTAACGCCGGTAAGTTTTGAATTCGTTCTTTTGCTCTTTGGCAATTTTTTTTGTGACATGTAATATTAGGTAGAACAAGTTTTTTAAAACACTGTAACTGATATTTAATTTGATCAATAATAACAACAACAAGTGATACTTACTGAGACCCTAAAAAAGCTCTGTCCCTGAAGGAAAGAACAATTTTTAACAGTATTAATTGATTTAAGTCACTATATTTTGGTTAGATATATTAACCTTTTGAATACTTTACTGTAATTAGAGACATAATTTCCTTTTCTTGGGCCTCCAGAGTTTGAGCTATGTCTGTTTTGAATTATGTTTCTTGTCTAATTTACATTGTCAAAATCTAAATTAAAGTATGAGCGAAGCTGTTGACACAAGCTAATATTAATTTATTGCTTGAATACATTTCAGCTGGCCAGCCAATACCCCCAAAGATGAAACTGGAATGCCTTGCCACATACACGCTATGGGGCAACGTGATGTCTTTAGCCGCTGTACGCTGCCCAAGTGCTGGTAGAGATTTGTTGCTTGTATCATTCAGGGAGGCCAAGCTGTCCGTTCTACAGTATGATCCGCAGACAGACAATCTGATTACGTTGAGCATGCATTATTTTGAAGAGGATGATATGAAGGTAAGATGTTTTTGATAATATTCTTTATTTTACATTACTTAGGAGTTTACAGATATAAAAGTAAGAATATTGACCAGCCAATTGTCTTTTAAGGTGAAAGTATGTGAGTATATTTGTAAAAAGTTGGTTGAATTATCTCAGCACTGATTGGTTGGATTTGTTTTCACAATGTACTTGCTTATTTATATGTATGCATCTAAGTATGTGTTTATTATTTTATTTTGTGTCTTTTTTTTATGTCTTTTTTAAGGTGCACCTACCAAGTTATTTTTGTACCACCCCAGGGTCAATTGGTAGAAAAAGCCTAAGGCTTACCTTTGTGCAGTGTTATGTATATAAAGTTTTTATAGTAATTAAATAAAATAAATATTGTAGAAATATCATTCAATAGTTGGTCTGCAAATTACAATATTTTACTGTAGTATACAATTTTAGGGGGATTTTTACAAAGTTGGTATCAAATTGTAGATTTATCTTGCCTAAGTATCTTCCTAATTTTTTTTGTTTCTCTAAAGTAGTGTGTACCATAAAGAAAAGAAAAATATATCATTTGAGACACTGCAGTACCATTTCAATAAATATTACCACCAGGTTTTCTGTAATAATCAATTTCCATTCCACAAGAAAAAAAAGTCAATTCAAATACTGAGATACTTGTCAATTAAGTAAGTATTTTAAATACATAACTTTGAATAAAAATACAGAAATAAATATATTTATCTGTTTTTTTTGCAGAATGGCTGGACAACCCATCCCCACATTCCATGGATCCGTGTAGACCCTGAGTGCCGATGTGCAGTAATGTTGCTGTACGGCAAGAAACTAGCTGTGTTACCGTTCAGAAAAGATATAACTAATGAGGATGGAGATCCTTTGGAGGCTAAACCACTGGATAGCAAGAAATCTGTAAGTATTCAAAATAGTTTTGATATCAAGGCACCATTCCTCCTAGTGTATCTTACCACAATTAAGTCTGTTATTATGTTCACTCTGAACCCAACTAGTATATGTATAAGCCTTTTACGAGCTAGAATGTTGTGTAGAATGTGAATGAATGAATGTGTGTGTGTGCAGAATAACTCTTTGACTAGCAGGTTTTGTTTTTGGCCAAGCCAAGCTAAATTTATTTTACTCATAGAAACCAGACAAATTACTAAGTTACTTATATGTAACATATATATTTATAAATATAGTAATGTAAACACTAAGTGTTAGCCTATTTCTTGAGGAAAGCTATAACTTGTAGGTCTTTTGATAGCCCTATAGGGCTATATAATGTCACACTCCATCGATGGGAGCAGGGCAGTAACTATAGATGCGGGTGAAACCACGAAGATAGCGATGCCTTTCAAAATCCTAGTACTGTTGGCACAAGCAAGATATATAATTTAACAAAATACTTCAGAATTTTCCTGTCTAAGTGACCTATACAATATAAAACTACTGATGTACATGTGCAAAATTAATTGTCTTTATATTATTTTAATTGTGATGTCACATTTTATTTCAATTTCATCTTTACTAACAATAGCTTAAGTTACTACTAACACATTATCTGGATCCATTTATCCGAAATAAAGAATTATTATTATTATTATAAAAACTTTCCTTTCTGTTACAGCAACCAACACAGCCAATCAACAGAGCGCCTACCCTAGCTTCCTACGTCATTGTACTGAAAGATCTCGATGAGAAGATAGACAATATTCTAGATATACAGTTCCTACACGGTTACTATGAACCCACGCTCTTGATACTTTATGAACCTGTCAGGACTTTTGCTGGGTGAGTAGTAATAATAATATTCTGCAACTATCACACAATGTCCTCTAGTCCCAAGCTAACACTATGAGTACTAGACAACTGATAAAAATACTTAAATAATAATAATAAGCCTCTTATCTTGAACTACTTTCTTTGTGTTGTGGTTGTCTCTTTAGTTATAAAATATCCCTGAGTTCAGTGTGCCTCTTGGCAAAGACCTCCTCTAACAGTTTCCATTGTACTCTGTCTCTAGATCTATATATTTCCAAATACGTACTTTTAATAAAATAATTACACCCAGACACAGAATAAATTATTGTGCTTATCACACAAACGTTTGTCATTGGGTTAAACACTAAGCAAACGCCATAAATAAAAAGTTTTAAAAGTCTGTAAATATCGAAAATAAACAAACCTTTTCATTACCCTATATATACCTACATTATCATGTTTCATCAACAAGTTAAAAAAATATAATTATACATCAGTCTAAAATCAACTATCGGGCAGTTGCCCGGACCAGACACAAACGTAGGACGACCGTTTAACACAGATTTGCAGGACTTTACACCTTATTCCTCATACCTTTAAAGTTGAAATAGCTCTGTCTACTTTTTCGTGAACTAAAGGCGCAATGTTCTCATTTCAGTCGCACGGCAGTCCGTAACGACACATGCGCGATGTGCGGCGTGAGTCTGAACATGAGCGCGCGCGTGCACCCCGTCATCTGGGCCACGGCGCACCTGCCCTTTGACTGTCTTAGAGCTGTGCCCGTGCAGAAGCCTCTGGGTAAGTTGTACTGTCTTGTATTAGACTTGTGGGCTATTCCACGTTTAAAAAAAGTATTTAGCGTATGGTGGGTGACAAATGACAAAAACAGGCCAGCACCTTCCTTGTAGAGCTTCCTTGTGGATCGCACGCTAGCATTATTTCCTATTTGGTGAAAAATATTATCATCATCATCATCATCAGCCTTTGAAACGACTAATATTTGGAATCGTGCACTAGCTTCTGACGTTTTTCAAAATACCCATGTAGGCCTATGTGAAATAAAATATTTTGACTTTCGACTGATATCTCCACGTTTAAAGCTAATATTTTGCATTAATTGATGAGAAAAATGTGTTGTTCGATCCAATGTATTTTCTCAAGGAAGGCCAGCAGCGCAGGGTGCTTATATTCTTCAAGTACCAAGACTATTGGGCAGCTTAGAAGCAGATGAGCTACTATTTCGTCCTCCTCCGTGCAGGCTCTGCCGACGGGGCTATCTGTAAATCCTGCGACAGAGAGATGCTTATTAAGTCTTGTCCTGTGGCCAGTTGCGCTGGCTAAAGGTGCCAGGGAATGCCCAAGCACTCACTTGCAAGCAGGCAAACCCCAATGGCGTCCGCTTTATACAGTTTTGAGCCTTAATCTGTGTCCTAAAACTAAAAATTCGAACACTTGTGACATCCACTAATCATGTGGATTATGATAGATAGGTATACTCTTTATTGTAGGTACACCAAAAATACAATTTGGTACATTAGGAGCTTAAAATTACTAAGGTGTTACAATGGGCGGTCTTATCGCTAAAAGCGATTTTTTTAAGACAACCTTTTTATTCTCTCTTTTTTTCATTTTTTGTCCCATTATCTCTGCTAGGAGAGATATTCTTTTTTTTTTAATTTTTTTGATCCCATTCTCCCCTCTCTCCGAGATGATATGTTGTTTTTACTTACAGGTGGATGTCTGATAATGGCTGTGAACTCTCTCATATACCTGAACCAGTCGGTACCTCCGTACGGCGTATCACTCAATAGTATAGCCACACATACTACTAATTTTCCACTCAGTAAGTACCTTTTAAGATTCTTTTTTTAATTTTTATTCTTGTAAAACGTCTTTTTATAATGTGAGTTGAGAATACTATAGACTCCGGCGATTTTTATATTATGCATTGTTCACACCAAGCGTATTGTCAGTCGCCGACTGTATGCTCACTCTCAGTCCCAGTGAGAATGTGGACTAAGTTTGCAGTATTGGTTCTCACAAAACCGACAGTACGCTGCTAAAAATGCGTTGCTTGTGTGAATAACTGAGTAAGCTTGCTACACGATAATTTGCACATGTACGATATTAATTTGTTTAACCTTCAAGCGGGCGCGCGACTATTTGTAACGGCAGCGGTCGCGCGTAACCTAAAGGACCGCCGGTGTATTTCATGAATTTAGAAAATTGTTTTATTAATAATAAATAATCACTATTTTTTATATTTTTAAATGTTTTTTTTTATGTGTTTTTATAAAAAAATATTTAAAAATGTAAATAATATGTTTAGAAAAATAAATAAAGGAAATAATAATAATCACATACATCAGACATAATCTATTTTTCAAATGAAAAATAATTTGTTTAAAATTGAAAACATAATTTTAAAGTTACACCACTTTTTTGGATTAGGTATCAATTTTGCTCGGTATAACAAGAGTTTTATAGTGAGTCTTACTTATATGTCCAATCAGTTTTTTTTTACACATATTATATTACAAGAGACCAAATAATAAACTTCATAGAGACTTTCAGCTATTTTGGTTAAATTTTCTTCAGAATCAGCCTTCTCTGCCATGTAAAAATATGAGGCAGGCGCGTGTAGTCTTTTCGACGTCTGCGCCGCGACCTGAACATACACATTCTGCGTCTCTCAGGAGGAGTGGACAAATAAGAAATGGAGTTATTTTGGTCCGTAATGAACTAATGACAAGCTACTAGAAATGATACGTACTTCCGACAAGCAATTTTGAAAATACGATCGTAAATATAACGAGTGCGGTCGATTCGACGCCGCGCGCCCGCTTGAAGGTTAAGTAAACATCAGCTGATCGAATCAATCACCTGTAGGTAGTGATCGGTAGTTAACTAACATAAAAAGTACATTATTTTTAAATTGCATCTTTACAATACGATAGCGTTTCATTTCGATTGTCTTCTTAAACTCGAATTAAAATATGTATGTATGAAATTAATTAGTTTAATTAACCATCAGCAGAGCGAGTCAATGACCTGTAGGTAGTTGTGTAGTAGCCACTTATAGGTTTAATTTTATTATTTATTCTTTAATTTTGTCTTTACAAATCGATATATAGTGTTCTATATACTGGATCGACCTTCCACGGGATTAAAACTGTCGAAATTTAGCGGTGTATTTAGGTATGTAGCTATTAGTTTACACTAAAACATCTGTCCTATTTCCAGGAATCCAAGAAGGTGTATGTATAACCCTGGACGGGTCATGCGTAGCTCCTCTCGGAGAGGGTCGCCTGGCCCTCTCCCTCCGCGGAGGACAGCTGTACGTGCTGACTCTCCTGGCAGATTCCGTGCGCACCGTGCGAAGCTTCCACCTGGACAGGGCGGCTGCCTCCGTGCTTACCACCTGTGTGAGTTGTGTGTTGTAGGAGGGTTGCCTTACTGTATCCTGGTCGTGTATAGGTTACGTAAAAATGAAATAAAAAGCCTTTTATTCCACTACTCACAATTTTTTTGTGTGAAAACTATTACAAAATAATACAAATTTGCACTTCCTTTCAATTTACTTACATAAGGAAAGATTTAGTAGGAAAAAAGTGGTTATAATACCAACTATTTTCTGCAGCCTCCATTTGTCATAACGTCAATAAATGTTTTTTTTTTTAATTTTGACTTTTAGTCATTCACATCAACATTTATTGGCTCAATTAAATTTTTACAAAAGTGGATGAAGCCCTGAACCCTACACTAGGATTCCCTGTATTTTTTTGAAGGACTTAAACTAGAATAGAAATACATTTATTCAATACAGACACAGCACAACAGTTACAAAACACACAAGTTAGACTTGCACTTAGTCAGTTGCTATCTTTTCTTAGGAAAAAAAGATGACAACTAACGATGATAAAATCATGTACGTTTTGTGTCGAAGGTGAAAGTAAAATAGGAACTAAAGTACAATATTGTTTTTTTTTTTGGATATTCCTCTCTAATATATTGCTCGCAGAATTTTGAGGTTTGAGGCCGAAGGGCTCTGGTGAGGGTCGTGGGAATTCGATGGACGCGATACGTACACGACCGTTAGTTGTGGTGACGCTTGGTGGAGGCCTATATGTCCAAGTGTGGACGTCTTCCAGATATGGTGATGATGTTTTAAAAATTGAAGTAAGTAATGAAATTATATTCCAGATGTGTGTAATAGAAGAAGACTTTTTGTTCCTGGGATCTCGACTGGGCAACTCCCTCTTACTGAGAGTTACTGAGAGGGAGAATAGGATGCTGTTCTCAGTAGATAAGCCGTTGGAAGCCACCGTGGACCTCACTGTGTCTGAGAGTGGTAAGTAACATGGAATAGAATAGAAAAAAAAGAATAGAATAAATTTTAGACAGACACAGCACAATTTTTTAGATTACAAAAAAGAAAGTAAAAAATAAAAAGAACAAAGTACAGAATACGCATAGCGTGCCCGCACCGAAAAGGGTTGTGGTGACCACCTCAGCATTTGCTGGGCGTTATACAACTAGCGCTGGTTTTCCACCCCCACCTCTTCTTAGTTAGCTATTTCCCTATATTCGTTTTTTGATAATATTAAATTTTATACTGAACAAATTTTTTTTTTTTAAATCAATTGATACTAATTTATGCTTCATTGCGATCCCATCTGATGGTAAGCAGCGATGCAATCGTTGATTGTGAGGTGCACTAGTTTATTAAGAGCCTATTCACTCTAGCCTTGAAGATAACTGAATTATGATCACAAATATAAATCACTCATATATATTCCAATGGAACTCTATATGAGTTCCATTTGATGAAAACAGTTTGCACTTAATATGGATCACTGCAGTTTTTGAATAAATATCGAAATGGACTAATCCACGTATCACACTGTAACGTTACATTCTTCGTCCAAACAGAACAACAGCTAAACAAAGAAAAAGAACAGCAGAAGGAGCAGTCAGACCCTCTCGCCAAGAAGCGTCGCCTGGACACCATCAGCGACTGCGTGGCCACCAACGTCATCGAGATCAGCGACAAGGACGAGCTGGAGGTGTACGGCTCCGACATCAGGACTTCTACTCAACTCACCAGCTATGTGTTCGAGGTAGAATAGAATAGAAATACATTTATTCGATACAGACACAGCACAACAATTACAAAACACACGGTAAAAAATAGGTGTGCCGGATGTTTTGTCTGAGCTGGGCCACTGCCCGAAAGAAGTTTTCAGACTATTGTATATGTTGTCTTGGTTAGGTAATGTGGCGTAATCAATGTCGCTACAAACTTTTGCCTTTGTAATACTGAATTTTTTCATTTGTAGGTATGCGACTCGCTTCTAAACATCTGTCCCATCGGCGACGTGTCGATGGGTGAACCCCAGCTGCTGTCCGAGGAGTACAGCCGGCAGCAGGACGGGCCCGTGGTGGAGCTGGTGGCGTGCAGCGGCCGCGGCAAGAACGGCGCGCTCACCGTGCTGCAGAGGACGGTGCGGCCGCAGCTCATCACTGCCTTCAACTTGCCTGGTGAGTACAGTAGCGGTCGCAGTCGACAAAGTACAGACACTCTTGATTGAGGACATCGTTTGGCAGTCTAAAATATACAGACCTGATTGAGGAAATCGTTTTTATACGCCGAGCCAAGACAACTTGGAAGGAGAACAATGTAGTCGTATTATGCGTTCCAAATGAGAATAGGATCAATAGCCAGGATGTGACGTCGTGCCATACTGTCAAATGGATGATTTTTTTGTCAAAATTGAAGAACTTGGAGATAAGTTAAATTGAAGAACTGAATTCTAATTAAACTTTTTTCGTTCACAGTTTGTAAATAAATTAAGTTTTTCGTAAATTAATTAGATTTAAAAAATTTCATGCCTCAATTTGACAGTAAATCGTGACGTCACAACATGGAAACCGATCCAATTCTCATTTGGAATCCATTGTATCGTGAAGCAATGAATCAGAATTATCAATTTTAAAAAGATTTTTAGATTAGACTAGCGACCCGCCCCAGCTTCGCACCGGTGCAATGGTGATATTAAATATATTATGCATGTAATTTACACATACACCTTCCTCTTGAATCACTCTATCTATTAAAAAAAAAAACCATCAAAATCCGCTATTTATAGGCACGCTCTTGCCGCACCGGGCGGTAGGCCGGTACCGCCGCAAACGCTACGTCCCGCAATTTTTAAATCTGTAATATCTTCAAAAATATTTACTTAAATCATACGGTGTAAAGGGCCATATAGATCTATATTAAATGAACAATGTATTCAAGGTATTTAATTGGTTAAGGATTAATGCTGTATTGGTTAAAATCGCTTCTTAAATGTCTAACCATTCTAATGATCTCTTAGGGTGCATATGGGGCCCCACCACGATCTTCGGGGCCCAAGTCAACCTCCCCTGCAAGTTGGGGCACCTGCCGAACAGCAGATGAGGCTCTGGCGCTGGCTTTCCCTTTTAGGGTTGGGAGGTCAGACGGCAGTCGCTCCCGTAAAGGCCACAAAAGTCAAAATCTTATGGATAGGTCGGAAAAGATAATTGCCACGGATAGGGCGCCGCCGCAAAACGGCGCGCAGGAGAATCGCCCGACTCCTGTGGCAAGTGGGCGAGGGCTACCGTGTACGGGGCGAGCACGGTTAAAGACGCGAGCCCCAGCCCGTAAACTCCGCTTCGCCAGCCTGAACATTGGCACGCTGACCGGACGCGCGAGAGAGTTGGCCGATGTACTGCTTAGGCGAAGGGTGGCCGTGGCATTCCTGCAGGAGACTCGGTGGAAAGGCCGCAGGTCCCGACTCATCGGGAATGGCTACAAACTGATTTATACGGGTGCAGCCGGGTGGCCGTTGTACTCTCCGAGGAGTTTCACGACGCAGTCCTGGAGGTGAAACGCTACAGTGATCGGCTTATGGTCGTAGGTGTGCTTATTGATGGGGTTATAACCCACTTGATAAGTGCCTACGCGCCTCAGGTCGGTTGCAGCGACGCTGAAAAGGCTGCGTTCTGGGATCAACTCGGTGGGGTGCTTCGTGGCATCCCGTTGTCGCAGGGAATCGTTTTGGGTGGTGATCTGAACGGTCATGTGGGTGACTGGTGCAAGGACTTTGAGCATGTTCACGGTGGCTTTGGATACGGTAGCCGTAACGCTGAAGGGGAGACTATCCTCCAAACGTGTGCGGCTGCCGGCCTTGCCATCGTGAACACGTATTTCAAAAAGAAATCCGAACACCTGATTACCTACAAGAGCGGGAGGTACGCTACCCAAATCGATTTCTTACTCACACGGAGGCACCATATCAGTAGGGTGGCCAACTGCAAGGTCATACCCGGTGAGAGTCTCACTGCACAACACCGTCTCCTTGTCATGGACTTGCGCGTCAAGCCTAGGGTCAAGATTGTTGAGCGCCAACAACGCCGTATACGGTGGTGGCGACTGAATGAAGCCACGTCCCAGTCGTTCGCGTCGGCCATCGGCGATAAGTGCGATGGTACCGATGGCGAACCTGTGCAAAGCCACTGGGACAGGATTCAGGTTGCCATCACTGAAGCGGCAAAGTCGGTGCTCGGCTTGTCCAGGGGCGGCCGCAGGTGTGACAAGGAGACTTGGTGGTGGGATGACACAGTCCAGAGGGAGATCAGAGAGAAGAAAGCCCTCTTCAAAACGTGGCAAGCTTCCAAATCTCCCGAAGACCGCGACGCATACAGAACCGCAAAACGTGCCGCCAAGAGGGCCGTAGCCAGAGCCAGACGAGACCACTCTTCGCCGCATGAAGAACCGGAAAGCTGTCGGTGCCGATGGAGTCCCCATTGAAGCCTGGAAGGCGATGGGTCCTCATGGTGTGGGCATCTTAACCCACCTATTTAACCGCATGCTCCTCACCGGAAAGATCCCGAGTCAATGGAGACTGAGTATTATCACTCCAGTCTTCAAAGGCAAGGGATCGGTGCAGGAGGGTGGCGACTACCGTGGGATTAAGGTTATGTCCCACACCATGAAGCTCTTCGAGCGGGTGATTGACTCTCGGATCCGACAGGAGTGCACCGTCTCGGGATGTCAATATGGGTTTCGACCAGGCCACGGCGCCATGGATCCCATCTTTGCCCTAAGGGTTACCATGGAGGGATACAGATCGAAGAATACGCCTCTGCACCTCTTGTTCCTAGACATGCAGAAGGCCTTCGACTGTGTCCCCCGTGATGTGATCTGGTGGGCGCTGAGATCCAAAGGAGTGCCCGAGACCTATGTTGACATTATCCGAGATATGTACCGAGACTCCGGTTCTGTGGTTCGGACCGCTGTTGGCGATACGAATCCCTTCCCCATCACCGTCGGAGTTCACTAGGGCTCTGTCCTTAGTCCGTTTCTGTTCAGCTTGGTGCTGGACGTGCTGTCCTCCACCATCAGGGACTTACATGAGCAGCCGCCATGGCTGCTCATGTATGCAGACGACATCGCGCTGGCGGATTCGGACAGTGGGCGCTTGGTTCGACGTGTGGCAGCGTGGAAGGAATCGCTGGAAAACGGCGGTCTGAAGATTAATGCGGCGAAGACCGAGTACTTGGCCTGTAACACAACTAACGCTGCTCCTGTTCGCATTGGCGAAGACACAGTTGAGCGCACGGAACAGGTCAGGTACTTGGGATCGGTGCTCCACGAGTCCGGGGACGTCGATTGCGACGTCGAGTCGCGTATCTCGGCGGCCTGGGCGAAATGGCGTGAGGTGGCGGGTGTTATCTGTGACCCCAAAATGCCGGTTAGGCTCAAAGGACAGGTCTACAAGACCATCATTAGGCCTGTCCTTTTGTATGGCAGTGAAGCGTGGCCTGTACTTGAACGACATAAGCAAAGCCTGCGTGTCACGGAAATGAATATGCTGCGCTGGATGTCTGGAGTTTCGCGGAAAGACCGCATTAAGAACTCCCGCATCCGGGGCAGCCTTCAGGTCCGTGACATAGCGGATAAACTGCAGGAGGGTCGCTTACGCTGGTATGGCCACGTTTTACGAAAACCGGCAGACTACGTGGGTAACAGATGCCTCGCCATGCCGCCTCCGCCGGGACCCGGAAAACGAGGTAGGCCTAAGAGGCGTTGGATCGACGTCGTAAGGGACGATATGCGTGCTAATGGGCTTAAGGCAGAGGACGCAAAAGACCGAGCGAAGTGGAGACGACTAGGCGGGAAAGCGGACCCCGGGCACCGAGGTGAAAGCCAAGGTAGCAACCGGGACTTACGCTAGGCTGATGATGATGGTTAAAATCGCTTCGAAAATTAGCCATTATTTGTCGTAAAAAGTAAATGACAAAAAAAGTTATTGTGGATTATCCATAAGAGATAGACATATACCATCGCGGACTTTTCTGTAGACCTTTTCAATGTGTACAATACTTAGTACATTATTTTGATAAAACTCGTAGGGTTCAGCCTGCGTTTGCAATGTAAGCGGAAAAAATGTAATTATTTACGACATCACATTAGAAACCTCAAAAATAACAGTACTTCTCTTCTATTTAATGGATATTATTATACATATAAACCTTCCTCTTGAATCACTCTATATATTAAAAAAAAAACCGCATCAAAATCCGTTGCGTAGTTTCAAAGATTTAATTTATTTATTTATTTATTTATTTATTTTACTTTAACAAAAACGGCTATCCACCAATTACACTAGTTAAAGATATATTAGACTCACACACTCATCTCACAGAACTCCAGGCATACTGACATGATCGCCTTCCATTCGTCCGCAAACACATCACATTCAGGGTGCGTGTCCAAAAGAGTGTTGAGCGCAAAGAGAGTACGAGGGACAGGAGACTGTGCACGCGCAACAGTGTGACTCGCAGGCACAGCGAATTAATTTTAAGCATTCAAAGGGACATAGGGACAGAGAAAGCGACTTTGTTTTATACTATGTAGTGATTTTCAAAAAATTTGCATGAAGTCACGAGTCTTCATGCAAATTTAGACTTTTATTACTAACTAATAATAATGGTCGTTTTTGCGGTAGTTGACAATGTGGACTTTACTGCAATTTCTCGAGCTTGGTTATAGACTTCAGTTCTGAAACTTTCGCCTATGCCATTTGAATACTTTTGTTATTGATATTTGAATACGTTTATTTTTAAAAAAGGAAAAGGAATAACCTGTATCACTCTCAATACATCCCTTAACTAATTTGCAAAATTTTTTAGTTGTTTTTTATATGTACATATTTGGTATGCGCCATACTCTTGCGTAAATAAACTCTTTTTTTCTTTCTTTCTTTCAAATGATAAGCGGCGAGCTCGGTCACCGATGTTACGTCAGTTCACTCGTCAATGTTGCGTCTTTTTTACTTATACCTATATATTTTTATTGTATATTAGTAAGTCAAATTTTTTGTGGCGATGATTTTGATGCACGGTAAAACTCTAATGAGTGTTTTTTTTTATTGCTATAAACTAGTGCTTGACTGCGATCCCACCTGATGGTAAGCTGTGATGCAATCGTTGATGGTGAGGCGCATTAGTTTATTAAGAGTCTATTCAGTCTAGCCGTGAAGAAACTTAAATTATAATCGAACGGAAAGACTGCAGCCGGCAAACTGTTCTAGTCCCTCGATGTATGCGGTATAAACGACGAGGCAAAAAATGATTATGATTTGCATCATCTCTGTTGTATCATTACTTGTATTAATTCAGAAACAAATGAATAAAAAAAAAATATTGGATGCTACTGTTGATTTCGGCTGAATATGACTTGTTAAGTTTGACGGTGTAACAATATATTATTACTAGCTTTTGTCAGCGGCTTCGCTCGCTTAGGTACATAAAATATAGCCTATGTCACTCAAGAGTAAAGCAATTTTCTATTGTTGCTATTTTTTTTTCCAATCGGATCAGTAGTTCCAGAGATTACCTCCTAGAAACAAAAAAAAAACAAACTTTACCTCTAGAGTAGATAGCAGCTCCACATTAGTGCCGTGAAGCTCCGAAAAAAGGCGTGAACGTGAATGTGGACTGTTTTCGCGGAGTACGATTTATGTAGTTTATTCATTGCGTGAATTCATGACATTAATGTAGAATTGCCATTAGATTAACCTGTTATTTTCCCGACAGGTTGCATCGACATGTGGTCGGTGCTGGGAGAAAGTACTGACGGCGCAAGAGAGGCGGAGGGCTCGCACGCGTACCTCATTCTCACGCAGGAAGATGGCAGTATGGTGCTGCAAACCGGTAAGTTGTAAATGATGATGTAGAAAAATAGGAAATAAGTTCTTAAAAAAGTTTTTATACGCATCAATTTTTTCGTTGTTTCCTAAAAGACTACCCTGAGAGGAAACGCCGAAACAATCTCAGTGTTTAAACTCTCTTTTAAATCCATCCATGAAGATGTACAACATTTGCTGATGGAATGTCCGAAATAAAGATGAACGTGACTCACTGCTGAGCGAACTGAAATTAAATAGATTCGATGTAGGTCTAATCCAAAGCATTTTATCAAAACCGAAATCGGAGGCGGCCAGGAAATTATGTCATTTGATAGCAGTTTCTCAACAGTGATTCATCCAATCTAATAATTATGATACATGGTAAGTTATGTTATTAGTATAATATAGTGAACAGTAGCAATGTGTAGTGAGTGTGTGTTGTAGTGTGTGTATGTAGTATATTACTATCTATCTGAAGTATTTTTAATAAGTTACGATGGGGCTGACATATCCTTTTGGGACAAAAGCCCCTAAATAAAACAATGATTAAAAAAAAAATCCATCCAGCATATATCGTACCACAACTACAGCTTTTCATTATAGCTTGTATTCTTAACGTGGCCATGGCAAAACCATTTAAATTCCTTGTCTGGACCAGTATTCGGCCACGGCAATGCTGTCCACTGACGCTGTCATTAAGGTCCATACGTGAACAGGTAATAGGGCACGTAATGCAGAATGGCAGATGGGACATGGTTTGCGGAGAGACGCCGCACAAACACTGAAGATAAATCAGCCAAGAGCGTGTCGGGCCACGCTCAGTGTAGAGATCCGTAGTCTTCCGTCCGCCACAAATTTCTCACAATGTACGGCAGATATCCACCCTTACGTTGTTGAGACAACTGCGGCCCGGACTAAGTGTTTTGCCTCGTCATTTATACCGCGTACATCGACGGATTGGAACAGTTTGCCGGCTGCAGTCTTTCCGTCCGAATATAATTTGGGTGTCTTCAAGGCTAGAGTGAATAGGCTCTTAATAAACTAGTGCGCCTTACCATCAACGATTGCATCACTGCTTACCATCAGGTGGGATCGCAGTCAAGCACTAGTTTATTGCATGTAAAAAAAAAAAATGTAACAGAACCCAGTAGCCCAGTAAAAATTAGTAACCCAATTTCCCGAGATATGGCGCTGTACCCGGTGGTAATTTTGGATTGCGTGAACCGATTTTTTCCTTTTTGTATTTTTATTTAAAAGAAGATACGCTCAGGATAATGAAATATATGAAAAGTAAAAAAAAAAAATGCTTGCTTTTCGAGAACCTCCATCTGTGCTGATTGTCCTTGCTGCACCAAACCTGTATTGAAATTGATTTACGGTGTATCCAACAGGTCAAGAAATCAACGAGGTAGACAACTCAGGCTTCATGACGGGCTCTCCGACTATATTCGCGGGCAATCTGGGCAACAACAAGTTTATGGTGCAAGTTACTACTACGGGCATACGGCTTATTAAGAGTAAGTATTTCTTTATTTGTTGGTCTAAGAAGTTTTCGTTACAGCATACTTTGTTTATTAGGGAAACGCAATTAAATAACTTTATTTTTTACTAGCTGTGTCCGCGTGGAATAGTTATTTTGGGCATCATATTTATTTTTGCAAACAACCTCAGCTTTATAAATTATAGCTGTTACCCACGACTTTGCCCGTGTCAATTTCTGTTATTAATTTAGACAATTTAGTTTTTAAAAGAACATAATTATCTAAAAGTACTTCATAGAGCTACATCCTCTACTTGGGCACGCCATAATCTCGGCGGTAAGTGCCCTCTTTGAGGCGTAGTTGGATAGACATCACGCAGGACATGACGCAGGTTCTCACCGGACATGGGAAGTTCAGGAGATTCCTGCGCCGGATTCGTGCGGAAGAGACTCCCAGGTGTCGCCACTGTGTGGCCAGCATGGAGGACACTGTGGAGGTGTGCCCCGCTTGAGAAGAGAATCGTCGTGTCCTCGTGGGGGTGATCGGCGGCGGTGGCCTCTCGCGCTGGGCCTTGGTTCAGGCCATGGTCCGCAGCAAGAAGAATGGCAAGCAGTCGCCTCGTTCTGCGAAGCAGTAATGTTCGTAAAGGAGGAGGCCAACCGCATAAGGCAAGGGCAAAAGCGCCGTAACCGTCGCTGCCGCGATCCCGCCGATATCCGGCCACCGTAGACGCTGGCTTGCGGGCGGCGAGCAATGGGTAGCTCGCCGTCCGGTTGTCTGGTAACAGTCCAGACCGAGACCAAGTCGTCGACGGCCTGCACTGCTCCCGCGCGCCTCAAGGTGTTGTCAGCAAACTGTGGGGCTCTTCAGGGTCGAAGCCTCCTGCAGCCGAGGGTTAGTGCGAAAGCGTTATACCGGGGCTCTGGGAATAAGGCAAGGGAGGAACGGGGTAGGTTGTTTAGTCAGTAAGAGTCTGACACTCTTTCCCGCTCCGCCCAAGAGCGGGATTCGTCATTGAATGATTTTTACCTACCATAAAAAAACCCCTCTGCGCCGCCCGAATGCAACTCCTCTCCTCGCCCGCTGGCCAGGCGCAGCGTCATATTTTGCACATCATGCGGCACGTGTGAATTTTATATCGGAGTATTTTAAAATTGTAATATCTTCTAAGATGTTCATTGAAAATAAGTGATTACAAAGACAATTTTGTTCACAATTACATACTCTGAATCAACAACACATTTATTTGGATAAGTTTAATATTACTATGTTGATACAACTCTAACAAATAAAATTGGTAATAATGCATTAATTTCGGCCAAATTTGATTCCCATAAAAACGGTTCTAGTGAGTTAATCTTAAAAGATAGACATATACTGTCGCGGACATTTTTTTAAATCATTTTAAGGGGAATAATTCTTTCGTACATATTTTTTTGGTATCTTCTACCGTTTTCGCAGCGCACGCAACGGAAGCCCTCAAAGATTAATATTTTTCCCCGTTTTTTCCACATTTTCCATTGTTTCTTCGCTCCTATAAGTCACATCGTGATGTTATATAGCCTAAAGCCTTCCTCGATAAATGATCTATTCAACACAAAAAGAATTTTTCAATTCGAACCAGTAGTTCCTGAGATTAGCGCGTTCAAACAAACAAACTCTTCAGCTTTATAATATTAGTATAGATATTAGCCTATTGTGTATTCCACTGCTGGGCAAAGGCCTCCTCTTTTTACTTCCAAACCTCTTTGTCTAGGGCGACCTCCGGCCAGTTATATAACTAGAACTAGTAAATATTTATTACTAAAACTTTAAAAAACTTTTGAGCTGTGAGTTGCGTAATTTCGGTTGCGTAATTTCGGTTGCGTAATTTCTGTGCGGCAGAAATTCTGTTGGAGACCTGGACGTAATTTATTAAGTTGCTTTTGAACGCTTATACTAGGTGCTAACGTTGGATAGTCACTAAGCATATAGTGACGACATAGAAAATGATGGTAAGTTTACGGAAATACTGGGTGACTCAATGGTGAAATCCTGATGCGCGGAGTTTCATGTGGAATGTTTGTGTGCAAACCACTTTTCTGATAAATTTCACAAACAAGACCGTTGTTCGATTTCAATTATAACGTATCTAGTGGTAACTAGAAGACATAGAGGTGGCTCTACAGAATCAGTCGTGGAGGGTCGCAGTCATAGAAATTCACTCGAAGAAATCCCACCAAAAACTCATGTGATTTGTTTTATGTTTTCTTTGGACAGATGGCGTGAACCTGCAGTCGATCCAGCTGGAGTGGACGGCGCAGTACGCCGCCACCGCCGACCCCTACCTGTGCGTCATGTCCATGTGCGGCCGGGTGCTGGTGCTGGCCCTCCGGGAGTTCCGAGGGAAGGATGGCGCTGTAAGTATCTGTGAACAGACGGCGTGAACCTGCAGTCGATCAGCTGGAGTGGACGGCGCAGTACGCCGCCACCGCCGACCCCTACCTGTGCGTCATGTCCATGTGCGGCCGGGTGCTGGTGCTGGCCCTCCGGGAGTTCCGAGGGAAGGATGGCGCTGTAAGTATCTGTGAACAGACGGCGTGAACCTGCAGTCGATCAGCTGGAGTGGACGGCGCAGTACGCCGCCACCGCCGACCCCTACCTGTGCGTCATGTCCATGTGCGGCCGGGTGCTGGTGCTGGCCCTCCGGGAGTTCCGAGGGAAGGATGGCGCTGTAAGTATCTGTGAACAGACGGCGTGAACCTGCAGTCGATCAGCTGGAGTGGACGGCGCAGTACGCCGCCACCGCCGACCCCTACCTGTGCGTCATGTCCATGTGCGGCCGGGTGCTGGTGCTGGCCCTCCGGGAGTTCCGAGGGAAGGATGGCGCTGTAAGTATCTGTGAACAGACGGCGTGAACCTGCAGTCGATCAGCTGGAGTGGACGGCGCAGTACGCCGCCACCGCCGACCCCTACCTGTGCGTCATGTCCATGTGCGGCCGGGTGCTGGTGCTGGCCCTCCGGGAGTTCCGAGGGAAGGATGGCGCTGTAAGTATCTGTGAACAGACGGCGTGAACCTGCAGTCGATCAGCTGGAGTGGACGGCGCAGTACGCCGCCACCGCCGACCCCTACCTGTGCGTCATGTCCATGTGCGGCCGGGTGCTGGTGCTGGCCCTCCGGGAGTTCCGAGGGAAGGATGGCGCTGTAAGTATCTGTGAACAGACGGCGTGAACCTGCAGTCGATCAGCTGGAGTGGACGGCGCAGTACGCCGCCACCGCCGACCCCTACCTGTGCGTCATGTCCATGTGCGGCCGGGTGCTGGTGCTGGCCCTCCGGGAGTTCCGAGGGAAGGATGGCGCTGTAAGTATCTGTGAACAGACGGCGTGAACCTGCAGTCGATCAGCTGGAGTGGACGGCGCAGTACGCCGCCACCGCCGACCCCTACCTGTGCGTCATGTCCATGTGCGGCCGGGTGCTGGTGCTGGCCCTCCGGGAGTTCCGAGGGAAGGATGGCGCTGTAAGTATCTGTGAACAGACGGCGTGAACCTGCAGTCGATCAGCTGGAGTGGACGGCGCAGTACGCCGCCACCGCCGACCCCTACCTGTGCGTCATGTCCATGTGCGGCCGGGTGCTGGTGCTGGCCCTCCGGGAGTTCCGAGGGAAGGATGGCGCTGTAAGTATCTGTGAACAGACGGCGTGAACCTGCAGTCGATCAGCTGGAGTGGACGGCGCAGTACGCCGCCACCGCCGACCCCTACCTGTGCGTCATGTCCATGTGCGGCCGGGTGCTGGTGCTGGCCCTCCGGGAGTTCCGAGGGAAGGATGGCGCTGTAAGTATCTGTGAACAGACGGCGTGAACCTGCAGTCGATCAGCTGGAGTGGACGGCGCAGTACGCCGCCACCGCCGAAATTAAACCCTAACGTTTTTACTTCAACTAGAATTAACTAAAATTTAGTAATAAAAAGCAAAAAAAAAACTTTTTAGTGATACGCAAATAAGATTTTTTTGCAAACCGTGTACTTTTCACTCAAAATTTGACAGATTAAGGTTATTGACTTTCCTGTTCTTATTTGGAACGCATAATAAACTTCAAGAACGTCCGATCAGCTCCGATGTCGACGAACTAATGACCGCTCACGCGCCGCGCACGCCTTTTATAAACTTCTGGCTTTTCACTTTTGACTAGAGGGGGGGGCGCACCGCGTGAGTAGTTCGTAACGTTTCGATGCACGAGCGTTCTGCGTATTGTTAAGGATATTTGCGTCGTAAGTGTATACAATTTTTTGCGGAACAGAGAGTGAAGACTCATATACCTCCGTTGAAAAGGGAGGATCCTCCGACTAGACGGATCTTACGTCTGGAGGGCAACTGCCCGATAAATGATTTTGGGCTGTCCTATATGTTCAAAGCGCGCGGAGAACTTTGATTGCGCGATGCAGGATTAGTCCTCATGTGACACCATAGATCGCCATCTATGGTGATGAAGAGTAGTTAAATTCTTTATTGTGTATCGCCATACACAATAAAGAATTTTGTCTACGAGAAAAAGATGAAAATTTGGTAGCCACGGGCTTTTTATTGTATTGAATTTAATTTGAGTGATTTCTTTATTATTTTAGGAGTCAGGGTGTTAAAAATTGCTTTAATTATTATAAGCATACTAGCTTTTGTCAGCGGCTTCGTCCGTGTACATAAAATATAGCCTATGCCATTCAGGAGTAAAGCAGCTTTCTATTGTTGCTAATTTTTTTCCAATCGGACCAGTAGTACCAGAGATTACTTCCTATCAACAAAAACTCAACCTCTTTATTATATTAGAGCCAGTCCATACGGCGCGTTCCGTCGTCGCAACGCAAATATTTTGACGCATACCCGGCCACACAGGCGCTGCATCGTCGCAGTGTTGCTACGACGCAGTCTTAACGCGTCAAGCATTTTTGTAAAAATATCGCAGTCAGTCTATAGGAAAGCATGGATCAGAAAAGACGTCTAGCATTGCTCCTATTACTGCGTCACCGCCGAAATCGATGAGAAAAATGAAATGAGCTTGGCTCTATCCTTCCTATCAACGCACAAGTAACTGAGTGCTGCCTCTCCGTCGCCGCAATGAGTACACCCCCTCCCGCTTCGTCTCGGGGGCTGCTGTCCGTCATGTGTGCGTTGCGACGACACAGCGCGCCGTGTGAACACCTTGGTTATTTGTATGTAAAACAACGCAACGGCAGCGCTGCGTCGACGCAACGCTGACGCAACGCACCGTGTGGACTCGCACTTAGTGTGGATGTTTAATAAATGTCTGAACATTTTTTTAATTTAATTGGCTTATGATGAAAATAAAATATTATTATTCTTCCAGTCGTCAGGCCGCCTGGCCCCGACGCGGCAGGCGGTGCCGCACCGGCCGCCGCTGCTGCGCGCCACGGTGTACCGCGACCTCAGCGGACTCTTCACGCCGCCCGACGCCGACAACACACAAGTGAGTACTCCCACAGTCGTCCGGGCGCCTGGCCCCGACGCGGCAGGCGGTGCCGCACCGGCCGCCGCTGCTGCGCGCCACGGTGTACCGCGACCTCAGCGGACTCTTCACGCCGCCCGACGCCGACAACACACAAGTGAGTACTCCCACAGTCGTCCGGGCGCCTGGCCCCGACGCGGCAGGCGGTGCCGCACCGGCCGCCGCTGCTGCGCGCCACGGTGTACCGCGACCTCAGCGGACTCTTCACGCCGCCCGACGCCGACAACACACAAGTGAGTACTCCCACAGTCGTCCGGGCGCCTGGCCCCGACGCGGCAGGCGGTGCCGCACCGGCCGCCGCTGCTGCGCGCCACGGTGTACCGCGACCTCAGCGGACTCTTCACGCCGCCCGACGCCGACAACACACAAGTGAGTACTCCCACAGTCGTCCGGGCGCCTGGCCCCGACGCGGCAGGCGGTGCCGCACCGGCCGCCGCTGCTGCGCGCCACGGTGTACCGCGACCTCAGCGGACTCTTCACGCCGCCCGACGCCGACAACACACAAGTGAGTACTCCCACAGTCGTCCGGGCGCCTGGCCCCGACGCGGCAGGCGGTGCCGCACCGGCCGCCGCTGCTGCGCGCCACGGTGTACCGCGACCTCAGCGGACTCTTCACGCCGCCCGACGCCGACAACACACAAGTGAGTACTCCCACAGTCGTCCGGGCGCCTGGCCCCGACGCGGCAGGCGGTGCCGCACCGGCCGCCGCTGCTGCGCGCCACGGTGTACCGCGACCTCAGCGGACTCTTCACGCCGCCCGACGCCGACAACACACAAGTGAGTACTCCCACAGTCGTCCGGGCGCCTGGCCCCGACGCGGCAGGCGGTGCCGCACCGGCCGCCGCTGCTGCGCGCCACGGTGTACCGCGACCTCAGCGGACTCTTCACGCCGCCCGACGCCGACAACACACAAGTGAGTACTCCCACAGTCGTCCGGGCGCCTGGCCCCGACGCGGCAGGCGGTGCCGCACCGGCCGCCGCTGCTGCGCGCCACGGTGTACCGCGACCTCAGCGGACTCTTCACGCCGCCCGACGCCGACAACACACAAGTGAGTACTCCCACAGTCGTCCGGGCGCCTGGCCCCGACGCGGCAGGCGGTGCCGCACCGGCCGCCGCTGCTGCGCGCCACGGTGTACCGCGACCTCAGCGGACTCTTCACGCCGCCCGACGCCGACAACACACAAGTGAGTACTCCCACAGTCGTCCGGGCGCCTGGCCCCGACGCGGCAGGCGGTGCCGCACCGGCCGCCGCTGCTGCGCGCCACGGTGTACCGCGACCTCAGCGGACTCTTCACGCCGCCCGACGCCGACAACACACAAGTGAGTACTCCCACAGTCGTCCGGGCGCCTGGCCCCGACGCGGCAGGCGGTGCCGCACCGGCCGCCGCTGCTGCGCGCCACGGTGTACCGCGACCTCAGCGGACTCTTCACGCCGCCCGACGCCGACAACACACAAGTGAGTACTCCCACAGTCGTCCGGGCGCCTGGCCCCGACGCGGCAGGCGGTGCCGCACCGGCCGCCGCTGCTGCGCGCCACGGTGTACCGCGACCTCAGCGGACTCTTCACGCCGCCCGACGCCGACAATACACAAGTACGTCATCGCTTTTTATTATTGATTATAGGTTCGCGCTTGACCGCTATCTCACCTGAGGGAAAGCGACGATGCGGTCGACGATGTAACGCGCTTACCTAGAAGTAACCTATTCACTCTTGACTTAAATATTCCGGGGTTGTAGCCATAATTTTTATTTACTAGGACAACTTTTACTGTGGTACCTATCTGTGAAAACGACGGAACACAGCACTTGAGGCCAAAAGTATTCCTTCATCATGAAGGGCGTAAACCGTTCGGGACTTGGAATACGAACGCCTAGAAATTGACCTTCTCGTTGACTTCCACCCTTGTGGTGTGTTACTGTCTGGAGATTTACTCTGAAGTGTTTAACTGGACGTCACGTAGACTACGCTAACGCATTGGCATTTTTGCTGAACTGGACCTATTTGGCGCAGACACACAATTTTTTTTTTCATTTTTTCATATTATGTCTGCCTATTGTGGTTTCTGTATTGTGTATGTGTGTCTATGTGTCAAATAAAATATTTTTCTTTCTTTCTTTCATTCATTTGTACGAAAAATAGGTTGATATTTGTTTGGTTGTTGAGTTGTTGAGCACTTATGAATTGCACCATCGAGTCGCTTTGTAAGTGCACAAATCCTGAAATTTTAAATACAACATTTAGAGAATAGAATAAATTTTATTCGAGACAGACACAGCACAGCGATTACAAAAAAAAAACATTAAATTGAAAACGATGTACTGATAAATCTGTTCTTCACCAGGTAAAAGGCGAATTCAGCGGGAAAATGAAAGGGAAGAAGAACGTGAAAGCCGAAGGGTTCAAACCTGGAGCAGTGTACGAGCTGAACGATGAAGATGAACTTCTGTACGGCGGAGACCAGACTCCTGCGTCCATGGCTAGCGTAAGTTCTTATTGTTATGCAGGGCCTGATAACAGCAAGTATGGTATGGCATCATCAAGGTTATCACGCCTCGCAAAGCATGAAAGCTATTTATATACTAACTTGTTTACTGATTTAAAAAAAACTTGTTCAATAATCTCTTGTCCCACAGATAATGTTAGCTGAACAATCAAAGAACCCTGGTGTCCCTCGGCGTATCTCCCGCTGGTGGAAGAAGCAGCTGGTGGAAGTGAAGCCGACGTACTGGCTGTTCGTGCTGCGCCTCAACGGCAACCTGGAGATCTACTCGCTGCCCGAGATGAGGCTCAGCTTCCTCGTCAGGGACGCCTGCGCTGGGAACAGGGTGAGTCTTGTGGTGGAAGAGGCAGCTGGTGGAAGTGAAGCCGACGTACTGGCTGTTCGTGCTGCGCCTCAACGGCAACCTGGAGATCTACTCGCTGCCCGAGATGAGGCTCAGCTTCCTCGTCAGGGACGCCTGCGCTGGGAACAGGGTGAGTCTTGTGGTGGAAGAGGCAGCTGGTGGAAGTGAAGCCGACGTACTGGCTGTTCGTGCTGCGCCTCAACGGCAACCTGGAGATCTACTCGCTGCCCGAGATGAGGCTCAGCTTCCTCGTCAGGGACGCCTGCGCTGGGAACAGGGTGAGTCTTGTGGTGGAAGAGGCAGCTGGTGGAAGTGAAGCCGACGTACTGGCTGTTCGTGCTGCGCCTCAACGGCAACCTGGAGATCTACTCGCTGCCCGAGATGAGGCTCAGCTTCCTCGTCAGGGACGCCTGCGCTGGGAACAGGGTGAGTCTTGTGGTGGAAGAGGCAGCTGGTGGAAGTGAAGCCGACGTACTGGCTGTTCGTGCTGCGCCTCAACGGCAACCTGGAGATCTACTCGCTGCCCGAGATGAGGCTCAGCTTCCTCGTCAGGGACGCCTGCGCTGGGAACAGGGTGAGTCTTGTGGTGGAAGAGGCAGCTGGTGGAAGTGAAGCCGACGTACTGGCTGTTCGTGCTGCGCCTCAACGGCAACCTGGAGATCTACTCGCTGCCCGAGATGAGGCTCAGCTTCCTCGTCAGGGACGCCTGCGCTGGGAACAGGGTGAGTCTTGTGGTGGAAGAGGCAGCTGGTGGAAGTGAAGCCGACGTACTGGCTGTTCGTGCTGCGCCTCAACGGCAACCTGGAGATCTACTCGCTGCCCGAGATGAGGCTCAGCTTCCTCGTCAGGGACGCCTGCGCTGGGAACAGGGTGAGTCTTGTGGTGGAAGAAGCAGCTGTGCTATCATCGGTGTACCAGAAGTATGGCGCTGCGTCATCGGTATACTATGCCTAGAATAAATTACTAGTGAATTAATGATTTGATTAATAATAAGGTGAAACTCAATTAAAAATTTTAGATTCAATGGAAAAAATAGTCGTTTTCAAATAATCGATAAAAAAAAAATTAAGGTGTGTTTTGATGGAGAATGTTGTAAACGAAGAGATGAATGGATTACGTAAAGGGGACAGATATGTAAGAATCATCATCACCATCGTCATCATTTCAGCCGAAAGAGGTCCACTGTTGGATATAGGCCTCCCCCAAGCGCCACCAAAAAGACCAGTCTTGTACGTCTTGCATCCATCGGATTCCAGCAACCCTGACCAGGTCATAAGTCCACCTTGTGGGAGGCCTTCCAACGCTAACTACTGCTATTAACTGTGAAAGAATCATAATGAAAAATATTTATTCGGCACTGAAATATTCGTAATAAAAGTAAGCTTCTGGAGAAGAGAGATAATGATATCCAATAATTATAATGAACTTCCTTCCCCCAGATCCTAGCTGACAGTCTGGAATCAGTGCCCATCCCAAGCGGCGGCATAGAAGACGATGAGTTAAGCAGTGGGGGTCAGAACACTGACGCAGACAAGTGCAGGGAACTGCTCGTCGTGGGCGTGGGGCACAAGGGCACCAGGGTGCTCATGTTCATGAGGTGCGAGGACCAGCTTATGATATACCAGGTGAGAGTGTGTCAGGTGTCTTCATGTCCACGTTTGTCTTACATAAGTTTATCTAGATCAGAATCAAATCAAAAATCAAAACCGCATCGAAATCCGTTGCTTAGTTTTATAGATCTAAGCATACATAGGGACAGGGGGAAGTGACTTTGTTTTATACTATGTAATGATATGTATGTGTTTAAAAATATATAAGTATGTTTATCAGTTGTCTAGTACCCATAACACAAGCTCTGCTTAGCTTGGGACTAGACGACGTTGTGTGATGGCTGAATCATCCGCTTTGGGTGTGGGTTTCAAAGGAAGTGGTGAAAAAAATAATAAAATATCTATATAATTTAGGCGTACTATGACTTAGTACGCCTAAAACTTTGTTCATAAATATTTTACATCATACTGAGCTAAAAAAAAAACCTCAAAAAGTTCAGTCGGCTCACTATGACTTTTTCATTTGCAAAGGTACCTCCCGGGCATATAAAATATAACTAGCCCTTAGCCCGCGTTTCTTCTTTTTAATAACTACTTAAAACATGTTATTGGGATTCTTTGAAGCCAAATGGGTGCCTCATTCATCTGACCTAGTGTAAACTAGCTTTTGCTCATAACTTTGCTCCCACAAACCTTTTATAGGTAGGTATCCTTTTTTTCTACCTAGATAGATATGTAAGCTAGGCCAGATGAATGAGACGTTCTCTCTTTCTTAAAGAATTATCCTATTGTTGTTTTGTAGGCGTACAAATATCCCCGCGGCAACTTGAAGCTCCGGTTCAGTCGTTGCCGCATGTCATTCCCGTTCGGCTACAACGCGTCACCGCTCACCACGCCCGAAGACTCGTATGAAACTGCGCTGCTCAAGGAGAATGTGCGACAGTGCCGATACTTCAGTGAGTTATTTATCATTATACTAACATTATCGTCTATAACAAGTGTATCATCATCATCATCATCAGCCTTTTTAATATTCCCACTGCTAGGTCAAGCCTCATCTCTAGGAAAAGGAATGGGCCATAATCCACTACGCGGGCCTAGTGCAGATTTGTGGATGTTAAATGTTTTCGAATTTTTGGTTCTAGTACATGCTGGATTTTTCACGATGTTTTCCTTCACAGTTTTGAGATCAGTAGTGATGAAATAAAAACACAAAGTAATGCGCCTGACTGGATTGATCTACAACTCGTAAGTCAGGGCCGTTACCATTTGGTCACCACTGCTCTCCATGTGTACCATGGTTTGTCACAAATACTGAGATACACAGGAACCTGCAATTTAGCACGTAACAGCAGATATCCAAAACAATATTGAGACTTTCAAAAAGAGGCTAACAAATCTTCCTAATGATCTAGTAGTCCAGCTAACACGTCATCATCATCATCATCAGCCTTTTTAATGTTCCCACTGCAGGGACACAGGCCTCCTCTCTAAGAGAGGGAACGGGCCGTAATCCACCACGCGGGCCCAGTGCGGGTTGGTGGATGTCACATGTCTTCGAATTTTTGGTTCTAGGACATGCCGGTTTCCTCACGATGTTTTCCTTCATCGTTTTGAGAGCAGTGGTGATGAAATAAATTACACAAAGTAATGCGCCTGGCTGGGTTTGAACCCGCGACCTACTACACGCAAGTCGGGACCGTTACCACTCGGCCACCACTGCTCTTACAGCTAACACGTGTCAGGCATAAAACCCGCGTGAAACGTCGCTTGATCCTAGGACCAGACCAGGTCTAGCTGTCAATATTGAGTAGCTGTCTTCACTGGGAGGCACACTCGGCATTACACAACGCACTTCACAAATTTGCTTATTGTAAACGACTGATTGCAAATAAACACAAAGAAAAAAAACTGACATCGTGAAGAGATCAGCACGCTTAGATAAATTATGTTTTTGTTAGTGTTCTCGACGAAAGCTAAGTACTAGATGTATGGCAAAGACCTGTATAGCCATTTGTATGTGAGTATGTGTTAGTTAGTTTTCATCCAAACTCATTATCATTTGCCATTACTACACGTTTGTCTGCGTAAATGAAAATCGTCACAGTTGACGAGATTAATAGTTAATAAAGGTCGTTCATATAAATTCGGGACAGAGTTGGGCCCAAAATACTTCCATGAGGAACTCCGAAGGCACTTTGTTTCTCTGCAATAGTTACACTATCTATCTTGATAGACTGTCTGCAGCCAGAGAGATATTTTTTAAAAATGTCAAGAGCAAGACCACATATATCAACATTTTCCATTTTCTCTATTAATTAGGAAATACAGATAGAGTCGAAAGCTTTACTGACATCTAGGAAAAAGTTATAGCATTTAATTTTCCTGATTTTTCAACATCTAACTGTACAAGGTCGACCACGACATCTTTTTTTTTTGTCGGAAATCATATTGATTATACACGAGAATGTGGAATTTGGTTAAATAATAACGATTTTACACAAAGAACTTAAGTGCCCCCGCGCATTAGGCGGCAGGCCGTTTGTCCATGTCGCAGAGGTCAACTAATTCTTCCATGATATATGTAACTGCGCGCATTGTACGACTATATTGAACAGCGGCCACGCGGTCAACAAGAAACATCGTCGCGACACACACGCAGCCTTGTTGCCACCACGGCCAATGAGATACGCCAATTTGTATGAAATTGGTCGCAGCGGCCACAAGTTTTTGGTAGCGTTAAAGTAGACGACACTAAGATGTAGGTTAAACTAATGCCTCGTATTCGTCATATACGTTTCTGCTAAGTATTGAAGCGTCGTAAAAACATGTGCAATTTTGGTTAGGTAACGTGGGCGGCTACAACGGCGTGTTCATCTGCGGCGTGAGCCCGTACTTCGTGTTCCTGTCGGCGCGCGGCGAGCTGCGCCTGCACGCGCTGTGCACGGAGGAGGCGCCCGTGCCCACCTTCGCGCCCTTCAACAACACCAACTGTCCGCAGGGCTTCCTCTACTTTAACGCTAAGGTCAGCATTTACTACTAGCTGGTACCCGCGACTTCGTCGACGTACGTGAAATTAAATAATCCCATACAAACTTTCAACCCCTATTTAAACCTCTTCATCCCTTTTTTTCGCAATAAAAGATAGCCTATGTCCTTTCTCAGGGTTTAAAGATTGTCTGTGCCAAATTTCATCAAAATCGTTTGACAGGTTTAAGCGAGAAAGCGTAACAGACAGACAGACAGAGTTACTTTCGCATTTATAATATTAGTATGGATTTTTATCACCAGAAAACAAACTCATTGTCAGTTTTGAACTTTAAAATTATTGTGTACTAGCTTTTGCCCGCGGTTTCGCCCGCGTGGTATTGGGGTTGGGGTTGGGGTTTCCGGGATAAAAAGTAGCCTATGTCCTATTCCGGAGTGTATCCTATGCCTGTGCCAAATTTCATCCAGATCCGTCCAGCCGTTTTGGCGTGATTGAGTAACAAACATCCAAACATCGTAACTTTCGCATTTATAATATTAGTAAGATTAGCGACCCACCCCAGCTTCGCACAGGTACTGATATTGAATATATTATGCATGTATTATATACATATTAAACCTTCTTGAATCACTCTATCTATTGAAAAAAATCGCATTGAAATGCGTTGTGTACTTTTAAAGATCAAGCATATATGGGGACAGCGATAAGCAACTTTGTTTTATACGATGTACACCACAAAATTTTGATCCCGTGGAAGATCGATCCGGTACTTGAAACACTATCAATTTGTAAAGATCAAGTTAAAAAATAAAG
This sequence comes from Mythimna loreyi, assembly GCA_029852875.1. Taxonomy (NCBI): domain Eukaryota; kingdom Metazoa; phylum Arthropoda; class Insecta; order Lepidoptera; family Noctuidae; genus Mythimna; species Mythimna loreyi. The sequence goes on along the minus strand of CM056801.1, from coordinate 16,577,631 downwards.
TACCAAAAGTTTGAATTTTATTTAAGTAAACACCTACTGATCGAGCCCAATGACCTGTTGGTCAAATTAGCTACTTACAGGTCATTGAACTCGCTTAAAACGATTAAAATTTAGCGGTGTGTACCATCAAAGATTAAAAAAACAAAAAACGGATATAAATAAATAAACATTTTATTTATTCTCCGTACAGTCGTCCCTACGCATCAGCGCTTTACCGACTCACCTGTCGTATGATGCGTGGTGGCCGGTGCGCAAGGTGCCGCTCCGCGTCACGCCGCACTTCGTCACCTTCCATCTGGAGTCCAAGACCTACTGCCTCGTGGCCTCCACGCACACGCCCACCACCAGCTACTACAAGTTCAACGGCGAAGACAAGGAGAAGAGCCAGGATAATAAAGGAGACAGGTAAGCTTTTGTCTTTCTAATCTATCTTATCCGATCTATGTTCCTCGACCTCAAAAAAGCATTTGACACCATCTCTGTCCCAATCCTAGGAAACAAACTGGAAAAATTCGAAATAGGAGGAATCATGCTCAGTTTATTTAAAGATTATATCTCGAACAGGAAGCAAAGAGTGAAAATAAGACAATATATTAGTGACGATGTAGATGTATCATTCGGCGTCCCATAGGGTAGTGTTCTAGGGCCTATCCTCTTTATTCTTTACATAAATGATATCTGTACCATGTAAATTAAAAACGTGAAAGTATTCTCGTATGCCCGTGATACGTCTATTGTGTTTTCGGGTTCGTCCTGGCACGAGGTAAAATTGAGTGCCGAGACAGGTGTGGCTCTTTAATAGCCGATTATCAGAGGTTTTTACTGAATTAATTTTATTCAAATTTATGTTTTAATTTCAATAGTTGCCTAGATACTACCCACAAGAAGTTGTATGGAACGGCGCGCTCTGTTCCCGTGCGCCTCAAGAAGTTGTTAGCAAATGTAGAGGCCCAACTGCAGGGCCGAAGCCTACTGGGACCCCGGCCCGGTTTCTGAAAGTACCGATCCCGGTATGAAGAGTAAAAAAGAGCGGGGTGGGTCGTTTAGTCAGTAAGATGCTGACACTGTTTTCAGCTCCGCCTAAGGGTAGGATTCGTATTTTATTGATTTTTCCCACCATAAAAGTGTATCTCGAGTAGGCGGCTCTTAATATAAGTTGATCTATTCCAGGTTCCCGTACCCGCTGCAAGACAAGTTCTTCGTGACGCTGTTCTCGCCGGTGTCGTGGGAGATCATCCCCAACACGCGTATCGAGCTCGACGACTGGGAGCACGTCACCTGCCTCAAGAACGTCTCGCTCTCTTACGAGGGCACCAGGTATACAACAGATATAACTAACGGTCCGAACTAAGCATTTTGCCTCGTCGTTTAATAATAATAATAATACATTTCTTCACCTTAAATTCACTCACAACACGCTACATTGACTTGGCTTGACCCGTTAATGTAGCTTAAAACTAGTCTAGAGCTAAGAAAACTATACGTTTTCCCAAAATAATAATAATAATATTTGACGACCATCACACAACGTCGTCTAGTCTCAAGCTAGTGCTGGCACATGCTAGTATTCCATAATATTTATCGTAATTTTAACAGGAGGAATGAGTATTGCTATAATATAATAATAATATAATCCACAACTATCACACAACGTCGTTTAGTCTCAAGCAAAGCTGAGCTTGTGTTATGAGTACCAGACAACTGATAGACATACTTTATTTGTATTTAGAAATATATATATTTCTAAATACATACATATTATAGATAAATTACACCCGGACACAGAACAAATGATCGCGCTCAACACACAAACATTTGTCCTGGGTGGGAATCGAACCCACGACCTCCGGTGTAGCAGTTAGGGTCACTAACTACTAGACCAACAGGTCAGTCAAATATAGCTATAGTCATTCATAAACTCTTGAGCTCCAACGAACGTCGGCGTTCGCACACCTATTATGTCTCTAATTACGGTACTCGAGAAAAGTTATGTAAGCGATTTCATTTTATTTCAGGTCCGGACTGCGAGGTTACATTGCGATAGGAACGAACTACAATTATAGCGAAGACATCACCTCAAGAGGACGGGTAAGTGAACTCGATATACATGGCTTTTTTATCGTTTTAATCCCGTAGATGGTTGATCCAGTACATGAAACACTATCAGATAAAAAATGTAAGTAAAGATAAAAAACAATAAAGTTCTATTTTTAAAACTCGCATTTATTTAAGCATATACGAAATTGAATTTCTGCGAATGATAATTCATCATCAGCCTCGTTAATGTTCCCATTGCAGGGAACAGGCCTCCTCTCTCTATTAGAGGGAATGGGCCATAATCCACCACGTGGGCCCAGTGCGGATTGGTGAATTTGGTGGTCTTCGAATTTTTGGTTCTAGGACATGCCGGTTTCCTCACGATGTTTTCCTTCACCGTTTTGAGATCAGTGGTGATGAACTAAATTACACAAAGTAATGCGCCTGGCTGGGTTTGAACCCGCGACCTACGACTCGTAAGTCGGGGCCGTTACCACTCGGCCACCTCTGCTCATGATAATTATCAAGCGCTAAAATTCGCAGAGCGTAACTCAGACGCGCCAAGATCCGACCGCCGTACTGTAACTGGTTTCGTCCCTACGGGGCGCGCGCTACTATACTCTGTCGATGAGTTAGGTTGGGACAATTTGTAATTGTTAATCCATTTTTTGACGTGACAACGTCTTAAATTAGGTTGCGGCTGGGAGTCACTTATGAAAAAGTGTAACGCTCGGTAACGTTACGATGAGTCACCGAACGAGAGAGAGGCCCGCCGAATAAAAACAAAATATATTTATATAAACAAAACTTATTTTCATTCAATTCCTTGTTCCTATTGTGCAATTTAATTATATTCATATCAATAAATATTCTACCGAGAAAAAGACGTTGTCACGTAAAATCTTCGCCCGTAAAACTGACTTTACAGGCAACCATTTTTTTTCCAGATAATAATCTACGACATTATCGACGTGGTCCCGGAGCCTGGGCAGCCACTCACCAAGAACAGGTTCAAGGAGCTGTATGCCAAGGAACAGAAGGGACCGGTGACGGCGCTTACGCAGGTGCTCGGCTATCTCATCTCCGCTGTGGGCCAGAAGGTATGAGACACATATGATATTTATATATATGTACACTAATATTATAAAGAGGAAAATTTTGTTTGTTTGTAATGAATAGGCTCAAAAACTATTGGACTGTTTTTAACAATTCTTTCACCATTCGAAAGCTACATTATCCACGAGTAACATAGGCTAAATTTTATTTTGGAAAAAAATAGAGTTCCGTAAAATATTTGGGTTTTTCGAATACAAAGTGTAAAAAATCAACCAGAAAAGTTCCTTATTTTGCGTACGCCACCTAAACTATAAAAGATAGATACATAAAATGTTTTAATTAATTGTAGATCTTATAAATATCTACAAAAAAGTCCGCGATGCACTATACCTATCTATGTCGAGTGAGGCACAACAACCATAATATATATTTGGGATACTGTTACGTTGTACTGTTGTTACGTTGGCAATTAAATGCTGGTTTACAAGTAGATACGTTTATTTACCACTATTAAACAGTAATAATCAAACACAATTTAAAGTACTAGAATCCGATTGACTATCGCGCCGGGTTGTTAGAAAGTGTGGTTGTCGCCACTGTGTGGAGCGCTCCGAGCACACGGCGGAGCGCACGGCGGAGCGCACGGTGGAGCTGTGCCCCGCTTGGGCAGCACCGCTGTGGCTGGGCCATCGGCGCCAATGATCTCTTGCGACGGACCTTGCTACAGGCCATGCTCCGGAGCGAGGAGGAGTGGCATTAGATTCGATCTGATAGTAAATTAAATCTTGATCAAAGTCAAGCAATCTATACTAATATTATAAAGCTGAAGAGTTTGTTTGTTTGTTTGTTTGAACGCGCTAATCTCAGGAACTACTGGTTCGAATTGAAAAATTCTTTTTGTGTTGAATAGATCATTTATCGAGGAAGGCTTTAGGCTATATAACATCACGCTGTGACTAATAGGAGCGAAGAAACAATGGAAAATGTGGAAAAAACGGGGGAAAATATTCATCTTTGAGGGCTTCCGTTGCGTGCGCTGCGAAAACGGTTCAAGATACCAAAAAAATATGTATGAAAGAATTATTCCTCTTAAAATGATCTAAAAAAATATCCGCGACAGTATATGTCTATCTTTTAAGATTAACTCACTAGAACCGTTTTTATGGGAATTAATTTTGGCCGAAATTAATGCATTGTTACCAATTATTTGTTAGAGTTGTATCAACATAGTAATATTAAACTTTATTCAAATAAATGTGTTGTTGATTAAGAGTATCTAATTGTGAATCAAATTGCCTTTGACATCACTTATTTCCAATGAACATCTTAGAAGATATTACAATTTTAAAATAACTCCGATATAAAATTCACACGCGCCGCATGGTGTGCAAAATATGACGCTGCGCCTGGCCGGCGGGCGAGGAGAGGGTTTTTTTATGGTAGGTAAAAATCATCCAATGACGAATCCCGCTCTTGGGCGGAGCGGGAAACAGTGTCAGACTCTTACTGACTAAGCTCCTCCCTTGCCTTATTCCCAGAGCCCCGGTATAACGCTTTCGCACCAACCCTCGGCTGCAGGTTTCGACCCTGAAGGACCCCACAGTTTGAGGCGCGCGGGAGCAGTGCACGCCGTTGACGACTTGGTCTCGGTCTGGACTGTTACCAGACAACCGGACGGCGAGCTACCCATTGCTCACCATCCGCAAGCCAGCGTTTACAGAGGCCGGATATCGGCAGGATCGCGGCGGCGACGGCTACAGCGAGGTCGCTGTTGCCGCTATGCGGTCGGCCTCCTTCTTTATGAGCATTACTGCTTCGCAGAAGGAGGCGACCGCTTGCCATTCTTCTTCACTGCGGACCATGGCCTGAGCCAAAGCCCGGCGCGAGAGGTCGCCGCCGCCGATCACCCCCACGAGGACACGGCGATGCTCTTCTCAAGCGGGGCACACCTCCACCGTGTGCTTCACCGTGTCCTCCGGGCTGGCCACACAGTGGCGACACCCGGGCGTCTCTTCCGCACGAGTTCAGCGCAGGAATCTCCTGAACTTCCCATGTCCGGTGAGAAACTGCGTCATGCGGAAGGCGAGGACGCCGTGATGTCTATTCAACCACGCTTCAAAGAGGGGACTTACCGCCGAGATTATGGCGTGCCCAAGGGGGGGTGTAGCTCTGTGAAGTACTAGATAATTATGTTCTTTTAAAAACTAAATTGTCTAAAATAATATATAACAGAAACTGACACGGGCAAAGTCGTGGGTAACAGCTATAATTTATAAAGCTGAGGAGGTTGTTTGCAAAAGTAAAAATGATGCCCAAAATAACTATTCCGCGCGGACGAAGTCGCGGGCACAGCTAGTGTTATATAATTTAAAAAATAATCTATACTAACATAATAAAGAGGTCAAGTTTTTTTTTTTGTTGTAGAAGGTAATCTCTGGAACTACTGGGCCGATTGGAAACATTCTAGCATCAATGGAAAGCTGCTTTACTCCTGAGTGACATAGGCTATATTTTATGTACGCGAGCGAAGCTGCTGACAAAAGCTAGTTATTAATATTACACATTATTTGGTCGACAGATCTACATCTGGCAACTAAAAGACAACGACCTGGTGGGCGTGGCGTTCATCGACACGCAGATCTACGTGCACAAGATGCTGTCCGTCAAGAACCTGGTGCTGGTGGCCGACGTGTACAAGTCCATCTCGCTGCTGCGCTACCAGCACCAGCACAGGACGCTGTCGCTCGTCTCCAGGGACCTCAGGAGTGCTCAGGTTTGCGGCAAATATGAACTTAGTGATAGAAAAAAATAGTGTTTTAAATTGTTTTTCTTTCTTTCTGAATACGAGACATAAGACATAAAGTTATTTGAATTTTGCTTACAGATCCTGGACATGGAATTTATGGTAGACAACACAACGCTGGGCTTCTTAGTAAGCGAGGCTGAAGGAAATCTAGCGCTGTTTATGTACCAGCCACAAGCCCGGGAGAGTTATGGAGGTACATCCAAAAAAAATTGTCCATCCAAAGGTTGCAGGTGCAGGACCGGGCCCCAATAGGCTTCGGTCCTGCAATTGGGCCTCTACATTTTGCTAAACGATAATAAACTCCTAACACCCTGTCCTACTGTATGGGTCAGAATGTTAGGCTATGAAAAAGACGGATGAAAAGAGATTGCATGTAGCAGAGATGAGAATGTTGAGAGGGATGTGTGGTGTGACGAGAATGGATAAAGTGAGAAATGAGAATAGAGGAAGTCTGAAAGTGGCGCCAGTGGCTGAAAAGTTGAAAGGGAACCGTTTATCTTGGTATGGCCATGTAAAAAGGCGGGATGAAACGCATGTTACAAAAAAAGCTACGAGTATAAATGTTGATGGATGGAGAGGGAGACCAAAGAAAATATGGATGGATTGTGTGAGAAGTGATATGAAAGAAAGAGGAGTTAGTGATAGCGAGACGGGTGACAGGACAGAATGGAAGAAAAAGACATATTGCGCCGACCCCAAATAAAACGGGACAAGGGCAGGAAGATGATGATGATGATAAATAAACTACATATAATAATCTTATCAAATATCGTAGTTTATTAAGCCGTTGTCTATGTGTTCGCAGGCCAGCGCCTGATCCGCAAGAGCGACTACCACTTGGGGCAGCAGGTCAACGCCATGTTCCGCATCAACGCGCGGCCCGTGCCCACCTCCACGCACAAGCGACACGTCACCATGTTCAGTAAGTCCTACATTGTCAGCTCCTCTCAATCTCATCGAGAGAGAACAATCTACCGGGATCAGGAATCATAATTTATAGTTCGTTTTATAATCCTAAACTACGATTTGACAACTTAAAATGTCGAACTCCAGAAAATTGGGAACATATTTCTAGAGTGTGACATTCTATAGTTGTCAAATCGTAGTCTAGAATTAAAAATGAACTATAGAAACATTTATTTCAAATCGTTTTAATAATGACAATTAAATTTCGAATGTAATGTTTTTTGTTTAACTTGACTGGCCTGTCAGTTTAGTAGTAGTAGTTAGTGACCCTGACTGCTATATCGGAACACGATCATTTGTTCTGTGTCTGGGTGTAATTTATCTATAATATGTATGTATTTAGAAATATATAAGTATGTTTATCAGTTGTCTAGTACCCATAACACAAGCTCTGCTTAGCTTGGTACTAGACGACGTTGTGTGATAGTTGAGGAATATATTATGTTACATTTTTGAAGCAATTCTGGGCCACTTATGCATTATGATTTTGTTCTTAAGCCTTGATCCAGTAGGTACATTAATGATCGAAGTTTCAAATATACCATTTACAGGCACTTATGAGTTGTTAAAATATCGTTCAAATTTGTGTAAGGTACAAAATAAACATATTTACTGACTTTCCCTCTCAATATTATTTATGTACTAAAATATGAATTCCCCCTTCAGCGACCCTGGACGGCGGCGTGGGCTACGTGCTGCCGATCACGGAGAAGATGTACCGGCGCCTGCTGATGTTGCAGAACGTGATGAACAACTACTGCTGCCACATCGCCGGACTCAACCCCAGAGCCTTCAGGTAATGATACCATCAACTGCCGTCTGGACAGTTACCAGACGACCGGACGGCGAGCTACCCATTGCTCGCCGTCCGCAAGCCAGTGTCTACAGTGGCCGGATATCGGCGGGATCGCGACTTATCAACTGCAGTGTACATGTAGTGACATCTATTTCCTCACAAAGAAACTGAACTAGAAAATTCTGCATCGCGGTATTCATCATCATGTCAACCGAGCGACGCCCACTGCTGGGCATAGTTGGAGGATCGTTGTGGAGATCCTTGGGGGAGCCCAAGGATCTCCACAACGATCGATCCTGCGCATCGCGGTATTAGGGTGTATTTAATATCTTGAGGATGCGCACGCAAGCGGATTTATTCTGCATGTCGCTGGGTTGTTGGTCGAAATCAAACCTGTCGGTAACAATATCAGAAATTGCCTTTTTTAAAACCTGCTCTACACTACTCGCGAAGTTGCCTCGACGAAGTATTCATCGAAGTTTATCGAAGTCCGAAGTAACTACACTACTCGTGCAACCTCGCGTGGAGCTCTTCGAGTCCTTTGACTCGTACGCTCAAACCGACAACGACTAGAAGTCGCCCGAAGCGAGGCGAGCTTGCACGAAGCGAAGCGTATTCTTCAACACGAACGTATTCGTTCAACTTCTCGAGTAGTGTAGAGCAGGCTTTAGACACAAAATAAATAGGCACAGAAGTCAATCTCATGTATGTACTTCCCTTTTTATTCCTACGCACGGCGGTCGCGCGCGCTAGGGTTGTCAACTGGATTATGCACAACAAATTATCGTGGTAGTTGCACTTGTATTCAGTTAATTGATTTATTGTTGGGAATGAAATAGAAAAACCTATATAGCATTAAGAAACATTTCAATTTTATTGTTATATTACAAACAAGCTACCCCAGCCTTACCTGGTTGCAATTATATAGGTTTTTTGCAGTTTTCTTTTTTAAAAAACGTTAATTCACTGTTTAATGTTGTATTTAAATAACCGTATTATAGGGTTTTTGTTTTTGTAGATCCATTTTTTTTACAAAAATTTCACAGAAGCACGTTTCAATTGTGACACCCTCGCGGTCATAATGATCCTCGTTGAGCCCGGTTTTCGCGTCGGTGAACGGTGTCTATGTGTGCGTTGCTCGAGCGCGCTTTGTACGTAGATTGACATCAGGGGCCCTAGACAAGTGGCAATCGCTCCGTGTCGAATCCATTTCTAAGTTCGATTTCGCCTTAACGATGTCGACCACAAAATGGTAGACAAAGTGACATCGACTAACATATCGATAAGTCGAAGTGTTGGTTCGATAAAATAACAACTTCTTGGCTATGGTTATCGAATTAAAACGTCCGATTTGACGTATAAACAACTAATAACAATTAGCGAATCGAAAACGTTTGACCACGTGACTTTTCGAAGGCATTATGTCAGTTCCATACATTTCGGAGTTTCGAATTTCGTTATCGTTAGTGAGAATGTGACTTTGTCTAAGCCCCCTGTACTTATATAATTTGTGCTTTAGATTTCAAACAATGATAAGAAAGTAGTTTGTAAGATGTGTTGTGTCGTATCAGAACGTACAAGTCGGCGCGGCGCACAGTGGGCGGCGGCGCGGCGCGCGGCGTGCTGGACGGCGACCTGGTGACGCAGTACACCACCATGCCCAACGCGGAGAAACAAGACGTAAGGCGCATACTATTTAAATTTATAATTCCCCATTATGCAAGGTGTCATTGACATGTTAACGCAAACGAATACCATGGATCCAGTACATGATTCTGGACTCCCCAGTGGTGGAATTTTTCGTCGGTTTTTTTTTCAAATTTTTGAAAAAAGTTTTGTTTTTTTTTTTTATTTTTTACCTGTATAAAATCGTTATTCTGACCAATCCCAATGATATATTGAGAAAAAAAAAGAAAATTTTTTTTTGCAAAAAAAAATTAATTAAAAAATCATCGAGGCAAATAAAGTCGTTATTCTAATCAAACCCGATGACATTTTTCATTTGGAATGTAATGCACTTATTTTTTTCGCTAAAAATGTTAAATTGACGTTTTTATACATTTTAATTAAAAAAACGTTAAAAATTCAATAAAAAAATAAGAAAAAACCGACAAAAAATTCCATCACTGGGGGGTCTAGAATCATGTACTGAATCTATGGTATTCGTTTGCGTTAACATGTCAATGACACCCTGTATAATGATGACGATGACGTAATCATCATCTCGACTTCCCTACACCTCTTGTCATCCGAAATAAACAAAACGATCGATAGCGGTCAAGCGCGAACCTATAATCAATAAATTTTTAATCAAGAAATTTTCTTCAATTTTGACAGTTCAAAAGTAGTAAATGGTCTATTTGAAATAAATTATTTTGAGTTTGAATAAAAAAAAAACAAAGACCCCTCCCACCCCACCATAGTATTATTATTATATTATTATAACTAGCCTGTGCTGTCCCACTGCTGGGCAAAGGCCTTCCTCTATTCTTTCCAGTTATCTCGGCTACACGCTTTGTCGTTCCAATTCTTAAGAAAGACATCCAGGTCGTCCCGCCATCTCCTTCGAGGTCTGCCACCATAAAGCTTACGTAATACTTAAACGACCCCTAATATAAATAATCACGTTAGTGATTATTAAATATTTATTCATTTTTTAAATTATAAAATGATTATTAAATTTTGACTACGAAATTATTATTGCTATTGTATAGTGTAATGATCCAATTAATTTTTTTTTTTTGTTAAAATAATTAGCAACCCTATCTATATTGTAATGAATTTAATCTATTTTTTTTTGTGGAATAAATAAAGCTATTTTATTATTATTATTTATTATAATATAAATAATATTTTTTTACAGATCGCCAAAAAAATCGGCACGAAAGTTGAAGAGATCATGGCCGACCTGTACGAGATAGACAGACTGACTGCTCATTTCTAGCTTAGATATAATTATCTCTAATTAATGATAATTCTACGATAACACTAGTTTACGATGTACATACTTTGTAAGAAAAAAGTATTCGAGTTTGTATCACTGTTGTTTTATTATTTCAACTCGTACGTACAAATTCCCCCCATTTTACTCCTCTTTAGGGGTTTTTTTATGGTAGGTAAAAATCATGGCATGACGAATCCCACTCTTGGGCGGAGCAGGAAACAGTGTCAGACTCTTACTGACTAAACAACCTACCCCGTACCTTCCTTGCCTTATTCCCAGAGTCCCGGTGTAACGCTTTCGCACCAACCCTCAGCTCCGGGAATCCTTAGGGGTTAGGGTAGACTCCTTTGTTAGTGGACGTCTACTCCCTATAAGGAACGTACCAGCCAAATTTTAAGTTTGTGGCTTTTTTATGGTAGGCAAAAATCTTCCAATGACGAATCCCGGCCTTGGGTTAAAATAACAGTTAAATATACAGTTTAATTTAAAAAACGTAAAAAAAATCATTAAAAAAATTGTTTCCCACTCCGCCCAAGGGCGGGATTCGTTATTGGACTATTTTTAACTACCATAAAAAAAAAATCGGCGTGGTGATTACGTATATTGCAAACTGAGTCCATGTTCACACGGGCTAATAGTGATTATACTCTCAGTCGGCGGCGGACAATACATTTGGCGTGAATGATGCCTTAAGATAGTACTTGACCTGCAAAATTAAAAAAAATCGCGGGTTGTCCTGGTTTTAGATGGCTTGTGACTTTCTTAAGAGCGGCCAACCCAAGGTATATTTTCATACAACCGCTCTTACGTAATTCTGATGTTATCATATATCTTTCTCCAGGTGTTTTGGATACACAGATATCTTGTGGATATTATCTAGGCTTCTATAGAAATCAAAACATAAATTTGTGTAAGAGTAATCCAGTAAAAACCTTAATCTGAAAATCTACGTGAAAAATAATGTGCTCCTATATAAACGTATAAAAAGTACTTTTATCTTGCTTTTGGCTTGCGCATTTAATTAAGATTTTAAATCATGTATTTTTTTGAGCCACCCAATGACAGCCCCATATCTTGTCCATTACTGTCCATTCCAGGTTGTCTGGAAGTGATCGCAGACCGCCCATTCCATCACTTAGTCCTCCTAGTTTTTCTTCTGATGGCCCAATATGTACAAATAAACTAAAAAACTTGACATTACCTACATTACATAATAAAACTATTACAGTGTACGGAAATGAGTTCACTAGACGCACTGGTGATTGAGCTCATTGTCTCAAATATAATGACGGTAAAACAAAAGAGCTATTATCTGTAACGAGCACTAAGACGTACAGTCACCGGTAGTGTTCCTATTATTTGTTGTGGTCTTTTGACAGAAACGGGTAAGGACGAAAATTGGTAACCAACCATAGTCTATTTGTTGAGCAGTGGTGGCCGAGTGGTAACGGCCCCTTACGAGTTGTAGGTCGGTAGGTAAACCCAGCCAGGAGCATTGCTTTGTGTAATTTATTTCATCACCACTGCTCTCAAAAACGGCGAAGGAAAACATCAACAGAAAATAGAATTCAAAGACATGTGACGTCCACCAATCCGCACTGGGCCCGCTTTGTGGATTATGACCCATTCCCTCGCCTATAGAAGAGGCCTGTGTCCCAGTAATGGGAACATTAAAAACGCTGATGATGATGAGTAGTGGTGGCCCTGTGGTCAATTTCAAATTCAAATTTTTTAATCAAAATTAACCACACACATGGTAGGCGCGGGCTAAAGGACGCCGAGTACAGAGAGGCTAGCTTCCGGTCGTCTGGTAACAGTCCTGACTAAGCCAAGTCGTCGACGGCACGCTCTGTTCCCGCACGCCTCAAGGAGTTCTCAATAAATGTAGAGGCCTAACTGCAGGGCCGAAGCCTACCTACTGGGGCCCCGGTCCGGTTTCTGAAAGGAAGGTCCGACCCCGGTATGAAGGCTAAGAAGGAATGGGGTGGGTCTTTAGTCAGTATAAGAGTCTGACACTGTTTCCCGCCCCGCATAAGGGCGGGATTTATCCTTAGGTAATTTTTTCCACCATAAAAAAAACCACACTCATTTGGTATGTGTGTGTGGCTTCTACTTACTACTTAGTTGTAGGTTGCAGGTACAAATCCAGCCGCACGAATTTAGTTTCATTTATTTCATCACTTCTGCTTTAGAAACGGCTAAGGAAGACATCAAACCGGCTTGTCCTGAAACCAAAAAGTCGAAGATATGTGACATCCACCAATCCGCAGTGCCTAATCATCAGCCTTTTTTAAAATTTCCACTGCTGGGACACAGGCCTTCTCTCTAGGAGAGGGAATGGTCCATGATCCACCACGCGGGCCCAGTGCAGGTGGGTGGATGTCACATGTCTTCGAACTTTTAGTTCTAGGACATGCTGGTTTTCTCACAATGTTTTCCTTCGCCGTTTTGAGAGCAATTATCAAGAGCAATGGTGATGAAAAAAATTACGCAAAGTGATGCGTCTGGCTTGGTTTTTTGAATTCACAAGAACACTTTCCAATAGTGTACAATAACGGGTCAAAGATAACTCATCTATGGGGCTTGTATTATACGCCATTAGCTAATAGTAAGGTGACGGTGTAATCTTTGTATCACAACACAGATTACATTATGAAGTCACGCACACAGATTCCCATTCACTTTTACTCTCCATTCAATTTTAGATAATACTAGCAACCCGCCCCAGCTTCGCATGGGTACTGATATTGAATATATTATGCACATAAACCTTCCTCTTGAATCACTCTATTTGTTAAAAAAATCGGCCAAGAGCGTGTCGAGCCACGCTCAGTGTAGGGTTCCGTAGTTTCCCGTCTGCCACAAATTTCTCATAATGTAACAGAACCCAGTAGCCCATGTAAAAATTATTAACTCAATTTCCCGAGAGATGGCGCTGTACCCGGTGGTAATTTTGGATTGCGTGAACCGATTTTTTTCTTTTTGTATTTTTATTTGAAAAAAGTTACGCTCAGGATAATGAAATATATAAAAAAGTTAATAAAATATGCTTGCCTGTAGGGTTAAATTAGAAATTTAGTTCAGAACGGTTTTTTTTTTTAATTTACAAAAAGTGTTCATCCTATCAAGTTCAAAATAATTTTCCTAGAAAGTTTATTTAAAGTTCTACTTTTGAGACTTTTACACATTTTTTAAACATATGGTTCAAAAGTTAGTGGGGGGGGACACACCTCATTTTTTAATTCATCATCAGCCTTTTAAGTAATGTTCCCACTGCAGGGACACAGGCCTCCTCTCTAAGAGAGGGGATTTTTTAATTTCGGTGCGGTTATTTCCGAAAATATTTATACTATCAAAAAATTATTTTACTGGACCCTTATAATTTTGAAATACCTATCCAACAATATATCACATGTTATGGTAGAAAAGAAAAAAAAATCACTTTCCACTTTACGTGTAGGGGAGGTACCCTAATTAAATATTTTTCAATACACTTACTCGAAAACTGACACTTATCGCACTATAATTAGGTTCGACATGACACGTATATCACCCGCGTGCTTTTGTTTCATTTATCATACCAAGGGCTTTTTTTTCCTCCTTATCGTCACGGTCAAGCATAATTATTTTTTTTTAAAGCAAAGAGGTGCAGATTTTTGAGGTTTTAATATTTAATTAAAATTTAAATCGTGTTTTTAAAAGAATATAATAAATAAACATGATTATTTATGCAATAATTTGTTATTAACAACAAATTAACATTTATCTGTGTTCTAAATTCAAAAATATTTGAATTTCTATTCTTAATATTAAGTAGGATGTATAACGGTTTGATGTCTTTGCTTCTTTTTCATCCTGCAAAGGATAAGCGCGGGAAAAGTCTATAAATTGATGTCTTATTATGTAACTTATATAATGGTTTTTTTTTTTTTTTTTTTATGGTAGGTGAAAATCATCCAATGACGAAACCCGCTCTTGGGTGGAGCGGGAGACTAGTGTCAGACTCTTACTGACTAAAAAACCTACCCCGTACCTTCCTTGCCCTATTCCTGGAGTCGAACTTATATAATGGTAGTTGTGAAAAATTTGAATGTAAGATATAAGAGATTTTTTTAGACAATAAGCTGCTGCCGTCAGATATTGTGCTTTACTATAGTTTGCTGCAATCTAAATGTAAAATGTACGGCAACTTTGGAAATTTTTCTTCAGTAAGAAATTAACAAAAATGCGTCGTAATTTTCAAAGTAAGTAGGTGTATTATAAGTGTTATATGTTCGTAAGTGTATTGAAAAACGTCGTTTGACACACGTGCAGATTTGTCATTGCAGCCCTCGGCTCCATAACACACTCGCCTACGGCTCGTGCGAATTTCGCCTCGGTCGCAATGACAAACTTCCTGCACTTGTATCAAAATGTACTATTTTACCACTTTTTGTTTGTGCACTTTGTCGGTATGGTTGATATACATATTGATACCAAATTTCAGCTTTTTAGTGCTAACGCTGAGATTATCCGCGGACGGACAGACAGACAGACATGGCGAAACTATAAGGGTTCCTTTTTGACTACGGAACCCTAAAAAAGCCGTATCAAAATCCGTTGCGTACTTTTAAAGATCTAAGCATACATAGGGACAGCTGTCAGCTACTTTGTTTTATACTATGTAATGATTAGATAAGTATAATTATCAAGGTTACCATCATACTTCAAAGAATCGCCAAACTTGAGGGGGCTGTGCAGGGCACGCACTTTAGGAACACAGGAAACACAGACTTTAGCAGGAAATTTAGGTTTGAAAACATCAAATAGCGCTATTATCGTCAGACTTACTGACTAATACTCACTTGTCCTTTGCGTGGAAAAGGCAAATCGTTCATACTATCGGACAGCCTGCTCTATTAAAACAGTAACAGAATGATATCATGATAGTATACTAAATGACTATGATATGCACGGTACACACGCTTCCTTGCAAACATTCATTACCGACTGTTACATGCGACTGTACCCAAAGTTTCCGGTCGGACCACAGAGCTCGAGACGCGTCTACTGGTAGAGGCGGCACTGTCAAAATTGTCCATACGAATTTAACTTGTCAGTGTGGGCTGCGTTTGATAGTTACGTTAGACGACTGGCCTGTTGGTTAGTGGTCCTGACTGCTAAGGTGGAGGTCGTGGGTTCGAAGTAGAAAGGGCCAAGGGTTTGTGTCTAAAAGGAAGGCTCTGCCCCTAGTATGTATGGCAATGTAGGAACGAGGTGTGTTGTTTAGTCAGTAAGAGTCTGACACTATTTCCAGCTCCATCCAAGGGCGGGATTCGTTATTGGATAATTTTCTCCACCATAAACAAAAATCAGAACGGGATTATTTGATCATTTCCCAGTCCAAAAAAGGTAAATTTCCTGGCGGTGATGTTTCTGAGGAATAACCTAGTTTAAAATTTCTATTTATAATATCACTAGCATAAGTTATGGCATATATAGTTGCTCCAAGCTCTGTGTGTAAGAGGAACATTACCTAACTTGCATACTCTACTTTTTGTTTATTTGTATATTATAATATTATTATTATTATACCTATTCTTTATTATGTATAACTCCTATGCTTTCACCTATACGTTGACTTATTTCTTTTGCTCTTCGATTTGGTCTACAGATAACTACGAAAGTCGTCGTGAGAATTGTAAAACGCCATTCTTTTGTTTATTATGTTTTTTTGTAGTTTTTTTTGCGCTGTTTGTTGAACGCATTGAGTTTTCTAGCAATTGGATTGTACGAATTGGATTTTTTGCTCTTGCACGCTTGGGTGCTAAGATTCTTTTGGCTCAATAATATAGCTACTTACTATCGTCGTCCAATATGGGCGGGAAAATGAGATGGTGTGTCGCATAACTGTTTATAAGTTGGGGAAGGCCAATGGGAGATTTTTTTGGCGCCTTTTTTTTAGAGAAGTTCAGTGACTTTTCATGATTCGCAAATTAATTCCTATTGGATATTAATTATGTAAAATTCGGTCTAGTTTCGTATCGTTATGTGTCTGCGCAACTGGACAATATATGTGTACTCATAGGAACAGGCGTGGGCTTGGTGAAATGGAGCTGAGATTGTTTTGTTGTGATGACTGTCTTAGTTAGGGCATTCAAACTCGGATAGTTATCAACTCCGGAGCTAGTTACGATGTTGAGCAATCAAATCCGGAATTCCGGAGTTGACTCCGGAGTTGTCAACTTTTTTAGAAATTATAAAAAAGAGGCTTTTATTTTAATCAATAGAAGTTTTATTTGTTAGAGAATCAATGTTTTTGTTTAAAAATTTACTGTCTGGCAGATAGAAGTTATAAAAGTCAACTAATACGCCTTACAAAATATTAAAAATTAATAATAATCATGAACTTATTAGTAGGTACCTAAAAAATCTACTTTTTTGAGATCGAAGTTCTTGGCAATAAGTTTTGAGAAACGATAAGGCATTTAAGATGAGTGATGAGTCAGAAATAGAACTTCTAAGTTTCGTGCAGAAAAAGCCTGCTGCCGAGAATGCTCGTTCTGACTCCACGCTCGTCGGCGACAAAGGCAACAGCGCCCTCGCCATAGCCGTCGCGATCCTGCCGATATCCGGCCACCGTAGACACTGGCTCGCGGACGGTGAGCAATGGTTAGCTCGCCGTCCGGTCGTCTGGTAACTGTCCAGACCGAGTCCAAGTCGTCAACGGCGCTCACCGTTCCCGCGCACCTCAAGGAGTTGTCAGCAAACTGTCACCCTTCAGGGTCGAAGCTTCCTGGAGCTGCCGGTTTGAGTGAAACTGTTACCGCGGATCTGGGAATAAGGCAAGGAAGGTACGGGGTAGGTTTTTTAGTCAGTAAGAGTCTGACACTGGTCTCCCGCTCTGCCCAAGAGCGGGTTTCGTCATTCGATGATTTTCACCTACCATAAAAAAAAAACGCTCGTCCGCAAGACACAAAGCAGATAGTGGTAAGCTTCTGAAAGGTATTTTCCTCTGCCATTGCCATAAATTGCTTTTTCTACTTTTACAAATCCATCCAGATCCAAATTAGCAGATGAGGTGCTTTGTTTTATTACTTTTTATTTGCTTGACTCCTGCCCCAGTTGCTCTGCAACACTTAGGTGCAATTCTGGTTCATACGTTTCGATTAGTGATTCTGTTGATATGATGTAGATGTCAAGTTTACGCGATATTTTAATATTTTCAAAACGTCAACAATTGTCTCAGATATTTATTCATTAGTTGGTTTTCTAAAAGTATCATCTGCTTCTGATAAAAAAAAATTTCGCTGTCGTGAAGTAGTGTAGAGATCCGATTATTTTTGCAAGTCTTCTCTCTTTTATTCGTTTTCTTAGATTTTTCGACGGGCCGACGTAACCCGAGCACTACCAAATAATACCGAAGTGTTGTGCTAAGGACTTGAGAAGGAATCAAACAACGGGTTACGTTACGCTCAAGAATTAAGATGCGTTTTTTCGTTTTCTTAATAATGTTTTCATGGTTTTTGATAACCGGTTTCAACTCCGGTGTTCTATTTCAACTCCGGATTTGAAAAATGCTTAAAATCGCTTCGAAACTCCGGAGTTACGAAACTCCGGAACTCCGGATTGAAAGCCCTAGTCTTAGTAGATAAAGCTTGCCAAGAAGGCTGACTTTTTTATGTGGAATGTGTGTGTGTTTGGTGGTTTGGAAATGAAATGACTAAAGTTCAGTTCGAAAAAGGACTACTTATACCTAATGGATAAAATAAAAAATATAAAATACATACGAACCAAAAATGAAGGGACCGCTCTTAGTCAAAAAGAAAAGAAACATTGAAGTAAAAAAAAAACAAAATATTAATAAAAAAGTTTTGCAATCAAAAAGTTTGTAACACTTTAGGTACACTTGCTGCTAAATACTATAAAAAATATTAGAATGTGTTACATCCGCATGTATTTAAATGGTAACCTAAATAGTTAACTGTCAGTAACCCGAGAAGAAAGTGCGCCGGAGAATTGGCATGGCTAAAAGCGCCATGTATCAGCTTGTCTGGAGGAAAATCTGGAGGGATCGCAATATCTTCGTAAAGACCAAAACCAAACTGGAACGGAGTCTGATCTTAATCTTTTCATAATTATTATTATTAGCTGAATTTTGAAAAACCCTTTATTAGTGTTCGCCTACGTCATAAAAGGAAGCCTTAAATTTCACGCTCCTCGGCCCAGTAGTTTCAGCTGTAGGTACGTTGATTATGTCAGTCAGTCAGTGTCTCCTTTTATATATATACTAGCTTTTGCCCGCAGCTTCGCCCGCGTACATAAAATATAGCCTATGTCACTCAGGAGTAAAGCAGCTTTCTATTGTTGCTTAAATTTTTCCAATCGGACCAGTAGTTCCAGAGATTACCCCCTACAAACAAAAAAACAAACTTTACCTCTTTATTATATTAGTGTAGATATATATATATAGAATATTACTGACTTTTGGCTCGTGTTGCTTTTACTTTGACAGTTAATACAGAGACTAATTGTAACAAATAAACAAGCACAAACATGGTCCTTTTGCTCCTAACGGTAATCGAACAAGCGTCCTCGCAGCCACTCACCCAGTACCCACTCGACCACTCCCCCCACTAATGACGTCACAAACTATGAATCATAGCTAAACTAGCTACAAATTACTCTGTTATTTAGATGACCTGGATCTAAGTCAGTACTATCTCTCAGTCATTAGACTGTGAAAGTCTTAGACTTAATAAGACTGTACTTGTTATGTGCAGACGACATGCTATGTTTGTTTTCTAAGTATTGTAAGATTTAGATTATGAACATACCTACGTATGTAGAATTTGCACGCTTTGTTTCATGTTTCTCCTATACCGCGTCTACTAACGATGCTCAACGCGCTCGTGGAGACCAACCCTGGATTGGATTTGTTCGCTGATGAATGGAAGACGATATTATTAGAAAGCCTACGATTCTGTGTGTTCAGTGTTAATGGCTTTTTTTGTTGTACTAAATAATAATAAATAAATGAATAAAATATTGGGATGGGCAGAGTTAAAATATTCATCATCATCGTCATCATTTCAGCCGACATCCTCTGTTGGATATAGGCCTCCCCCAAGCGTCGCCACGCTTGCGGCTTGCGAACGGCGACCTACCCATTGCTCGCCGTTCGCAGGCCCGCGAACGCGGCTCCTGTGGCCGAAAATCGGGATCGGACATCCTCTTCTGTGCTCTTGCACATAAGGTCCGGAGTACTCACTACCCGGTACTAACTAACCGGGATACTACTTAACATATTGCATATTACTTATACTACGTAACATAGTAATAAGCAAAATAAAAAAAAGAGTCTGAGGTGGACTCGCGTAGTTTTTAAGCTTAGCTTTAAGTGAAGATGAGGGCATGACGAATGCCATGAATTGAAAACAAAAAAGTGTAAACAATTATTGTGCTTATAGAAAAGTGCGCGGACCACCATGTCTGCGGTAAAATAAATAAAAAAAAAACCGGGATATAACCGGGTCTATTAATGTTTTCTAATTATTTATCGAACACAATATGAAACATCTGTTTGACTTTTTGTAGGTATGTAGTTTATTAATATCAGTAAATATTACATTATATTTGTGTTATATTTAAGTTTAATTAGTAAATATACACTTTTATTCACCTTTCTTCTCTATTTTTCCCAGCATCAGCTAAAGGTTGACCGGTAGAAAATGTCTAAGCCCTAAGGCATTAAGGCCGCCTTTGTGCCACGAATTGACATGGCAATCGATCCTATTCTCTTTTGGAACGTATAGTACTTATTAGTTTTTATTTTTGCTTCGTTTGTATGGTACCAATTTGTGTCTGATGCTATACCAAATAAATTATTTTACTTTCTTTTTTTCTTTACGACCATACCCAAGATTCAGGATTCTTAGGTAATTCCTAAATAGTAGAAAGGTTTGTACTTTAGTTCCAAGGACCCGAAATTAACAATTTCATTTGCGGGTTTAACTGAAAATTTACCAAAGTAACTTGGACATTTGTAAATTTTCTTGAAAAAGGAAATTAAGAAAGTTTTAGGAACTTAGTTTAGATGCTATCATACTGTTTGAAAGTTCTGCCTGAATATCTTATAATCCAAATTAATTTACAGAGATAATAATCTCATCACTCTATAGTCCGTACAAAATAAAATTAGATATCTAAGAAAATCTTTTTTACTGTCTGTTTAAAGGAATTTGAGTTTTATTACGTTGGTAGAATGTCAAATAGCGGCTGCAGGAAATTTATAATACCACTTGGCTTATAATACCACCCATAAGCCTCATCGTCATCATTAGCATTTTTAATTTTCCCACTGCTGGGACACACGCTTCCTGTATGGGAGAGGGAAAGGGCCTTGATGTTTTCCTTCGCCGTTTTGAGAGTAGTGGTGATGACATAAATCACGCAAAGTAAACCACCGAACAAAATGCTTAAATCAGATTATTTTTTTCTGAATTTTTCTTTTAGTCTTCTTGAAAATTACCCTTAAACAAATATATTAATTAATATTTATTTTAAGTAAAATAGTTAGTTAATTTTTGGCTGTGCTAGAGTGAATAGGCTCTTAATAAACTAGTGCGCTTCACCATCAACGATTGCATCACTGCTTACTATCAGATCGGATTACAGTCAAGCTCTAGTTTATAACAATTCAAACAAAAATAGAAAAAAATCTGACCAAGTGCGAGTCGAACTCACGCTCTGACGGTTCCGTACAAACATACCTATAAAAACAATTCAATTCTCGAATCAAGAGGGCTGAGTCCCAGTCGTGGGAACATTGTAAGGCCGATGCTATGCTATGTTCCAAAGATAAAGACAGACAGACAGATGGATACCAAAGTGATCCTAAAGAGGTATGGAATACTGAAAAAGATATAATAAATAAAAAAAAAATAAAAATACTTAGTTTATTTCGTTAACATTTCGGGTACAACATATAATTGGGGATAGCACCACCCAGGAAGCATGTAGAATGCTTGTGTTGGGTGACTCTGCTCCTCCCTGGGAACAGTAAAGATATTATAACTCTCGAGTGTGCGTGTATGTTTGTGTTGTATGTGTAATTGTGTATATGCATGAGTGTGTGTGTTGTATATGTGTGCGTGTGTGTGTGTGTGTGTGTGTGTGTATTGTACATGTGTGATAAGATATACTTCGATTGGGACCCGAAAACAGTTAAGGCTTGCGGACGGCGAGCAAGGGGTAGCTCGCCGTCTGGTTGTCTGGTAAAAGTCCAGACCAAGCCAGGTCGTCGACGGCGCTGAGGTGGGTCGTTTAGTCAGTAAGAGTCTGACACTGTTTCCCTGCGCCACCCAAGGGCAGGATTCGTCATTAGATGATTTTTCCCACCATAAAAAAAACCGAAAACAGTTATATCCTTGTCACACAAGTTGAATTATCAAGACTGTTAACCTAGTTTTTTTTTTACGAAATTGCGATGAAATTTAATAAACTGAGTTACAATTTGCAAGCTTATGTGATGGCTAAATATGTAGGACTATGTTAAAAAAAAT
The DNA here is from genome assembly GCA_029852875.1 of Mythimna loreyi. NCBI lineage: Eukaryota > Metazoa > Arthropoda > Insecta > Lepidoptera > Noctuidae > Mythimna > Mythimna loreyi. Next base: position 16,555,483 of record CM056801.1, on the reverse strand, counting down.
AAAAACATCTATGTACTGTACCCATGTTCGCAAAATAAATAAATGATTACAGTACCCGGCAATAAATATTGCACAAGGTGATTGGTGAACAGTCAGTCAGTTGTTGTTCACCAATCACCTTGAACAACGACTGACAAACGTCACATAGGTAGTGTGCGACAGAGATAACGCTCTACGAAGCCGAAATTAGCCGATTGTCTCTTTCCAAAGGTCGATGTGCAATATTTATTGCCGGGTACTGTACATGATTACAATTATGATGATTATGGCTAACTCATTTTTGGGTCTCAACATAATTGTGGGCGGTGCATCACCATAGAAAGTCACCATCATCAACCTTATTAATATTCCCACTGCTGGGACACAGGCCTCCTCTTTAGGAGGGGGAATGGGCCATAATCCACCACGCGAGCAAAGTGCGGATTGGTGGATGTCACATGTCTTCAAATTTTTAGATCTAGGAAAAGCCGGTTTCCTCACGATGTTTTCCTTCACCGTTTCGAGAGCAGTGGTGATGAAATAAATTACACAAAGTAATGCGTTGGCTAGGTTTGAACCCGTGACCTACAACTCGTAAGTCGGGGCCGTTACCACTCAGCCACCACTGCTCCTCACCATAGAAAGCGATTCAACTTATTTGCTGTGTAGTACACTAAACTGCATTCTCATCGGATACAGGTAGCTGCATATATAAGTCTCATCATCATGTGGCAGGCTCAAATGCAACAATCTTAGTCCGATAGCATCTCTTCCTTATACATTTCAATTCACAACTAAGATTGTAAAGTCATGTCTGTTTGCATAACTTCCAGCTTTACATAATGCTGGCGAAGCGAAAAAGTAAAAAATATAACATTACCGGGTGTTATTACATGTGAGGTGTTCCAGATCAGAGAAGCTTTTGGCCTACATCTTAGTCTAATGACGGCTCTTTTTTTGTAGGAACACATGAAATGGAATGGGTGGAATTCCCTGCCGGAGTCCCTAATCTAGTCTAGAGGTTTTTAAGTCAAGAGTGAATAAGTTACGTATGAGCAAGCGTGCCCCATCGTAGGCCATATCATCGTTTCACATCCCGCCACATCATCATCGCTTACCATCTGTTGAGATAGTGGTCAAATGCAATCCTATAAATAATAAAAAAAATAATATGTCTTCTGTTTTGCTCGGAGCGGTAGGAATTATCAGGCTAAGGACCAAATTCACCAATAAAATTAATCGTGAATATTTACACAAAATGAATTGACTATTTACACAAAATGATTTTTCACAAAATGAAGCTTAATCTCGATTAGATGCTCACACCATGTTTTGTTTTAAATAATCGCGATTAAGTTTTATTGGTGAATTTGGCCCTTAGACTTTTAGTGCCCATACCAGACTGTTCCATTGTTCATTGCTCGTCATCCACAAGCCCGCGACTACGTTGGCCAGGGATCCATGGCGGTGGCTTGGGTTTTGAGGATATCTGTTCCTTCACAGTTGAGGTCAGCTCCTTTATTAGTTTTTTTTTATGGTGAAGAAAAATCACCGAATGACGAATTCCGCCCTTGGGCAGAGCGGGAGACAGTGTCTAACTTCTAGTTACTAAAAGACCCACTGTTCTTTCTTGCCTTAGTTCCAGGTGTATCGCTTTCGCATCAACCCTTCCTTTGTTAGTATTAGTGTTTTGCCGCGCTCCAAAGAGTTGTCAGCAAACCGTAAGGACCCAGCTGGGTCGAAGCCTACTGGGGCAATGGGGAATTGAAACGTCAAACAGGCCCTGGAACAAAGGCAAAAAACGAATAGGAGTGGTTTTTAAGTCAGTAAAAATCTGACACTATCTCCCGCCCCACACATGGGCGCAAAGATGCCATTGCAGAATTTTCTCACCTAAAAAGAAGCAGGTCACCGCTTGCTATTCCCTCTCCAGACCATGGATTAAATCAGGCCTTTTTAAAAGTTGCAGTAATCTTACAACAACATGTATATCATCATTACATAGTATAAAACAAAGTGGCTTATGCCCCATGTGTGCTTATATCTTTAAAAGTCCGCAACGGATTTTGATGGGGTTTTTTTTAATAGATAGAGTGATTCAAGAGGAATGTTTATGTGTATAATACATGCTTATATCAGTACGTGTGCGAAGCTGGGGCGGGGCGCTAGTACATAATTAAAAAAAAATTAAATTTAAATTAAAAGCATTTATTTCAGGCAATTAAAAAAACCCATACAGTGATCATAAAAACAAGAAATAAATAAAGAAAACATATACACTATCGGACACAGCCAGCAACATGCCTGCTACAACAATGTCCGATATAAGGGCAATCCAATCTGCCGGCAATCATCGCCAGAACAGTATTGGAGCTGCCCCGCACCCTGCGCACCAAGGACGCGCACCGCTTGCGCATGGTGGTGTGAAAACAGTCGGTGCGCGCTTCTGCAAACATGCCCGAGGCACTACAGAATCGGGGCAGCCCCAAAACCGCCCTGAACGCGTTGTTGTATTGAACACGGAGGGCACTGTAAACCGCTTGTGTGTAGGAAACCCATAGGCTGCACGTGTAAAGTGAAGTGCAGAAAGCTTTAAAAAGTGTGATCTTCACCTCGCGTGAACACCGCGCAAACCTACGGGCTATCATATCACATCCTAAAAGCAGTATAGTATGCTCAAAATCGGCCACCGAGTGGATTTCAGCTGTTTTTAAAACTGGTGATTTTTAGCTGACTTCCTCCACCTAGTCATTACATTTCCTGGTTTCTGATTATCAGATGACAGCCTGGACCATAATCGCAAGACTTTCAGACCTAGAACAGTCAGTCAAAGGCAGTGGCGTGCCTAGGGTTTCAATATAAGGCAAGCCCAAAAATTTTAACCGATTTAAAAAAAAGAAAGTTCAGTTGTGGACTGAGTATGTAAGTACCTACATATGGATCATCGCAATTTTCTCATAAACTACTGGTTAGATACAATAAATTAAAAGTGAATCCATCCATGTTCTTTCCTCTTTTTTCTTCAATTTCACTAACTGAAGGCATGCTCGTACTAGATTGAATATAATAAACATATCAGCAATTGCATACCTCCGGTGGCTTTGAAAAAAGCCATTTGGTTTGGTTCATTGCTTGAGGAAACAAAGTTATGGTAAGTAGTTGTTTGCTTTCTAACAGGTTACAGACAAAAAAAAAAACAAAACAGAAAGTTCACCCTAAGGTTGACTGGTAGAAAATACCCAAGGCATTAAGTCCGCCTCTGTACATTTGTGTATGAAGTATTAAATAAATAAATAAAGTTCCAAAACAAAACTAAAAAAATAGCTACATAGAATATAATAAGGAATTCAAATAAATTATTTATATTCTAATTGGAATTGTCTATCTTTCTTAAGAAATGATTAAATTACATCAGAGTAAAATGTTGGTTTTAATTCTACCAACAACTGTTTTTCAATAGCTATCATTGATAATTCAGAAAGATGCTCTTGACCTTGTGTATTTCTCAGATAGGTACTTATGAATACTTTTAAGAGACGAAAAAGCACGTTTCGCGGAAGAACTTGTACTTAGCCGGAATAGTTAAAACACGATACACTAACAATTCGGGAAAGGCATATTCTAGATCATTGTCATGATTGAATTCCAAAACATTACGATCTTTTAGGTCAGGACTAGAATACAAGCAAATCAATTAAGTTTTTATTGTTTATTTGTCGAAATAGTTTGCATAAATGTCAAATAATTAATCTAATCCCTCTGTAGGAAAATGTGAGTAATTTATATATACACTGATCTATTAAAGACTGAGAAATACACAGATAAGGCGTCGGTTTTAATGAAGAAATTAACTGTTTTTTCTGAGCAAAGTTTAAAGATTTTACCTTATCTTCGCCAATCAAAACTTGAACGAATTTTAAATCCTCACAAGGTACAATTACCTCCATTGTTGTAGGTAAATCACCAAAACAGTTACATATATATAACACTGGGAAAACTAAGAAAACACATAAAAAACTTACTAACTAAGAAAACAAATAAAACTGAAGTTAGTTGCACTCGAGTGTCAAAAACTATTTACGCAAAGTTCCAGTGTTGTCATTTATGCAAAAAAAAGTCGCCAGGTATATGAAAAATCTAGCTAATTTCGCAATTTTTTTATTTTTAAGTTAACGCTTGAATATTTAATTTCGTTATTTTAAAAAGCCGCTAGTTTTTTTTAGTTGCTAAATCTTAAAAAAAGTCTCCAAACTCGTTAAAAATCTCCAAGATCTCACAACATTGCTAAAACGGCAACACAATAGAATTGGTAAGCTGACAAGGTCACGCATACGCGTCAACTTCATGCGCAATCCCGGCTTAAATCTTCTATACTGATCGTTTTTTAGACGCAAAACGTCCTAAGTACTTATACGGCACATCGCTATGAGTGCGAAAGAGACATTGAAAGCCCGGTAAAAGCCGGTAAGTGTAAGCGAGATAGCTATATGTAGTGCCGAGTGTATGCGAAGCGCGCGAACAATCACGATGTGTAGTTTAGTTAGTCACGTTTAGTGCAGCATAGGTAGATAATTTGTGTTATTTTGATAAGAATTAAGCGCGCGAACTTTTAAATAGTTCGGGTTTGATATTGATTCTTATCGAGCATTTTAGTAAGGCATGCCGGGCTTTTGGGCTTGTATGAAGGGACCGCCACTGGTCAAAGGCCATACAAACATTTGTTTCAAACGGGAATCGAACCCGCGAAACACACTGCAGCACCCAATCATGCCTTCAAACTAATTGTAGCACTTAACGTCAACACTCATAGTAAATGAAGGCACCAAATTGCCAATTTATTTGTGTTCGTCTTTACTACCGCGCTCTCGAAATACTCTCATTCAATTACCTATCGAATCGAACTGAAAAAACAACCAAAACATATAAATAACGGAACTAAAACTAAATGTCAATACTCTCTGTTCTTTTTAAATCCATTACTGTTTAGAAAGTAATCGAGAAAAACATTGTTCAAATAAAACGAGCAATGTATTTTAAACTTAGAATAAAACTCGCAGTATTTTGTTATACATAGTACCAGTAGCTTCGATGATATAACTATCTAATTTATCTAGACCCATCTCTATGTACATTTCGTTTGAAAGTAGATTCCAAGTGAAGTTGGTTAACTATATAGAACAAAATAAAAGATTTTTGTTTCTCATAGACGCGTCATTAGGAGATGTGGTTCCGTACAAAAAATGTTTTAATGATGTCTGTGGTAGTAATGAGGGTTTTTCTTGTTCTTTTTAGTATGTTTGTTTAAAATAAACCTTGTATTTACTTTTAGATAGTTACTATGAAACAGATATTTTTATTTTTTACTAGCGACCCGCCCCAGCTTCGCACGGGTGCAATGCTAATCTACACTAATATAATAAAGAGGTAAAGTTTGTTTTTTTGTTTTTTTTGTTTGTAGGGGGTAATCTCTGGAACTACTGGTCCGATTGGAACAATAGAAAGGTGCTGTACTCCTGAGTGACATAGGCTATATTTTATGTACGCTGGCGAAGCTGCGGGCAAAAGCTAGTATTAAATATATTACGTATGTATTTTACACATATACCTTCTTCTTGAATCACTCTATCTATTAAAGAAATCGCATCAAAATCTGTTGCGTAGTTTTAAAGATCTAAGCATACATAGGGATAGATAGCGGGAAGCGACATTGTTTTATACTAGGTATATAGTGATGAAAATAATCGTGAGGGGAAAAAAAAATCATAGTTATGCGAGGATAGTGTAGACTGTAGATCAATATTTTCATTTTCTAAGCTTTTGCCAAAATAGTGGACGTGTCAGACTAGAACTCACCCCTGTTCCTTCTTTGCCTTCATTCCAGGGTCACGAGGTAAACATTCGCACAAACAAGGTCCCAGCAGGCTTCGACCCTGCTAGGTTCCTACAGTTTTGCTGACTTCTCTTTGAACGCGCGTGAAGTGAGTTTTTTTAGTCAGTAAAATTCTGACACGCTCTCTACTTCGCCTTAGAGCGGGAAAAAGTCATTGGATGATTTCCCACCATAAAAAAAGCCTACTCCCCTAACCAAGTTACGATCGTTTAGTAAACGTTGAACGCTTTGAGCTAACCATGCCTCCAATTCCTCCAGTTCCCACGCGCTTTAAGGAGTTGTCAGTAAATGTAGAAGCCCAACTGCAGGGCCGAAGCATACTGGGGCACCGGTCCGGCTTCTGAAAGGAAGGTCCGACCCCGGTGTGAGGGCTAAGAAGGAAAGGGGTGGGTCGTTTAGTCAGTAAGAGCCTGACACTGTTTCCCACCCCGCCCAAGGGCGGGATTCATTTAGATGATTTTCCCTACCATAAAAAAAACCGATAACAGTTATATCCCTTGTCACACAATTTGAATTATCAAGACTGTTAACCATGTTTTTTTTTACGATATTGCAATTAAATTTAATAAATTGTTAAAATTTGCATGCCTATGTGATGGCTAAGTATGGAGGACTATGTTACAAAAGATAAAAACATCTATGTACTGTACCCATGTTCGCAAAATAAATAAATGATTACGATGATTACAATTATGATGATTATGGCTAACTCATTTTTGGGTCTCAACATAATTGTGGGCGGTGCATCACCATAGAAAGTCACCATCATCAACCTTATTAATGTTCCCACTGCTGGGACACAGGCCTCCTCTTTAGGAGGGGGAATGGGCCATAATCCACCACGCGAGCCAAGTGCGGATTGGTGGATGTCACATGTCTTCGAATTTTTAGTTCTAGGACATGCCGGTTTCCTCACGATGTTTTCCTTCACCATTTCGAGAGCAGTGGTGATGAAATAAATTACACAAAGTAATGCGTTGGCTAGGTCTGAACCCGTGACCTACAACTCGTAAGTCGGGGCCGTTACCACTCAGCCACCACTGCTCTACACCATAGAAAGCGATTCAACTTATTTGCCGTGTAGTACACTAAACTGCATTCTCATCGGACACAGGTAGCTGCATATATAAGTCTCATCATCATGTGGCAGGCTCAAATGCAACAATCTAAGTCCGATAGCATCTCTTCCTTATACATTTCAATTCACAACTAAGATTGTAAAGTCATGTCTGTTTGCATAACTTCCAGCTTTACATAATGCTGGCTGGGCGAAAAAGTAAAAAATATAACATTACCGGGTGTTATTACACGCGTGTGAGGTGTTCCAGATCCGAGAAGCTTTTGGTCTGCGTCATAGTCTAATGACTTCACTTTTTTTCGTAGGAAAACATTGAAATAGCATCAAAGTTTGTGTTTACAAACCGATTCTTTGCATTTTTAGGTCCATATTTGTATAACAAAATAAACAAAGAAACACCTATATACGACCTAAACTATGCCAGAGCGAAACTGCGGACGTCTCAGTTTTTACAATCACTTAATTACGACGAAACCGAGGCGTTGCTGACTGTGGTCAAATAGACATAGGTTTAATTGGGTAGTAATGTACTTAGTAATAGTTAGGTTTTAATGTATTCCTAAATTATGTATAAATAAAATGTATGATTATGTATAAATTATGAGTTAGATACTCGTATCTATATAAAAATTATTAAGGACGAATCATAGCATAACAGTAACAGAAAGTGACCGTAACGCAATGTTATTTACCTAGATTAATTAAAATGTAAGACCTAATGTAAGATATTTATGTACAAACGTAAATAAATAAATTTTGATTGATTGAATGAAGTATCATGCAAAACAATGAAATGAGTGAAATTTCCTGCCGGAGTCCCTAACCTAATCTTGAGGACTTTAATCAAGTGTAAATTGGTCATCTATAAGCATATGTACTCTATCGTCAACCACTCTAAACACCCTACCTCGTTTCTTTCTTTGCTTTACGTACTGAGATCAAACCTTCCGTTCAAAAAGAGGCCCCAGTAGGCTTCGACCCTTTTGCAGAGTCCCTACGGCGAGGTGTTCGAGATCAGAGAAGCTTTTGGCCTACGTCATAATTTAATGAAGTCTCATTTTTCTTAGGAAAAAATGAAATTGTCTTCCACGCAAGCCTAGGCTCATTTTAAGTTCAAAACAAAGTTTTAAATAATCGCCATTAGTCTTATTGATAAATTTGGTCCTTAACCTGATAATTGCTACCGCTCCAACCAAAACAGAAGGCATATTTTTTATTATTTATAGGATTGCATTTGTGTGATGTAAGCGATGATGTGGTCAACGATAGAGCGGGCTTGCTTATTCATAACCTATTCACTCCATCCAAAATTATAATCGGAGGGGAAGACCGCAGCAGGCTAATTGTTCCAGTCTTTTGATGTACGCGGTATACGATGAGGCTTGCTTGTCTTGCGAAGTTACAGGTTTGTGCTTTGCAAGTAAATGATAAATGATATTGATTTCGTCAATATTACAACAACATGTATTTACATAAAACTTTTCGAATACCGTAATTACATACACATTAGAAATGGATTAGGTGTGCGCATGCCGGCGTTCGCTCAGGGCTCATAGGTTTGGTTAGGTTTCAATATAACTATGTCCTAAAAGCAGTAGGTATGCTCACAATCGGCCACTCAGTCGATTTCAGCTGTTTTCAAAACAGGTGATTTTTACCTAACTTCCTCCACCTAGTCATTAGATTTCCTGACTCCTGATTATCAGACACTACCGTCAAACATATACAAATGACATTTGGGACCATAAACGAAAGACTTTCAGATCTAGAACAGTCAGTCAAAGGCCATACAAACATTTGTTTCAAACGGGAATCGAACCCGCGAAACTCACAGCAGCACCCAATCAAGCCTTCAAACTAATTGTAGCACTTAACGTCAACACTGTAGTAAATGAAGGCACCAAATTGCCAATTTACTTGTGTTCGTCTTTACTACCGCGCTCTCGAAATACTCTCATTCAATTACCTATCGAATCGAACTGAAAAAACAACCAAAACATATAAATAACGGAACTAGAACTAAAAGTCAATACTCTCTGTTATTTTAAAATCCATTACTGCTTAGAAAGTAATCGCCAAAAACATTGTTCAAATAAAACGAGCAATGTATTTTAAACTTAGAATAAAACTCGCACTATTTTGTTCTACATAGTACCAGTAGCTTCGATGATATAACTATCTAATTTATCTAGACCCATCTGTATGTACATTTTCTTCGAAAGTACATTCCAAGTGAAGTTGGTTAACTATATAGAACAAAATAAAAGATTTTTGTTTCTCATAGACGCGTCATTAGGAGATGTGGTTCCGTACAAAAAATGTTTTATTGATGTCTGTGGTAGTAATGAGGGTTTTTCTTGTTCTTTTTAGTATGTTTGTTTAAAATAAACCTTGTATTTACTTTTAGTTAGTTACTATGAAACAGATATTTTTATTTTTTACTAGCGACCCGCCCCAGCTTCGCACGGGTGCAATGTTGATATTAGCCTTTTGACTACCTTAATTACAGACACAATTAAAGAACAATAGGTTTTCGAGCGCCGGCGCTCGCTTGGGGCTTAATGAATTAAATATATTATGCATGTATTAAATATATTATACATATATAAACCTTCCTCTTGAATCACTCTATCTATTAAAAAAATCCGCATCAAATTCGTTGCGTAGTTTTAAAGATCTAATCATACATAGGGACAGACAGCGGGGAGCGTATTTGTTTTATACTAGGTATGTAGTGAAAAAAATAATCGTGAGGACAAAAAAATAAATATTAATAGTTATGCGAGGATAGCTACTGTAGACTATAGACCAATATTAACAATTCCTAAGGCTTTTCCCAACTTTTTTTTAGTTTGGGGTTGACTTCCAGTGTAATCTGATGCGGCTGACTACCAGTGAGAAACTGCCTATCATATCGTACCTATGTTACGTGTATAATTATATGTTATTTTTAAGTTAATATGTATTAGTTTATTAAGAATTTTGTAATGTTATGTATTTTATCTATGGGCCTTAGTTGCCTGACAATAAATAAATAATAATAATAATATCACCATTCATCTACTTGACTTGTCAGACTAGAATTCACCCCTGAAACGAAGAGAAAGAAGGAATTCTTTGCCGTTTTTTTATTTCATTGTGTCTGTAATTACGGTAGTCGTAAAGGTAAAACCAAATTGCCAGTTAATCGCGTAAATAAATAGTTTATCTTTCTTTCTTTCTTACTACCGGACTAAAGGACCGCTTCTATTTCCTCTCCACGGACCCCTAACCGGCGTCTGCCCGTCACCTCACTATATAAGAGCTGTGCACCACATTGTGACATCACAGACACTTGTGCAACGTGACGACAAACTCCAAAATGTGCACAGTCTTGCTATATGTGAGTTTTTTTATTTTTACAATCGTATTTTTATGTGACATGTAATTTTTTTTAATAAGTGAAATTGTGCAAGTTTGTTTTTTGGTTTTAAATGTGGTTATAATATGGTTTCGAGTTTAAAATTAGAGCTATGAGGTTATACTATGAGGTCTTAACGCGATTTATTTTACGACCTAAATTAAATTGTTAAAGGGATAAAGGTTTACACAGCTAAGTTTTTATCGTTTTAATCGTCGAAAAATAGTTTTTTTATATGTAAATAGATAGTACGTAACGACAACTGATAAATATACGAGTATTTTAGTATGTAAATACAAACCTACATAATTTAATAAATTACACGCAAATAGAGCAAATGATAGTGCTCATCACAAAAACGTTAAATGTCTTGGGTGAGAATCGAACTCACGACCTCCGTCCGCCATAATAGTCAAGGAGACAGAGCCACTAACCATTACACCACAAGGCATCAAACATATCTCCATGGACCCAATGTGATTTGACCAATATATATTTACTGTATGGACTTCAAAAGAGACTTTGACCCTTGAGTTTGTTTCGGTGTTTCTTCTCAGGGTAGTCAGCTAGGAAACACCGGACTCATCATTTATTTATTTATTTCATGAACAATTTTTACATTGTATTGTAATGTATGAATGTAATTACGAATTTAATACAAAGAAAAAAATAAATAGAAACTAAAATAAAATTTGAGAACACTATAAAAACAGAAGTTATATATAGATACAAGCTCGGAGTATTGCTCTAAAAAATACCGATCTTAACCACAATTTCTGCTAGAAAATTTTCAGAGCCGGAATTTTAGAATTTTTTAAACTGAATTAATCTTGGTCATTTTTAAAACCAGATTTTCGCTAAGCTAAGCTTATTAATATAGGGGAGGGGGGTGTTAGGGTGGGTGACATGCTGGTTCATTTTCGCACTTATGTAGGTAGAGGCTATGTGATTGCGGAAATGTACTTTAAAAACTACGGTGTTTTAGTTACATAAATACATTTACTGTGTACATAATATGTGATTTTCTGTGCGGGATTTCGTACGGCTAGGGATAGGTTGCTTACCATCCTAGATCCCACAATCCTTTTCTAAACTAACCTGCCCCAGTCGGTGTGCCCCAAATCCCATAATAATTGTAAAAAATTTATTAAATTTTTGATGGACAAAGTCTTGAATTCAAAATTGTAACTTCTGCTTTAAGATTTTCCTTAACCGCTTTGACAGCAGTGGTGATGATATAAATTACACAAAGTAATGCGCCGGACTGGATTTGAACCCGCGACTTACAACTCATAAGTTGGGGCTGTTAACAGTCGGCCACTACGTAACTGCTCTATTAAAAATAAATCTTTAGATTTAGACAGACTCGATGACAAAATTATTCATAAAATAAACTTCAATTCGCTGTCTGTAAAATAAGCTTTTTCACAAAAGCACATAAGTGTTAATTTTTCTGTGAAATTACTATCGGAAATAGTAATTTCACAGAAAAATTAACACTTTTAGTGCACTTTTAGTTTGATTCACAGTTAAAAAACCGCTTTTCTTTTTCTCTATACTGTTGATACAAAGTTTATAACCAGCTAATATCTCAGAGCTATTTTTCATCGCCTGCCCCGGCGACAAAGCTCCTTTGTTATTTGTTCATATCGTTAGATTAAAGCTAAAAACTGCTTTTATCAGCAATAAATAACGACGGGGGCTTGTTGCGGGGGTTGTGTATCATCGCAAGCCATTGGACACATTTTATGCCGGCTTTCTCAGGGTGGGTGTATAGGGGAGGATATTGTGGAAAGAAACGCGGCGTGGGGTGCAAGAGTCATCTTGCCTCATGATATTAGGAGTTTTTTTTTATGGTGGGCAAAAATCAAAACCCACTTAAACCTCCTTCTATACTAAAACTATTTTAGTGTATGTAGTAAATTTTTTATAAGTAGGTTTTAATTTCTTGGGGTCGGCGCTACACCTTTTTTTCTTCCATTCTATCCGGTCATCCGTCACGCTAACACTAACTGCCAATTCTTTCGAATATGTATCACTTTTCGCTCAATCTTTTCTTTGGTGTTCCTTCTCTTTCTTATAAATACACTACCTTCTGCCAGCGGCTGAAAAGCTATGTAAATGTCGGTTTACTCCCTTTAGGGTAACGAACATTATATCTATGTCAAAAATCATCCAATGACAAATCCTCCTTTTAGGCGGAGCTGGAAACAGTGTCAGACTTTTACTGACTAAACATGAAACAAACCCTACCCCGTTTCTTCTCTACCATTTATACCTACCATAAAAAAAACCCGTTTCTTCTCTGCACTTTGCACTGGGACCAAGCCTTCCTTTCAGAAAGACACCCTGGGCCCCAAGTAGGCTTCGATCCTTTTGCAGAGTCCCTACGACGTTAGTAGGTGTTATAGTTTTTGAGATATCGTGATTAATCAATTAATCCCATTTCGCTTTTACATGCATAGATTTTAATTTAGTACATGTATGTTAAAACGCACGCCTGAAAACTTCACATGCTATGAAAGTATGAAATTTTCTCTCAAGGCGGGTGCTCAGTGGGAAATTTAAATTTTCCTAAAGTTTTTGCATATTGCGGGTGGTTTTTTAACCTGGAGTTATGTTCTTTTGAGATAGTTTTCTACTATCACACAGGCGAAACCGCTTGCAGTTAGGGACGATGATTCTTCTTTTTTTTCCCCTTATTATGAAGAAAAAAATTCTTAGTAGGTAATTGATTACAATCTAGCCTAAGAGACTGAATAAGTAATTTAACTCTAACTTATTATTATACAATAGATGATGATTCTTCCTAAACAAGACCGACTTTTGAATCTATTCTCAATTTTAACAATCGTTTCACGTTACACGTTAAATGACGTTATAGACGATCGATTTTCTAAAGGTCGATTTTTCCGTCAGTATTTTGGTGACTCCTATAAAATATGGTTTATTTACATAATAATTAATATGAGAGCGGTTTTGAGATTCTAAATCATGAAGATTTTTCTCTGTACCGGACCCAAATCGTCAACGGCGTATCGTTTCACGGAGCTCCGACTCAGCTGGGCCCCAACGGTTTGCTGACAGCTGTCAGCAAACCGTTGGGGCCCAGCTGAGTCGAAGCCTACTGGGGCCTGGAATGCAAAAAAGGAACAAGAGTGGGTTTTTCAGTTAGTCTTGTGTCTGTTAGTGTCTTCAAGGCTGGAGTGAATAGCCTCTTAATCATAGATATATCAAACAGTATGATATATCTATGCTCTTAATAGATTAGAGCGCCTCACCATCAACGATTGCATCACTGCTTACCATCAGGCGGGATCGCAGTCAAGCACTAGTTTATTGCAATTAAAAAAAAAAGTAAAGATCTGACATCACCTCCGTATGTGGAGAAATCATTGGAAATTCCCCCCCCCCCCGAAAAAATTGTTAATCAGCGTATTGCCTTCAAATTTGAGTGAATATCCGCAGTATATGTTTTAGTATAAGTTCTGTAACTTTTTGGTGTACAATAAAGTTTAATCTATCTATCTATCTATGTCTTCTTAAAATTTCGTCAGCGTCCACGCTCCTAAGTAAATATCCGCAGTATATCTCCGCTCAGTATATCAGCGGCACGCCTCGAACCTCGCTAGATACACCAGAATACACCTGATCTATCGCCGCACTGTTCATAACGTGTATTTGCACACGCACGTAAACCCTAGCCGTTTGTTTTACTATATTATGTTCTGAGCCAATGGGACAATGAAAAATAAGCGGTAAAAAATTTGTAGATCATGTCTTTTTTTTAATATTCATAAATAATTTGGTTCGTGTTGAATGTAGTTTTGTACAAGCGTGCAATTAATAGGTAGGTATATAAAGATGAAAAAAATTAGATAGGTACAACTTTTTACGGGTAACTCCAAGTTAATGTCGAATAGTTTCAAATATAATGTCAAAACATATGGTTTATTACCTAAATGTCCGAAAATAATTTAAAATTATATTAAAAACTAGTTGCTCTAGAAAAAATCGAGAAATTCTTCTCACCGTTCAAACCTTCCCTGTACTACCAAAACTCACATTAGACTCTCTGAACACAAACCGCATCTGCGAATCAACCATTTATTTTGTATAAACTATAATATATAAAGCTAGTTTTAGAACAAAGTATGAAGAATTCCTGAACAAAAAATAAATGCTTAAAATAAAAACTGACCACTCTTTCAATTTTTCATTTTTGAACAATGTACAGAGCCAGTTATTTGCATCACTGCAAAAATATTTTTACTTTTAACAACATGAAAAAAAAAACAGGATTCATAAACTGACAGGCTCGCGAATTTAGCTCAGTATTTAAAGAATATTGTTTTATATTCTAACGTTGCATAAAAATATTTTTATTTTTGAACGGTTTTCCGGATGGATTTTGATCTGTAAAAGTCTAATTGTCCCTCTTACATTGAGTTATTTAATTATTAAAAAAAAAACACTGGCCTGTTGGTCCAGTGGTTAGTGGCCCTGACTGCTATGCCAGAGGTCATGGGTTCGATTCCCGCCCAGGACAAATGTTTGTGTGATGAGCTCAATAATTTTTTCTGTGTCTGGGTGTAATCTACAATATGTATGTATTTAGAAATATATAAGTATGTTTATCAATTGCCCATACCCATAAGACAAGCTCTGCTTAGCTTGGGACTAGACGTCGTTGTGTGATAGTTGTGGAATATATATAATATATTAATTAACTAGCGACATGCCCCAGCTTCGCACAGGTACAATGGTGATATTGAACATGTTATGCGTGTATAATACCTACATATAAACCTTCATCTTGAATTGCTCTATCTATTAAAAAAACTACATCAAAATCCGTTGCGTAGTTTTGAAGATCTAAGCATACATAGCGACAGATAGCGGGTAGCTTTAACTTTGTTTACTATGTAGGTAATGATTCCCAAGTCAACATAAAAAGCATGCGCAACAGTAAATTCAAGCTGACTACCCTGAGAAGAAATACCGAAACAAATTCAGAGATCAAAATCCTCTTTCAAAGTGTCCATAAACTTGTAAACTAAAGATAGTAAGCTCCATTGCCACGATTTATAACTCCAGATCATGTTTTAAAACGCTACACATTTCACAATTTATTGGCTGTTTACGTCCTTGGCTGCGCTTTATTCCTCTCTTATAGCATTGAATGGTCGTATAATAGTCGTATAGTGGTCGAGTAGTGGCTACTTTTGTATAAGAGTTATAACGATTAAGGATATTTAGGTTTTGTGGTACTTAAGTTATAAATACAGCGTACCTACAGCTAAGAAGTGAAATTGGTGGGTAAAAATTACAACCTCCGTCCTTGGGTTGAGCTGGAAATAGACTCCTGCTGCTTTTTTTTTATTATTTTTTTTGCTGACTAAACAAGTGACCCCGTTCCTACGTTGCCATTATGCCAGGGTCGTCCAGCCTTCCTTTCAAAGGCTAACTCTTGGCGCATTGGTCACAGTAGGCTTCAACCCTTCCCTATAGTTTGCTGACAATTCCTTAAGGCGCGCCGTCTACAATTGGCTACTGGTCTTCAACTTGATTTGATAAAATTTAGTAAATTGTAAAAAAATACACTCACACGCGTATACCTACAATTGCCTACATACAAAGCATACTATACATAAAAAATTTGGAGGCGAATAGCAACTGTCAGTTCCCACAAACAATACCGCGAACACTTCATATACAAACTTTCGCCATATTAGTATGAAACCCATAGTTACTCTAAACTTTCTTCACATTTTCTGAATTCCTCGGAGTCACTTGCCCATGTACCGATTTCCACACCACTTTTCAGTCACGAGTACCTCTTTTATCTAGTGCGGGATAGTGTGATAGATTATCTATCATGCTATCCTGTACAAGTACGTAAGATAGAGGGGAATGTTCTGTGCGTGTCACCAGTGATGACATATTATGAACCGTTCTTACATAATGATATAAACACTGTAATAATGAAATATTGTAAGAAACCATTTTTTCTTAAAAGAGTAACCATGGAGTTTCTTGCCGGTTCTTCTCCATAGGAAACTACCAATTTGGAACCGTGCACTAGCTTTTGACGTTTTATAAGTGCCCATGTAGGCCCATATGAAATAAAAACCATTTTGATTTTCATTTTGAACCGATGATCAACAAATGTTGGCCAGGAACTCAAATCGATGAGAAAATAATAATTTTGGAAGCGAATCGGAACTGTCAGTCCCCACAAACAATACCGCGAACATTTCTGTGGATTCTCGTGGGTGCTCACCACCCACGGCTTATTTTTCGTGGGTGTCCGAGCCCCGAGCACCCACAAAGTCGGCGCCCCTGGACCTACAGGCCACACCTTTACATTGATGACATTAGCGCAATTTTGAAGTATCAGAGCTGTAAGTTTTTAAAAATTTGATAGACGGCATAATGCCATTGAAACGCTGCAGCGGACTATTGTATTAACTTTTAAATAGTTTCTATGAACGTGCTTGTTTGTCGCTAGGATATTTAATCCGATGATTTCTAGTATAAATCCTTCTAAGTATCTACTTAACGAAAGTATCTTCTTTCGTTAGAAGCAGAATTCCGCATTTACCTCAAGGATCAAAAAACAGCAATCTCTTTGGCAAGTAATACATCCCGAGCTCAATTAATAAAGAACTTTTCTACGTAAATACTGATCCTTTAAATTCCTGAGCTTGGCACAGATAATATCTGTGAACTCACTTTTAACTGGAAATGTGTGAGCGTGGGTAGATCTGTTGGCTCTTCCAGAAATAGATCTTCTTTGTAATATTAACCCTTGCTAATAATTGAAAAATTTGCTGAATTTATTTAAACAAAGGTTTCGAGACGGACTTATTGGTGTAAACATTTTTTTACCCCAATTACCTTTGGACGATGTGGAGGAAAATAGTGGTAGATGCAGTAAAAGAGAGAGAGTAGGCGTATACAGGGTGA
Organism: Mythimna loreyi; assembly: GCA_029852875.1. Taxonomy (NCBI): domain Eukaryota; kingdom Metazoa; phylum Arthropoda; class Insecta; order Lepidoptera; family Noctuidae; genus Mythimna; species Mythimna loreyi. Next base: position 16,538,167 of record CM056801.1, on the reverse strand, counting down.
CTGGTGAGTGACCGATACTTAATCACGGTATTGTAGTCATGATAACAAACAACTTTTACTATGGGATCAAACATGAAGTCGCGAAAAAAAATCATCAATTTTAGTTCATTTTTAACCGACTTCAAAAAAAAGGAGGTGGTTCTCAATTCGATTGTATTTTTTTTTTTTTTTATTTTTTTTTTTTTTTATGTTTGTTACCTCAGAACTCCGTTGTTTATGGATGGATTTGCAAAATTTTTTTTGTACTTGAAAGGATATGCTTCCAGATTGGTCCCATTTTTTTCAAAATTGAGTTATGATGATGGGATCCATGAGGAATCGAGGGAACTCCTCAAATATTATAGGCAACTATATCGTTTTTTTTTATATTTTCATCGAGAACTCAAGCATTTACAGTCAAAAAGTAACATTTGATGAGGTGGAACTGGTGAAGAAGATCAGAAATGGCTAACGAAACTTGACAATCGCATGGATATCACAATCAAGGTAGTTAAGCAACTATGAAAATGCACTATAAACCAATGATCTTAAATAATTGTGTTGAAAATGTTATCATCGAACTGATCTGATGATGATGATGGAGCTGAAAGGCAGGTACTGGAACTGCGTAACGAATTAATATATGCTAGCCGTGTTTGGGCTTGTTAGAATTGTCATAAGATGCACTTTGGCTGTAAGGTACTATTGAACTGATGTGATGATGAAGCTGGAAGGTGGAAGGTCGGCATGGGAACTTCAAAATAAAATAATGTATCCTAGCATTGTTTGAGCTTATTAGAGCTGTCATGGGCAATGCTGTCAAGGGCAATGGAAAGGGCTATGCTCGGAGTTTCCTTGCGTGTTCGAATCAGAAATGAAGAAATGCGCAGGAGAACCAGGTTCACCGACATAGCCCGAAGAATCGCCAAACTTAAGTGGCAGTGGGCAGGGCACATTGCTCGTAGAACAGATGGCCGATGGGGCCGAAAGGTTCTAGAGTGGCGACCGCGCACCAAAAGACGCAGCTTTGGAAGGCCTCCCACAAGGTGGACCGACGACCTGGTGAGAATCACGGGAATGGATGGATGCGAGTCGCACAGAAACGGTCGTTGTGGCGACGCTTGGGGGAGGCCTATGTCCAACAGTGGACGTTTTCTGGCTGAAATGATGATGATGATGAGAGCTGTCATGAGATGTACTCATGAGATGAATCATAAGTATTTCATGCATCATATCATCTCTCCACGAGATCAAAACGATTACACTGTAACAATGTACCTATAATAGTATTCCTACTTATATGACATTGGTAACTTTTTCAAAAGAAATGTAGGAACGATATTGACTTCGTTGCCATAACACATTATAATAAAAAACACTAAACGGCTACAGATAAAAAAAAACTTTTTACAAAAAAAAAACCGCCTTCAAAAAAAGCCAAACAATAAAAGTTCCTACACTAAAAAGTTGAAAATAAAAATTTGAATTGCTGTAAAGAAACTTAATTTATAGGTAAACTTATTTGACATTAATATTTTGCAAATATTCAAAATTTATTACTTCTTTTTGGAGTCGGTGCCAGCCAAGGCAAGGAATTACGAATGGGTAACAATCCCTTGAAAAAATACCCCTAACATAACTATAAAACTACTTAGTACCTATTTGCATACTCAAATATATAATACTTAATTAAGACATAAATACATGTTAGACTTCTCTAAAAAAAATCATCCGATTTGCACATTTTTTTAAAATAAATTATATATACCTACTTACAAAAACCTGCCACATTTTAAGTACATTGAAAATGTTTAAGCATTAGGTATGAAAAATGGCACCGGATATTAAAAAAAGCTACCTAACATTAAGTTTCAACAATAAAAATGCTGGCACCGACTCCAAAAAGAAGTAATAAATTTTGAATATTTGCAAAATATTAATGTCAAATAAGTTTACCTATAAATTAAGTTTCTTTACAGCAATTCAAATTTTTATTTTCAACTTTTTAGTGTAGGAACTTTTATTGTTTGGCTTTTTTTGAAGGCGGTTTTTTTTTTGTAAAAAGTTTTTTTTGTACCAACGTTACACCACTAGGTAAAGTCGGACATGTTTGTTTTGTTGAAGGTTGTAATTATCTCGTAGTTGGTCAATGGAATTACAGATGTGTTTGTAAAACAAGGATTTCAAAAATTTTTATAACAGAATTTACAAACTTTATTCTTTTTCTTTCATCATCATCATCATCATCATTTCAGCCGAAAGACGTCCACTGCTGGACATAGGCCTCCTCCAAACGCCACCACAAAGACCGGTCCTGTGCGTCTTGCATTATTTTTCTTTGTCCAACCCAAATCCCAGTTTAGCTGTAGTTTTTATTTTATGGTGGGTAAAATCAACTAATGACGAATCCCGCCAAAGGGCGGTGCGGGAGACAGTGTCAGTCTTTTACTGACTAAACGACCCACCTAGGTCAGACTACCTTTCAGAAACCGGACCGGGGCCCCAGTAGGCTTCGACCCTGCTGTAGGGCCTCTACATTAATTGTCGTCACATCCGTCGTACACCTGTCCGGTTATGGCAACCGTAAACAAAACAAGGGAAACCAGGGTCTAGTCTAATTATGCAAAGAATATCATGACTGTATTATGAAAAATCACAAATCACCGGCCCTACGCCGAAACGCTCTTGGCCGGATTTTTTTTTTTTCGCTATTTCAGGCTAGGTCCCATAGTAAAAGTTGTTTGTTATTATGACTGCAATCACGTGTTTAAGTATTGGTCACAAATTACCAGTCACCCTGTGTACGTTTTTTTTTATGGTCGGTAAGAGGAGAGATGAAACGCATGTTACGAAAAGAGTTTTGAATTTACACGTAGATGGATGGAGAGGAAAAGGGAGGCCGAAGAAAAGATGGATGGATCGTGTGAGAAGTGATATGAAAGAAAAGGGAGTTAGTGATAGTGTGACGGGTGACAGGACAGAGTGGAAGAAAAAAACATGTTGCGCCGACCCCAAGTAATATGGGATAAGGGTAGGATGATGATGGTCGGTAAAACCATCTAATGTTGAATCCCGACCTTGGGCGGAGCCGGAGACAGTGTCAGTCTTTTACTGACTAAACGACTCACCTAGATCAGACTACCTTTCAGAAACCGGACCGGGGCCCCAGTAGGCTTCGGCCCTACAGTTGGGCCTCTACATTTGCTAACAACTCCTTGAACCCTGTACACCTACTACGCATCCGTCGGACACCTGTCTGGTTATGGCAATCGTAACAATGGAGCCGTCTCAATGATTAATGTGTTAGTGTCGCGACTAGCGCTTCCTGACTCAACTGTCATGTGCTGTGGACTACATTAGTTAGGATGTTTGTACATTAGGCTATTGAGTTATTAGGTCTTCAGTGACAAGTATACAACCTTATTTTTAGAATATGCGAAATCTGAGACCCGGTTGTAGTATAATTATGCAAAGAATTTATGTAGAATATGTTGCTTGACCACACAAACACATGGTCATCGGGCCATCTGGGCTTCTGAGAGGTTGTTTTGCTCCCGCATCCAGCTTTACTCTGGTTTCTCTGGTTCCTAATGCCCATTATGACCTGCCATGACCTGAGTTGTACTGAGTGTAAGGTGGTCCAACTTGCGATCTTTCCTATATATAAAGGCGCTCTTAGTAAGTCAAGCCTGATACATCCTCTCGCGATTGCAGTGGTAGCCGAGTGGTAAAGGCACCGACTTACGAGTTGTTAGTCACGGGTTCAAGCCCAGCGAGACGCATTATTTTGTGTGTATTTCATCTCCACACTGCTCTCAAAACGGTGAAGGAAAAAAAAAAACGAAAACAGGCATGTACTAGAATCAAAAATTCCAAGCGTGCTGTGTGGTGAATCATGGCCCATTGTCTCAATTGCAGAGGAGGCCTAAGTCCCAGCAGTGGCAACGTTATAAGACTGATGCAATACTATGCTATGCTACACTCTCTCGCTCCCACGCAGAGCAGAAGAAGCCATTCAATAACTTCCCACCCCAAAAACAAAGATATTACGACTGACACGTCTGGTAGTCTGGTAATTATTAGAATTAATTGGTTGCAACTCGCTGTAACTGGAGTAAAACTGCACCCAGTAATGTGAGACACATCGCCGTACAGTAATGGCAGTAGTTGGTAACTGATATGAGTTCATAATGTGTTCTGTAGCTGAAGGCTTGTGAGTTGTTGCTCGGCGTTTTATATCATTTACTAGCTTTTGCCAGCGCGTACATAAAATATAGCCTATGTCACTCAGGAGTAAAGCAGCTTTCTATTGTTGCTAAAATTTTTCCAATCGGACCAGTAGTTCCGGAGATTATACCCTACAAACAAAAAAACAAAAAACAAACTTTACCTCTTTATTATATTAGTGTAGATGATTACATAGTATAAAACAAAGTCTTCTGTCCCTTTGCTTAAATCTTTTAAAGTACGCAACGGATTTCGATGCGGCTTTTTTTTTAATAGATAGAGTTATTCAAGAGGAAGGTTTATGTACATAAAACCTGCATAATATACTCAATATCAGTACCCGTGCGAAGCTGGGGCGGGTCGCTAGTTTATGATATAACTAGGCTGCTACCAACTGTTCCGCCTGTCTAGAGAAGTATTCCTAGAAACTATATTCCTGGGATAAAAAATATCCTATATATATATATATATATATATATATAGACCCATATCTTGACATAGCATATATAGGATATTTTTTATTCTTAGACCATTCTATCCATATGCCATTTGACATGACTGGCCTGTTGGTTAAGTGGTTTTTGGCTCTCGCAGCTGTGGGTTCGATTCTTACCCAGGATAAATGTTTGTGTGATGAGCTCAACATACAACTTTAATTTCGGAAATCGGTAGCTAACGAAGAGACCAATATATTATAGAAACGAAAGTTTTTTATTTTGTTGATTAATTTGTGCTTGACTGTGATCCCACCTGATGTTATGCAGCGATATAATCATTGATTGTGAGACGCACTAGTTTATTACAAGTCTATTCACTTTAGCCTTGAAGACGAACGATGGAAGATCGAAAAAATTGAAGCATATTATTCATACCCAACGTTTGTTTGCAGTGTGTGAGCGCAGTGCTGGTATCCAGCGTGGCTGGTGAGGAGATGCCGTGGACACAGTACAACAACCTCCTGCAGCAGTACCAACAGGCGTCCGCGCCACAGCAGCAGCAGCAAGCGGAGTCACAACAGGACCAACAGGTGAGGGGATACGAACTGTACAAGAGACTAGTTTCTTCCAAAGTCTTCGCACGCTCTTAAGAATAAGTAGGTCGCGCGGTTCAAGCTCAGCCAGGCGCATTAATTTGTGTAATTTATTTCATCACCACTGCTCTCAAAACGGTGAAGGAAAACATCGAGAGTAAACCGGCATGTCCTAGAACCAAAAAATTTCGACATCTGACATCCACCAACTCGTATTATGCCTAGTGCGGAGTATCTGTTCTCGTGGGTTATTGACGGCGACGTATCTCGCGCCGTACCCTAGTCACATGGTCATGGTCATGGCCATGGTCCGTAACAAGGAGGGTTGGCAGGTGGTCGGCTTCTTATGTGAAGCAGTAACGCTAGCAAAGAAAGCGGCCGCACGCATGAAGGAACGGACTTTCTCAAGCCTCAGTCAGGATCCTGCGTCAGCCAGGATGTCAATGGCGTGGAGGTTTAACTGTCTGTACCTAGCCCAAGTTGTGCCTTAAGTAGTCAACAAAACCGTAGGGGCCCAGGGCCAAGCTGGGACGAATTGAAGCCATACTGGTGTCATAGGTAGTACGAAACAAAACTCCGGGGTCCTGGAACAAAGACAAGAAAGGTTCAATGAATTTTTGGACGATTTTCTAACTAAAAAACGCAGTGGAAACATTACAAGGACGATTATGCTTATGCTTATTAGGTCGTAATACACCAAAAACCTCAGTTTTATCATTCTGTTTGGCAATGAGGAGCGATATTATTAATCCCGTACCTTCTTCTTTGATGTTACGACGTAAAAACAGCCCCTTTGTACGCACCGTACTTATATTAAAAAATTCAACGGTAATACATTTCGGGCGGCCTATTTATTTCCTAACTGTGTTGTGTGTTAGAACCTGTGTCTTTGAACAAGTTCCGTACATTCGATTTTTGATTTTTTTTTACTAAATTTTCACTCACACTCACTTCAGCTGAAAAACTTTCACTGCTGGACTTAGGCCTACCCTAGGTGGCCCTTTGCATCTCCCGTCCATCGGATACCCGCAACCCTTGCCAAGTCATTGGTCCACCTTGTACGAGGCCTTTCAACACTGCGTCTAGTTGCCACTCCAGAACCAAAGTTACACTAATTCTATTCTATCTTCGGAGAATTAGTGTTAATTAGTTTTAGTTTCATGGTAGTCATCCATTTTCTCATTGGGTCAGCAAAAATCATTTTGCCCAACATAAAAAAAAAAATACTAGTAAGCTCCTTTATCGTCGATCACATAATCGCTTATCATCCGGTGAGATAGTCTTTCGGGCTTGCGGACGGCGAGGAATTGGTATTTCGCCGTCCGGTCGTCTGGTAATAGTCCGGACCAAACCAAACCCGCGCGCCTCAAGGAGTTCAACTGCGGGGCCGAAGCCTACTGGGGCCCTGGTCCGGTTTCTGAAAGGATGGTTCGATCGCGGTATGAGGGCTAAGAAGGAATGGGGTGGGTCGTTTAGTCAGTAAGAGTCTGACACTGTTTCCTTCTCCACCCAAGGGCGAGATTCGTCATTAGATGATTTTTCCTACCATAAAAAAAGTCAACTCAGATAATATGGTGTATATGTGTGTTCCATAAGTACGAAAAATATGTTTCGTTTACATCCCACACACAACATGGACCCCTAAATACTAAAAGTGTAATGTATATTTTCTTTAACAGAAATATATAAAATGTCATAAAACCATATTATATGTTTTTCGTTGCCTTATTTCTTTTTTTATTATGTTCTCAAGGCGATGTAGTCCTTGGTCGCGGTATCAAGACAGACCGTTATTGGAAAATGAGTCCCGTAGATTTTTTTTATGGTCCTTCGCCGCTTATTGTGTTTGGTCCTTATAAAACTTTAGTTGTAGTACATACGAAGCCAAAAACACGTGTAATTTTATATAAAGGATGTTCATCATTATCATTACATAGTATAAAACAAAGTTGCTTATCCCTATGTATGCTTAGATCTTTAAAAGTACGCAACGGATTTTGATTCGGTTTTTTTTTTAATAGATGGAATGATTCAAGAGGAAGGTTTATGTGTATAATACATACATAATATATTCAATATCAGTACTCGTGCGAAGCTGGGGCGGGTCGCTAGTTTAATCCTAATTTTAATTGATCAAAACTATATCATCCGCTTTTGCGTATGCCATTACCCTCAACAAAATATAGACAGAACATACATTATGCGTGTAAGCAGCCAAGTTACAATCGTTTCGTTTAGAGTTAGTTGTATTTACCTTTTTTGAGGTGAGAAATAATGACTTGCGTGTCGACTTGATCCGGACGGCGAGCTACCTAGCCCCCCCCCCCCCTTGCAGGGACCCTTCAGGGTCGAAGCCTCCTGGAGCCTAGGGTGCTGCAAACTGTTACCTCGACTCCAGGAATAAGGCAAGGAAGGTACGGGGTAGGTTTTTTAGTCAGTAAGAGTCTGACACTGGTCTCCCGCTTCGCCCAAGAGCGGGTTTCGTCATTCGATGATTTTCACCTACCATAAAAAAAAAAAACCTAGCCCCCCCCTTGCCAAGCTACAATCGTATCGTTTAGAATTACCGCTTGTAGTTGGCCACGCCCACAAATCCCTTGTTTGGACGTCATTTCAACTAAAGAATTGGGGGAGTCATCACGCATACCTAGTGTCCATAATTATGATTTTTATTTTATTACTTTTTACTCTTTATTTGAGGACTTGTTATTGGCTGACAGTCCAAATTCCTGTTCCTAATCTGTTTTTTAGCTGTAAGTCCTCCATGTTACTCAGTACTTCATTACATAGTATAAAACAAAGTTGCTGACACTATGTATGCTTAAATCTTTAAAACTACGCAACGGATTTTGTTGCGACTTTTTTAAATAGATAGAGTGATTCAAGAGTAACGTTTATATCTATAATACATGCATAATATATTTAATATTGCCCCGTGCGAAGCTGGGGCGGGTCGCTAGTAACCCACTTCTTTTTTAAAAAAATAAACGCTTTTTTTAAATTTAATTATTACCAACACTTTCACTGGCCAAACACCTAATAAAAATAAGTAGGCCTATAAGTTGAATGCCCAATTAACATCTCCTTCACTTAACATTCTAAAATAAATTGACAATCAATTGTAACACCGGTTACCTAACACTTATCTATACTAAAAGTTCCGCTCTAATAACTTGATTTCCGAACGCAACGAACCGATTGGATAACTGTTACAGAAGTTACCGAACGAAAATAAAAACGTCAATGCAAAAAAATAATACCATAGAGTAATGTGACACCTGTCACTACTAGACACGGCATTGTTGATAGTTTCATTCTTAGCTTTATTCTACCTGAATATCCGATAATAGCATGGAGTACTTGCATGGCATAGCATCAGCCTTATCATGTTCCCAATGCTGGGGCTCACACCTGAGGAGGCTCACGACCCATTTCCTCTCCTACAGAGGTCTAGGAGAGGGAATGGGCCGTAATCCACCGCGTGGGCTTAGTGAGTGTTGGTGGATATCACATGTCTTCGAATTTTTAGTTCTAGGACGTGCCAGTTTCGCGATTTGCTCACGATGTTTTCCATTACCGTTTTGAGAGCGGTGTGTTATTTGTTATTAGAAACAAAGTATTGTGTACAACTAAACATTAATATTGACCGTAGAAAAACAATTTTCTAATAAACCAAAAAAAATCAGACTACATTGCGTTTTATACGAAAATTCTGCACAGCTCAATTGCGCGGCAAATACATAAGAAATGGCATGTCTTGTCGCATTTGTAGCATTCTATGCTCTGTGGTACGGTCCACAGACTGTGAAAAAAAAGGAAAAAGGAACCACAGACTAAATAGCAGGCATGTCGTCGCTGCGGAAACGCTTGCTTTTTTATTCGCATTTTTTTCAACGTTGGTACTGTTATTAAATTGTCGAGTAACCGATTCCGGAGAATTTTGCTGTAAAAGTGAGGAGTTTTAGATGAGAGTCTCTATTTACGTGTTTCGTTTGATGTTAAATAGAAAATTTAATTTTAAGAGTTGAGATATGATACCAAGCGCGATATTTTTCGTCAAAAATATTGATATAAAATGTTATAAAAGTATTGTAGATGAGCCTTGATGAATGACTGTGATTTAAATATATATGTATAAAAGGAGAAACTGATTGAGCTGAAACTACAGGACCTGAAATTTTGCACGCACAAGGTTTCCTTGTCCTTCATGGGCGAGCACTAAGAGAGAAGTCTAAAAAATCATCTGAATTCGCTGAATACCATCATTAGATACCTAATAGAAAGACAATATGTGTGGGGCTTAAGAGATGTTACGGGGTCCAAAGTACCTACCTACTTTGTACATCTACATCAACTATTGTCCAAGTGTCGTCATAGTTTCCGGTCCTATGTGTCTCGCATCTAACAGATTCCTGCGACCGTCACCAGGTCATTGGTCCACCCAGTGGTCCATCAACAAGTCTTCTTCTCTCATACTCATGCCATCTCTTTCTTTCATCCACAGTGGCAAGCCAGCGACTTCTCAGGCGGTTCCTACGACTTCGGCGGTCACGGAGGAGGCTCTCATGACTTCGGGGGCGGCAGTTCTGATGGAGGCTACGGCGGTGGAGACTACGGAGGCCACGATTTAAAATCCCACGTCTACCCCGTCCACCAACACGTTGAGGAAGAAAACCCAGAGCCCATTAAACACTACAAAGAAATTGTAGTTCCTCTGCCTAAGAACGTAGAGTTCAAAGTCAATCAACCCATCATCATTCCTGTACCACACCCCATTCCTATCCAGGTACCAGTGCCCAAAGCCGTTGTCATCCCAATCATCAAGGAAGTTTCCATCCCAGTTGAGAAGTCCGTACCTTACCCTGTTGAAAGGGTCGTACATGTTCCCAAAATCAAGGAGGTACCTTTTGAAGTTGTTAAGCATATTCTGGTACCTATTGAGAAACCGGTACCTTTCAAGGTTCCTGTCTATGAAACTATTATTCATACCAAGAAGGGAGGACATCATTAAATGTTGGTTAAGAAAGATATATCAGGAGTTGCTTTAAAAAATGAAGCTTTAGATTTTTCGGAGAAAGATTTCGACTGTCTTTTGTTTCATGTTCAAATTTAATTGTATCTTTAGTAGTTCTATTGTATTTTACACAATATTGGTATTAATGGACTAATCAATTTTTAAATTGTACACATAAGTTTTGGCTTCCTTCTTTCCTACTTTTATGAAAAGCTACTTAAATCTCTTTCTAATAGTTAGATATTAACTCCTGTTATATCAAGACCTATATCAAAATGATCAAACCTTACCTAAGCTTTATCTAGACTTCCTCAGGCCAGATCCTACAAATGTACGACTTTTATGTTAACCCTACCGCCTTATTTTAATTGTTGTTGACTGTTGTTATTATTGTTGTTGTTGGTTGTTTGTGTGTGCGTGTGTTGTAAATATTTGTTGTTATTTAGTTCTAAGGTGTACTTAATTAAACTTTTTGAAACTGTTTTTTTAGTGTTTTATTAGATGTAATATTTTCAATTATCTTTATAAAGTTCCATCAATTTAAAATTCTCGGATTTCGCTACTCATATTAAATTCCCAGAACGGGACATATAGAATTTTTTGAGTGTATCAAAGCGTCGTCGATGTGCGAAAATTCATATGAAAAATTTAATTACTTTTTCAATAAATTGCAGTAAAATAGAGATGAATAGACAAACAAAATAGTTTGAAACGAGCTTTTTCCGGAGGCTTTGATACTCTGACCTGTTTCACTAGAGCCGTGTATTTTTGGAAAAAAAATAAGCTCTCAATAAAAACAATTTTTTGCATAGCAAAATTTTTCTACAGGGTATAGTATGTTCTGTTATATCAGAGTATGGTTTCCTCACTCAGTCCTATTAGTCCTATGCGAAAGGTAGATTGCAATCAGGCACTAGTTTATATCAATAAAAAAAATGGCTGATGATGATGATGGTGTTGCACACATGTTCCCGTTAGCAGTGAGTGATTTTTTGAATGTATTGAGCATTAAAAAACTATTATATGTATTCTTTGTATACGCTTTTGTGTTTTTGTGATCTATTAATTTGCAAGATTCTCTCATAAAAGGGCCTTTTCCCACTCGTGTATGGTCAACGTTAATAAAGTTTAAAAACTTGATAATTCATCTAACGTTATACAAAGCATTTTTTGATGAGAGGCAACGCGATAAAAGAAAAATAACACCTGAAAACTTTGCTGGCATTCGGTAAAAATGATTTATTCAAAATCTCTATCAAATGTGCAAGATTTGTGTCTACAATTTTATTTTTTTTATATTCTTAATCATGTAGACCTACTTTCACGCATAAAAGCAGATTTTCAAACGTCTTACGGGATTACTTTTACACAATTGGATTTCAATAGAAACCTAAATAAATATCTGTGAATAATGATCATATTTATTTATTTATTTTGCGAACATGGGTACAGTAAATAGATGTTTTTATTTTTTAAAATAGTCCTCCATATTTAGCCATCACACGGGCATGCAAATTTTGTCAATTTATTAAAATTCATTAAAAATTTTACATCATAATTATAAAGAATGTCACAATTTTAAATAGTTCAATGTCAAAATAAACTAATATAACTGTCACTAATAAAGTTATATTACTTATAGGCCTTAGAAATCAAAATCTTTTTGTGAACCATGTTTCCAACGTTTCTAGAGAAAGATTTAATGACGTCATTATCACGTAAGAGCAGTTGTATGAACATCTGTCTGGGGTTGTTCGAAGTTCTTCTTCTTTTCGTGTCGATTTGACTCAAATTTTGTCCGACCAATATTTACCCACCTGGACAACTGTTTCGTTGGCCACGTACACGTCATTAAAGGTTCAGGTGGTAGTGCACGCTGAGCAGGAAAGGAGGTGACGCATATCCACGAATGAGCACCACATTGACACTGTACTTGCGATGGGTCAAGGAAACTCCACTTGGGTCGAAGTTGATATGAAATAAATGGAAGATAATGGTAGCATGATGGATGATTCGAAAGGCAGAATGGAAGCGAAACACGTGTTACACGGACCCCAAATAACACGGAGTAAGAGCAGGAAGATGGAGAAGGTTTCTCTTAACAAACATACCGGCCTTATCTAGTTTCAATGGACGAAAAAAATGTGACGTGTAAAAGAGTTTGTAAAAACCTATTTATAAAATAAAAATTATTTATCAAAAATAGGAAGATAAAAAGAAAAAAAAAAGAAAAACTGCTTTGGGATTACTAAAGTTTTCTATCAGTAAAACGATTTCCGTAATCGGATCAGTAGTTATTTTCCTTATTACCTTTTGCATACAAACCATATTTCTTAACCTCCTGATAATATTAGTTTTTGCCAGAAAGAAAGGTGATAATCTATCTTTCTGGCAAAAACTAATATCTCTCATAGAAACCTGTAACATGGATCAGATCGAGTCGTTTCTACTAAAGAAACCAAAGTCTGCGACGCCATCCATGCAGCCGAAGATATTAGACAGTAGATAAAACAATAATTATAATATTCGACAACTATCACACAACGCCGTGTAGTGTCAAGTTAAGCAGAGCTTGTGTTATGAGTACTCGACAACTGATAAACATATTTATCAATATATTTCTAAATACATACATATTATAGATTAATTTATAAATGGCAAAATATTGTACATTTTCAACATAGATATAGAAGTCACGACTTTGGAGATATGTGGTACAGAGAGTAAAGTCCCACATACCTCCGTTGAAAAGGGAGGATCGTCCGACCAGACAGGTGTTATAGTCTGGTGGGCTACTGTCCGATAGATGATTAGGACTGTTCTATATATTCAAACTAGCGACTCGTCCCAGTTTCGCACGGGCACTGATATTGAGTATATTATGCATGTATTATGCCAATAAACCTTCCTCTTGAATCACTGTATCTATTAAAAAAACCCGCATCAAAATCCATTGCGTACTTTTAAAGATCTAAGCATACATAGGATCTAAGCAACTTTGTTTTATACTATGTAATGATGATGATTTAAAACTTTGATTGCGCGATGTAGGATTAGTTCTTATGTGATGCCATAGGTGGCGCTATACGACGACATGTTTCAGTGTTGAGGGTAAAGAATGCAAGAAGAAGGAATGTACTCCTTGTTACTTTGTGCGGAAAAAATAATATAACTATATTTTTTATACATTACAAGAAATAAGTGGCCATAATTAATTGCTAGCTGAAAAAAATTATGTCGACTACTTATAGCGGCATCCTCTACGTAAACTACGATAGCGCCTACAGAATTTAACATGGCAATAACATCTAGTGATGCTTGCTCAACTTTTACTATTGTTTGGACTAAGGCAAGGAAGGAACAGGGTAGGTTTTTTAGTCAGTAAGGGTTGAGAGCAGTGGTGGCCGAGTGGTAACGGCAACGACTTACGAGTTGTAGGTCGTGGGTTCAAACCCAGCCAGGTGCATTACTTTGTGTAATTTATTTCATCTCCACTGCTCTCAAATTGGTGAAGGAAAACTTCGTGAGGAAAACCGGCATGTCCTAGAACCAAACATTCGAAGACATGTGACATCCACCAATCCGCACTGGGCCCGCGTTGTGGATTATGGCCCATTCAATCTCCTAGAGAGGAGGCCTGTGTCCCTGCAGTGGGAACATTAAAAGGCTGATGATGAAGTCTGACACTGTTTCCTGCTCCGCCCAAGAGCGGGATTCTTTATTCGATGATTTTTACCTACCATAAAAAAACCTTTACTATTATTGGTCGTTATTCAAGTATTTTAAGGAAACGGAAAACCTAAAACCTTACGTTAATATTCTACTTCTGTAGTCTAATGCTTCCCATCCCTAATACATGAAGGAAGCTTCTTCCATTATTGTGGTAAGCCAATAGCAAGATTTGTTTCAGATTTTATTGAAAGATTAGTTTCAAATTTTCTTGTTTTTGACACTCAATGTACGACACATTGCAGCGATATCTAGGTCAAATATAATTAACGCCTGTAGAAATTTACATATTAACTTGCACGACATCTTTTACAGTTGTTGAACAAGTACTGGGCACATGGAAAACCTCTTGCTAATAGTGTATTCTTGCATGACTGTAGTCTACCTACATCATCAAATCTCTATCCAGGAAGCACTGGTCTGAACATCATCAATCTATCTACATTTTATTCTAGTTATATTAGGGGCAGCTTCTGTCCAAAAGAAAGGGTTTTTACAAGAAAAGTATGCCTATTTAACCTCCCAAACCCAGTAGTTAGGGAACAAGGGAAATCATAACTTTTTCTTTATGGTAGGTAAAAATCATCCAATTAAGTTTGATGATGAATGAGCGGGAAACAGTGTCAGACTCTTACTAACTAAACAATCTACCCCATTCCTACGTTGCCATATGGAGGGACTGGAACAGTTTGCCGGCTGCAGTCTTTCCGTCCGAATATAATTTAGGTGTCCTCAAGGCTAGAGTGAATAGGCTCTTAATAAACTAGTGCGCCTTACCATCAACGACTGTATCACTGCTTACCATCAGGTGGGATCGCAGTCAAGCACTAGTTTATTGCAATAAAAAAAAAATATACCAGGGCCAGAGCCTTCCTTTCACTTGGCCCCAGTTAACTTCGACCCTTCTGCAGGTCCCTATGGTTTGCTGACAACTCCTTGAGTCGTGCGGGAATAGTGCGCGCGGAAGTCATAACTTCATAGTCAGACTGGTGTCAGAAGATCTGGCTTCTATCATCCGACATATGGCCACTTATTGCAACGCCTTCTAGGTGTACTATGTTTAGCGCCTTTGGAAGTTTACATGGCAACTTGACGTCACCTTGCACTACTTTGTAACATTTAACAGTTCATCATCATCTTCCTGGCTTTGTCCCGTGTTATTTGGAGCTGGAACAATATGTTTTTTCCTTCCATTTCGTCCTGTTACCCGTTACGCTATCACTAACTCCGTTTTCTTTCATATCACTGCTCAAACAATCTATCCTTCTTTTTTTGACCTCCCTCTCTCTCCATCTATCCACCTGTATACCTACTCATAATTCTATAGTAACATGCGTGTCTTCTCTCTTCACAGGACCATACCAAATACTCGTATTGTGGACACGGAAAACCACAGGCTAATATTGCACTACTATAAACTTTTAGTAGTCTTCAAGTGTACGTCATCGGTCAACACAACATCTTTTAGTACTAACAAAAACAATTTGTACCTTCTGCATTCTCAAGTTTTTACAATTAAAATATATTTTATCTTTAACTATATCTGACTTCCTCTGCATGTAAGGTTAAGCAATATTTGCATAAATGATGATGTACACCAATAAATAAAAAAAAACGACAGCTGACCATTGTGATGACTCAGACACATAGAATAATCATATAGATGATCGCAGCAGTAAGGTAGTGTATCATCAGTGTTTTCCCGACCTACAAGGCAACTATATGGGCTATTGTGTTATTCTGCGCATAACCTGCCATATACGTGACCTATAATGATCCTATACAAATCCCATGGTGATGCTATACATTGTCATGTTATACACTAGTGTACATTTGAGCCTTGGTTCCGAATCACTTGCTGTGGAATTATCCGTGATTTCTTTTAAAATAAGTTAGTTTTTCTGTGTAGTTTTGATGTTTGCATAAACAAAGTGCTTATAAAAGATTGTTTAAGTGGTTAACTTCAAAAATTGTGTTGTTATTTTAAAGTAAACGGAAACAAAAAATATGAAGATATCACAGTCAGGGTTAAAGTTAGTCATAAAAACACTAATTCTGTTAATTTTATTTGTATTACTGTTCATTATATCATCGTTTTTATACAGTGCAAGATATTGGAAGGATATTTATAATTATGTGAACGCTAACATTACTATCAGAAGAATACCAACTATAACAGAATTAGAACTAACAGTAATAAAAGTTGAAACAGACTTTACAACCGAATCATATAGCACTACTGATTTTGATTACATCGATTCATCAACTATTGACGATCTTGATATCGATGAGTTTATGAAAGATGAGTTCGATTACACAAAGAAAGTCAAAAGACATATTGTGATCGATCAATTAAAGGATTATATTGAATTACCACCTAGACCTATATTTGTAGACTATGTGTTTCTTGAAGAACCTATAAAACGAGAAACAAAACCACCAAACAATAAAGAAGATGATGATACTCCTCAAGAAGAGACAGATGACGATGGTGATATTCTTAGGACTAAGGTTACAGGAGTAGTTGTAGAAGACGTACCCCCAGAACCAACAGTTAGCGAAGAACCAGCAGTTACAAAATACTATTATACAGTTCAACCTACAAAGAGTAAATCTAAAAGATGTGCCGACGAAGAATCCAGTATGACTACACAAAGTATAATATATACCAGTGAAATAACTACAAGTGAGTATATCCCAGAACATATAACAACTAAGGAAGGTTATCTAGTTGGTGATGATCTTGATTCGAAGATTACTGAGGTTACTGAAAACACAATTGTTTTAACGACGAAAGCGAACGAAAACGAATTGGTTGACGATGAAGAAGATAGCAATTTAATGAAAGATTCAGTTGATGTGAGCCACTTAAGTACTAGAGGATCGGAAGATGTTGAAATGGTGACGAGAAAGCCTTGGAAATTGCAAATGATGGTGAGTCTATTTGAATAGGTTACTTAAACTAATATTACACAAGTACATTCTTAATTTATAAAGTAACTAGCGACCCGCCCCAGCTTCGCACGGGTACTGATATTGAATGTATTATGCATGTATTATGCACATAAACCTTCCCCTTGAATCACTCTATCTATTAAAAAAAGCCGCATCAAAATCCGTTGCGGACTTTTAAAGATATAAGCATACATAGGGCATGCAACTTTGTTTTATACTACATATGTTATGATGATGACAATTACTGAAATATTAAATAATATGTATATCCTTTTGGAGGCCTCTTTTATTTTTAGTTTTCATACAGAGATTGACGTGTGAAATTGTAATTTTAAACCGTTTATTGTTATTAGGAACTCCTACGTTCAAGGAAACTAAACTGTATATTGATAGTAACCATTGTCTTTTTTTTCATGACTCTAGTTTTAGATTGCTATTTCATTGCGACAGATAGAATCTATGTATAGAACGTGGACTTACTAGACTCTAGCAGCTTCAATAGCATAGCATCAGCCTTACAATGTTCCCACTGCTGAGACTCAGGTCGCTTCTATAGGAAAGGGAAAGGGCCTTAATCCACCTCGACGGCCCAGTGCGGATTGGTGGATGACACATATCTTCGAATTTTTGGTCCTAGGACATGCAGGTTTCCTCACGATGTTTTCCTTCACCGTTTTGAGAGTAGTGGCGATGAAATAAATTACACAAAGTAATGCGCCTAGCTGGTTTCGAACTCGTAAGGGATGATTCTTATTAGAACGTGCCGTGCCCGGGGCGGGGCCCGGACGGGGCCCGGACGGGGCACGGTTTAAATCTGTTTCATATATTTTGTATGAATCAATTTATATTACACAGTGCATTATCCGTGTCCCGTCCGGGCCCGCTCGACGCACTTCAATACCACGTTTGTTGCACGGTCCCGCCCCGTTCCCTCCACGTCCCATCGTAATCAGAACATTTTCCGTGCTGCGTCCGAAAATAAATTGCGTAGCACGGACGGGCCCCGGCTCGTCCACGCCCCGGCCCTGGCACGGCCCGCTCTAATGAGAATCATCCCTAGTCTTTGTCTTTCGGTCACCACTGCTCTCAGTTTCAATATTTTTGTTCATGTTTTTCTAAACTCTGTTTCCATGGTTATAGACTTGTGAAAACCAATTATCCCAATCAATACTTATCGTGTACTGTGAGGACTTACGTCAAGCAGAAGATAGGGCGCCGTGAGGTCTTTCTAGCAGATTATGTCCTGGAACAGCATTTTTTATCCCGAGAGTATCCTCCTTTGCGACAAATTTTAACTTTCACGAGGGTGAAGCGCTTGTATCAACTAGTCTTTCTCCATTTCCTTTTCATTCAGAATGGATGGAAATATTTGATCTTCCTTTTCTTCTTTTCTTGTCGATTTGACTCATTTTTTTCTTCCCGACCAATATATAGCCAACTGGACAGCTCTCATGTTGACCTCGTACAACTCATTAAAGGTGCAGGTGGTAGTGCACGCTGAGCAGGAAAGGAGGTACTATAAATCATTACATAGTATGTATAAAACAAAGTCCCTTCTCGCTGTCCCTATGTAGGTATGCTTAGATCTTTAAAAGTGCGCAACGGATTTTGATGCGGTTTTTCAAGAGGAAGGTTTGTGTGTATAATACATGCATGTATTTACTATCACCATTGCACCCGTGCGAAGCTGGGGCGGGTCGCTAGTATTTGATACCTACAACAATGTAACGTATACCAATATTGCATTCACTGTTTAAATTTAACCAAGCGGAACTAGAGTAACACCCATCATGCATGAATTTACAGTTTTTTCGCACTAATAAACTTGTTAATACTTCTTAACACCAATATAAATTTAGACTAACGACTCATAACTGCTTTTAATTAGTAATTACTGCATATTCCGTCATTCATTTCGTCTTATCTTTGATCAAATGACTCAACAGTGAACATCGACTGTATTGTTAGGAAACCGGTCAGATTCTCATGACTTAGAATGTTTTTAAGTAATTTTGGTTCATAGAGAAATCTGTATTTGTTAATTTATTTCGTTGTATGAGATTTTTATAGTCGTTTGGGAGTGTTATGTTATAGTTACCTTTTTTGAGGTTATTTTTTATGGTAGGAAAAATCATCAAATGACGAATCCCGCCCTTGGGCGAAGCGGAAAACAGAGTCGGACTCTTACTGACTAAACAACATACCCCGTTCCTACATTGCCATATATACCAGGGCTAGAGCCTTCCTTTCACATACAAACCCTTGGCCCCAGTTGGCTTCGATCCTTCTTTTTTGAGGTTGGAAATAATGATTTACGTGTCGACTTGGTCCGGACGGAGAGCTACCCAGCCCTCCTATCCAAATTACAGTCGTTTCGTTTAGAGTTAGCGCTTGTAGTTGGCCACGCCCTCAATTCCCTTGTTTGGGCGTCATCTTAAGAAAGGAATTTGAGGCATGGCTATCTACAAGCACTAACTCTAAACGAAACGATTGTAACTTGGCTAGTGGGGCTGGGGTTGAAAGTTTGTTGGGAGGAACAGACTTTCACTCGGGTAAAGCCACTGGCAGAAGCTAGTTACAAATAAACTGTAATAATAACACAACTATCACACAACGTCGTCTAGTCCCAAGCTAAGCAGAGCTTGTGTTATGGGTACTAGACAACTGATAAACATACTTATATATTTCTCAATACATACATATTCTAGATGAATTACACGCAGACACAGAACAAATAATCAAGCTCATCACACAAACATTTGTCCTGGGTGGGGATCGAACCCACAACCTCTGGCATAGCAGTCAGGGCCATTAACCATTAGATTGACGAGTCAGTCGGCCAGTTATAAATGAAATGTAGTTGTGTAGTTGCCAGTTGATATAATAACGATTCATTGGAGAAGGGTATTGATAACATATTTTTTAACACAATAAGTCTAAGAGGCATAGTAGCTCGTACGATAATAGGAATGACAGATATCTTTGTAGTATGTGGAGTAACAGAGATGAACTGTGATGAATAACAAACAGCTGATATGTAATGTATCTTTTGTAATATTGTGTCAGCATTATTAATAACTAGTACTTTGTCAGCGACTTCGTTCGTAAGAATCTATATCATCATTACATAGTATAAAATAAAGTCACTCTGTGCCATGTATGCTTACATTTTTAAAACTACGCAACGGATTTTGATGCGGTTTTTTTAAATAGAGAGAGTGATTCAAGAGGAAGGTTTATGAGTATAATACATGCGTAATATATAAGTATTGCACCCGTGCGAATCTAGGGCGGGTCGCTAGTATATGTATAAAAATTAACTCCTTATTTCCCCTGGTCCGATTTCTGAAAGGAAGGTCCGACCATGAAGGCTAAGAAGAATCGGGGTGGGTCGTTTAGTCAGTAAGAGTCTGACACTGTTTTGATTTTGTTCACCAGCTTACAGGAAAGGTTGAAAAATCAAAATAAAATTAGGGTAGGGTAGGTAGGTAAGTAGCGTGAGGTAGAGTAGGGTAGGATAGAGTTGGATACAGTAGAGTAGAGTAGTCAGTTGAAGGGAGTGAAAGTCATAAAACTTGAAGAGCCCTTAACTGCAAAACTACGCTGAGACTATTCAAAGTAGCTTTGTAAAACTCAAAAGTGATAAAAAAAATCTGATTACACTACCAACTTGGATGAACAATGTATGTACTAGATTATGGATTGCGAACAAAATCTGAAATGGCCCTATTTCTTTGAGAAAAAAATTCTTTGTATGTAATAAGGTTTAAAATATTAACAATGGTGGTGATCTTATTGGCTTCAATTATAATCTCACAATAATTTGGGTAGCTCGCCATTCGTTCGTCTGGTAACAGTCCAGACCGAGCCCAAGTCGTCGACGGCGCGCACTGTTCCTGCGCGCCTCAAGGAGTTTTCAAGGAGGCTTCGACCCTGTAGGGTGCCCCGACAGGGTCGAAGCCTCCTGGGCCAAGGGTTGATGCGAAAGCGTAACACCAGGGCCTGGGAATAAGGAAGGAATTGGGTAGGTTTTTTAGTCAGTAAGAGTCTGACACTGTTTGCTTCTCCGCTCGAGGGCGGGTTTCGTCGTAAGATATTTTTTTCCACCATAAAAAAAACCTCAAAATAATTATTTGTGGTGATATTAGTCGGGCCGTTTTTGAAACAGAATTCGGTAATCTTTTTGAAACAGTGATCGGGGCCTAGTTGATCAACGACTACCAACTAGGACTTATTAAACTCCAAGTCTATACACACAAAGTCGTCATCAATGCTCACACTCGGGCACTAATCACAATGCCCAGTAATTGACGAGGACAATTAAAGTCTTCCAGTTCGTGATCGTAACTTGATGTTGTCGACGGCGCGCCCTGTCAGCAAATGGAGAGGTCTAACTGCAGGGCCGAAGCCTACTGGGGCCCTGGTCCGGTTCCTGAAAGGAAGGTCCGAACCTGGTATGAAGGCTAAGAAGGAATGGGTTGGGTCGTTTAGTTCTTTTTTTTTAAGTGAAGTTTCTTGCCGATTTTTCTCCACAAGAAACGACCAATCTGGAACCGTACACTAGCTCCTTATGTTTTATAAGTGCCATTGTAGGCCTTTGTGACATAAAAACCATTTTGATTTTGAGTCAGTAAGAGTCTGACACTGATTCCCGGTTCGCCTGAGGGCGGGATTCGTCGTAAGAAGATTTTTGCCACCATAAAAAAGACACCAAGTCTGTACACACAAAGTCGGCCATCAATGCCCACACTGGGCCACTAATCACAATGCCCAGTAATTGACGAGGACAACTAAAGTCTTCCAGTTCGTGATCGTGAGCGTCAGCTTTGATCTCTGTGGCCTTGGCCTCAGAATGATCTCAACTTGTTACAAGATTGATTTTACGAATAACTTAATTTGTGCCTGTGGCTTTGCTCGCTTGGCTGTAGAAAATATTTGCGTATAACTGTTGTGAGGTACGCATCGCTACATCATCTTCAAGTCACGCATCGCATTGGAATGAAGACCGCACGCGCTACGAACGCGTTATATTTACGTAGTAGTGCTATCTCGCTCGCGCGCGCATCTGTCTCGTTTCTTTTAGCTACTTGCAGAGTCAGGAAAGGCACGTTCCTATTGGACAATCGCGCGACGCTTTTATCGCACTACTGCCACTACTTCAGCCCCTGTGATTTTGTACTTAAGCTCAATGTATGAACAGAAAATATACGCTCCTAATTCTACACTTCGACTCTCGTTTTATTTCGACACAAATTACATCGCTGC
Source organism: Mythimna loreyi (assembly GCA_029852875.1). NCBI lineage: Eukaryota > Metazoa > Arthropoda > Insecta > Lepidoptera > Noctuidae > Mythimna > Mythimna loreyi. The sequence goes on along the minus strand of CM056801.1, from coordinate 16,515,968 downwards.
TACATTTTGGTGACCCCGAGTAGAAAATGGAACACAAGCAAGAAATTAGTGAGCCTACAGACCTCGCTGCCATCTCCGTGCAGTCACGTCTCCTTCCCTTCTGGCGCGAATATCCACGCATGTGGTTTATTCAATTTGAAGCCGTCGTCGAACCACAGAAGACCAGCGACGAAAACAAATACCGCTACGTCCTCGGCCAACTACAACCGACAGACCTTCAACATATTACAGACATCGTGATCAAGCCACCAGAAACTAAGAAGTACGAAGCCATCAAACAACGCCTTCTCTCCGTGTACGAACAGTCTGAGGTGAAGAATTTCAAGAACCTCATTAGCGGATTAGAACTTGGCAACCAAAGACCGTCTCAGTTGCTACGGCGCATGCGTGAACTCGGCGGCAACATGATCACCGAAGATGGCATCAAGATAGAGTGGATGAACCACCTTCCCGCGCAAATTCGAGTGGTGTTGTCAGTGAACACAGACTCGTCACTAGACATGCTCGCGGCAATGGCAGACAAGATGATGGAATATTCCGAGTCGAGCAATATCGCAGCCGTCTCCTCGTCACAACCTGATTCTGCTGCTGTCAACCAACAAGTCATGTCCGCGCAAATACAAGTTCTCTCGAAACAACTTGAGAAGCTGACACTCGAAATCTCCGAACTTCGCAGCCGTGGAAGACCTCACCATCGTCGTCACCAGCGCTCCCGCTCAAGATCGAAGTCTACTACAAAGTATCAAAACGATCCCAATCGAGTATGCTACTATCACTACCGATTTGGGGATCATGCGAGACGCTGCGTGTCACCTTGCGCGAAGCGAAATCAAAACAAGTCGGAAAACTAAGAGAGACACCGACCGTGGCGGACGTCGGTGTAACTACAGCAAGTAATCGCCTATGTGTCTTCGATCGCAACACTAATCACCGTTTCCTCGTTGACACCGGTGCGGACATCTCCGTACTAGCCGCCACCCACATACATAAGAAAAAATGCTCACCAACTTCGTACAAACTATACGCCGCGAACAGCTCACCGATAAATACCTACGGCGAGAAAGACCTACAAATTGACCTAGGCCTCAGAAGACGATTTCGTTGGACATTTGTAGTCGCAGACGTCAAAACATCGATACTCGGAGCTGACTTCCTTCGCCACTTCAAACTCCTCGTCGACCTGCATCAAAAGAAGCTAATCGACAAGGTGACTGAACTCTCAATCAACGCTTTAGAAATCTCGTCAATGCAACAAGCCGTCTACGTACTCAGCAATAAGCAGACATATCAAGACATACTCAAACAGTATCCTGATTTACTCCGACCTATGACTTTGAAAACTCCCGCCAAACACAACGTAGTCCATCACATCGAGACAACGGGACCACCCCTCTTCGCACGTGCCCGTCCCCTACCACCCGACAAATACAAAGCGGCTAAAGAAGAGTTTGAACGGATGATGGAAATGGGAATCTGTCAACCTTCCAAGAGCCCGTGGGCCAGCCCACTCCACGTGGTAAAGAAAAAAGATGGCAGTCTACGAGTGTGCGGCGACTACAGGCGTCTAAATTCAGTCACACTACCCGATAAGTACCCGATACCGCGCATACAAGATTTCACCTATCAACTTCACAATAAGAAGATCTTCTCAAAACTCGACTTAAAAATGGCCTACTACAGAATACCTATAAACAAAGAAGACGCACAGAAAACTGCAATAATCACACCCTTCGGGTTATTTGAATTTAACTGCATGACGTTTGGCCTACGAAATGCAAGTCAAACTTTCCAACGTTTCATGCACGAGGTACTGCGCGGCATCGAGGGCTGTTTTTCATTCGTCGACGATATTTTGTTATCTTCAGAGAACGAACAAGATCACAAGATATTACTACATCAAGTTCTCGAACGCCTAAACAAATACGGCGTATCACTCAACGTCGACAAATGTGAATTTGCACAAGCGAAAATCAACTTTCTCGGCTACGAAGTCACAGCGAACGGCATAAAACCAACTGAAGAACGAATAAAAGTCATATCCAGTTATCCTCAACCTAAAACTATCATAGAGCTTCGTCGTTTCCTGGGCATGTTGAACTTCTACAGAGATTGTTTACCAAATCAAGCCGACATGCAAAGCGAACTCAACAAATATCTGCATAATGGAAAAAAGAATGACAAGACACCTATCACGTGGACGCCGACCGCCGAACAAGCATTTCAAAAATGCCGCCAAAGCATATTGGAATGTGTGACGCTAACGCACCCTATCGCCGGCACCCCACTCTGCATCATGACGGACGCTTCAGACCACGGCATCGGCGCGGTGCTGCAACAACGCGACAATGGAGCTTGGAAACCGCTAGCATTCTTTTCCAAAACAATGAGTGCTACACAATCTCGATACAGCACGTATGATCGCGAACTACTAGCGATCTACTTGTCTGTGAAGCATTTTAGAAGACTCATCGAGGGCTGTGACGTCACCGTCTACACTGATCACAAACCGCTGTCCTACGCACTCTCAAGGCCGCAAAGTAGTAGCGACACCCCGCGACGCGAACGTCAACTTCATTTTATCAGTCAATTCTGCAATAAAATCGCGTACGTAAAGGGAGACGAAAACTCAGTCGCTGACGCCTTATCTCGCATTGAGGAAATACACTGTCCCTCAAACATTGACTACGACAAATTATCACGTGATCAAGAACAAGACGAAGAACTGAAACAATTAAAACTACAGCCAAACTTAAAATTCATCACAATTACTTTGCCCGGCATGCAGCGACCAATCACGTGCGAGACATCAACATCTACGCCCCGCCCATATTTACCACTGGCACATCGTTTCGCAGTATTCAAAGCGCAACATGATCTCTGCCACCCTGGTATCAAGACGACTAGAAAGCAAGTAACATCAAAGTTCTTTTGGTCATCTATGAATAAAGATGTGACAACATGGACAAGAAACTGCTTCGGCTGTCAGCGAGCAAAAATACATCGTCACGTCGTCACGCCGCTAGGAACTTTCCCGCCATCGCAACGCTTCGAACACATCCATATCGATATAGTCGGCCCACTTCGACTATCATATGATTATCGATATTGTGTTACTATCATGGACAGATTCACAAAATGGCTTGAAGCCGTACCAGTGCGCGAGATAACAGCTGACAACGTCGCAAAAGCACTGTTTGAAAACTGGATTGCTAGATTCGGCTGCCCACTACGTATATCGACCGATCAAGGCAGGCAGTTTGAATCGTCGGTGTTCAACGCGCTAATGAAAAAACTCGGCATTACACGCATACGCACGACCGCATACCACCCACAATCAAATGGGCAACTTGAACGGGCACATCGTACCCTAAAAGCTGCGTTAATGGCTAGAGGCGCGACTACCAACTGGAGTGACGAACTTCCCACCGTACTGCTTGGCCTCCGTACAGCGCTGCGTGAAGATAACAACCTAAGTCCCGCGCTAATGACCTACGGTTCTACACTACGTGTCCCATCGGATTTCTTCGCACCGGCTACTACGACTAACATGTCGGACGAAGATTACGTACGCCGCCTCACACAAACGATGACGTCACTCTCACCGTCGTGCACTACCGCTAGAACAACAGCCAAACCATTCATACACAAAGACCTCGGTACGTGCACACACGTCTTTGTGAGGAACGATTCCGTGCGAGCGCCGCTGACACCACCCTACGATGGACCGTATCCAGTGCTACAGAGACACGAAAAATATTTTAAAATTCAGCTACCGCATAAAGAGACAGTTGTATCGCTGGATAGACTGAAACCGGCGTACATCTGCAATGAAACATCAAACACTACAATCCCTACAAACACAGCAAGCACGCCGAGCATCGTGGATCCTGTACCTTCACACCAACCATACATCACCAGGACCGGCAGAGTATGCAGCCAAACGTGCGCTTCGCTAAGGAGGGGGTACTGTGAGGTACGCATCGCTACATCATCTTCAAGTCACGCATCGCATTGGAATGAAGACCGCACGCGCTACGAACGCGTTATATTTACGTAGTAGTGCTATCTCGCTCGCGCGCGCATCTGTCTCGTTTCTTTTAGCTACTTGCAGAGTCAGGAAAGGCACGTTCCTATTGGACAATCGCGCGACGCTTTTATCGCACTACTGCCACTACTTCAGCCCCTGTGATTTTGTACTTAAGCTCAATGTATGAACAGAAAATATACGCTCCTAATTCTACACTTCGACTCTCGTTTTATTTCGACACAAATTACATCGCTGCTACACTGTAATCAAGTAAAATTTTACTGGTAAGGAAATAGATTAAATAGTTTAAAAAAAAAGTCCCCCACACTAGGAATTACTCCAGTATCGTGGGTGCGTTCACATACACAAGACACTCAGACCCGGAATACCTATCTGTATGCCATGCAAATATTTGTTCCGTGTGGGAATAGAACCCGCGACCCTCAGCGCAGCAGTCAATCGCTGAACCACTGCGCCAGCCGGGCGTCATCCAGTCTTTAATATTAGTTTATTTGTTTTTTGTGGAAGATGTTTTTGATATTGTCTTGATTTTTTTTGTATTGTTGATATTCTGATAAAATTTACTTGCGATTCTTTAGGGTTAATTAAACTGCACGAATCATTATTTCTTTCAGTAGTAGTTTTAAGAACCAATCTATACGAGGATTTTTAACTCAAAAGTAAATAAGTTAATTCTAGGCTAGCGTACTCCATCGTCACTTTTGTCAGGTGAGATAATTGCTAGGCTAATAGTAATTTTTTTTTATTTTTTTTTTATTTCATTTTTGAAGCTCTAAACTAGTAAAATAATATTCTAAGAAACCGCACTTCAGGGATTTAAAGTAAAAATTCCAAAACATGGTCTACCCATGTACCAAGTTTCATCAAAAGAATAACTAACTAACCTACACACATACAAACTTTCGCTATTATATTATAATTCAAGTTGCAATTACCCTATCTCGAATCGACCTTCAATATTGTTACATAAACAATATCAGCGTACAACATAAGCCTGTATTGTCAAACTTGATTAATCAGACAAAGGAGGTCAGTGTATCGCCTCAACACACATGACCCGCTTTCCGCTCCTCCTATCACTAAGCCCTCACAATCCTCACTAATTATTGTGATCGTCCATCAAAGTCAGCGAAGCCACGAAACTTTCAAGGTGAAGACATCTTTCCCGAAACACAATAAACAAACGAAAACATACCTTAAGAGGATACAGATAAAGTTGATGAGGCATGTGTTAACAATATTGTTACATAGAGCAAAACAATCCATATAATGCACTTGTATAGCGACTCATGTAGCGTATTCACGTATATTTTGTAAATATGAAAAAAGTAACATTTGTATTTATATGTGCTGTGTTCTTTAATAGTGTTAAAAGTGAATGTGATAGTTCAGAATGTGCCTCCGATATTGTAAGCGATATTTTAAAGGACACTTCTGTACTTGAAGATATTGATATCAAATTAGAAGTGCCTAACTTCAAACAAATTAAAAACGTGGGCGTCGAAGATTTAAATCAAATTCTACTAAGTCTTACAACTTGGTTTGAAAATAGATTAAACGATACTAATTTTGTTTTCAAACATGTCAACAATAATACTAAGATATTTGTCAAAAGCTTTGATTTTAATGTGGATTTTAAGAAAGGAAACGCTAAAATTGACGTCGATCTAACTGAAGAACCGAATGGTAAGAAACAGGAGACTATCGATCAAAATTTAACCATTAAAACTAGTATTACAGCAGAAGGTAAAAACATAACCACAGCATCAGTTATAACAACTACGGAAAATATTAAACAAAATCGAATTGCTAAGACTAAGAAGCAAAGAGATGAAATTGATAGACTCATTGCAAAGCTTGAAGATGAAAAAGACAACGAGCTCTTTAAAATAGATGAATTTGACACAACATATTACGACTCAAATGAAGACAATTCGACAGACTATCCTATCCCAGATTATGTGGAGATTTATAAAGATACGACCAATGAAGAATTTGTATATATTCCTACTACTATGTCACCTACATTCGACGATTTTACTGGTGTTACTGTGAATGAGCTGGACTTTGCGGAGAATACTGTTCCTCGGCCTACAAGTGATGTGAGTTTTACAATTCTAATTAATTTAAAAAATGTAACAGTAAGTTTGTGAGCAACCATTTCTTTGCCATTGAATCGATCGAAGAGCAGTGGTGACCGAGCCAGGCGCGTTACTTTGCGTAATTTATTTCATCACTACTGCTCTCAAAACGGTGAAGGAAATCATCGTGAGGAAAGCGGCATGTCCTAGAATAGAAAATTCGAATACATGTGACATCCACCAATCCGCACTGGGCTCGAGTGGCGGATTACGGCCCATTCTCTTTCCTAGAGAGGAGGCCTGATTCCCAACAGTGGGAACATTATAAGGTTGACGCAATGCATTGAATCGACCATCATCATCATCATCTTTCTGCCCTTGTATTGTTTTATGTGGGGTCAACAAAACACGATCTTTTCATCCATTTTGTCCTGTTACTCGCCACGCTATCACTAACTCCCTTTTCTTTCATATTAATTTTCACAAAATCATGAAGTTTTCCATATAACAGATTCTTTTTATGATAGGCAAAAATCATCCAATGACGAATCCCGCTCTTGGGTGGTGCGGGAAACAGTGTCAGATTCTTACTGAATAAACACCCCACCCCGTTTTATCTTTGCCCTTTGCATTGGGACCAAGCCTTCCTTTGAGGAAGAGACCCAGGGCCCCAGTAGGCTTCGACCCTTCCATATAACAGATGACATGAACTATATGCTATATAGCGCTATGCCAAGACGTTAGTCATAAATTGTTAAAATTGCATGGATTTTAAGACGATAATTTGACTATGTTCAGAAATGTGGAATGTTTGGTTTTACTTATATAATATCTTATCTTATTTTTTTGTGGTCTGGTTTCCGCACTTAGTCCTTGGTGGACAATTGTACGTGAGCCATGGAGCCTTCATTTCAACCAGCCCGCCTCTCTTTAGTAGCAGATAAGTCCTTTCAGTTTGCTCAGGGCATTTAAGAGTGATTTCAGCGCTGCCAAGGTCTGTGTTATTTGATGGAGATAGGTATACGTTATAGCAATACAACATCATGTCGATGAGAGATGAGATTCTTGTTGATGTTACTGTCAGAAAATATACGCCTGTGATCATCAACTTATATCCTAGCGATAAACAAGCATGTTCATAGAAACTATTTATCAAAATACTGAAAGTTAATACAAAAGTCCGCTGCAGCGCTTCATTGGCATTATGTCGTCTACCAACATGTTAAAACTAGCGCCGTCTCTTTCCCACTGACAGTAATATTGAAGTAATGTGGCGCCAGTGACTGAAAAGTTGAAAGGTAATCGTTTGTCTTGGTATGGCCATGTAAAGAGGAGAGATGAAACGCATGTTACGAAAAGAGTTTTGAATTTACACGTAGATGGATGGAGAGGAAGAGGGAGGCCGAAGAAGAGATGGATGGATTGTGTGAGAAGTGATATGAAAGAAAAGGGAGTTAGTGATAGTGTGACGGGTGACAGGACAGAGTGGAAGAAAAAAACATGTTGCGCCGACCCCAAGTAATATGGGATAAGGTAGGATGATGATGAGTAATATTGAAGTAATACTGCTATAAGGGCTTGTGGTAGGCCCCCTAGTGCGTAGAACATATACATCGATGGCTGTGATACAAGCTGTGCTCTGTTTGTTATCTATCCACTCTGCGAAATAACCCAGATCTTATAATATTATTAACTTAATATGTAGACTGCACCGTCGTTAGTGAATCTTCCTTTAAAGGCTTTTTTTTATGGTGGGAAAACCATCTAAGGACGAATCCCGCCTTTAGGCAGAGCGGGACATAGTGTCGGACTCTTACTGACTAAACGTCTCACCCTTTTCCTTCTTAGCCTTCATACCAGGGTCGGACCTTCGTTAAGAAGCCGGACCGGGGCTCCAGTAGGTTTCGGCCCTGCAGTTGGGCCTCTTCATTTGCTGACAAATCCTTGAGGCGCGCGGGAACAGAGCGAGTCGTCGACGACTGGCTCAGTCCGGGCTATTAGCAGACAATCGGACGGCGAGCTACCCACTGCTCACCGTCCGCAAGCCCGTCCTCTAAAGGCTTGACATAACAGATAAATAAATCCTTTTAGAATTAAGACAAGTTATTTTCCTGCCAGCGGAAGTCTGTATCATACAGACACAATGAACACTTTAATTAGGATACAATGCTGATCGTAATGTACTCCAAACGTGCAAAATATACAAACGATTCTAATTAGTTAGTACATAACATCTAGCTAGCTAATTGTGTTGGTATTTCATACAAACAGCAAAGTTTAGCATCAGCCTTATAAATGATCTTTATTTTGTAAGTAGGTTTAAAAAACACTTTTACACGTATTTTTTTTTATGCTAGATGAGTCCGGTGTTTCCTAGCTAACCTAACCCTGAGAAGAAACACCGAAACAAACTCAGGGGTCAAAGTCTCTTTTAAAGTCCATACAGAAAATATGTATTGGTCAAATCACTTAAGAAGTAGTAAGTATAAGTTTTTAACTCAAGCCTCCTCTCTAGGAGAACGAATGGGCCGTATTCCATCACACCGCCCCATTGTGGGTTGGTAGATGTCGCATGTCTTCGATTTTTTTGATTCTAGGACATGCCGGTTTCGTCACGATGTTTTCCTTCACCGTTTTGAGAGCAGTGGTGATTAAATAAATTACACAAAGTAAATCGTCTTGCGGTTTTGAACCCGAAACTCACCACTCGTAAGTCGGGGTCTTTACCACTCGGCCACCACGACTCAGTCACTGGATATCACGTGTCTTCGAATTTTTTGGATCTAGGACATGACGGTTTCCTCACGATGTTTTCCTTCACCGTTTCAACTCCGTACGTAGTATATGTATATATATTTTTTTTTATGGTGGGTAAAAATCATCGAATTACGAATCCCACCCTTGGGCGTAGCGAGAAACAGTGTCAGACTCTTACTGACTAAAAAACCTACCCCATTCCTTTCTTCAAGGAGTTGTCAACATTAAGGAGTTGTCAGCAAACTGTAGGGGCGAAACCTTCTGGAGCTGCCGGTTTGTGTGAAACTGTTACCGCGGCTGTAGGAATAAGACAAGTAAGGAATGGGGTATGTTTTTTAGTCAGTAAGAGTCTGACACTGGTCTCCCGCTCCGCCCAAGAGCGGGTTTCAGCATTCGGTGATTTTCACCTACCATAAAAAAACCCCCATTCCTTCCTTGCTTTATTCCCAGACCCTGGTGTTACGCTTTCGCATCAACCCTTGGCCCAAGAGGCTTCGACTCTGTAGGGACCATACTATAAAAATTCATATTATCTAAACGTCAACTAGGAATAGATTAAGCTAGGCGCCATCTATATTTATTAAAAAGTACTTGCTCTCAGTTATGAATGCAGCGGGTAATGTTTTATGAGGGAACGTTCACAATGGCTTCACGGCTTGCTGACACACTGGTTATTCGGATGGCGAGTTAGTTGGATAATCGCGCAAAATAAATGCGGTTTTATTTATGAATATTTTAGATTTTTATTCTGTTGTATTAAATATTGATATAATTTACTAGCTCTTGTCAGCGACTTCGCCCGCGTACATAAAATATAGCCTATGTCACTCAGGAGTAAAGCAGCTTTCTATTGTTGCTAAAATTTTTCCAATCGGACCAGTAGTTCCAGAGATTACCTCCTACAAACAAAAAAACAAACTTTACCTCTTTATTATATTAGTGTAGATGTAGATTACTTACGTATAATTAATTACGTATATAAAATGGTAGTTTTTTCTTTACTATATGCACTCAACGCCATCAGTCTTATTTAAACTAAGCTATGAGTACCTACTAGACAACTGATAGCATATAACTATATTAGCTTTTGCCCGCGGCTTCGCCCGCGTGGTATTGGGGTTGGGGTTTCCGGGATAAAAAGTAGCCTATGTCCTATTCCGAAGTGTATCCTATGCCTGTGCCAAATTTCATCCAGATCCGTCCAGCCGTTTTGGTGTGATTGAGTAACAACCATTCAAACATCCAAACATCGTAACTTTCGCATTTATAATATTAGTAAGATTTCTAAATACATACACTCAAATTACACTCACACGCAGGACAAATGATCGTGCTCATCAAACAAACATTTACTCGTATTTTGGGTGGAATCGAACCTACGACCTCCGGCATAGCCACAGGGCCACTAACCCCTAAACAAAAAATAAACATAGTTTTTGTGTTTTTATTGCTCCAACTCGCGATTTTGATAAAACTAAAGCTATTCTAAGTACAACAACTTTTTTATTAATCTTGAATCATTCGGTTCCTTTCAAAATGGTTGAGCTGAGTAGTGTTAACATATGCGTCATGTCCGTGAACTGACGCTGTCAGTTGAGACTGCTCACCTCTCGGCTGCCAGAAGCTTATTTTGATTTCTATTCTTTGAAGTGTTTTTTTTTTTATTTAATTTACATTTCTCTCAATTAGCAGACGTGTCAAGAACCATGTAACCGAGATATTTGTAATATATAACAGGATTTAAAAGATGCATGAATTTTAAGCGCATTCTTCTCCATAGAGATCTACGCTTTGGAACGTGCAATTAGCATCATTTTTCTGACTGTCTTCTTGACAATCAAAATATTTCGGTTTTTGGTGGGCATCGACGATGAGTTGGTCTTTCAGAAGTTGTACTAGTTAGGAATAATGTGATGGCAGACACACACACACATACTTCTCTATAATATAGACCTTCGTTAAAATAAAATAAAAAAATCAAATCAAAAAATTTTATTTGTCAGAACATGGTATAATAGATGTTACAGTTTTGATTTCAGCATATCGTGCTATATTATGGCGTACAAATATTTCTGTATTAGTGAAGGTTTATACAGGGTGTCATTGACATGTTAACGCAAACGAAAACCATAAATCCAGTACATGATTCTAGAACCCCCAGTGGTGGAATTTTTTGTCGGTCTTTTCTTATTTTTTTTTAATAATTTTTTTACGTTTTTTAAATTAAACTGTATAAAAACGTCATTTTAACATTTTTTGCGAAAAAAATGAGTGAATTACATTCTAAATTAATAATATCGTCGGGTTTGACAAGAATAACGACTTTATTTGCCTCGGTGATTTTTTTATTAAAATTTTTTAGAAAAAAAAATTTTTTTTTTCTTTTTTTTCAAAAAATATCATTGGGGTTGGTTAGAATAACGATTTTATACAGGTAAAAAATAAAAAAACAAAACTTTTTTTTCAAAATTTTGAAACAAAACCGACGAAAAATTCCACCACTAGGGTGTCCAGAATCATGTACTGGATCAATGGTATTCGTTTGCGTTAACATGTCAATGACACCTTGTATATTAACCTACTCATTATCAAGTACCTACGAATTATTAAAATGTCAATATTATTACTGGAATTAAAGTTGCTATATCACTTGTAAATATTATTAAAATAAAAATTAAAAATAAGATCACCTATTGTACACTTATTTTTATTAATGTTAATCCTGTGTTAAGCTAAGGCGTGCAATATTAATAATAATAATAAATATCTTTATTTCCCAAAATTACACAGACTTAAAAACTTATTTTTTAAAGCTAAATTGTTTAACCTAGCATAAGGAAAATATGTGAAATATGTGAAGGGAAAATAAATAAACAAAATTATTATTATTATTATTTTACAGTTTTTTTTCATAAGGCAGAATAAAGAAATTACATAAAAAAAAACATTCAGATACTGCAGGAATCTGTACACAATAAATTAAACTCTGTCTCTTAAACTAGGCAAAAAAAAAAACAAAAATTAATAAAAATTAAGAATTAAGATAACAACACGGAACTAAGTTGTCCATCCAAAACGGCCGTGTGTCTCAATCGTTCAGTTCAACAACAGTTCAAATCAATCATTCTGTAGCAAAAATACGAGCCGGCGGCCGAAAATAGCGCGTTTTTTGAATCGCGCGGAAAACAATTTTCCATTGGCTTTTGTGCGCGTTGGCTTGTAGGCTTTTTCGCGCATTTTCGCTGGTATTGTCCGTTTGTGGCCGCTTTGTGTGGCCACCGGCCATTTGATAAGGATTGATGGGCCGTGGCTTTCCTTTATTTTATGGAATTGTGTGTGTTTTGGAGTTCTGAAGTGTCAACTGGCTGTTGAAAATTTTTTGTATGATAAATTTTATACTAATGAACAAATCATATTATTTTTTTTTCCAAAACGGTATGAACATTGTTTGAAAAAAGTTAAAAAATTTAAACCCGATTATGACAAAAAAAAAGACGCAAAAACGATTTTCAGTTTTTTTGGGGTTTTAGTATTTTTACTTTTTTACAAACAATTTTTAGCTTTTTGGGGTTGACCAGGGTTGACTTATCCGTGTGGATAAAAACACCCTACTAATAAAGAGTAAAAAAAACAGGATTAAATAAACAAGATTACTGAACAATCAAGAATAAAGCAAATAAAAAATCCGTAGCCACACCTTATTAAAGTGTTAAGGTTGGTACCTACACAAAGACTTTGTTTTCAATACATGCGTATTTAATTTGGTGTGAAATTAATCTCTTCAAGTAAACGACAGATGAGCGAGTCAATGACCTGTAAGTATTTTTCTGTCGTTGCGAAGTAACTACCTACAGGTCACTGGACAATTTTTTTTTATGATCGACAACTGTCACACAACGCCGTCTAGTCTCAAACTCAAGCAGAGCTTGTGGTATGAGTACTAAACACAACTGATAAACATACTTATATATTTCTAAATACATACATGTTATAGATAAATTACACCCAGACACAGAACAAATGATCGTGCTCATCACACAAACATTTATCTTGGATGAGGATCGAACTTACGACCTCCGGCATAGCAGTCAGGGTCACTAACTACTAGGCTGACAGGCTAGTCAAATCCTCGAGGACAAAACGATATTTTTTTTGCTGTGTATACCTTTAACTCTTTAACAGTTCTGTTTGAGGTCGTAAAAAGATAGAGAGAGAAAGAGAGAGAGAGAGAGAAAAGGAATATTATCCTATTTCTAAAACAATTTTACAACTGACGGTTAAACAAATTAGTTTAATACGAAGATCGTACAGACAAAAGGGGTCATCGTTAAAATTACAGAAACAATAAAACAATTTATTACTGTTATTAAAATTATAAACAGTACAATTTTGAGCTATAAAAGATAGCGTTTAACAGGCAATTATTACGAGAATTAATTGCTTTTAATTTTTTTATTGTTTTCTTTCCGTATATGGCGAAAGATTATTATTATAGAAGTCAATGTGGTAATCATGATTTGCGATTCCACGTACCGGAAGACGCAGCGTTGGAAAGCCTCCTGCTAGGTAGTCCGATGATCTTGAAATGGTTGCGGGCATCATATAGCATCGACACAGTGGCGGGGCAAGACCTAAATTTGATGTGGGCGAGATGTATTTTGCGAGGCCCCTTGATGGTTGATGGAGGATGGATTTTGATGAAATACAAAATTTTTGAAACTTTTTGACACCTAAATTTTTCCAGCCAGACTAGATCTTTATAAATTAACATGGTACGTGGTAGGTTAGTATTGCCAGATACTCAGATACTGCTGATTTTTATTAATTATTGATTGCTTGATAAGTACCTAAATATATTTATATTTTCGTTCGCGGGCCTTCGAAGCGCGAGGCCCCTTTGACTGGCCGTAGACGGTGGCCCACGTCGCCCACGCCTTACGCCGCCTCTGCATCGACATAGGGTTCGTGTCTGAAAGGAAGGCTCTAGCCCTGCTATAGATTGCGATGTAGGAACGGGGTAGGTTGTTTAGTCAGTAAGAGTCTGACACTGTTTCCCGCTCCGAGTAAGGGCGGGATTCGTCATTTTATGATTTTTGCTTACCATAAAAAAACATCAATGATTGCATCAATACTTACCATCAGGTGGATCACAGTCAACCACTAGTTTATAGCAATTAAAAAAAACAGATTCTTACTGACTAAATAACCTGCCCCGTTCCTATGTTGCCATATCTCACACCTCGCTACAAGAGGATAGTTTTCGAGGTCTGGGGCCCTAGACAAGTGGCAATCGCTCCGTGTCGAATCCATTTCTAAGTTCGATTTCGCCTTAACGATGTCGACCACAAAATGGTAGACAAAGTGACATCGACTAACATATCGATAAGTCGAAGTGTTGGTTCGATAAAATAACAACTTCTTGGCTATGATTATCGAATTAAAACGTCCAATTTGACGTATAAACAACTAATAACAATTAGCGAATCGAAAACGTTTGACCACGTGACTTTTCGAAGGCATATGTCAGTTCCATACATTTGGAGTTTCGAATTTCGTTATCATTAGTGAGAATGTGACTTTGTCTAAGCCCCCTGGTCCTCAAGTCTGACTGACATGGTGGCGTTTTTGTACAAACATTTCAACACCTCGGTGTACCGATATATCACGGCCAGAACCTTCCTATCAGACACGACTCATACACCCTTGGCCCCAATTGGCTTCAACTCTTCTGGAAGGGTCCCTACGATGCCCATTGTCACTTAAATTACGTTCGTCACACATATGAAACTCCCTCTTCTAGAGAGGAGGACTTTGTCCCAGCAGTTGGAACATTAAGTGTTCAATCCGACTGCACTAGTGGGTGCGGGGGCGGGCGCGGGCGTTGGGGTCTTGGTGTCTGCGTATTCATAGTGCCAATCAACTTCCGAGTGTCGTCGCTTCGGCGGGTGGATCAAAATGGTTTAGAACCACAAGCGTAGCCATCTAACAGACGCTATATTACTGCGAATGATACGGGCGGACTGAGGGCTTTAGAAGCTCTCGCGCCCTTTTCATGAAGAAGTGCGGCTCGCGGGAGCACAGTGAACGCAAATGGTTTCGGCATACATTTTGAATTGTTTGCGCAGGAATTGCATGATTTGATTCCGCCATCCGAATTTTACCTTCGGACATCCCGGCGTACGGCAAATATCCACCCTTACGTTGTTGAGACACCTGCGGCCCGGACTAAGCGTTTTGCCTCGTCGTTTATACCGCGCACATCGAGGGACTGGAACAGTTTGCCGGCTGCAGTCTTTCCGTCCGATTATAATTTAGGTGTCTTCAAAGCTAGAGTGAATAGGCTCTTAATAAACTAGTGCGCCTTACCATCAACGATTGCATCACTGCTTACCATCAGGTGGGATCGCAGTCAAGCACTAGTTTATTGCAATTAAAAAAAAAATATATATATACATACCCGCGCAAGCAATCGCGTTCGCCTCCACTAAAAAGGCTGATGATGATGATGATGACTAGTGGAGTTACCACTAGTACACACTAAGTGAGTACCTATGACATAGTCCGTGTTGAGCGTGGTTCCTGGTGTACTCAGATAGTCTGATAGTCGGTACCGCGGATGTACGTCATCAATCACTCGTACAAAGGCGGATGATGATGATGACTAGTGGAGTTACCACTAGTACTACACACTAAGTGAGTACCTATGACATATCCGTGTTGAGCGTGGTTCCTGGAGTACTTACTCTGCGCAGATAGTCTGATAGTCTGTACCGCGGATGTACGTCATCAATCACTCGTACAAAGGCTGATGATGATGATGACTAGTGTAGTTACCAGTACTACACACTAAGTGAGTACCTATGACATAGTCCGTGTTGAGCGTGGTTCCTGGAGTACTCTGCGCAGATAGTCTGATAGTCGGTACCGCGGATGTACGTCATCAATCACTCGTACAAAGGCTGATGATGATGATGACTAGTGGAATTACCAGTACTACACACTAAGTGAGTACCTACGCCATAGTCCGTGTTGAGCGTGGTTCCTGGTGTACTCAGATAGTCTGATAGTCGGTACCGCGGATGTACGTCATCAATCACTCGTACAAAGGCGGATGATGATGATGACTAGTGGAATTACCAGTACTACACACTAAGTGAGTACCTATGCCATAGTCCGTGTTGAGCGTGGTTCCTGGTGTACTCAGATAGTCTGATAGTCGGTACCGCGGATGTACGTCATCAATCACTCGTACAAAGGACTACGCACAGTCTTGGTGTACAAAGAGTGAGTTTGTTTGGATGTGGTGTATTCAACTTTACAATGCTTGATCATAATGTATAATAATACGAGTTAAACTCTTAAGCCTTAAGCGTTCGCACACCTACTGTTCTTTAATTTCCTGGAGCCGAGGGTTGGTGCGAAAGCGTTATACCGGGAGGGAGGAACGGGGTAGGTTCTTTAGTCAGTAAGAGTGTGATACTGATTCCCGCTTCGCCCACGAGCGGGATTCGTCATTGGATGATTTTTACCTACCATAAAAAAACTGTTTTTAATTATGTCTGTAATAGCGATATGCGAAAGTTTTTGGAGTTTCTTGCACGTTTTTCTTCATTGAGATCTACGCTTTGGAACGTGAAAATTAGCTCTTTTTTTCTTTCGACTTTTTGATTATTCAAAAGTGCCTATAAATGGTCTATTTGAAATAAATGATTTAGTTTGACTTTAGGTAGTGATAGATAAATAGATATACTAGGTATCTATTGTAGGTACAGAGTACCGTGTTGCCAAGTAGCTGGGTTATGGAAATCAGATAGGCAGTCATAATCATCATCATCATCATAAGCCTTTTTAATGTTCCCACTGCTGGGACACAGGCCTCCTCACTAGGAGATGGGACTCATGCATTTAAGTTTTTTTTATATGTTTGACTGTGATCCCACCTGACAAGACAAGAGTGAGCGATTGCATCACTGCTTATAGTAATTTTTCGTTAAATTGTTAATATTTTGGTGTACAATAAAGTTTTTCTTATTCTATTCTTAACACAAACTATATTGTTAATCATTCCAAATAATACTCGTACTTATAAGCTACTACTAAACCCTTCTCAACACACGAAACAAAAATTTAAAAAATCTTATAAATAATTGATGCCTAAAAACTTCAACCACACATTATTTTATTTATAAAACAAACACATATAATTTAATCACATAAAAATACCATATCCAAACTTCCTTCAAAACAAAAAGTAAACTCTTCGTTCATCAAGGTTACATATGTAATTATGGTTGAAAAAATACCCAAGTCTTTTCTCTCATGGCTGATCTCCTGCAATTAGAAGCAGATTAACGCGAGTGAGCGAACGAACGAATGAGTGAATGTAAAGGCCCTTAGATGTGTTTCCTTGTTCGTTCATTAGGGGGAGGAAAGTTGAGGAATGTTTAGATAAAGGGAGGGAAGATAGTAGTAATTTTTCTTGCGTGTTTCCCTTTGTAGGCTCAAATTTACGGTATCAAAGGAATTAATGATGTTGTCAGTATCGTATTTAATGAAACGGCTTTAAAAATAGATTGACACTAATATAGCATCAGCTTTATAATTTTCCCACTACTAGAACTCAAGGCTTCTATCTAGAAGAGGAATTGGGCCGTAGTCCACCACGAGGACCCAGTACGGTTTGATGGATATCACATGTCTTCGAATTTTTGGTTCTAGGACATGCTGGTCTCCTCACGACGTTTTCCTTCACCGTTTTGAGAGCAGTGGTGATGAAATATATTGCAAAGATGGAAAAAAGATGGAAAACACAAAGTAATGCTTTGATTTGAACCCGCGAACGACGACACTGCTCTCGACACTGATAATTCCGTGAAGGTATTTTTAAAATCCATCAGCAAATGATTGAAAAATTAAAAATACACACCATTATAATTGTAGTATTTCATGTGAGAGCAGTGGTGGCCGAGTGGTGACGGCCCCGACTTACGAGTCGTAGGTCGCGGGTTCAAACCCAGCTAGGCGCATTACTTTGTGTAATTTATTTGATCACCACTGCTCTCAATTCGGTGAAGGAAAACATCGTGAGGAAACCGGCATGTCCTAGAACCAAAAATTCGAAGACATGTGACATCCCCACCGACCGTGTTCCCACGTTGTCGTCGTGGTGGGGCTTGCGTGTCTCTGTGATCTTGAGGGCTATGCCGGTAGAGCTACTCATGCCGGAAGGCCTCAAGGGAGAGACCAGACCAAGAGGAACATAGGGCGGAGTCCAGTCGGACCGCCCCAGAGGGTGCGCCGCCAAGGAGTATCGGCACCAGCAGTGTTGGTGCTCTTGGGCGGCAAATTTTGGAGAGTGGGTTCGCCTCCGGTACGTGTCTGCTCATCAGACATGACCAGGATGGCGAACGTGATATTGGGGACCCCACCCCAATTTAAAAAATAAGGCAAAGCTGTGTTCAGCACCCATTATGAGCGCGAGTAATAAAAAAGATACTACCCCAGGGGGGTACCTGCATGCAGGAGAATCCCCCCCCGAGCAGAGCTCGGGCTGCCCCTCGTATTCTGGGGGGGGCAATTACCGCCTCGGGTCTTCGGACCCTGTACCGTCCTTCGAGGACGCTGCGAGCCAGGGTGGCTCACCTGCCCGCGTTGTGGAGTCCCTGGGACCCGTTCTCAGCACGTCTGCGACGCTGGCAGGTTCGGAACAGGTCGGCAGAACATTCGGCCTTCGGGAGGAGAGCGGAGATTCGGCGTCGGACTCCGATGCCGCGTCTTCATCCACCCCGGAAAACATGGAGGTGGAGGAACTCTGTACCAAGAGGACCGAGTTCCTCCGAAAGCGCCCCAAGCCGGGGGATGGTCTTGGGTCGACTTCTGATGAAGCATCGGCCCGGAAGATCTCCTCCAATAGGCGGGGGGTGGGTCGCAGGTCAGAGAGGGGCAGAGGGCTAAATGCCCCGGACGTGCCCCAGAAATCGGCAGAAACGGCCGAGGAGGCGGACTACCACAGTGTGAACAGCGGCCGGGTCGCTCACTCGAAGCCGGAGTTTTCTGACCATGAGTCGGACGGCATGCAGGAGGCCCTAGCGACATTCACAGAGATTGTGACGGCCATCCTGACGTCCATCTCCAAAAAGAGGTTGGGGACCTCGAAGGGCAAAGCCATCACCCAGGGCGCGATAGACATCAAGGAGGCACTGCCAGTAGTCTTCAAGCCGCTCGAGAAACGGTTCAACCGAAGAATTGAGCGTCTCAAGGCGGACCTGGCCGAGCTCCGAAGAGATGGCTCTGAAGTGGTGCCAAAGAGGGGTAACAAGCAGGGGCAAAGACGGCTCCAGCCCCTAATCCAACCGGAGAGTGAAGTGCTGACTCTGCTGCAGCAGGAGTTGTCTGCCTTTCGGGAGCAGCAACAGCAGCAGCAGAAACAATTCCAGGAGCGAGTCCAGCGACAGTTTTCTGTCCTTGAGGGAATTGTCCTGCGTCCCCCGCTCGCAGCCTCTAGCCAAAGGAGGGCGGCGTCATACGCCGCTGCTGTCGCGACCACGGCTGCTGTGCCCAAGGCAGGCCCGACGGGGCAAGCCGTGCGTAGGGCTGTGGCGTCAGAGCCTGTGAGGCCAGCTTCGGAGGCCAAACAGCAGAAACAGCAGCGGCGGGGAGGAGCTATTCCTCCTTTAAAATCGAAGGGACCCCCTGCCAAGGTGGTTACTAGGCCGCCACTCCCGTCTACAGTGCCATTGGCCGACACCGACACTGAATGGACGGTGGTCGGTGCTAGTAAGAGGGCGAGCAAGGCGGCTAGGGCGGCAAAAAAGCGCGCACGGCGACGACAGCGCAAGAAGCGGGCCATGGCGGCCAGACTTCGCGCCCCGAATTCCTCAGCTGTAGTTATAACACTACAGCCAGCTGCGGAAAAGAAGGGCGTGACGATCGACGCCGTCATGGAGAAGGCGAAGAAGGCGGTGTTGGGTCACCTCGACGAATTCGGGGCCCCTGAGGGCTTCCGGATTCGGCGCACCGCAACCGGGGCGCGTATTATGGAGGTCCCTGGGGCGGACAGTGGTCCTGCCGCGGACGCTTTGGCCGAAAGAGTCAGGGCGACCCTGGACGTCGAGGAGGCCCGAGTGTCCAGGCCCACCAAGTCCATAGATATGCGGATCATGGGCCTGGATGACACCGTCAGGGAGGATGAGGTGGTGGCCGCCATTGTCAGGACCGGAGGGTGCGCCGCCGATCAGGTGCGGGTGGGCACCATCCGTACTGACAGCACGGGCATGCGAGCCGTTACGGTGAGCTGCCCTGTGTTGGCGGCCAAAGCCATAACGGGCGAGGGCCGAAGGCTTTTGGTGGGTTGGGTTTCAGCCCAAGTCAAATTGATGGAACCCAAACCCCTGCGGTGCTACCGCTGCCGCGTGGGACACCACGTGGGGGCTTATTGCACTGCAGAGGTGGACCGTAGTGACCGCTGCTTCCGGTGCGATCAGCTAGGTCACAAAGCCGTCGAATGCCGCTTGTCGCCGCACTGCTACGCATGCGCGGCGGCAGGCAAGCAGGCCGACCACAGCGCTGGGAGTAGGTCCTGCGACCCCCCCGCCAAAGTCAAGGGTAAGGTCCGTAGGCCCCATCCCGACGTCCTCACCGCCGCAGCCAAAACCTTGGCTGCTGCTGCTGTTGCCGCCGCAGCCGCCGCGGCAGAGCCCTCACAGGGGGCTCGGGAGGAGACTGTGATGGAATGTCACTAACGGCTCCATTGCGTTTCCTCCAGGCGAACATCAACCACTGCGCCGCGGCTCAGGATCTGTTGCTCCAGAGCATGGCGCAGTGGTCGATCAACGTCGCCGTAGTCTCCGAGCCATACTTTGTCCGGCCCAGTGGAGACTGGGTTCAGGACCTGGATGGCTCGGTGACTCTAATTTCGTCGGCCGCCGCCGGTACCCCGCCCCTCGAAGCTGTCACGAGGGGGCGGGGTTTCGTAGCAGCACGGCTCGGGGACATTGCAGTGGTAGGCGTCTACCTGTTCCCGAGCAGATCTCTCGGAGAACTCCATATCTCCCTTATGGAGCTAAAAGACGTCGTCGCTAGGTTTGGTTCCCTCCCCGTGGTGGTTTGCGGGGACTTCAATGCCTGGAATATGGCTTGGGGGTCCCGGAACACGAACCAGCAGGGTCTGTTGGTGGAGGACTGGGCTTTGGAGTCTGGCCTAGTCGTCCTAAACCGGGGTTCTGTCCCCACATGTGTGCGGATGCGGGGTCAATCAGTGGTGGACATCTCGTTCGCCAGCCCCGCACTGTCGCCGCATGTCGTAGACTGGCGCGTCATGGAGAGGGTGGAGACGTACTCAGATCACCGGTACATCCGGTTTGAGGTCTCCGCCCAAACCTCCGCCGCGCCGGTCCGACAGAGCCCCTGTGGTCCGCGGTGGGCGCTGAAGCAGATGGACCGGGAGCTCCTCCTGGAAGCCGCGACGTTCCAGGCCTGGGTGCAAGCACCGAACAGGCCTGTCGATATCGACGTTGAGGCGGAGTGGTTCCGGGAGGCCATGTCGCAGATCTGCGACGCGGCAATGCCCCGTGTCCCTCCAGGACGTGCTCGGCGCCAGGTGTACTGGTGGTCGCCAGAGATTGCGGCACTACGCAATGCATGCAATCATGCGCGACGCCGGTATGCCAGGTACTGCAAGCGCCGCATCCGCCCGCCGGATGCGGAGGCCAGAGAGGCGGAGCTGTACGAGGAATACAGAGTAGCGAAGCGCACCCTCCGAGCGGAGATGAAGCGCTCCAAACTGGAGGCCTACAAGGTGTGGCTGGGGACTCTGAACGCAGACCCGTGGGGACGCCCGTACAAGATGGTGCGGGAGAAACTCCGTCCATGGGCTCCCCCACTGACTCAGAGTCTCCGGCCCCAGCTCGTGGAGGGTGTGGTGAGCACTTTGTTTCCTGAGCGAGGGGAACACTCCCTCCCGCCCATGGCTCCGCCACCTGCAGTATCTGCGGACCACAATAGCGACGACGACAACAATGCTCCAGAGGTGACCGAGGTAGAGGTGAGAGTGGCGGTGCGAAGGCTGAGTGCCAAAAACACCGCCCCAGGACCCGATGGCTTGCCTGGCAAAGCATGGGTCCTGGCCATGGAGGCTCTCGGGCCTCGATTAAGGGGGCTCTTCAGCGCATGCATGGAGAGGGGCCAGTTCCCGCTTCGTTGGAAGACGGGAAAACTGGTCCTCATCGCAAAGCCGGGGCGCCCTGCGGACTCGCCGTCCGCGTATCGGCCCATAGTTCTGCTCGATGAGGTGGGCAAGCTCTTTGAAAGAGTCATTGCAAACCGCCTCGTCGCGCGACTAGAACGGGTGGGGCCGAACCTTTCGGACGGCCAGTTCGGTTTTCGTAGGATGCGCTCTACGGTGGATGCCATCATGCGTGTTCGAGCCCTCACGACGGGGGATGCGGTGTCCCAGGGCAGGTGTGTCGTGGCAGTGTCCCTGGACATTGCCAACGCCTTTAATTCCCTGCCCTGGAGCTGCATTGGGAGGGCATTACGGTATCACCGGGTGCCCGACTACCTCTGTCGGGTGATCGAGGCCTACCTGTCGGACAGGTATATTATCTACCCCGGTCACCAGGGAGAGTGGAGACGACGAGAGATGTCGTGCGGTGTTCCGCAGGGATCGGTACTAGGGCCACCCTTGTGGAACATCGGGTACGATTACGTGCTGCGAGGCGACTTCCCTGACGGGGTCAGCGTGGTTTGCTACGCAGACGACACGCTGGTCTTAGCGCAGGGAGAGTCGCACCAGGCGGCGGTCGAACTAGCGACACGCGGGGTTGCGATAGCCGTTGGTAGGATCCAGCAGCTGGGACTCAGGGTGGCGCTGCCCAAGTCCGAGGCCATGTGTTTTTATGGCCCTCGGAGCGCGCCGCCAACTGATTCCCAGCTAACGGTAGGGGGGGTTCACATCGGCGTCGGGTCGACGATGAAGTACCTGGGACTCGTCCTCGACAGCCGATGGAATTTCAAGGAGCATTTCCGACGTCTGGCTCCCAAGCTGAATCGGACGGGTGCTGCCCTTAAGCGGCTCCTGCCAAACCTTGGGGGACCAGACGCCCCCTGCCGGAGGCTCTACGCAGGAATCGTTCGGTCCATGGCCCTTTACGGGGCGCCGGTGTGGGCGCCGACGCTGCAGCAGCAGCCGAGGGCCCAACTGAATGCGTGCCGGAGGGTCATGGCCATACGGGTGATCCGGGGGTACCGTACGATTTCCCGTGAAGCGGCGAGCCTCCTTGCTGGCCTGCCACCATGGGATCTGGAGGCAACAGTCCTTGCACGCATGCACGATCTGCGCATGGAAGTGCAACGCCGGGGCGAAAGTCCGCTGCCTGAACATGTCAAGGCGTGGCGGAAAGAGCTCCGGCGGGATCTCGTGATGGCGAAATGGCGTCAGCGGCTATCGCAACCCAGTGCTGGGCACGCCATAATTATGGCGGTAATGCCCCTCCTTGAGGCGTGGCTGGAAAGAACTCACGGCGTTCTCACTTTCCGCATGACGCAGGTCCTCACCGGACATGGTAAGTTCGGGAGGTACCTGCATCGGATTCGTGCGGAAGAGACGCCTGGGTGTCGCCACTGTGTGGACCGCCCGGAGGACACGGTGGAGCACACGGTTGAGGTGTGCCCCGCTTGGGCAGAGCACCGCTGTGTCCTCGTGGGAGCGATCGGTGGCGGCGATCTCTCGCGCCGGGCCTTGGTAGAAGCCATGGTTCGGAGTGAGGAGGAGTGGCAGGCGGTCGCCTCCTTCTGCGAAGCAGTAATGCTAGCAAAGGAGGAGGCGGACCGCATAAGGCAACGGCGTTTGCGCCCCAGACGCCGCCGGGATTCCGATCCTGACTTCCGGCCACCGTAGGCGTGGGCTTGCGGACGGTGAGCATTGGGTAGCTCGCCGTCCGGTCGTCTGGTAATCGTCCGGACCAAGCCCAGTCGTCGACGGCGCGCACTGTTCCCGCGCGCCTCAAGGAGTTGTCAGCAACCGTAGGGATCCTGCAGAAGGGTCGAAGCCAATCAGGGCCACGGGTTTGTGTCTGAAAAGGAAGGCTCTGGCCCTGGTATGTATGGCGATGTAGGAACGGGGTAGGTTTTTTAGTCAGTAAGAGTCTGACACTTGTTTTCCGCTCCGCCCAAGAGCGGAACTCGTCATTGGATGATTTTTACCTACCATAAAAAAAAAAAAAAAAAAAAGACATGTGACATCCACCAATCCGCACTGGGCCAGCGTGGTGGATACGGCCTATTCCCTCTCCCAGAGAGGAGGCCTGTGTCCCAGCAGTGGGAACATTAAAAAGGCTGATGATGATGATGATGATTTCATGTTAGAGTCATTATTTTTATAAAAAAGATATAAATTAGTGCTTGACAGCTTGACTGCGATCCCATCTGATGGTAAGCAGTGACGCAATCGTTAATGGAGAAACTAGAGAAAATAGATGTAAATTTTTTGATGCACACTAAAATTTTATTCTCTTCTATCCTCCTACATGTTGCATTATACCGTCTTTACTCACCGTACGCGTACTTGAGTGCCTATTTACTCCTCCTACAACCTACGTACTCCCTGAGGAATAACCTTGAGTCATAATCGCCTCCATTTCAAATCCCAGCGTCAGAATGAAATCGCCATCATTAAGTAAATGTTTACTCTTAAAACACATCGTTGTTTTTGTCAAGGAATCTCTGACTTTGACATATGACCTGTTTCTGTGTATAAATGTGTCACAATTTATTTTAAATGGAGATTTAAGAAGTTCTCTTGTGATATTTCTCTTAATAAATATCAACAACAGCATTTTTTTTTTAAAGATGCAATTTCATCGAATGACTTCTCTCGTTTTAGGGTGGAGTGAGAGGGTGTGTCAGACTTTTACAGGTCGTGAGGTTTCGACCCTGCAGGGCCCCTTCAATTTGCTGACAACTCCTTGAGGCGCGCGGGAACAGTGCAACCCGTCGACGACTGGGCTTGGTCCGGACTGTTACCAGACGACTGGACGGCGAGCTACCCGTTGCTCGCAGTCTGCAAGCCCGCGCCTACACGGTGGCCGGAAATCGCGCCATTGCCTTTGCCACGTCTGATAGGAGTAGAAGCCGATTTTCGAGTGTGTTAAAATAGTTTTTGTAATATCAACACGATCTCACTGTTCCCGTGCGCCTCAAGGAGTTGTCAGCAAATCTAGAGGCCCAACTGCAGGGCCGAAGCGTACTGGGGCCCCGGTCCGGTTTCTGAAAGAAAGCTCCAACCCCGGTATTAGAGCTAAGAAGGAATGGGGTGGGTTGTTTAGTCAGTAAGAGTCTAACACTTTTTTTCTGCCTCGCTCAAGGGCTTGATTCGTCATGAGATGATTTTTTCTGACAATAAAAAAATTTCATCATGTCTATTTAATGAACATGAGCATTATAAATATCTTCCTGCATTAACCGACTCCCTTACAAGAATAGAAAGTTCGCGACAAGCAGGAAGTAAAGCCCTTTTGGAAACATTTGCGCAAACTTCAAAGTGCCGACCCGTGTAGTTGTCATCTTTTGTGCAACGTTCACAAAAAACGGAGCCATGGCTTTTGGGCCAATTTGATAGCATTAGCTAATTGAGAACTGCAGAAGACGAATTATTAGTATGAGTTTTTAGTGATTTAATTTTGTAGACATCTCATTTATTTTCTTTAAAGAAAAATATTTTATTTGACACATAGACACACACAATACAGAAACTACAATATGCAGACATAATAATTTTGACAACAAAATCGGCCAAGAGCGTGTCGGGCCACGCACAGTGTAGGGTCCCGTAGTTTCCCGTCCGTCACAAATTTCTCACAATGTATCAGAACCCAGTAGCCCTTGTAACAATTAGTAACCCAATTTCCCGAGAGATGGCGCTGTACTCAGTGGTAATTTTGGATTGCGTAAACCGATTTTAATCTTTTTGTATTTTTATTGAAAAGAGGACATGCTCAGGATAATGAAATATGTAAAAAAGTAAAAAAAATGCTTGCATTTACGGTTAAATTACAAAATTTGTTCAGTTTTTTTTTTAATTTTTCAAAAACTGTTCATCATATCAAGTTCAAAATAACTTTCCCAGAAAGTTTAAGTCCAAGGTTTAATACCAATTAAACACGATCTATGAAATGTTATTAAAATAATATTTGCCAAAAAATAGTTAATCAAAATAAATCGTAGTTTAAAATCCAACGTCCGTCTGTTTTTTATCGGCCATTAGATAGTCATAATAAACCATTACAAAATAATTTATTACAATAAACACCATGCCAAAAATGGCCGCCGAGGAAATTTGAAATTTTAATTTGTAATTTGAGTGCTCACCACCGCTTGAATTATGAGAGGGATTCATAAAAACTTGCTATTTATTTTGTCGAATCTTCCTTTTAGAGTTCCGTTGGAGGCCTTTCGGGTACGGAACCATAAGGAAGAAACGTCTTTCTTGATTTCTATATTGTTTTTAAAGCAACACTATATAATATACCTAGCGATCCGCGCCAGCTTCGCACGGGTACTGATATTGAATATATTATGCATGTATTATACACATTAAACTTCCTCTTGAATCACTCTATCTATTAAAAAAAACCGCATCAAATTCCTTAGCTTACTTTTAAAGATCTAGGCATAAGCATACATAGGGATAGTGGTAAGCAACTTTGTTTTATACTATGTAATGATAAAGAGGTAAAGTTTGTTTTTTTGTTTGTAGGAGGTAATCTCTGGAACTACTGGTCCGATTGGAAAAAAATTAGCAACAATAGAAAGCTGCTTTACTCCTGAGTGGCATAGGCTATATTTTATGTACGCGGGCGAAGCCGCTGACAAAAGCTAGTATAGTATATTCCAAAATTGTCACACAATGCCATCTAGTCCCAAGCTAAGCAGACCTTATGTTATGAGTACTAGAAAACTGATAAACATATTTATATATTTCTTTCTAAATACATACATTTTACTACATAGTATAAAACAAATTCGTTTTCTGCTGTCTGTCTCTAAGTATGCTTAGATCTTTAAAACTGCAACAGATTTTAATGCGTTTTTTTTAATTCGGAGACATGTGACATACACCAACCCGCACTGGGCCTACGTGCTGGTTTACGGCCCATTCCCTCTCCTAGAGCGGAGGCCTAAGTCCCAACAGTGGGAACATTATAATGCTGATTGCTATGCTGTGTAATTAAAAGTTTTTTTTTAATTGCTATAAACTAGTGCTTGACTGCTATCCCATCCGATGGTAATCAGTGATGCAATCGTTGATGGTGAGGCGCACTAGTTTATTAAGAGACTATTTATTCTAGCCTTGAAGACACCTAAATTATAATCAGACGGAAACACTGCAGCCGGCAAATAGTTATAATCCCTCGATTTACGCGGTATAAACGACAAAGCAAAACGGTTAGTGCGTTAAAAGTCTCAACAACGTA
Source organism: Mythimna loreyi (assembly GCA_029852875.1). Lineage (NCBI taxonomy): Eukaryota > Metazoa > Arthropoda > Insecta > Lepidoptera > Noctuidae > Mythimna > Mythimna loreyi. The sequence continues at coordinate 16,488,612 of CM056801.1, read as the reverse complement.
ATGGTTTTTTTTTATGGTAGGTGAAAATCATCGAATGACGAAACCCGTTCTTGGGCGGAGTGGGAGACCAGTGTCAGACTCTAACTGACTAACAAACCTACCCCGTGCCTTCCTTGCCTTATTCCTAGAGTCGAGGTAACAGTTTGCACCACCCTAGGCTCCAGTTGGCTTCGACCCTGAAGGGCCCCTGCAGTTTGCTGACAACTCCTTGAAGCGCGCGGCAACGGTGCGCGCCGTAAACAACGTAATGGTGGATATTGGCCGTACGCGCGGTTATCCGATGGTAGCTTTGAGCTGACGGAATCAAATCACGCAATTCCCTTGCACACTCTCTGAAATGCATCCTGCAAAAAACCGAAAGGCTACTTTACGCCTGGCTTTGAAGATTGGACTGAATCCTGGATCCATCCTAAGGTTGTCTAGTAGATATCGTTGTTAGCGATAAGACCGCCTTTGTACCCATAGATTTAAGTTTCTGTATAAGTTCTGTAACTTTTTGGTGTACAATAAAGTTTAATCTATCTATCTATCCTGTACTCTTTTTCCAGCCGGACACCATCTGCCACGGCGACGCGACCTGTCAAGAGTTCACGAAGACCGTCTTCCCCTGGATAGCCACCATCTTCGTCACCCACAGCAACCAGGGCAGCCAGTTCAGCTACTACTGTGATGGAATGCTGGTTACTGATAAGGCTATTGTTACTGGTGAGTAACATTACTGTTATTCTTCTTTAAATTGAAAATCAATAATCTTTTTTACCTTTTGAATACCGTGTAGCGCCATCTATGCCTTCACATAAGAACTACAAGAATCCTGCATCGCGCAATGAAAGTTCTCCGCGCGATTACAACATATACGACAGCCCTATGACTTTGTAGGCTTATGTGAAATAAATGATTTTGAGTTTGATTTAAAACTAAAGAGTTTGAAGACCCGCAGATTAAAAGTTTACAGGATAAAAAAATTATTAAGTTATTTTTGTTAAATTAAAGGACTTGTTTTTGGAACAGTTCGGTTTTTTTACTTAATTTGATTTTTATGATGGGTTTTAATATTTTAAACGAAGTGTAAAGTTTAATCAGGTTTTCATAGATTAGCCGGGTTTTAATATAATACTTTAAATGGGTTTTTACATAGCTATAGATTTTGAAATGTCACACAGATTAAGATTCAGATATATTAATTTGCTATCAATGTAGGTACAGATGTTAGATGATACATAAGTGAAGGTTTCCGCTACATTTTACCGTAAGGTATGCAAATTCATAAAAATCATTATAAACTAAAACATTACAAATACAAAATTATAATTCAATAGCGCCCCGCCCAACTTCGCACGGGTGCAATGGTGATATTAAATATATTATACCTATAAACCTTCCTCTTGAATCACTCTATTTAAAAAAAACCGATACTTATGTCTCATTCCATCGCTTATCGTCAATATCACACTTCGTCGACCTTCCCCCATTTCTTAAACTGTGACGTAAATTATGAATGCCCCCTACAAGTACTTTTGCAATCGTTATTCATAATCATAATCATTTGTTTAACATAGGTAAAGAATAGTTCTTAAAATCTACACTTCTACAATAATATAATAAAGAGGTAAAGTTTGGCTTTTGTTTCTTTGTTTTTTTTTTGTTTGTAGGAGGTAATCTCTGGAACTACTGGTCCGATTAGAAAAAAAATAGAAAGCTGCTTTACTCCTGAGTGACATAGGTTATATTTTGTGTACGCGGGCGAAGCCGCTGACAAAAGCTAGTAGGTAATAAGCTCTCTATGTTGTGCTCGAGAGCGTACAAATGTTGGTATTATCATTATTTTAAACTTTTTAAATGTCTAAAAGTAACAGAAAATATTTTTTTAGCATTGCGAGGGATGACCAAAAAAAAAAGACCATCATCAGAAATTCTAAATTTTCAACCCTCTCAAATTCCTCTTGAGTTTTTATATTTTTTCCTATTGCCTCCCGAACAAGGCAAGGCAAGGAGAGGCAGTAATTTGATTACCGACCTCCTTCCGTTTTGCAGCGTTTGCGTCTAATGACATTTCCATGTTCTTCAGCCTTTCTTCAGAATTAAAAATGGCTTAAAGAAAATAGAAAATGTATAGGTACTCGAATATGGCTGGGTTTTATAATCTAAAAGCGACTGAAAATGGTTTTATTTATATTCCGTTCAAAATAATATTAGATATTGAATGATAAGAAAACCTTTACTTCCCTTTCCATCAGGTGAGATTGCGGTCAAGCGTGAACCTATCACCAATAAAAAAAGATTGCGTTATTTCTTTCACTTACTTGAATGATTGAATTTGTATCAAGTTATTGTAATGTTTACAGTATATTTGTCAAGATGAAAATAAATTTTTGGCTTTTTGTGCGGTGGGAAGTCAAATGATTTCTGATTGCATATATTCTAGAAGTAGAACCAAAATGACCATCTTTGGTATGGTAACGCGCAGAGTCTCACTTCAACTAAGACCTGAAAATCTGTTATTTCAAGGCCGATCACCATTTTTGTTCAACTTATAAGATTATTATGATATACAAGCTTTTGCCCGCGGCTTCGCCCGCGTGGGTTTGGGGTTTCCGGGATAAAAAGTAGCCTATGTGCTATTCCGGAGTGTATCCTATGCCTGTGCCAAATTTCATTCAAATCCATTCAGTAGTTTTTACGTGAAAGAGTAACAAACATCCATACATCCATACTTACAAACTATCGCCTTTATAATATTAGTAGGATTTCATAGTTAAGATGATGATGATATCTTTATGATATGTTTTTGTGAACATAATGACTGAATGTCTTAACATTCTGTTCCAGATGCCAGATGTATGATCATCGGCAACAAGACCTTGGACCCTGATAGCTTGCTGGTATTCCTGGGAAAGGTGAACCTACAGACTTTTGGAGGCAATGAGAAAGTACAAAAGGTACGATCATTTATTTATTTAATATTATTTTGTTATTTATTTATTACTAGCTTTTGCCTGCGGCTTCGCCCGCGTGATGTTAGCAATATATAGGCTACCAGCGGCTTCACCCGCGTCTGTGGTTACTGTTTCACCCCCATAGGTCATAGTGTAATGTTATATAGCCCGTAACCTTCCCACAAAAATGGACTATCCAACACAAAAATATTTTTTCCAATCGGACCAGTAGTTCCAGAGATTACCTCTTACAAACAAAACAATAAAAAAAACAAACTTTACCTCTTTATTATATTAGTGTAGATGTAGATTATTTTTAACATCATTATCATCAGCTATCTTCTAACTATTTAAGGAAAGATGGCAACATCAAACATAATATATCAGAATAATTCCCGTCCACCGTAGTCGTAGGATTGTGGACGGCGAGCAACGGACACTTCCCTATTACGGCCGTCCAACAAAGACTAAGGGTCGAGTCGCGACGTGACAAGCACTTTCAGTGCGTCTTTAAACTTAATCTTTACATTTAGAACCAATACAATAGATCTCCTGGAGCCTAGAGGGTGGTGGAAAACTGTTACCTCGACTCCAGGAATAAGGCAAGGAAGGTACGGGGTAGGTTTTTTAGTCAGTAAGAGTCTGACACTGGTCTCCCGCTCCGCCCAAGAGCGGGTTTCGTCATTGGATGATTTTCACCTACCATAAAAAAAAAAAAATAGATGAAAAGGTCGCGAGGCTACCCGCGAAGCCGCGAACAGCCTCGTGTAACCACGGGCAGAACCACCATTACAACCCTATCGAGTTTAGACTCGTATGATTCGTCTTGACGAGTACTTTGGGGGGTCTGATGATAAAACTGGAAGCTGTGAGCTTGATAATGAATGCAACAAATAAATATAGTTTTGACTGGCCTGTCAGTCTAATAGTTAGTGATCCTGACTGCTATACCGGAGGTCGTGGGTTCGATTCCCACCCAGGATACATGTTTGTGTGATGAGCACGATCTGGGTGTAATATTTATATGTAATACGTATGTATTTAGAAATATGTAAGTATGTTTATCAGTTGTCTAGTCTTACTACACAAGCTCTGCTTAGCTTGAGATTAGACGGCGTTGCGTGATAGTTGAAAAAAAAAGATAACCTTAATGTGTAATTATGTTTGAGCTTTTTAAAATGATCTTCATCATCATCATCATCATGTCAGCCAAACGTCGCCCAATGCTGGACGGAGATAGGCCTCCCTCAAGGATCTCCACAACGATCGGTCCAGTGTTGTCTAAAATGATCTTGATGACTATTCATCATATAGGTATAATACCGCGCTTTTTATAATAACTTGTTATGACAAAATGAGTTTCTAATGATTACTTGTTTCACAGGTAAACTCAATAGTGATCCACCCGAACTTCACGGTGTCAAGTGATGGGAAGGCGTCCAACGACCTGGCTCTCATCTTGTTGGAGGAAGCAGTGGAGTTGAAGGACAATATCCAGTCAGCCTGTACCCACCAGGAGAAGAGTTCTGAAGAGTCTGCTGTAAGTTACATAGTATAAAACAAAGTTGCTTTCCGCTGTCCCTTTGTAAGCTTAGATCTTTAAAAGTACGCAACGGATTTAGATGCGATTTTTTTAATAGATAGAGTGATTCAAGATGAAGGTTTATGTGCATAATACATGCATAATATATTCAATATTAGTAACCGCGCGAAGCTGGGGCGGGTCGCTAGTCATTACATAGTCATTACATATTTATTTATTTATATAAATAAATAAATAAATTGATAGTATAAAACAAATTCGCTTCCTGTCCGTTTGTATGCTTAAATCTTTAAAAGTACGCAACGGATTTAGATGCGGTTTTTTTTAAATAGATAGAGTGATTCAAGAGGAAGGTTTATGTGCATAATACATGCATAATATATTTAATATCAGCATTGCACCTGTGCGAAGGTGGGGTGGGCCGCTAGTTATCAAATAAAGTAAAAGAATCCTGAAACAGATTCTCCTTGAAGGAACTGGTTGGTGAAACATAGTGCTAGATATTAATTTTATTAATCTTCATACACCGGTAAATTTTCGTCGTTTTAGTTCAGTGGAGGGTCGATCCGTTACATTAAAACGATTTGTAAAGATAAAATTTAAAAAAAAATACAGAATTTTTCTTCTAAAACTGGATTTAATCATATATACGCGTGTATGAAATGAATTTCTTTAAGTAAACATCATCTGAGCGTCCTTACTTGCGTACTTACTACCTACAGGTCATTGAGTACTTACTACCTACACCTTCATGTAAATACCTATGTTTTACAAATAAAATTCTGATTCTGATTCTGAGACCTGTAGGTAGTAAGTACGCAACGACTGACAACTACCTACGTGGTTATTGAACCCGCTCAACTGATGTTACAAATCGATAGTGTTTCACGTACTGGATCGAACTTTGACGGGATTAAAACGTTAATAATTTAACGGTGTATTTATAATGCTTGTGTATACGTGTGTTTGTCACCAAAATCCGTTTAAAAATTGATCGAAGGTCTAAAAGGCTTAACCGGTTTGAATGAAATGTGTGTATATTTGAGTCCAGGGCCAAACCATCAATTTTGTTTTATTTCATATTCATGTACAGTTATGGTACATAGGCGGACTTAATACAACAACCTTTCTACCAGTCAACTTTTGGCCTTTCCTGGCGGAGAGCTAGGTTTCTTAAACATGTGTAGCTGGATTTGATTTCCGTAATGATTTCATGGTGGAGTATTCTGCAAAGTTTTAGGGCCTTATTTATATCGTTATATCTATTAGTTTGTGTTTTTTACTCCACACAAACATTAGATCCTTACTACATCCTTATAGAAGCCGAATTTTTAAAAACCCTTTCTTAGTGTTCGCCTACCTCATAAAAGAAAGCCTTGTGCAAAATTTCACGCTCCTAGGCCCAGTAGTTTTAGCTGTGCGTTGATATGTCAGTCAGTCAGATTCTCCTTTTATATATATAGATGTAGGGGTACACTAAGATGGGCAAAAGGCAGAGAACGCGAAAGACCGAGCGAAGTGGTGGCGACTGTGTAGGAAAGCGGACCCCGGGCACCGAGGTGACAGCCAAGGTAGCAACCGGGACGGTCGCTAAGATGATGATGATGATGAGGGGTACACTAAGAGATATTCTTTCTTCCAAAATTCACCTGTGGAGATCTCAGAACAAGTCCAGTCGTCGATGGCGCGCACTGTTCCCGCCCGCCTCAAGGAGTTGTCAGCAAACCGTAGAGACCCTGCAGAAGGGTCGTAGCCCTTCAACAACTGGTTCGCGTTTGAAAGGAAGGCTCTGGTCCTGGTATATATGGCAACATAGGAATAGGGTAGACTGTTGAGTCAGTAAGAGTCTGACACTGTTTCCCGCTCCGCCCAAGGGCAGGATTCGTCATTGGATGATTTTTACCTACTATAAAAAAAAAACCTGTGGAGATCTAAAGTTTTTATGGCGAAACTGACTTCCACTTGAGCGAAACTACTGGTAAACGCTAGTATATATATACAGATACACCAATCATATATATTTTAGGAGATATACAATCCATATCATTCCACTCTGCATACATAAAATAAAACAATTAAAATACAATAAAATTTGGCTGGCAGCCATTTTGTGTTCCCAGTACGAATGTATTTGATAATTCATTTGATATTCTTGTCACGTGCGCTAGAATTAATTATTTTGACCACCGTTTTCGGGTTAAAATTCCATGGCTTAATTCCTGTGACATCGGGAATGTAATAAAGTAGTTTTTATCTAGTTTATGTGATGGTGGGTGTGAGGGTAATTAGTTGGTGGTAATGTAATTATTACAATGTCTTTGTTATATCGTTTAGTAGTAAACATATAGTAGGTATATTTTTTGTAAAGACTAACTAAGGCTTGCTTGAAGTAACAGTCAGCAGTGGTTTTAATAAAATAATTAAAATGAATTTAATTTATAGCTATTTTATATGCTTGTTATATTTATTAGAGAAAATGTAATGAATGAAATAAATATATTTCATTATCAAATAAATAAATTCAAATATATATTTCATTCATTACATTTTCTCATTTACTAAATATTTGGGAATTATACAAATAAAAATAGATGTAAATGCGCCTGGCTTGAATATGTGACTTAAAATATGCACTGAGTACAGCTATTCAATAAGAAGGCTCTTAATAAACTAGTGCAGCTTTCGATCGAAGAGAGGTCGTTTAGAAGTCGTTCGATTGTCGTTCTATCGAATGCCCATCAAGGAACACGTGAATACCGACTTTGGATAGGACTACGATCGAACGACAATGGAACGACAATGGAATTGGGATTGTTTGATTTTACGTGAATGAGGGCACAGAGCTTGTGTATGCGTACCTACTAGACCATAACCTATGTTATGGCTACTAGACAGATGATAAACATACTTATACATTTCTAAATGCATTCATATTATAGATACGAGTAAATTACTAATTGAGCTTATCACACAAACAATTATCTTGGGTGGGAATCGAAACCATGACCTCCGGCATAGCAGTCGATTATTAAGGCAATGTTAAATTAAATTATATAATTTCAACTTCTTCTTCACAGACCACAGCATGGGCGTTGGACGGAGCTCTGGTTCCAATATTCTTCAACAAAGAAAAAGGACAATACTGCTTTGACAAGGACGAAGATGTATTCTGTGCTTCTTATGGAAATGGTGAGTCTGTCTGGTCATTCACAGCACACACACAGCAGGGTCGAAGCCTTCTGGGGCCTAGGGTTGATGCGAAAGCAGAACACCGGGTCCCTGGAACTAAGGCAGGAAGGAACGGTGGGTCGTTTAGTTAGTAGAAGTTTGACACTATATCCTGTTCTTCCAAAGGACGGGTTTTTTCCTACCATAAAACAAAATCTGTGGCGGTCATACATCAGGTGTAAAGGTGCTAACAGTTTCTATGAACGTGCTTGTAAAAAAAACTCAAAATAGTTTATTTCAAATAGACCATTTACAGGCACTTTTGAAATATCAAAATTGAAGCTAATTTGCACGTTCCAAGACGTACATATATATGGAGAAGAACGTGCAAGAAACTCCATGGACACTCTTTTAAATCAAATTAGATTTACATATAAATTGATTACAAATTTCATGTTGCTTCTATTATGCGAGCGCGATGTAGCGGTACTTAACAAAAAGTAAAAAAAAAAAGAATTTGAAATAAGCCCCGAGCAGCTAAGAGATGACCGGTCTCAACTGACGGCACCCGTTCACGAGCATGACGTGGGTATCAGCCCCACTCTGCTCAACCATTTTAAAGGGAACAGAATGACCCAACACACGCGCCACCATCAGCGAGACGTTTGAGTGAGCATGACGAACTCTCAACTGCCATGCCTGTTTATCTACACTAATCTACACTTCTACACTAATATAATAAAGAAGTAAAGTTTGTTTTTTTGTTTTTTTTTATTTTTTTGTTTGTAGGAGGTAATCTCTGTAACTAATGGTTCGATTGGAAAAATTGAAGCTATAATAGAAAGCTGATTTACTCCTGAGTGACATAGGCTAAAAATTATTTATATAATATGGATATTAACCGCGCTATCACAACTTTTGTCTCGCAAAATTTCCGCGGACGAAGTCGCGGGCAGAAGCTAGTGTAAAATAAGTTGCAACCTAGCGAAAAAATGCTCCATGGTAATTGTCATTGTTGTAATACATTTATTTACTCTTTCAGAAGTACCCCTCTGCCCCAGCTACGGCGGTGTCTTCGCATCACGTCAAGCAGGCCGCTGGTGTCTCCAGGGCATATTCTACGGTGATCCCGCAGACAGGGGCATCTGCTTCACCAAGGATGTCCACTACACTTCCCTGACGAAACACCTGCAGTGGATCGACGAAAGTGTTGGCATGATTAAAAATGGTATTTTGTAAATTGGTGGTTTTATTTCTTGTTTTTTCCAGTTTGGCTGTTTTAGGGTACCCATATCCTGTGTTAAGTATAGCATAGTATAAGCCTCATAAGGTTCCCACTGCTGGGACTTCTGTCTCCTATATAGGAGAAGGGATTCTGTGTTGAGTTACTACTGTTTGCAGCTTCGTCCGTATACAAGTAGAAAATTGTCACAAGCGAAAATTATAGGTCACAAAATGTTCAAAATGTCAAGAATTTTAAAAATAAAACAGTGTGCCTCACGGCTGTGCGAAAATTCGTTCAGTAGCCAAGAAATGCCAGAACTTAACCACTTTGGAGCCAGCTAGAGACGATTTGACATGACTCAAAGATCCCGTGTTATTTGATCCAAAAGATAAAGAGAAGATTAATGGATTGTACAAGGAGTGAAATATCAAGAAAAAGGGAGTCAAGCTGGTATTACAATGACGTCTCCAGCCCTTGGGCGGAGCGGTTTGTCTCTCACACCAGGGCTGAGCCTAGCAGACCCAAGGGTCAGGGTCTTCTGGTGGCGTACTTGGAACGGTACGCGCTGTCGACGATTCAAAGTCAAAGTCAAAGTCAAAAATTTTTATTTCACATGGGCCTACATGGGCACTTATAAAACGTTAGATGCTAGTGCACGGTTCCAAATTGGTCGTTTCCGATGGAGAAGAACCGGCAAGAAACTCCATGGTTACTCTTTTAAAAAAAATTGTTATCTTTACAATATTTCCATATTACAACACATAAATTATGTAAGGACAGTGCAGACCAGTCAATATTGAACTCCTACCGTTAAAATGGTAGGAAGTCATCTAAAATTTGCGTCTACAATGTTCTTACATTCACATTATTAAAAGAGGCTATATAGAAGCAAGAAAAATAATCACAAGTCTCAGTAAGACAATTACATTATATGATGGATGTATAAAATGGAATAAGGAATATTGTGAGAATGTATCAAAATAAAAGAATAAAGAGATGTCGTATATAAAAAAAAAAAAAATGAAAAAAGATGGAGCAGTTAACAGACAATTATACAGAATATTAATAAGTTACCAGGGGGCCACATGAGCAGAAGCAGTCATTGCCAGACAGTTGTGTCTTCGACATAGTCTCTAACCTTATAATATGCTTTTTTGGTTAGGACACGCTTAATATGAGTTTTGAACTTTCTCTCGGTAAGTTCTGTCACCTCCTTTGGCAGCTTGTCGATTTGGGCTCGGTCCGGATGGTTACCGGACGGTCGAACAGTAAACTACCCATAGTTCGCTGTCTGCAAGCCGGAGCCTACGGTGACCGGAAATCGGGATCGAAATTGTGACACGTGTGCGGTTCCTCCTTTGCTAGCTTTACTGCTTCGCAGAAGGAAGCGACCGCCTGCTACTCCTCATTGCTTCAGACCATGGCCTGTACTATAGCCCAGGTATATATATACTAGAAATCTCTGCCACCGATCCCCCCCCCAAGCCTCAACCGTGTGTTCTACGGGCAGTCCACATATCACTACATAGTATAAAACAAAGTTGCTTACCGCTGTCCACAGGCTGTCCCTATGTATGCTTAGATCTTTAAAAGTACGCAACGGAATTTGACGCGGTTTTTTTTTAAAGGACAAAGTGATTCAAGAGGAAGGTTAATGTGCATAATACATCCATAATATATATACCCATGTTACCCATGTATATCAGTACCCATGCGAAGCTGGGGCGGGTCTCTAGTATATTATAAAGTCAGTCCATACATTAAGTAAAGTAATTTTTTTATTGAGTAACTTTTTTTTATAATTTTGATTAACACATTGTTTTTTTATTAATTAGTCTGTTGTCCAGTCCGTTGATGTTATACCATGAAACAGTGGCCAACTACAAAGTGCTGCAGCTTTCAGTCATTCCGCTTGTTGGCCGATGGCCAGATATGGCCTGATTTCGGTCCAAATGATACAGAATTAAAGGCAATGGCAGAAATAAACCAGCTTGGTGTACGATTATCACCTTTGGGCGTTGGACTGCATTCGTCGAGGAAATCGGATGCGTGAATTCGTATCTGATCGGATTATGTTGGTTTCCTTTGTGTTAATAAGAAAAGATTTAATTCAAAATGTAATTAGGTACGGTCAGCAGCACATCAGACTATATAAATCTGTCAGATTTCTCCAATACATTTTGAACCTTGTTATATTACAAGCTTTTATTTACTTTCACCTGTCCCGTTGTCTGTCGTTCTGTAATCAAATCTTGCAATTTAAATTTGATACACTTCCCGGTTTCCGATTGAGCTGAAATTTGGTATACACGTTTAGTTCGGATGACAATGCAATATTATGATGACATGGAGCTGATCTGATGATGGAATCGCGAGGTAGCCATAGGAACTCTGTAATTAAACGGCACAACCACGTCGAGTTTGGGCTCGTGTGAATCGTCTTGACGAGTTTTATTTATATAAGCATAGACCACCGCTATAAAAGCTTGTTATGAAAAAAAAATATTTTCATTGAAAACTTGTTATGGTTAAGAGTTGCAAATCGTTTGCAGAATTTTGACAGTTTGTTGTAGTCTGATGTGTAGCTGACTGTACTTAATTATCATCATCATTAGAGATGAAAGACGTCCACTATTGGATATAGGCTTTCCCCAAGATTCACCATAATGAACGGTCCTGTGCGTAAGTTATCGACGGTGCGCTCTGTTCCCGCGCGCTTCAAGGAGTTGTTAGCAAAGCCGTTGGAACTCTATAAAAGGGTTGAAGCCTACTGGAGCCCACGGTTTCTATCTGAAAGGAAAGCTAGGCCCCAGTGCGAGGGCAAATAAGAAATGCCTGGAACTACGTAGGGACCTTGCAGAAGGGTCGAAGCCAATTAGGGCCAAGGGTTTGCGTCTGAAAAGGAAGGCTCTGGCCCTGGTATGTATGGCGATGTAGGAACGGGGTAGGTTGTTTAATCAGTAAGAGTCTGACACTTGTTTTCCGCTCCGCCCAAGAGCGGGACCCGTCATTGGATGATTTTTACGTACCATAAAAAAAAATGCCTGGAACTAAGGCAGAAAGGAACGTTGGGTCGTTTAGTCAGTAGAAGTCTGACACTGTCTCCCGCTCCACCCAAGGGCGGGATTCGTAATTCGATGATTTTTCCCACCATAAAAAAATATCTCAGGAATGCTATACCCACATAGTAGAACAAATGTATACGTAAGTAAAATCGATTTCTATGGTAATGTGACTCGCTCGTCTATTGTTTTTCTTTGTGACGATTTTGTTGACTGTCGGTGACATTGAACGAACCATGGGGTTTTTCCTCCTACGTTTTGTTTTATATTTTTATTCTACAATTATCACAAAACGTCGTCTAGTGCCAAGCTGGGTAAATTTAATGTTGTGTTATGGGTACAAGACAGCTAATAAACGTACTTATATGTTTCTAAATACATACATAGAGTAGCCAGCCTTGCGGTTTTCTACAGGATGCATTTTGGAGAGTGTGCGCAGGAATTGCATGATTTGATTCCGCCATCCCAATTTCACCTTCGGACATCCCGGCGTACGGCAAATATCCACCCTTACGTTGTTGAGACACCTGCGGCCCGGACTAAGCGTTTTGCCTCGTCATTTATACCGCGTACATCGAGGGATTGGAACAGTTTGCCGGCTGCAGTCTTTCCGTCCGAATATAATTTAGGTGTCTTCAAGGCTAGAGTGAATAGGCTCTTAATAAACTAGTGCGCCTCACCATCAACGATTGCATCACTACTTACCATCAGGTGGGATCCCAGTCAAGCACTAGTTTATTGCAAGTAAAAAAAAAATATTATAGATAAATATACCCCGTTAATTAACAAATGATTCGGCTCATCACACAAACATTTGTCCTGGATGGAAATCGAACCCACGACCTCTGGCATAACATACTGACCACTAGACCAAGAGGCCAGTCGATATGTATTATCAATCCAGATAATTGTTTAGTGGTTCTCTGTGAACTAAAAGAGTTCTATGAAATCATAAATAAAATTAATGGATTACATTTACACTTCTACACTAATATAATAAAGAGGTAAAGTTTGTTTTTTGTTTTTTTGTTTGTAGGAGGTAATCTCTGGAACTAATGGTTCGATTGGAAAAATTGAAGCTATAATAGAAAGCTGCTTTACTCCTGAGTGACATAGGCTATAAATTCTTTATATAACATAGATATTAACCGAGCTATTACAACTTTTGTCTCACAAATTTTCCGCGGACGAAGTCGCGGGCAGAAGCTAGTATTATCAATATTTTGCTGCTAATTTGTGTTAAATAACTTATGAATAAAGTTAGTAGGTATCTAACTACTTAAATACAATAGTAGGAAATGTTTAACGTATGTTTTGTGTTCAGTCTGTTTGCAGAGCCCGCATGGGACTTTGACTACAAATGAAATGTTTAATCATTATGAATGTCAGGATTCCAGTGTTTGCTTATTACTTTTTCGATTTCCTACTAACTGTTATTTTCCAATACCGTACCGTAATCTTTACATAGTATAAAACAAAGTTGCTTATGTCCTATGTATGCTTCGATCTTTAAAAGTACGCAACGGATTTTGATGCGGTTTTTTTCATAGATAGAGTGATTCAAGAGGAAGGTTTATGTGTATAATATATGCATAATATATTCAGTATCAGTACCCGTGCGAAGCTGGGGCGGGTCGCTAGTTAGTGACATAATAATAATAATAATAGGTGGTCGAACGCCGGCGTTCGCTTGGGCCTCCAGAATTGAATAACTTTTTCAATGCTAAGTGAATAAGCTTTTAATAAAATAGTGCGCTTCACCATCAACGATTGCAACTCTGCTTACCAACAGGCGGGATCACAGTGATGTGCTAATTTATATCAAGAAACAAATAGAATCAAACAATACCGAGAAACACCTACTTCCGAAATTAATTTTAACTAATTAGTTTTATTTTAATACTTAATTACTTAATTAATTTATTTAACCACCACTGTTCTCAAAACGGTTAAGGAAAACATCGTGAGAAAACTGGCATGTCCTAGAACCAAAAATTCGAAGACGTGTGACATCCATCAATCCGCAGTGGCCTTGCGTGGTGGAATATGACCCATTACTACTCCTAGAGAGGAGGCCTGTGTCCCAGCAGTGGTAATATTAAAAAGGCCGATGATGACTGATGATGATGGTCCATAGTCTATTTTTCATTAAATTTTCAACGTTAACAAATTACTAACAGGTAAATATCTAGCAAATGTTCCTATATAAATTATTCTCTACATGATTCCGAGAACTAATAATCATAGAAATACTGATTGTAATTATTATAATGTAACTGCAATGCTCCATGTATTTAGTTATTCTAAATTATGTACTATGCGTTCTAAATGAGAATAGGACCGATTGTCATGTTGTGACGTCACTATTTACTGTTAAATCGAGGCAAAAAAATAATAATAAATAAACAATTTAATTTATTAGGGTTATGTAGTTTTAAGGTTAAAGATATGTAATTAATTATTAAATAAAAATTTTATACCTTATTTAAAAAAAAATGAATTGTGAACAAAAAAAAAGTTACAGTTGTTAAAAACAAAAAATATGTTAAATAAGTCTATTTGTGTAATAATTAATTATTAGGCAATAGTCTATTTTACATATTATCCTATTATATGTATATTTTTTTAAAACAAACGAACTAATCGTTAGACGTGATGTTCGATTTAAAATCATCAAGAATCTGTTAGATGGATAATCCTGGCCAATCTTATAGATTGTGCCTATGCAAGTACTCCCCGTTAGCTAGACGAGAACAACCAGAGATAATGTGACGAATTGATTCTTCCGGACGGCGACAAGCCCGACAAATGTCAACCGTGCCGTCCTTCACAATAATTCTCCAGTAGTTATTGGTCATGATAACTTCGTCCATAATTACACAGACAAAACCTTCGGTTTCCCCAAAGAGGTCACCGGAACACAGCTAGGCTACGGACGCCATTTGGTCTACATCGGACCCGTGAAAGAGACCGGAAAAAGGGTCCATGAAGCTCCTTGGTAAAAAAACATTTTTTTTTATTTTACATACAATCATCATTACATAGTATAAAACAAAGTTGCCTACCGATGTCCCTATGTATGCTCAGATCTTTAAAAGTACGCAACGGATTTTGATGCGGTTTTCATTTTCATTCTAGAGGAAGGTTTATGTGTATAATACATGCATAATATATTCAATATCAGTACCCGTTCGAAGTTGAGGCGGGTCACTAGTAAAGAATAAAACTATTCTATTAATCTATCTACCTATTACCACATAGGAAATCATATAAAGAAGGAACTGTGAACAGTCAACGAAACATCTTCCTGATACATCCTTCCCTATTCCGTATAAACAACGGCTCATACTTTTATCAGCAAGCTATTAATATGCATTGGGTGTAGGCAGACACGTTTGAAATATGGCTGACGGCCGCATGGTGAATACAAATCGTACAACCATGCTTCATTTATTTAGAGCCCGATATTGAAGACGTCAATAGTTTGGGTAGACGGGAGACAAGGTGCGATTTGTCGCTGCGATTTTTTTTAGCCGTTTGTGTGGTGAGCTTAGTATCACTAGTTCCTTCCATCATCGGACGACCAGACTTACAGCGGGGTTAAATAAGAAAAATAGTGGGATCTCACCCATACGTACAAAGCGTTTTGGGAACACGTTCATTATACATACAGCAAAGGAGTGAAAATCCCTGCCGGCGTCTGTGTTTGTGATAGCTGCAATCTGGGGGTCTTTATTTCATGAATAGGTTACTTCTAGGCAAGTGTAATCCATCGTCGACCACATTATCACTTACCATCAGATGAGATGGTGGTCAAAAGCAAGCCTATCTAGAATACAAAATAAAAAAAATCATTAGGTCAAGGCATGCAGGTCCAACTGCAGGGTCCCGGTCCGGTTTTTGAAAGGAAGGTCCGAACCAGTTATGTGGGTTAAGAAGGAATGGTAGGTCGTTTAGTCAGTAAGAGTCTGACACTGTTTCTAGCTCTGACTAAAGGTGGGATTCGTCATTGGATGATTTTTACCTACCATAAAAAAAGGCTCAGATTAAAATAAATTACCTTGTTACAGCTTTTACCCACATTGTCTTTCAATTTTCTCAAAGAGTAAAAAGTAAAGTCTCCAACGTGGAAAGCTTTGAGTCCCCAATCGACTCGGGTTTTTATATTAACTCCCTTGCTGTTGCTTGGAGTTAATTATATAAATTCCTTCGTTACGTTCAGAATTCATCCACCACTTTAAAACACTGCTCTTAATATACCCTAGCCACATAATCTAAAAGAGTTTTATAATATTTTAGAGGCATGTGAAACAAATTATAAATTCCCATAACTCTCCGTTAAAAAGAGAAGGATTCTGCGTTCAGCGGCGTATTGAGTCTGGTCCGGGTAGCGGCCGGAACGGTTGTAATACCATGATGCAAGGTTTCATCATCTTCCTGCCCTTGTCCCGTTTTATTTGGGGTCGGCGCAATATGTTTTTTTCTTCCATTCTGTCCTGTCACCCGTCACGCTATCACTAACTCCTCTGTTTTCCATATCACTTCTCACACAATCCATCCATATCTTCTTTGGTCTCCCTCTCCCTCTCCATCCATCCACATTCATACTCATGGCTTTCTTTGTAACATGCGTTTCATCCCTCCTTTTTACATGGCCATACCAAGACAAACGGTTCCCTCTCAACTTTTCAGTCACTGGCGCCACTTTCAAACTTCCTCTAATATACTCATTTCTCACTTTATCCATTCTCGTCACACCACACATCCATCTCAACATTCTCATCTCTGCTACATGCAATCGCTTTTCATCCGTCTTTTTCAGAGCCCAACATTCTGACCCATACAGTAGGACAGGACTTATCATGATGCAAGGTTTAAAAAATATAATTCCTTTGTGTCGATAAAGATATCGTTAAAATGTCTTAAGTTGCGACTCAAGCAGAATTTTTCTTATAACAAAAAACAGTTATAACGTAACAAATATCTTTGGCTATAAATCAGATGTCACGCTTTCTGTTGACCGCATCGTCGCTTTCCATCAGGTGAGATAGCGGTCAAACGCGAACCTATAATCATTAAAAAAAAAAGTTCTACAAATGAACATAGATTCAACGTTTTAAGGTATTAATATCCAGCTTAACAGTACTATTGCTGGTTAAAGGACAATCCTCTACCATGAAATGTCACAGACATCATGAATCTGCTGTAAAAAAGAGACAGCGCTATTTGTCTAGTAAAGCTCCATCTCTCTCTTACACCGTAATCACAACGGATTTAAGATTTCATGGTAGAGGGATTGTTCAGTTCATGAGGAAAATAAGCAGATCATTCAATTATATCTCTCAAAGAGATTTTGTTCTTATTCATGTTTTTGTTACAGATTTTCCTCTTGGAAGATTAGTTAGAGGTTTGGTTAAATAGATTAAAGATTTATTTGAAATATGAGTTATAATTTATTATATTTGCTAATAATAAGGATAGATTCAGATTTTGTAACGGAAAACTGTTTGTAGTTAGAAAGGAATATCAATCAATATCAAAATTATTAAAACAGTAAACGTCATCCACTGCTGATATTTTGAAAACAATATTTAAAATTACAGTAGGAGTTAAAGTAAAAGAAGAAGGATAAAAGAGAGAAGGAAAATAGAAAGAAAAAAAGCAATGATTATATAGAAGAGCACGGGCATAAGGTAGCCTGCCTATCAGTATTCCTATGGCTCCACGCAGAGTATATGATATTTACCACTTTTTTATAATTGATAGACTCGCTTGCTTTGAAGTAACCTATTCACTATTGATTTAAAGATCCCCAAGAAGTACAGACTTCGAAAGGGAAATTAAAAAAAAAATGTTAAACTTATACGACGTAATGAATGAATGAATGTACCTAATAAGGCCTATAAATAATAGTAAGAGCGTTGAAAAAGCACATCATAAAAAAATCGCAACTAGAAAAAATGCAATTAGAAAAAGTCGCAAGTCTACAAAACCGATACTCAATAGCAGAACAATCAGTGTTATGTTTTTAAATAAGAAGGATACTCAGTACACTGACGTCTCTGTGACTAAACGGTACCATGTGGCTCAGATTCCTTACATTCTGCATCTTAGTGACACTAGTGCTCATAGCAGTGTTAAGTGCCATATATGGCAGACCTGTCATCAACGTATTCTTCCAAAGATGCTGCAATGACGACATAGAAAATGACCAAACAATTTTCGCAAATCTAGAAAACAATTTCCTTAGAGAAAGACTTGTGAGTGATGGATTGTTCAGTGATGATGATTACGTTGAAGTTAAAGAAGTGAATATAACAGAAACAGGTGAAGAAAATATTGATTTGATTGGTGTTAGAACTAATATGAATTTTAATAGTGATAATGAAACTATTAGTGAGAAAAACGTGCGTCTAAATGAAGGTTAAGGTAAAAGACAATGGTGTTAGCATGAATAACAAGAAATAGTGGTCACGTAATTATGAGACAAAGGAAACTATGTGACTTGATCGCGTAATGGGAAAATGTTAAACGATGTTGACAGTGGAAGTTTGTGATTATTGTTGAAATAGATTTAAAAGAAGAGTATATACGAAACAGAAAGAGACATGAAATGATATTCATACAGCAAATAAGAGATACCAAATATATAGATAGTGAAATTAATAATGAGAGTACCATTAAACTGACAACGAAATTATTTGAACTCTTGAATCTTGAGTTTTAAAATAGAATCATATTGTAAAAGAGTCTGAATACCAAAGACTAGATAAAGTGCGAGAAGGATCTCCTAAAACCTATTATTTCTAACCAAAACTACATATAATATGAAATTTACATAATTAAGCTTATCTTCAGAGTGAGTTGAGAAACAAAGACTGGTGAGTTGCCAAGGCTGACAGAAGAGTGATAGGATTTGCAGCGTTCGACGTTCCAGAGTCGTGGCTTACTGTTAAGCAAAGCCTGGAATCAGATCAGTTCAATACCATTCATCATCAGAAGGAAGATTACAGGCAGTGGTCCATATGAAAAGCCATCAATAGACTTTGCATCCTAGTAGGCCGTTGCAGACACAACTTTCTGCTTTAATTGCCTTATACCTACGGAATAGAAGTCAAAATCGTTTAAACAGACTGTAAAAGATTTATTAAAATGGCTAATCGTACCACGAACGGAGTATAGTCAGTTAATATGTATTCTGAGCATCGAGAAGCGAAGTTCACGCCCAGCAGCAGATCCTTAAAGATGGTATTTGATTACTTGGTGTTTTATGTACATTTAAGAAAGGAATGAAGAAAACCATGGTTGCCGATAGCCATAGCGAAAATAATCGCCAAACTTAAGTGGTATTGGGCAGGACACATTGCACGCAGAACAGATGACCGCTGGGGCCGAAAGGGTCTGGAGTGGCGACCGCGTACCGGACGACGCTCTGTAGGCAGGCCTCCTACAAGGTGGACCGACGATCTGGTGAAGGTCGCGGGAAGCCGCTGGATGCGGACAGCACAGGACCGATCGTTGCGGAGATCCTTGGGGGAGGCCTATGCCCAGCGGTGGGCGTCGCTCGGTTGACATGATGATGATGAATGCCTGTTTCACATTATGCAGTGAATTCACGTGCGAATTCACGCCTCGATGAAACTACATAAGTAGTACTCCGTGTTCACCTGGCGAAAACGTGCACATCAAGCCACGTTCACGCCTGTTTACGAAGCTTCACGGCATCAATCTGGAGCCAACATTAACGTGGTTTGTGACTCAACCTAATCATGAATCAAGCGTTTAAGGATCTATAGATTTCCCTTTACCATTTAAGTTATGAATGATGTGTGTATTGTCACTTATATGGTCGGGTTACGTCGACTGCGAACTGCATTTTAGTTTAGATTCCAAATGATCTTTTGTATGCCAAATATTCTATCTTGTTTTATATTCTTCTTAGAATTGTTTGTATGTAACCTCTCTCAGAGGATATTTAGAATCAATTTTGAAGGGAACTCATTCATTGTTCGTGGAATTAGCTGTTTCCTGCTAGTTATAAGTTATGTTAAGAAGTAAATAGGTTACTTCTACGCAAGCGTGCTCCATCGTCGACTTAATCATCAGTTGCCATCAGGTGAGATATAGGTCTAGTGCGGGCCTATAAATAAATAAAAAGAAAAGTACTTTATACTTCTGTTATTACTAGCATCTAGCGGCGCATTAGCTCGCAAAACTCATAAATATGATATTAATTCAATGTATCTATCAATGTATTTATCTATCTGAACATCGAGGTGGAGTGGCAGGCGGTCACCTCGTTTTGCGAAGCAGCAATGCTAGCAAAGGAGGAGGCGGCACGTGTGAGGCAACGGTCTTCAAACCTCAGCTGTCACCAGGATCCCGATCCCGATTTAGGTACGGGCTTTCAGACGACGAGCAATAGATAGCTTGCCGTCGACCGTAAAAAAAATCCCTACAGTGACTGAGGCGTGAGGGCCGTTGCCTCCTGAGTGACTATACTGTGGCTATGTATACCTAAATAAATGAAGATACCTTATTTCATATTATCAATGAAAATAAACTTGTTGTCTACACTAATATAATAAAGAGGTAAAGTTTGTTTTTTTTGTTAGTTTGTTTTTTTGTTTGTAGTGGGTAATCTCTGGAACTACTGGTCCGATTGGAAAAAAATTAGCAACAACAGAAAGCTGCTTTACTCCTGAGTGACAAAGGCTATATTTTATGTATGCGGGCGAAGCCGCTGACAAAAGCTAGTTATTAATATAGGGACCATCTTCTGGCTTGGTTTGTTTGTAAACAACATTATGAATATTAATTCATTATAATTGTAACACAGAATACCAAAGATAATAATTAATATTTCAAAACTGTTATATGATAATTTAATGACGCTTAGTTGATTGAAGGACGAGAACAAATGATCACACGTACCGAGTAAAAGGGCGAGAAAGTAAAATCTTGCTCGGCCGAAATAGTTATGTATAGTTCGTTTTTTAATCCTAGACTACGATTTGACAACTTAAATGTCAAACTCCAGAAAATTGGGAAGATATTTCTATAGTGTACATTCTGATTTGTTAAATCGTAGTCTAGAATTAAAAACTAACTATACGCGAGTTATAGAGATAGCCGCTCGGCCGAGCAGTTCATACGTACCGAGTGTTCGGCCGTTTGCTCGGTAAGTATGATCAAGGCTTAAGTAAAATATTGATTTTACTTTCACTCCTCTATAGCATAGCTCGGTGATAAGTAGGCTTATGATACATATGTACCCATCGCGGTAATTTCTTCCTGATCACTTAAAAATCGTTTTTTTTGGTTTGGCGCAAGATCAAATCTTGCGGCGCAGCGCAAAACCAAACCCTTTGAAGTTTTCGTTTCAAGTGCAAGCAAAAATGAACTTTACGGTGGTCTGGCGGAAGTGTCTTAGATGGTAGGTACATTTGGATGTCAAAGTGGCTGAGGAATTAGCTGCTATACTGCATGCCACCACTGCCACACTTTTAAGCGCAGTGATAGCCGAATGCGTTCAAACTCAGCCAGGCGCATTACTTTGTGTAATTTATTTCATCACCACTGCTCTCAAAATAGTGAAAGAAAACATCGTGAGGGAACCGAAACCGAAATGAGCTAGAACCAAAAATTCGAAGATGTTGTCATCCACCATCCCATACTGGCCTGCATGCTGAATTATGACCCTTTTCCAATCTTAGAGAGGCCTGAGTCCCATATCATCAACCTTATATTGTTCCCACTGCAGCTATGTTAAGGAACTAATACGTGTATTGCCTATAAGCAGCTTTTGATAACTGGTCTTAGTGACTTGTGTTTGTGAGTGTACATAGTTGTGAATGGACTCACAAGAGTAATTTTTAGTGTGGGTTAACCAAAGTGCTCGTGTGCACTAAATTTTCTGTAAAGTTTATGTTGTTTTTTAAAATTAAAAATTTTCTTCCCGGGTCGTTTTATTTTTCATATACCTAAACCTTGCCTTGAAGTATTTAACAACGTAGAAACAATATTTTTTTTAAAGATTAACCATGGGTTTTTCTTGCCGGTTCTTCTCCATAGGAAACGACTAATTGGAACCGTGCGTTAGTTTCTTTATTCTACACAAAAACATAGTCAATAATCTTTCTCCTTTCTTTCTCTTTCTTTATAAAGGCGAACTCAACAATTAGTTTTCTCCCAGCAAACCTTTGAGTGACAGAGAGAGAGAGAAAATAATCAAGGCTAGAATCAAGTGTACAATATAGACCCGCATTTATAAACATACTTAAATAAGTGTAATTTATATAAAAATTTAATCAAAATTTATATTTTTTAAAACAAGCTCCGTTTAAAAAATTTCTTATCTTATAATTTAAAGTCCAGTTAATTATAATTATTTGATATTTACTAATTTATAATATCAGCATATATACGTATTTTATTATAATAAGTCACAACATTCGCCACGAAAGAGATGGCGCGATGAGCTAGACAGATTCCTCCCGATCTGGCAAGAAGAAGCACAGGCCCGTGATGGATGGAAGAAGTGGAAGGAGGCCTTTGCCCAGGAGTGGGACAGAACAGGCTAACAAAAAAAAAGTCACAACATTTATATTACTACCTACTTAAAATATTTGTCATTTATTGATTGTGCACACCTACCACAGTGTTGTCTTTTTAACCCAAAGGTTGACTGGTAGAGAATGCCTTGTAGAATTAAGTCCGCCTATGTACCACTACTGTATATGAAGTTTGAATAAAATAAATCAATTAAATGCGCTAATTAAGTTAAAATAAAAAAAATCTTTTAAAAGCAAGTTTATCATTAAATGCGCTAAAAAGAAGAAAATAAACTTTTACTTTAAAAGCTTTACTATCAAATCTTTAAAAGCTTGTATATCCTATAGGTTTGAATTGCTTCCAAACGAACTGGGCACGCCATAATCTCGGCGGTAAGTCCCTCTTTGAGGCGTGGCTAGATAGAACTCACGGCGTCTTCACCTTCCGCATGAAGCAGGTTCTCACCGGACATGGCAAGTTCGGGAAGACACCAGATTCGTGGGGGAGCAACGCGGTCCGGATGTCGCCAGTGTGTGGACCGCCCGGAGAACACGGTGGAGCATACGGTAGAAGTGTGCTCTGTTTGGGAAGAGCATCTAAACACATAGCTGAGAAACATCCTATCCAGAGGCTATGGTTGGGCGATTGAACTTGTCCTTGGAGGCAGTCTCTGAATGGGGCGATGCCAACATGGTCAGGTTCAATGCTGCTAAAACTCAGGCGTGTCTATTTTCCGCTAAAAAGAGTCAATTTAGCCCTGCTCCAACTTTCCGAGGTGTATCCGTGCCGATAACTGACCATCTTGATCTTCTTGGTATAACGTTGACATCTACTCTCAATTTTGGGCCATACATCGAAGCAAAAGCTGTTGTGTTGTGTGTTGTATGTTTGTTATTACATGTTTTTGTGTACAATAAAAAATAAGAATAAGAAAGGTTTGACAATACTTCACGCCAGAACAGCTGCTTAAACTTTATCAGGCGCAAGTTCGATCGATTATGGAGTACTGCTCTCATCTTTGGGACGGATCTGCCCGATATCAACTTGATGCGCTTGAGTCTATTGAGAGGCGAGCCAAGAGGATCATTCGCGATGATTCACTTGTCGAGTCGAGACTTCAAAGTCTTGAGCATCTACGCCGAGTTGCTAGCCTGTCGGTTTTCTACCGGTTGCATTTCGGGGAGTGTGCGTTGGAATTACATAATTTAATTCCGCCTAGCCCGTTTCATCATCGGACCACCAGACGTACGGCATTGCGCCACCGGTACATGGTGGATATCCCACATATACGTACAAAACGTTTTGAGAACACATTTATAATGCGTACAGCCAAGGAGTGGAATTCCTTGCCGGAGTCGGTGTTTCCTGATAGCTACAATCCGGGTATCTTTAAGTCAAGAGTGAATAGGTTACTTCTAGGTAAGCGCGCTCCATCGTCGACCGCATCGTCACTTTCCATCAGGTGAGATAGCGGTCAAGCACGAACCTATAATCAATAAAAAAAAATCCAACTATTACCTAAAGTATTGGAAGTAATTATCATCTTCCTGCTTTTGTCCTGTTTTATTTGTGGTTGATGCAACAAGTTTTTTTCTTCCATTCTGTCCTGTCACTCGTCACTCTATCACTAACTCCTCTTTCTTTCTCATACAATATTTCTATCTCTATTCACACAATCCATCTTTTCTATATATCTTTTGGAAATAATAATAATCAGAAATTCAAATACATATTTGATGACTCAAAAATATGCCCAAACATACTTATTTAAATTACAATTCATATTATTTAAATTATATTTACATAACGTAAATCTAAAAAAAGACAATAGGCCATTTACAAACACTTTTTAGTTGTCAAAGTTTTTTTTGTGGGAAAAATGATCTAATGCAGAATCCCGCCCTTGAATGGAGCAGGAAACAGTGTCAAACTCTTACTGACTTAACGACCCTCCCCTTTCCTCTTTAGTCTTCATACCGGGGTAGGACTTTCCATTCAGAAATCTGATCGTGACCTCAGGAGGCTTCAGTCCTGCAGTAGGGCCAATTCCTTGAGGCGCGCAGAAATAGAGTGCGCCTTCGACAACATGATAGGTTCGGACTGTTACCAGATGACCGGAGGGCGAGCTACCCATTGCTCGCCCTCCGACACAAACCCGTGGCCCTAATTGGCTTCGACCCTTCTGCAGGGTCCCTAAACAAACTAGTACTTCAATAATCCAGTTTTGGGCCGAAACCCTTAAATCAGGATGTGACGAGTTAGCGTCAATAAAGTTTAAAACCATAAATTATTATGCAGATTGAAGCATGCATTTTATTACTATTGTAATTGACTGAGTCTAGTAGTTCGGGTTCGATTCCCACCCAGGACAAATGTTTGTGTGATGAGCACGATCATTTGTTCTGTGTCTAGGTGTAATTTATCTATAATATGTATGTATTTAGAAATATGTATTTAGAGCAGTGGTGGCCGAGTGGTAACGGCACCGACTTACGAGTCGTTGGTCGCGGGTTCAAACCCAGCCAGGCGCATTACTTTGTGTAATTTATTTCATCACCACTGCTCTCAAAACGGTGAAGGAAAACATCGTGAGGAAACCGGCTTGTCCTAGAACCAAAAATTCGTAGACATGTGACATCCACCAATCCGTACTGGGCCCGCGTGGTGGATTATGGCCCATTCCCTCTCCTAGAGAGAGGAGGCCTGTGTCCCTGCAGTGGGAACATTATAAGGCTGATGATGATGATGATGATTTAGAAATATATATATAAGTATGTTTATCAGTTGTCTAGTACTCATAACACAAGCTCTGCTTAGCTTGAGACTAGACGGCGTTATGTGATAGTTATCGAATAAAAAAAAAATACTAATTGTCATTAGTCGTGGAACGTGTCAAGAACATGCAAATTACATCATTTTAGTTTTTACTCTGTGTAATTTATTTCATCACCACTGCTCTCATAACGGTGAAGGAGAATATGAGGAAACTGGCATGTCCTAGACCAGACTATCTGCTATCCTTATCGGTATTTAGCCGCATTCTGCTATCGCGCAATACGTTGCGGCTAATTTAAAGGCGCCTTTAGGGTCCGACGGTATCTCTCGCTCCGCCTAAGGCCGAGAATTGCTATTGGACGATTTTTACCCACAAAAAAAATATTAAAAAACCCCCAATTATATTGCAATCATATTAGGTACTGAAATTATTATTTTATGGGCTTAAGGCAGAGGACGCAAAAGACCGAGCGAAGTGGAGACGACTAGGCGGGAAAGCGGACCCCGGGCACCGAGGTGAAAGCCAAGGTAGCAACCGGGACTTACGCTAGGCTGATGATGACTGAAATTATTATTTTAACATTTTGAAAAACAATCTAGATACATTGTGTAGCGTCAACAGTGTGTTACACGTTGGTATTTGTATCTACGCACGCACGCACACACACACGCGTGCGTTTTTTTTCAAATGTAGACCGACGTTACTAATATTATTTGAATACAAAGAAAACAAAACTGGGCAACTTCGAGTCGGACTCGCACGATGAGGGTTTCGTACAAAGTAATCTATGTCATCATCATCATCATCCTGGCGGCAGTCCCGGTTGCTAATCATGGTTTTCACCTCGGTGCCCGGGGTCCGCTTTCTTGCTTAGACGCCTCCACTTCGCTCGGTCTTTCGCGTCCTTTGCCTTAAGCCTATTAGCACGCATGTCGTCCCTTACGACGTTGATCCAACGCCTCTTAGGCCTTCCTCGTTTTCCGGGTCCCGGCGGAGGCGGCATGGCGAGGCATCTGTTACCCACGTAGTCTGCCGGTTTTCGTAAAACGTGGCCATACCAGCGTAAGCGACCCTCCTGCAGTTTATCCGCTTTGTCACGGACCTGAAGGCTGCCCCGGATGCGGGAGTTTTAATAAAGTAATCTATGTAAATAGTTCAATCGAGTTTCGACATTATTTCCGGATTGAAAAAAAAAATCTTTTTGGTGACGTACCTACCAATTTACAGATTTTATATTTATTCCTATACCAATACTATAAAACTTTGCTTCATGCCACATTCCAGGGTTCTAGGTCAACGAGTTTGTCCTATGAATTTCAATTGCCTGAGATTATCAGAATATATTTTTGTTAAGACATAAACGGCCGTATCTTTTTTTTTCATCAACTTAGAAGTTTGATTTTTTCACAGTTTCAAGAAACTGCAGACCTGAATATATGCTTTTAATTCCAGCCCGATACCTCAACGCGATCCTGGGATATTTGACAGAAAGTCAGACGGACAACAAAGTGATCTTACAAGGGTTCCGTTTTGAGCTACAGAACCCTAACAATTAATTGCCAATGCTAACCGGCCGACAGAAAAAATTGTCACAAGACGAGGTTTTATACTTATAATAGGTTTTATTAATATACAATAGTGTATATTAATTAATTCTGTCATACTCTTCGAGTTTATAAAAGTGACTAGTGCTCAGCGCTTAGTACACAATCTTTTGTGGCAATAATATGTGGCATTTTATATTAATTTTTATTTGTATCGGTGAGTGTAATTTTAGTCTATTTTATCCCACCTAAAATATGAAATGTAAAAAAACCAAGTCTCCCTACGCAATTCTTCCATCGTAAAAAGTTTTGAGATCGCATAGAAGTCAAGTCCTGTTCAACTTGATTTGCAATATTAAATCAATATTTTGTGACTATTTCAATAGTTTTGTTTACATTATAATAATAGTATCGGTGAGTTTAATTTTAATCGACCTCATTAGAAATACGGATTTTGCAAGATTTTTAATTTCACCTGTCTCGATGTTTGTGTTCAAATCTTGTAAATTAAATTTGATCCACTTCCCGGCTACCGATAGAGCTGAAATTTAGCATGCATGTGTCAATCAGATGACAATGCAAAATTATTATGTCGTGGAGTTGATTTGATGATGGAACCAGAAGGTGACCATTGGAACTCTGTAATTAAACTACACAACCCCATCGAGTCTGGGCTCGTGAGATTCGTCTTGACGAGTTTTAATTATACTAGGCTGTTATATGCTATAGAAGCTTGCTATAAAAGCAAAATATTTTCATTGAGAATGTTTTAACAATATACTAGCGGAAAAGTTGTTGAAAAAAAAAATTCTCGGTATTATCTGTTTCTTATTTAACACCGACTTCCGAAATTAAAGTTATTTTTATATTTTTAGTGAAGTCGGTATATTTTTTTGTAAAAAATTTTTTTATTTCACCCTTTTTGGTTGCGATTCACTTATAACCAGAGTGCCTATTTTTTTTTTTTTAACTTGCAATAAACTAGTGCTTGACTGCGATCCCACCTGATGGTAAGCAGTGATGCAATCGTTGATGGTAAGGCGCACTAGTTTATTAAGAGCCTATTCACTCTAGCCTTGAAGACACCCAAATTATATTATACTAGCTTTTGCCCGCAGCTTCGCCCGCGTACATAAAATATAGCCTATGTCACTCAGGAGTAAAGCAGCTTTCTATTGTTGCTTAAATTTTTCCAATCGGACCAGTAGTTCCAGAGATTACCCCATACAAACAAAAAAACAAAAAAACAAAAAAACAAACTTTACCTCTTTATTATATTAGTGTAGATGTAGATTATTCTCATGACAACTTTAATGAACCCAAACCCCGGTAGGATACGTCGTTTTATTATGAAGTTCCTGTGTCTCCCTTCCACCTTCCGGCTCCATCATCAGATCAGTTCGATAGTACCCTAAAGCCAAAGTGCATCTCATGACAATTTTTATGAGCCCAAATACGGCTAGGATACATTGATTAATTACGGAGTTCCGTTGCCTATCTTCCGGCTCCATCAACATCATCTTCAAGTCATTTCGATGATACCATTTTCATCAACCTAACTATTCACAACCATTTATTTATTTGTATTGTAATTTTGTTGTGATATCTATGTAAGAATGCAGGTCCATTGGCCATTTTTGGTCTTCTTCATCAGTTCCACTCCATCAAATGTTTCTTTTTGACTGTAAACGCTTAAGATCTAGATGAAAATACAAAAACCACTATATGTTTGCCTATGATATTTAAGAAGTTCCCTCGATTCCTCATGGATCCCATCATCAGATCTTAACTTGGTGACAATGGAACCCCCTCAGAACTATCTACTTTCGAATAAAAAAAGAATTTTGAAAATCCGTCGATAATTGGCGGAGTAATCGATGAACAAACATACAAAAAAAAATACAAACATCCGAATATAGTACCTCTTCCTTTTTATGAAGTCGGTAAAAAAAAAAAAAATTTCATGGTCTAAAATTATTTGGATCATAAAGAAGGCACCGTACCTCGTAAAATCGCTAGCCTGGAGCGCCGCCGTGACTAGCTCGTGGTCCAGAGCAGCTCTTGCCTCCGGCCTGGTTCAGGTCATCTTCAGCCATGTTCTACTCATTTTGCCTTTCGAAAGTTATACCTTCTTTCGAAAGGCAAAGCAATCTTACTGATATCGTATTAGAAATGACCTTAGTGGATAAAGTTTGCGACATCTAATTATTCCAATATAATCCCATCAACATCATGATTCTCTGCATCACCCAAAGGTTGACTGGTAGAAAATGCCTTAGGTGTTAAGTCCGCCTTTGTACTGTTATGTGCATGAAGTGTTAAATAAATAAATAAATCCCCTATGTTTCTTCAAATGTTCTTTGCAAATAATATCACAGCCATAAGTAGTCATCGGCTTTGGCACAAGTTTTCAATGAAAATATTTTTTTCATGACAAGCTTTTATAGCTCGATATATACCTTTATTGTTAACACTCATCATGATCTAAGATACATTGAACAAGGATGACCTCTCATATGTTATTCGATTATGGTAAATATTACATGCTAGGTAACGCATTTATTAATGCATTGCGCTGAGGTTGCCTCGCTAAATTTAATGCAAAAGATGTTAAATATCAAAGTTTGTTACTACATTTTTGACCAAATTTACCCTCATCTGTTATTTGAAAAATTCAAGCATCAGCTGAAAGAATGTGCCCCACGGAACTAAAAAGATACTGGTTGCCTTCGCAAAAATGATGCGCAATAGTTAGTTGCCTTAATTTAAGATATTCGCTGGGTGCGTGATGACAGCGCCAACTAGCGGTTGCAAATACGGTGGCCTCCGAAATGTCTAATGCCCGGCTGTCATTACGACGAGTTATTATAAACGAACAATTTTAATTAGATATTGTAATTTACATTTATTCCAATAAATATTCTATATCTA
Organism: Mythimna loreyi; assembly: GCA_029852875.1. Taxonomy (NCBI): domain Eukaryota; kingdom Metazoa; phylum Arthropoda; class Insecta; order Lepidoptera; family Noctuidae; genus Mythimna; species Mythimna loreyi. The sequence goes on along the minus strand of CM056801.1, from coordinate 16,458,873 downwards.
TATAAGGTAAGTCCTTTTTATTTTTCGTCTAAAATGACACAATCAATAGATTTCGCTTAGTACATTACGGATTTTTCATGGCTGTCGTCATGAGAAGTAAGTAAAGAAATAAGCAAATTTCATCGAATAACGCATTTCATGTAAATAGCAAACGGTTATTTATGAGTGCTTGTGCTCTCAATAATCCATCCTTTTATGTATTTTCAGTTAAACATGACCAAATTAATCATAAAAACTGGATTCCGACCAATCACACACGACATCATTTTCCAACCATAAAAAACATTGAAAGGAAAACAATTAGTTTGTAGAATTTTTTATCACTATTTCTGCCATTGTTTTTGCAATTAACTACGCGGCAAGCTTCGTGACTCATGTTTATTTACTAAAAACGTAAATCTCGCTAGTAAAAAGTGACAGCGTCCGCCACCGAAAGTTCCTTTTTTGGCCATGACGCGCGCTGCGATCGTTTCGTGGTTCCCCCACCTTATACTTCGCACCCAGCGAATAAATTTTATTATGCCCTCACTGTCGTTAAATAAAAATAAAAGTGGTTTTTATTACTTTAAACTATTAGCAACAATACAATTGGATTTGGAAATGTAGAAAAATCAGAAATATTCGCGATTTACGCTAGCTTACGTAATAGGATTTTGATAATGAGACATTTTATTTGATGACTAATTAGAAAGAACCTCATTTAATTCGCTAGGATGTAGCTTAAAAATAATATTGTAAGCAATAGAAGTCCAATTAGACACATTTTGAAAAAGTTATGACTTGTTTTGTGTTTATGAAAATAGCTAAACTGACTTTATTAGCAGTCAATGTCCTGAAAACTTTTTCATAAATTAATGTATGTGAAATATTATTATTTTATTCTTAAGAAGAGATGAAGACAAACATTTTGATGTATATATTGTAATGTTTTCATGACAGTATAAATAAATATGGCTTCGGAAAGCGTTCGATTAAAGCGAAAATGAAAGTTGATAAGGTCGCAAAGTAATCCTTAGTTTCACTTAACATCATCATCCTACCCTTATCCCATTTTATTTGGGGTAAGTGCATAACGTAAACTAACGTAAATCGCGAATATTTCTGATTTTTCTACATTTCCAAATCGAATTGTATTGTTGCTAATAGTTTAAAGTAATAAAAACCACTAATTGCCTTTATTTTTACTTAACGACAGTAAGGGCATAATAAAATTTATATCTTAAATCAGGGCAACTAACTATTGCGCATCATTTTTGCGAAGGCAACCAGTATTTTTTTTAGTACCTTGGGGCACATTCTTTCAGCTGATGCTTGATTTTTTCAAATAACAGATGAGGGTAAATTTGGTCAAAAATGTAGTAACAAACTTTAATATTTAACATCATTTGCATTAAATTTAGCGAGGCAACCTCAGCGCAATGTATTAATAAATGCGTTATCTAGCATGTAATATTTACCATAATCGAATAACATATGAGGGGTCATCCTTGTTCTATGTATCTCGTACTATCAAGATCTTTCCGAAAACAACAAACGCGTTAGGAGATATCTTATTGTATTACGGAGTTCCTATGGCCAGCTTATAATAGGGTCAAACTACTCGCCTATAAAAATCAAATGAGCCCATACTCAAAAGGGTTGCATTGTTTTAATGTTAAGTTCCTATGGGCACCTTCTAGCTCCATCATCAGATCAGCTTCATGTCATCATAATATTGCATTGTCACGCGATTCACACATATATGTTAAATTGCAGCTCATTCAGTAGGTAACCTGGAGTGGACTAAATTTAATTTGTAAAATTTTATCACAAACATAGGAAAGGTGAAAACAAAAAAATCTTGTAAATATGGTAAACTAGCTTTCTGCCAGCGGTTTCACCCACTTGAAAATAGGCTCTCCTACAAATTTTGGACACGCGTTTCATCCCTTTAGGGGGAGAATTTTGGAAAATCCTTTCTTAGTGTTCGCCTACGTCATAAAAGGAAGCCTTGTGCAAAATTTTACTCTCCTAGTCCCAGTAGTTTCGGCTGTGTGTTGATATGTCAGTCAGTCAGTTTCTTCTTTTATATATATATATATATAGATAGATTATAAAGGTCATTGATTAAAGTCCATTATTCTTTTTCGAAATTAGGTATTTATTGGTTTCTTTGTGTTTTGCGTTTTGTGTAATATTGATCCGTTATATAGGCCAGTAAATTTGTGAAAAGGCAAGTGAAAGTCCGTAGTCCTAGAACACAAAGGGTAACTGACACAGGTTTTAGTCTGGAAAAGTCTGACATCTTTGAGAATTCATTAAATGATTTTTCATCTAAATTAAACCATAAATAGTAGCTACAAGGTCAATAAACAAGTTAGATATCATCAGAGTTTTAATTGTGTGAATAGGCCGTAATTTTTTCGTTTTAAATTAATTATAATATATTTTGTTCAATTTTATTATCGCAATTTTTTCAGTTTTTAGGCATATTAGTGTTTTTTTAGTGAGTTTTTATTCGTCATTTTATATTATTTAATACTTACATTTTAAAACATCGCAAAGCCGAAGCCCGCACTTTGATGTACGGAAACTGGGGTCGGAGACACGGCGACGGCCGCTGCGGCGTGAGCGCCGTTGCCTTTGCCTGATGCGGTCTGCCCCTCTTTTGCTAGTATTACTGCTTCATAGAAGGAAACCACCGCCAGCCACTCCCTCTCGCTCTAGACCATGGCCTCTACCAAGGTCGGCCGTGAGAGATCGCCGCCTCCGATCGCACCCACGAGAACACGGCGATGCTTTTCCCAAGCGGGGCACACCTTTATCGTGTCCTCCAGGCGGTCTACACAGTGGCGACACCCAGGAGTCGCTTCCTCCCGATAACAACGTAAGGGTGGATAATCGCCGTACCGGTTGTCCGATAGTAAAATTGAGATAACGGAATCAAGTCATGAACTCACTCACTCTAAGTGAGTGAGTGAGTTCATGACTTGATTTCTGAAGAATTCTTATTATTTTGTTGCAGCCAAAGTGTCGTCACACGATGTGGCCCACACACATCACCACGCCGCCATAGATGCAGTCATACATAAATTACAACTGGAAACTTGGGAGAAGTATGAAGCGCCATGCTTGGAGAAAACGCTGACGCTATTGGAGAATGTGAAGAACTACACGCTGTGGGCAACTTGGGGTAAGTTGAATAGAGCATTATCATCATTTTATTTAGGGAGCTCAAAAATATTAAGTTAATGGTAACCGAGCTAAAGGTTACTATGGTCCTGGAATTCAGAGGCAACTTAAAGACACAAGTATGTGTTAGTTAGTAAAAGTCTGTCACGCCCACTTTATAGCTGGAAAAGTCATAGGAAATGTATTTTTTGAGATTTGTTTTTTAATTTTTATTGAGGGCAAAAATCTTTTTAATGACATTTCTCCCCTTGAGAAAGCAGAGCGGAAAATAGTGGCAGACTTACTGACTCCCAAAACCCACCCCGATCCTTCTTTGTCTTAGTTCCAGAGACCTCGTATTCATTTTCACATTAGCAAAGCATTCACAGCCCCAGAAAGGTGGGAAATAATTTTGGTTTGAGGGAGAATATTATTAACTTCTTCCGCTCTAGGTCATAGCGATAGAGCGTGTCTCACTTGAACTGACTTAAACCCATTAATGTTTCTTTAGATGCCCGTTGTGTTTCAGGGCCACAGCATATAACTCCAAATCCTATAACACATTTGTTTTTTCTAGTATGGAACGCCAACACAATTCCTATGGGCAACTTTTATGGATCCAGGGTCAACTTGGGAAATTTCGACCAGTGTATGAAGCCCCCATGGTTGGAAAGCCATCCGGAGTTTAAAACGAAATACTGCTTAACAGAGCTAATGCTGACAGATAAACCAAAGAAGAAAGCTGAGTATGATCCGCTTGGCTCTACAGAAGAGTATCTAAATGTGAGTCTTCTTATTCCTGTCCTTAGCCTTATAATGTTTCCACTACTGGGATTCAGGCTCCTCTCTAGGAATGGGCTATGGGGTTACCCGTAATCCACCACGCCGGCCCAGTGCGGATTGGTGGATGTAACATGTCTTCGAATTTTTGGTTCTAGGACATGCCGGTTTCCTCACGATGTTTTCCTTTACCGTTTTGAGAGCAGTGGTGATGAAATGAATTACACAAAGTAATGCGCCTGGCTGGGTTTGAACCAGGGCCGTTACCACTCGGCCACCACTGCTCTCACTTCCCTTATCCTTTTCTCCCTGCTCTCATCCCATATTCATTGGGGTCAGTGCATCACGTTTTTTTTCTTCCACTCCGTCTTGTCACCCGCCACACCATCACTAACTCCTTTTTATTTCACATCTCTCCTCACACAATCCATCCATCTCTTCTTTGGCCTCAACCTTCTTTACTATCCATCTACGTGTAAATTCAGAACTCTTTTAGTTTCATTCCCAAACAGACAGAAGACCTTGCTTGACCTTTCAAAAATGCCTGTAAATGGTTTACTTGAAACAAAACGATTGATTTGGTTTGTTAAACGATTTTCTTTCAAAATGTGAGTAAAAAGTGGAATACTAAGAAGGGCTCATACACACAGCATATTACCAACGGCAGCCGTCGACGCATCGGTGGCAACTGTTGATGAATCGACTGTTGTTGAAGCGTCGATGGTAGCCGTCGACATTCCAACTTGGAATAAACATCATTGCTTACCATCAATCCATTAGCTCACATGGAAAAAACGGAACTCTTATATCTTGTTTGTAACCGTTGTGCTGTGTCTATTTCGAATAAAAGTGTTTCTATTCTATTCTTTTGTAGGATCTTATCCGTCTGTCTGTCTGAAATTAAAAACATATACTCAAGTTTGAAGTCCCTTGAAGCTATGAGTTCCTCCACTTGCGGAGCTGCTGTCCGATATCACGCCCCGCATCCCGCGTGCGTATCCCACGCATTTCGTTAAATACTTGTAAGAACAGGACATTTGCGAGGACTTCACATGCGGAACAATCCTGCACGCATGATGAAATCCGCATGACATTAACAACAGCCTTCTTCTTAAAGATTTCTGGTCAAGTTTTTCACTGTTTTATGGTTCGTTCTATCAGAAGGTAGCATTGCATTCAAGAACCATCTTTTTTTTTTTAAATTTCAGTCACCCACAACTACAGGCCTGCCCGTGAACCAAGTCTTATGGGGCATGTGTGTCCCTGCAGCCTGCCAAGCACCGTCTGTCCTCAAGATGACCAGGTCCTTGTATGAACTGACCGCGTTAGGGTCTCAGCAGGTTCCTAATATTACCCTGAAATCCTGTCACGACGCCGGTGAGCAGCTACAGCCTGGACTAGGGTATTACGTGTTTATGTGAGTACCTACATAATTTATATATATAAAAGGAGAAACTGACTGACTGACAAATCAACGCACAGCCGAAACTACTGGGACTAGTTGGGGACTTGTGGGGTGAATGAAATTTTCCATAAGGTTACCTTTTATGACGTAGGCGAACTCTAAGAAAGGATTTTCCAAAATTCACCCCCTAAAGGGATGAAACACGAGTCCAAAATTTGTGCGAAAACCCGTTTTCACGCGGGCGAAGCCACTGGTAGAAAGCTTGTATTATATGTCGGCTCATCCAGGATGGTTTTCGAGCTCTGATCTATCATGTGGGCCTATGTGGGTATTGTGCAATGAATATCAACGGCTAGGAGTTGAATCGGTTTACTTCTCAATACATTTCGATACAGTGCACTGTTATTGCGTTACAACAATACGAACAGTTTCAGAACGTCTTGACTCTGCGACGGTTTGGCTGGGAGTCCCACTAGGACAGTGCAAGTTTTCCTCTCCACAAGCTCGTAGCAAAGCGTATACGTCACTGACTCTGTCAAGTGCGTCGTTTTTGTTTAGTTCTTCTAGTTGCCACTAGATGGCGTGCCTTGTTTTGTAGTCAACAAATCGAAGCCGTTTCCGACATATAATTATATATCTTTTTTAATTGATATAAAATAGTGCTAACCACCACACTGATATAAGAAAAAAATTTCTAACAATGGTTAAAAACTGTAAATTACTGGTAAATCTTTTTTTTCGGTGGGTAAAATTCATGACGACAGAGATAGTGCGCGCCGACGACGACTTGGGCTTGGTACGGGCGGTTACCAGACGATCCGATACTCTTTCAGCTATGATGATGAACTAACGCTTTGGTTTATTAATTCCAGAACGTTAATATTGGCGCTGGTAGTAATAGCTGCTGCTTCAACTTACTATAGACTTCGTATAGCCAGTGATGATGAGCCCTCAGACAGTTTGGGTAAGTATAGTATGAACATTCTCAACCGTTCTTCATAAGAATGTACCATTGCTGCTGACGCTTCTCTTGCTGACTAAGCTCTAGGGCCTCAAATCTGCTATTACAATGGTCACTCATTTTATAATTATTGATTTTGATAAGTTTGGTAATCTACTAATATAGTGGCGTCATTATGCGCCTTTGAATGAAATGGCATAGAATGGTAATCTAATATAAACTTTTTTATGTATTCTTCAAGATCATTCATATTGTACAGACGTATGTAACTCAAGGGGTCCACTGAGCTCAACTATTTACCACTGTACATTCTACTTCGTATGTTTGACAGACTGACTTTGTTTTTTTGTACCTATTTGAAGCGCCACTCGCGAGCGTCCTGAGTTTTGACTAATATGGTGTGCAGTGCGACATTATCAGTTTTAGTACCGTAGACACTCGCTACAGTCAACGTGGCCGACAGCACCAATATGGCGAATATCAAACGGGAACAAAAACACTTTGATGGTAGTCAGTCTACTGTAATAAATAAAAGAGGTCAATGCTCAGGCTCTCACAAACATGGCCGTTCCTCCTACATCCAAAACTCTGTCAAATCTAACGAATTGTTCCATTCTTTTCCTTTTTTTTTAGTATTTATTTAATTTAATTACATTCAATTACACTAAAAATAACCTAAATAAACTAAAAATACTCTAATATTTCTTTTCCAGAAACAGTGATAACAAAATCGTTCTGTATCATCAAAAACCATCAAGACCTGGTGAAGGATAACAAGGAGGAGATCAGAGTGATGAACGGCATGAGGTTTCTGACTGCTGCCTTTGTCGTCATGTTACATGAGTCTCTCTACATGACCCTGGCGGGATTAATAAATTCTAGGGATTACGATAAGGTAGTACCGAGTTCCACCCTATTTTGTAGCATTCCGTTCCACAAAAGTAAAAAAACACGGAGGCTTTTTAGGATCCCAGTCATCGACGCCGCGCATTGCTCTCGCGCATTTCAAGGAGTTGTCAGCAAACCATAGAAACCCTGCAGAAAGGTCAGAGCCAGAAAGCTCTGGCCCTGGTATATATGGCAACATAGGAACGGGGTAGGTTGTTTAGTTAGTAAGAGTCTGGCACTATCCGTATGTCTGACAAGACGCGTCTTGAAGGGACAGACAAGCAGATAGACGGATCACAGAGTGATCTTATTAGGGTTCTACTTTTCCTTTTGAGATACGGAACTTTAAAAATAGGCTGTAAAGGCAGATTTACATTGAGTAAGTAACTGACGTCAGTCCACTGACGAGTCAGTGCTGACCTGGCACTACTATAGTATAAATTGATTTCAAGTCAGTACAGTACTGTCACGTCAGTGCTGACTTCAATATTCGCGCTGCAATATTTTCGGCGTCAGTCCACTCCCCCGCCACCCGCGCCAGCGCTACTGACAACGTGTAAATTGCCCAAGTCAGTTGCTGTCGCTCTGTTGCACGGTAACCACGATTCGTCGTACTGGATCACAAAATGACACGAAAATTGAGCGACACGGAAAACAACTATACCGTGATAATTAATGCCTATGGGATTTCAAATCACAAAATTATAGAAATAAAGAAATGTGTGCAACAGCATTGCAGAATATTGCACAAAATTCTTTGATTCTTTGCTGTTTTTGAGAAATCATTTTTCCGCACTGACTTTACAAACGTGTGTACACCAAAAGAAATATCCTCGACTACTGACTGCTTGTAAATAGTACGCGTCAGTTTTCGGCGCCAGCACTGACGACAGCTACTAACTCAATGTAAATCTGCCTTTACCTATAACAAAACAGATTTACTATTCCTAAAGTATTAAAACCAGAATTCCTATTTCCAGGTTCTTGAAGGTCCTACAGGTATGCTGTTTCATTTAGACGTGGTGGTGGACACGTTCTTCGCTATGTCAGGTCTCCTCCACATCAAGGGTCTGCTGAGCAATATCAACCGGCAGCAGAACCTGTTCAGTGTGCTGTGGAAGCGATATGTGAGGTGAGATAGGACCTGTAATACTTTGTGACAAACGGCGACAGTTACTCAAATCATTTACATAGACTTAAGGCTAAGAACTTACAAAGCGGTTTAAAACCGTTAGTTTGTACCTAGTAGTTTAAATTTACAAGAAATTAAATTTGATCCAATTTCCGGTTACCGATTGAGCTGAAATTTTGCATGCGTGTGTTAATCTAAAATTGATTATAATGCAATGTTATTACGATATCGAGTAGATTTGATGATAGAATAGTCCAGTGCAAATAGCATCGTTAACGATAAAAAGTGGACTTAAATAGTAGTAGAATGAAACCCTTTGGAAAAGGAAGAAAATATGGCAAAAATTTAAGGAAAAATAAATTACGGTCGATCTGAGGTCGGGAAGTGGATGGGTGTGCGCTTTTAAGGAGAAGAAATGGTTTATCTCTAATTCCGGCAAAACTACTGGTTTTATGGAAAAATGTCTAATAGCAAACTTGTAGGTCATAAAAAGATCTACGACTTTTATATTTTAACTTTTATACATAACCTCAAAATCTATGTGAAAAGTCCAAAAAACCGAGTTTTTGAATTTAATTTTTATCTCCTTTAAAAATTACTTTTTTTTTCACAAAATTTGGTGAAAAGTTTCCTTTTCATGTCCCAAACTTGCTATAATTTTTTTGATTTAAAATATTCACAGTTACTCTTTATTTCGACTTAACATCGAAAAAACAGCCTCTTTTTCAATCGAAAAATCTCACGTAAAAATATGTGATTTTTTTAAAACGTTTGTTGGCTTCTTATTCGTCGAAATGTTTACTTTTTGATGGTGTAAAAAAATATATACATTACCATAGTAAATTTTCTCAGAAAATGCGAAAAACTAAAAAAACTCGAATTAGAAATGTCTTTTGTTTAATCATTATTAGCGACCCGCTCCAGCTTCGCAGGGGTGCAAAGGTGTTATATTATACCTATAAACCTTCCTCTGGAATCATTCTATCTATTTAAAAAAAACCGCATCAAAATCCGTTGCGAACTTTTAAAGATCTAAGCATACACAGGGATAAGCAACTTTGTTTTATACTATGTAATAATGTACTGAGGTGTTTATTAATTTTTTTATAAGATTTAAAGGGGATTTCATGTTGGAAATATGGCTGCTGCAATTGCGTATGCTTACATAATGCTCCAATGTGGAAGAACAAACCTACGAGGAAGTTAATGATTCAGATGATGAATTTCATCATCTGAATCATAAGTAAGTAAGTTTTTCGAATTTAACCATGAAGAAATGCTATCAAAGAGACAAAAACTAATGGATAAGTGATTAGAATGTAAGATAAAATATTATGAGGCAAGATTATATTATTTAAACATATGTAATGATTATAAATAACGTTGACTGATTAAACGAAGCTAAAATTTAATAAGACAACGTTTTTACTGCATAAAATTGCAGCAATCACATTTCCTACATGAAATACCCTTTAAATCTTTTATAAAAAATTTAATAAATACCTCAGTACATCATTGCACAGTATAAAACAAAGTTGCTTATCCATGTGTATGCTTAGATCTTTAAAAGCACAAAAAATTTGCAACGGATTTCGATGCGGTTTTTTGTAATAGATAGAATGATTCCAGAGGAAGGTTTATAGGTATAATATATCACCTTTGCACCCGCGCGAAGCTGAAGCGGGTCGCTAATAATGACTAAACAAAAGTAATTTCTGATTCGAGGTTTTTTAGTTTTTTGCATTTTCTGAAAAAACTTACTATAGTAATGTATAATTTTTTTTACACCATCAAAAAGTAAAGATTCCATTGAATAAGAAAACAATAAAGTTTTTTAAAAAATCACATATTTTTACGTGAGATTTTTCGATTGAAAAATAGGCTGTTTTTTCGATGTTAAGTCAAAATAAAGAGCAACTGTGAATATTTTTAATAAAAAAAATTATAGCAAGGTTTGGACATAAAAAGGAAACTTCTCACCAAAGTTTGTGAAAAAAAAGTAATTTTTAAAGGATATAAAAATTAAATTCAAAAACTCGATTTTTTGGACTTTTCACATATATTTTGAGGCTATGTGAAAAAGTGTAAATACAAAAATGATAGATCTTTCTATGACCTTCAAGTTTGCTATTAGACATTTTTCCATAAAACCAGTAGTTTTGCCGGAATTAGAGATAAACCATTTTTTCCCCCTAAAAGCGCACACCCATCCACTTCCCGACCTCAGATCGACCGTAATTTATTTTTCCTTAAATTTTTGCTATATTATCTTCCTTTTCCAATGGGTTTCATTCTACTACTATTTAAGTCCCTTTCAAAAGCTATTTGCACTGGTCTAGAACCGGAAGGTAGTCATAAGAACTCTGTAATTAAACGACACAACCCTATCGAGTTTTTACTTGTGTGATTCGTCTTGACGAATTATAATTATGTTAAAGCTTGCTATGAAAAACATCTCTTCTTCTTAGTCGGTACACTCTTGTCAGAGTGGTCGTGGTCATCACTCTGGATCACGATGAGTTATTATCTTGGTCATGCGGCGCCATTCATTGCGGACTGCAGCTTTCCGGGTGCATTCGCAGACCGAGCACTTATTTTATTATGAAAAACATATTTTCTTTGAAAACTTGTTTCATTTAGTGCAAGATGATCGACGAAAAAATAGCCTAGTTCTTTCTGAAGATTAATATACGCCTTGTACAATTTTATTTCCAGGTTAATTGGACCTTTCGGGCTAGTAATATTCTACTTGGCGTCGGTGTCAAAGCACGTTGGTAACGGGCCGATCTGGACGTTTACCAACGAGCTAGAATCTGAAGTGTGCCTCAAGACCTGGAGACTCAGTCTGTTGATGCTTAATACTGACTCCAAGTATCTTGTAAGTAACATAAGATAATTGTGTGATAATTGGTTTATTAATAAATTGTCAGGGCAATATTTTTGATATAGATTTCTGGAAAAATGTGACCTATGTATAATAAAAAGAGGTAAAGTCATTCTGCTCGTCTTTTTTAGCAAACTTTTTCAGATTTTGCGCATTTACTGTTACACGTTGTATACAGAATTTTTATTTATACTTTATTGTACACCGCATTTAATACCAATATACATAGGACAAACCTTTTTAAAAATAAGGGTACAATGGGCAGTCTTATCGCACAGGGCAATCTCTTACAGAAAACTTTTGGATGAACTGCACGAAAGGAGATAGATCTAGGGTTGGGGGTAGGGGGGTAATTTTATTACTGTATAATAAAAAATCACAAAGTTTTCATGTTTCCTGGTTGCCACACAAATACGTGGTGTTTGGGCCATCCGGGTGACTTAGGGGTCGTTTATTGTAATCGATTCAGTTACTTATTCTAAATAAACCATATTCAAGTTTCACATGTATATGTTACTAAAAATAATGTGTATCCCAAAACTCGCTTCTAGAGGTAAGTTATGACTTGGATTAATACATTGAAATTTTTTTTTCAGTGCCACATAATTTCCTGGTACGTCCCCTGTGACTACCAGCTCACAGTCCTGGCAACTGTCCTTTTCTACTTCTATAAAAAGAACCGAAGACTGGGGCTCACAGCCTTCGGAACAGCTGCGGTTTTGTCCCTGATTATACCGGGGGTGCTGACGTACTGGCTCCAACTACCCGCTATACATTTCCTGGATTTAGGGTAAGATCGTTTAAGTCACCGAAGAGCTAAATTATCGATTCTCTTATACACCGTTAAATTTTGATCGTTTTAATCCCTTGAAGGGTCGATCCGGCACATGAAACACTATCGATTTGTAAAGTTGAAATAAAAAAATAAGCACTTTTTTTTAAAATTCGAATTCGTTTATGCACTTTCGAAATTGATTTTTTAAAGTAAATATCAGCTGGGCCAGTTCAATGACCTGTAGGTAGTTAGTACGCAACACCCGAAGACTACCTACGCGGTCATTGCGGACGGTGAGCAATGGGTAGCTCGCCGTCCGGTCGTCTGTAAGACCGAGTCCTAGTCGTCAACGGCGCGCACCGTTCCCGCGCGCCTCAAGGAGTTGTCAGCAAACTGCAGGGGCCCTTCAGGGTCGAAGCCTCCCGGAGTCTAGAGGGAAGTGGGAAACTGTTACCTCGACTCCAGGAATAGGGCAAGGAAGGTACGGGGTAGGTTTTTTTAGTCAGTAAGAGTCTGACACTAGTCTCCCGCTCCACCCAAGAGCGGGTTTCGTCATTGGATGATTTTCACCTACCATAAAAAAAAAAAAAAAAAAAACCTACGCGGTCATTGACTCGTTTACTTAAAGAAATGATTTTTTTAATGTGTATATCACTACAAGATTTCGAAAAAAAATTACTCTATTTTTTATTTTATCTACATAAATCGATAGTCTTTCATGTACCCGATCGACCTTCCACGGGATTAAAACGATCAAAATTTAATGGTGTATTATTTATACAACTGTTCATGTTTCTAATACCATACTTTACGCATACTGATTAGAAATAGTTCATACTTTTGCTCATAGATGGTGTCTATTAAATTAGTTCGTGATTCGATTAACAGATGGCGTTGTGTAATTACATTATATTTTTAAATCAATAGTTTGGTACTAGATGGCGTTGTATGAAATTTGTGAAATATTATTATTATTGGTATTATTTAACCTATTTTTTCAATTGCAGCAAGGTTCTTCGAGGGATTCGTGATTCCTGGGATATCAGCTTCACGTATTTTTCCAGTTACAGCCGCGCCGGTGCTTACCTCGTCGGCGTTGCCATGGGCTACATTATGACGCTGTATAAACCTTCCGAATACAGAAACTCTGTTTCTAAGGTCAGTCCAAAATGTTTTAGGGTGATTTCAATTTAGACGTAACTTGTCGATCAGAAGTCGCATATTTAACGTGCCGCAGCTAGTTGGTGGTAATTAGTAATCTGACAACAAGCGTCTAAATTGAAAACCTATCTGGCTGCCCTGCGTTTGCATGCCAATGATGCGATATTCAACATCGCACTATTCAACACCAAATTGAACACGTAGTACGTGACGTTGCTGTCCTGTTTCCTCACCGCGAGCTTTGTATGAAAAATATAATCGTCTGTTCGCAGTACGACTAACAGACTGCAGCAGGCTGTAAAAAATTGCACAAAGCGCCCTTAGTATTCGTTTTGATTTTTTTTATTGCTATAATCTAGTGCTTGACTGCTTACCTTATGGTAAGCAGTAATGCAATCGTTGATGGTGAGGCACACTAGTTTATTAAGAGCCTGTTCACTCTAGCCTAGAAGACACCTAAATTATAATCGGATGGAAAGACGCTGCGGGACGCGGATTTGACGCGCGATATGAGTATAATTGACTGAGCCTGCTAGCTGTTTGCGCTGCCTGATTTGCTGTCGCATATTATGCAGTACGAGTCTGAACCCTGGGGGTCACCGATTTTAGTTGGCTCAATAAGGACTTTTTAGATTTCATTTATGATGTATGATGTATTATGGTGTTTTGAACATTTCTGCCAATGTTCAGGCGGGTGCGAATTTTTGTAACCTTGTTTGTCCAAATCGACTGGACAATAAGCTGAATTAAGATGTTGTTTTAAAGTTAAGTCCCTGAACTTCCCAAAAGATAGATAATTTTGCAATGCTTCATTCCAGACCTGGTCTATTGTCGGCACAGCCATATCTCTAGGCGTAATGGCGTACGTCCTGTCGCTGGGCCAGTACGTTGTATTCAATGAGTACGACGCTATGGAGGCAGCCGTGATCGCGTCTACCAACAGGGTCGCTTGGGCTGTGGCCATCTGTGTCATTATCGGGCTATGTGAATATGGGACTGTGCGTAAGTATATCATGGTAATATTTAAATTAGGGTCTGACATGGTTCATCCCAGAAAGCATCCGAGAGGGAATGATATACGTTCTCCTCCTTCTGTGAATCAGTATTGCAGGCAAACGAGAGGATCGCACGCGTCAGAGAACAGACATCTTCATTCAACCACAACCTTGAAACACAGACTTCGGCAGAGAATTGTAATCAGTAAAAGAGTATGTATTTAGAAATGTATAAACATGTTTATCAGTGTCTACTACCTACCTATAACACAAACTCTGCTTAGCTTGGAACTAGACGGCGTTGTCTTAGTTGTCGAATATATTATATTATCTGTTTTCAGCTATAGTCACGGACATCCTGAGCTTCTCTTACTTCGGACCCCTGAGTCGTCTCTCGTACGGCATCTACATGACCCACACTCTGCTCATACAGCGCAACAATTTCACTATACGATCTCCCTTGAAGTTCGACACATTCTCTTTTGTGAGTATTAATGCGATATTTACTTGTATTTCTGATACTTTTGGTAGCAAAAAATAAATTTACAGGCACAGGATTTTCAACCAAAGCGACATCTGAAACGCCACATAGGAACAAAAATTCTGTCCGCGTGATTAGAACATAATATTATTATATCATGTTTGAAATGAAGTATCCGGCCAAGTCCGGGAGGTACCGTTGCATTTTAGGTAGTGTTTTTATGCCGATCAGTTGTCATCTTGTTTAAAAGATCTCGAATGACTGATAAGTGAACCAAGAGTCAACTGACGCACCCACGGTGGGTGAAAAAAAGTCAAGTCTGTACGCCGGCTGAAACATTTTACATAAATATTTTACATCATACTGAGCTAAACAAAAATCGTCAGCTTCGTGGGTTGCAGTGGAAACACCGTCAGCTGATGCAGTAAAGATACTGATTATGCATGTGTAAATCAAAATTATACTTGTAGCGACATCTATGAAGTCACCACGAAACTAAAAACTACGACTTGAGACGTCATAGATGTCGCTACGTATTTTTTCAAGTTCAAAGTAATTAAAAAAAAAACATTTAGTAATGTTAATTGAAAGAAAAAAGTAAAGATTAAAAAAGAACTAGGAAAAAGCCGACGAAAAATAAGCATTAAATCACGTCGATATAACAGTTTAGATGTGTGGTTGTCAAGACCCTTAAACAAGTGTGGAAGTGCTTTTGTCCTCGTTTGATATGCGCCATATTGGCGCTGTCGGCCACGGTGACTGTAGCGAGTGTCTACGGTACTAAAACTGTCGCGCCGCATACAGTATAGTCAAATTAGTTCTCTGGACGCTCGCGAGTGTCGCTTCAAATAGGCACAGAAAATGTGCTGTCAAACATACGAAACAGCCTGTCCAGCGGTATTTAATAGAGGGAGTGATTCGTACTATTGATTTATATTATTCCTTTATAATTCTCTTTCAGACATTGAACGTCACAGGCGTCCTGGTTACGTCAATTGGACTTAGCTTTGCAATCTGGCTCTTGGTTGAGGCACCGTTAATTAAAATTAGCAATCATTTCTTGGCCAACAAGTAAGTTGTGTTTTTTTTTTCAATAATAACGTTATCTTACACTAGGAATGACTTCTGTATCGTGGGTTTTTTTGTATAAATAGAAGATCTTCTATTGGCTTTTCCTAGTCTAGTGTGGTGCTTCCAGACATTTACATAGTATTAATAAAACAAAGTCGCTTTTTCCCTATGTATGCTTAGATCTTTAAAAGTACGCAACGGATTTTGATGCGGTTTTTTTAATAGATAGAGTGATTCAAGAGGAAGGTTTATGTGCATAATACATGCATAAATATATTCAATATGAGTACCCGTGCGAAGCTGGGGTGGGTCGCTAGTTAAAACTAAATTGTAATTATATTACAATAATAAAATTATTTATTGACATATGGTATATTTTCTAGTAAACACTCAATAAAAAGGCATTTTTATTAACTTATTTCATTTATTTTCTTCTCAGGTCCAAGATTACACCACCAAAAGAAGATCAAAAGAAAAATCGAGTCATTTACACAATTAAAACCAAAGCAGCTTAATGATTTTATAATAAGGCTAGTTTCTGCCAGCGGCGTTACCCTTATGATAGTAAAATTCTCCATTAAACTTTGAACTACTATTTCATTCCCTTAGGGGTTGAATTTATGGAAATCCTATCTTATGTCCTTCGCTCAAGGCGACTTTTTGTAGCGATACTGTAGCGCGTTTCATAAGCGCGGACAGCATTGGTTCTAACGCGCGCTAGTCGCTTCTGCAACGCGCCATAGAAAAGGTGTTACCTATTATTATTATTATTTATTTATTGTCAGGCAACTAAGACCCATAGATAAAATACATAACATTACTATTTTACAAAATCTACACTAATATAATAAAGAGTTAAAGTTTGTTTTTTTGTTTGTAGGAGGTAATATGTGGAACTACTGGTCCGATTGGAAAAATTTTAGCAACAATAAAAAGCAGCTTTACTCCTGAGTGATATAGGCTATATTTTATGTACGCGGGCGAAGCCGCTGTCAAGAGCTAGTACTTAATAAACTAATACATATGTCAACGCGCTACTAACGCGCTGTAGCATCGCGACTGTATCGATGCAAACGCGCTACAGTGTCGCCACAATAAGTTGCCGTAGGCTCGGGGTCTTAGTGTTCGCCTACGTTACAATAGGAAACCTTATGCTTGATGGGTCTACCTTTTAAAGCAGAACTTTTTTCGTCATAATTTTATTTTGCATAACAACGCATAGCATAATCTTCATTTTGCAGAAAGTTGTTTGGCATACACTCACTTATCATAAATACGAAAATCATAATTTTGTTAGTCCGAATCATCTTGAGGCATAAATTTTATGTCCATAATAATTGAAAAGCAGAACAATCATATCACAGAAAAAAACATTAATTGCTACATCTTTGTGATCAGGCGCTAATGAAATCATTTATTTTAGTGGGAGGTAGAGAGTAGTAGTAGTCAAACCATTTTATTTAAAAAAATAGATCCTGCATGTATATTCCCAATAAAACAGTTGTGAACGTAAGTGGTTTTTAATTCCCTATAAAAAGCATTTACACATGCAAACAAGAATAAAATATGCAAAGTAAGCAAGCTGTGCAGCATGCATACAGGCATGCAGCACGCAAGCAAGCATGCAGCATGCAAACAGGCATGCAGCATGCAAGCAGGCATGCAGCATGCAAGCAAGCATGCAAGCTGGCATGCAGCAAGCATCGTTTCTGTCACGGCTCCGGCGCTGCGGGGTTTGGGCGGCCCCACGCGAGCTTATCGTCGCAGATGGTTTCAACGCTCACCACCGCAGCTTCGGCTTGCTGGCCGGCTTCGCCGACCAGCCTCAGCCGCGGTGGCGGGCCTTCAAACCACCTGCTCCTCAGCTCGCGGGCCGCCCTACCCCTCCGCGCCTACGCGATTTTAAATTACACTCTAGGGGTAGGGCAGACAAGACTACGGAAAGTCGGTTTTGCGGCGATTCGTTTCTGTCAATAAAATAACATAACATATTGACAGTTATATGATACTATTTTGTAACGTTGAGATTTCGGTAAAATGAAATTTAATCATAAAAATACCGGCTCCTCAAATATCCCTCTAAATAAACATATTGCTAAACGAAACTATATAAATATGACAATCGTAATTATGCCAAATAAAATTCTGCCATGTTAAAAGTATGCCGTTGCAAATTCGGATATGTAAACGTTCTGCCAATCAATAGTTATGCTAAATATTTTTTATGCGTTAAAAATATTCGATGAAAGAAGATTCTGCCAAGTGTGTTATGCCAAATAAAATTCGGACTATCAAGTTTCTGCCATATAGATGGAACCCATGCTTGATATGTCAGTCAGTCACTTTCTCCTTTTAAACATAGAAGTAATTTGTACAAACAATTATTAGACAAAGAAACGTACAAAATTGGATTCAATGCCCTAGGCATTCTCTACCAGTCAACCAAGGGTCGTGAAGAGAAGACATAGAAGATGCTTAAAAATTTAGATCGCCATTGTACATAGATTTAAGTTTGTCTGAAAGTTTTTGTAATTATTTGTTGGTGTACTATAAAGTTTAATCTCTGTATCTGTCTATAGTTTATAAGTTTATTTGTGTATAAAAATAACAACTTAATTGCCTTTTCATTGTCATGCGTGTTTGCGCCTGCGTGCAGGCCAGGCACGCATGCGTGCTGCCCGCAACCTATCGTATTATACATACTTTTATTGTCATGCAAATATTACATATTGTCATAAAATATTTAAAAAATATGTTAAATAAGTTGAAAATAAATAAATGGAATAATAATAAAAAGGTTTAGTTCAGCATGAATGCCAGACAAATAGTGCCTGACGCTAGTTTTCAACTGACCTGAAAATTTGGTACAAGTATGACGGCGATGTAAACTATAGAGATATATAAACCATACCATGCAAGTTAAACTTACGTTACATACTAATAGGTGGGATTACATTCAAGCAATACTTTATATCGATTTTTTGCATTGTATGATTTATGTAGGTTCGTGCGTATAAATACGTGCATATTGCCGACTTGGACACGTATAGTTGGTTTACCCTAAGTTTCTACTATGGTACTTCATCATCATCATCAGCCTTTTTAATGTCTCCACTACTGGGACCCAGGCCTCCTCTCTAGGCGACGAAATGGGCCATAATCCACCACGCGGGCCCAGTGCGGATTGATAGATATCACATGTCTTCGAATTTTTGCTTCTAAGACATGCCAAATTCCTCAAGATGTTTCCCTTCACTTTTTACCGGTACTTACTGAAAACAAACAAGTAAATCAGCGCGTTGTTTTTAGTTAGCAACAAGCAACCATGAAATAAATCCTCAATACTCCAGATCTCTGTTGATTGTGATCGTAGCCCCCCCCGTAGTCTTTCAACACAGTACAAATTTGAACAGAAGGTAATCTCCATATAAAGCCGCGTTTATACGCGTATATAGTTTATATAAATAATCTAGTTGATCCTGCAAACTACGTACCACTTCATATAAGTTCTCAAAGTTTTAATCTTTCCTGAGCTTTTTTTTCTTTTCGAATCGAAGACAAGGCGGCGGCTGCGGCGTGAATGCCGTTGAAGGCAACCGCCTGCCGCTTCTCTTCGCTTGCAATTGCACAATGCCAGGTCAATACACAATACTAATGTCAATTTCAAATACTAATGTCAATTTCAAATACTAATCGCAATTTCAAATACTAATGTCAATTTCAAATACTAATCGCAATTTCAAGCACTAATGGTAATTTCAAATACTAAAGGCAATTTCAAATACTAAAGGCAATTTCAAATACTAAAGGCAAAATAAAATACTAATGACAATTTCTAATACAAATGTCAATTTGCCACAATTAGTGGGACATTGAAGTAGTGGGTTATGAGATTAGCGCAGAGCCTAAAATGGAGCCTAAAAGACCTAAATTTATCTATGCTGTGGCCGACAGGGCCCATAATTGTGACTATTATATTTTATTTCCATACGCTATAAAGAATTGAGAATTTGAACTGAGCTTCTGTAGCTCTTCTACTCGGTGTCTGCGTCTTTCTATTCTCATCTCTGTACTTAAGTAACAATTTGTTTCCAATTATGAGGATGCGAAGACTTTAAACAATCTAACGAGGATTGTTTCTTGTTCAGTTCTTCAAGGATTTTTGAGGGAAACGATCTGTGGGCTTTTTAATGTTTTGTTATAGAATTTTCTTTGCTATGTGATTTGTAATAAGTCATCCTTGGTGTAAAAATTTGGCAGTTCCTTTTGTAACATACACCGTTAAATCTTGATCGTTTTAATCCCTTGGAGGATCGATTCAGTACATGAAACACTATCGATTGGTAAAGTTAGAATAAAAAAACAAAGTACTTTTTTTTAAACTCGAATTAATTTAGGCATGTTCTAAATTGATTTCTTTAAGTAAACGTCAGCTGGGCGAGTTCAATGACCTGTAAGTAGTTAGTACGCAACGACCGACAACTACCTACAAGGTCAATGACTCGTTTACTTAAAGAAATTAATTTCGTAAATGCGTGTATCAATAAGAGATTAAGAAAAAAAGTACTTTATTTTTTATTTTATCTACACAAATCGATAGTGTTTCATGTACTGGATCGACCCTCTTCGGGATTAAAACGACTATAATTTAACGGTGTATACAGGTTGTCTTTGAAATCGACGCACATAGAATACCATGGATTCAGTAAAAGATTCTAGACATTAAAAAAAAGTAAAAACCAACGAAAAATTTCACCACTGTGGGGTCCAAAATCATGTACTGGATCAGTGCTATTCGTTTGTGCGGTGATGTCAAAGACACCTTGTATATTTATTTCATATAAGCCTCATCATCATCAGCCTAGCGTAAGTCCCGGTTGCTACCTTGGCTTTCACCACGGTGCCCGGGGTCCGCTTTCCTGGCTAGTCGTCTCCACTTCGCTCGGTCTTTTGCGTCCTCTGCCTTAAGCCCATTAGCACGCATATCGTCCCTTACGACGTCGATCCAACGCCTCTTAGGCCTACCTCGTTTTCCGGGTCCCGGCGGAGGCGGCATGGCGAGGCATCTGTTACCCACGTAGTCTGCCGGTTTTCGTAAAACGTGGCCATACCAGCGTAAGCGACCCTCCTGCAGTTTATCTGCTATGTCACGGACCTGAAGGCTGCCCCGGATGCGGGAGTTCTTAATGCGGTCTTTCCGCGAAACTCCAGACATCCAGCGCAGCATATTCATTTCCGTGACACGCAGGCTTTGCTTATGTCGCTCAAGTACAGGCCACGCTTCACTGCCATACAAAAGGACAGGCCTAATGATGGTCTTATAGACCTGTCCTTTGAGCCTAACCGGCATTTTGGGGTCACAGATAACCCCCGCCACCTCACGCCATTTCGCCCAGGCCGTCGAGATACGTGACTCGACGTCGCAATCGACGTCCCCGGACTCGTGGAGCACCGATCCCAAGTACCTGACCTGTTCCGTGGGCTCAACTGTGTCTTCGCCAATGCGAACAGGAGCAGCGTTAATTGAGTTACAGGCCAAGTACTCGGTCTTCGCCGCATTAATTTTCAGACCGCCGTTTTCCAGCGATTCGATTTCGATTATTTTATATAAGCCTACATGAGCACAATATGAGAGCAGTGGTACTTCGTGAAGCCGCAGATGAATTTATTTTTTCTCTTTTAGTTTTTCTCACCGTGTGACGTCATAACATCAAATCCATAGGTACTATTTTTATTTGGAACGCGTTGTAGACATTCGACTAGATCCAAGGCAAGCGACGATGTGGTCGAGGATGGAGCATGCATACCTAGAATTATCCTATTCACACTTGATTTGAAGACTTTCAGCTTTCTTAGCAGCAAAGAAACACAGACACCAAATTTTTCAGTTGGTAAATAAAAAAGGAAACGT
This sequence comes from Mythimna loreyi, assembly GCA_029852875.1. NCBI lineage: Eukaryota > Metazoa > Arthropoda > Insecta > Lepidoptera > Noctuidae > Mythimna > Mythimna loreyi. The sequence goes on along the minus strand of CM056801.1, from coordinate 16,437,279 downwards.
CATCCCAATAATTAAAATATTTATTTTAATAATTCACAATTTATTTAACACAATTAATATAATTTAAAAATAAATTCTGAAAACAGAAAATACATTTGGTAGATTCATATAAGTAGTTGTAGTATGTTTAGAATTGATTTCTGACTTCATCTATTTTCGACCCTTAGGATCAGTTAACAACAAGACGCGACGCGTCGCTGCACGCACATTTGAATAGAGCGACTCAAAATAGAACTTTATTTACTACGCGAAAAGATACACATTTCATTGTGAGAATTTAGAATACGTTGCTCCATGCAGCGCTGCGCCTCGTGACGCCTCTCGAGGTGTCACAAGGCGCAAGGACCTTCCACAAGATTTTTTTTTCAGGCAACGAAAATTTATTGACTTCTCCAAATAAACTGTCAAATCAAGTTTATAATTATGTATGGAGAGACCAATTTTTACACCTCGGTGTGGCGCGACGCAGCGGTGCATCACTGGTCCGTGCGGCGTGATTTTACTATGCGTCTCGCAGTGCCGCGCGGTGCAGCGCGAAATCGCGTCTCGGTGTGAACTGAATTAGCGCTTGTTTACGGAGACGCAGCGCAATGGGAGAAGTGTTTGCTGTCATCGTACATTGCAGAAGTGGGCTGCGTCCTCGCACGCGCAAACACAAACGACAAATGCTCCACGCACAGCACAACGCACCGCGTCTCTGCAAACAAGCACTTGACTCTCTATACTCTACTACTGACTCATAAATTGACAAAAACTCATATAAATGAATAATCGCACACCTACACCTCACATTAACACAACACGCTCACACATACCACTGACTACTTCTATTTACCACTAGATAGGCTGTTTCGTATATCGTCGCCTTGGAGGTCAATGGAGCTAAGCAACAATTTTTGCGAAATGGAGTTAAGTGCATTAACATACTCACAGAAAACCAATACAAAAAAATTTAGCTTAGCTCCATTGACCTCTAAGGCGACGATATTTGACAGCTCATTTTTTGTCCCTATTTGAAGCGCCACTCGCGAGCGTCCAGAGAACTAATTTGACTTTACTGTATGCGGCGCGACATTACCAGTTTTAGTACCGTAGACACTCGCTACAGTCACTGTGACCAACAGCGCCAATATGGCGAATATCAAACGGGGACAAAAGCACTTTGACGGCAGCCAGTCCAGTGTGGTAATAAGAGGTCAGTGACATTAACACATTCATTCCCTTCATATACATGGTGTAAGAGATAGGTCTTCACAAACTTTAAGAGCTTGCTCCGGAGACGAAACTGAAACCTTCCACAAGATATTTTTTCAGGCAACAAAAATTTATTGACTCCAAATAAACGGTCAAATCAAGTTTATAATTATGTATGGAGAGACCAATTTTATTATTATTTCCTGAAACAAAAAAATAAACTTGCAGAAGTTGTTGTTTAGTTTCGTCTACTAAGCAAGCACTTTATCCCTGACACTTCTGACCTGACATTTCTCAACAATATGAAATATTTCATTCTAATAGTTTCTACAATGATTATTGCTATAATTAGTTATAGCGTTTCGTATCTATCCTCTTGCGTCGAACGCCTCCGATTGCTTTGTTCTGACCACGTGATTGAGCGTTGAGATGACGTCAGAACAAAGAAATAAGAGGCGTGGCCAATTCCAGGCGTTCGGCGCAAGAGAATAGAAATAAAACGATCGGGCTAGCTGTACAACCCAGTGTAATTCTATTGTATCTTCTATTTTATTGTTTTTATGTACAAATAAACTTAAAAGAGAGCAGTGGTGGCCGAGTGGTAACAGCTCAGACTTACGATATGTAGGTCGCCGGTCAAACCCAGCTAGGCGCATTACTTTGTGTAATTTATTTCATCACCACTGCTCTCAAAATGGTGAAGAAAACATCGTGAGGAAACCGACATGTCCTAGAACCAAAAATTGGAAGACATGTGACGTCCACAGATCCACACTGGGCCCGCGTGGTGGATTACGGCCCATTCCCTCTCCTAGAGAGGAGACCTGTGTCCCAGCAGTGGGAACATTAAAAATATCGTTGATGATGATGATGAAACTTATAAACTATATTATATGACTACGTCCGTATACAAGTTTTTCTTAATACCCGTTTTTTTTGCACTGCCGTTTTCTCTTCACGACCCTTGGTTTATTTGTAGGGAACGTCTAGGGCAGTGAATCCAGCTTTGTGCGTTTCTTTTTGTAATAAATAATTGGTAAAGTTTGTACAAATAACCTCTATACATAAAAGGAGAAAGTAACTGACTGACATATCAAGCATTAAATTTCCTTTTGTAACATAGGCGAACACTAGACCTCTTGCCTACAGTAACTTTTTGTAGCGATGCTATAGCGCGTTCGCATCGATACAGTCGTGAAGCTGTAGCGCGTTTGCTTCGATACAGTCGTGAAGCTGTAGCGCGTTTGCTTCGATACAGTCGCGAAGCTGTAGCGCGTTTGCATCGATACAGTCGCATTTACGTCTTTTCTATTGGCGCGTTGTAGAAGCGACTAACGCGCGTTAGGACCAATGCTGTCGCGCGCTTATGAAACGCCCCACAGCATCGATAGGAAAAGTCGCCTTGGGCGATGAACATAAGAGAGAATTTTCCAAAAGTTTTTCCCTAAGGAAATTAAACCTACTGTCATACGCGTAAAGCCGCTGGCAGAAACTAGAATTATTATAAAGTCATTAAGCTGCTTTGGTTTTAATTTCTCCATTCTTGTGCTGGATTCCATTTTTCTTTTGATCTTCTATTGGTTGTGTAATCTTGGACCTGGGAAGAAAATAAAACAAATAATTAATTAAAAATGCCATTTTTACATAACAATAGAATTTAAAAATATTAAAAATGTTTATTGATAAACAGATTAAATGCATATCATGTTTTTTTTTCCGTTATAATTATTAAGTTTTTTTTTTCGTTATATTATTTTTACATCTGTGTTCATTTTTATTTAGACAAATGATGTTTTTAAATATTTTGATTTAATGAAAAATATTAAATATCTCATTGGTATCGGGAATAGAGTCTAAGGTACCGGCAGCCAGAGCTCACAGAGCTGAAAAAAGATCTCCTAACTATTTATTTTTTACATTATTATAATTGATTATGTTTTTATTTATTTTTATCTACCATTTGTAATTTTTGTCATTGACCGTAGTTTTAAAATAAATTTTATATGGTGTCTATTTTAATATATATTTTTATTGAATATTTTTATTTGTTAAAATTATATTAACAATATGGGGAACACTCAGCCCCCGTAATAGTCTTAACTAGAAAATATACCTCATGTCAATAAAATATTTTAATATATAACTATGAATGATATATTAATATTATTATATCTCAAGACCCTTGAGTCCTAGACCTTCGGAAGGTGTACGAGGAGCTAAAGTGAACTTGCAAAAGTCCCTTAAACACTTTCCATGGCACGTGGTACCAACCAGCGATTATACTTCTAGCAGTGTGCAATAGCACCCAAGAACAACTCCAGGATGGTGGTGGCAAAACTAAAAGATGTGGAAATCCATCCAGTTTTAAGAGACTCAAGTGGACTGGTTACTATCAACCGTACAAAGACTATGGACCTTATATTATTGAAGGAACACATATATGTGTGTGTTTTGTCTGCAAATGCCTGGCAGCTCTACTCTAGAGTGGGAAAAGTCAGTAATTTGTAGTGTAAAGTAACGTTGTTATTAAATACAGAAAAAAAACAGAACTTACTTGTTGGCCAAGAAATGATTGCTAATTTTAATTAACGGTGCCTCAACCAAGAGCCAGATTGCAAAGCTAAGACCAATCGATGTAGCCAGGACGCCTGTAACGTTCAATGTCTGAAAGAGAATTATAAAGAAATAATATAAGTCAATAGTACGGATCACTCCTTCTATTATATATATATATATATATATATATATATATTTAAATCGCGATGGACTTCTTGCGTCTTTCCAAACTACCACCCTGCGGCGTCCACTGAATGTAGTGAGATTTTTAATGTTTTCAATGTGTATGTAAGATGTTTTAATCAGTATCATATCAGTAGTCGACGTCAAATTTCATTTAAACATGAAATGGTGATATTCAAATTAAATATTTCTAGCTGAATTTGTGCGTCCGTTCAGTCTGAAATCTTTCTTGCACACTGAATACCTGCGTATACGTTCAAAACACTGCAAGCACATTCCCGCCTCCATCCGAATGTACGTGTAAATCAATTCCGTATAATGCTCTGCATATATCATAATGATTATAATAACTTAATTACATCCGTCTACTATTGAATTCAGATTGGTTCCGAATCGTTCGGTTCGTTTGAACCGTTCACTCTTAGATGTTTCTTGCACACTGAATATCTCCGTATACGTTCAAAACACTACAAGCACATTCCTGCCTCCATCCAACTTAATGTTTAAATCAATTTCGTATAATTCTCTGCATCAAAACAGTACCTAACGAAAGAAAAACTGTACATTGAGAATTTTATGGAAAAATTAAGTAAGTAGCTTCTGTTAAAGTCAAAGTCAATTTTTTTTATTTCACATGGGCCTACATGGGCACTTATAAAACGTCAGAAGCTAGTGCACGTAAAAAAAAACGTTACTTCGTTAGAAAAACGTAACTGATGACAAAACTGTCTTTTTAGAATTTTTGTCTGTTTATCTGTTTTTATATGAGTATGGTAGAGCTTCATGCCAAAACTACTGGATAGATTGAATTGAAAAGCAAACATGTTCTTTGTAAACCAAGGAAGGCTTTAGGGTACATATTATCACGCCATAAGTTATGGAAAGTAAGCAATATTGAATTTAAATGGTGCAATGGATGCAATGTATTTTTTTTCCTGTGGGCCGATTGACTCAAAACTTACTACAAACATTACCCTAAATTAGTTATCAAAGCTGGCATATTTAATTTTTCAGTAGTACCTACTCCCAGTGCAAGATTTAGGGGATGTTAAAGTTTGTATGGGATAATCTTATTCCTTGGGTTAATTAACTTGAAACTTGATACGAAAACTTATGTAGGTAAATAATAAAGTTACCCATTATTCGTTGTTCAAAACTACGTAACCTGGACAGAGAAACTAGTTAAATATTAGTAGTATAAAGACAATTTTAAACAGCGCCATTTATGAGATTTCATAAAAATCAAATCAAATTACATGCTAACAATTTTTGTAAATTAATAATTTAACATCCCATATTTATAAAACTTTCATCAAAGTTTTACACAATCGACTTGATGAAAAACTGGACAAACATCAGCCACCAGAACAAGCCGGATTCCGCCCTAACTTCTCCACAATTGACCACCTTCAAACACTTAATCAGATAATAGAAAAATGCACTGAATTTCATATCCCATTATATCTGGCTTTCGTCGACTATGCGAAGGCCTTTGGTAGTGTTCGCCACAGTGAAATCTTTAAATCTCTTGAAAACCAGAACCTTGAAAAACCATATGTAGATTTAATAAAAATCATTTACTTCAATAGCTCCGCAAACATTAAATTAAATAACTCAGGACCATCTTTCAAAATTGAAAGAGGTGTCAAGCAAGGTGACCCGCTCTCTCCCAAATTGTTTACGAGCACATTGGAGGAGGTGTTTAAGTCACTGGCAGCCTCATGGAACACCAAGGGCATTGACGTCCGTGAAAAGAGGTTAACAAATCTTCGATTTGCCGACGACATTGTCCTCTTTGCCCCCACAGTCCAGGAGCTGCAAACTATGCTCCAGGAACTGAACACAGCTAGCCTCAAGGTGGGACTCGCTATGAACCGATCTAAAACCAAAGTGATGACCAACAGAAATAAACGTAGGGTCGAGGTAGATGCGCAGGAAATACATTATGTCGATGAGTATATCTACTTGGGCCTGTTAGTATCTTTCCAAAACAGACAGGAAAAGGAAATTGATCGACGCATCCAGAACGCCTGGAAAAGCTACTGGTCCATGAAGACGCTAATGAAGGGTGATCTACCGATCTCCCTGACTACGTAAACTCATCGACATGTGTATTCTGCTTATCCTAACCTACGGTGCTCAGACTTGGTCACTCACCGAACTACAAAAGTTCCGCCTTGGGGTTTGCCAGAGAGCTATGGAGCGTAATATTCTGGGCGTAAGAAGAACAGACCGAATACGTAATGATACGCTGCGCTCCAGGACGGGCATAATAAACGTAGGCAAAAAGGCTGCCAGGCTTAAATAGGATTGGGCAGGTCACACTAGTCGCATACACGAGGACCGCTGGGCAAGAGTCGCCACACAGTGGGCACCAGAGGGAAGAAAGCGTTGTCGAGGTAGGCCTAGAAAGAGGTGGCGAGATGATCTAGACGTGTACCGAGACGATTGGTTCGAGACTGCGCGGGAGAAGAAGGTTTGGAAGGACTTGGGGGAGGCCTTTGCCCAGCAGTGGGACAGTTAGGGCTTTAAAAAAAAAAAAAAATTTGATCAAGCTGGCAAGGGTAGTAGTTAGTTATTCTTAAAATTCATAGATGGTAATGTGCATTTTCTTCCTAAAAGTTGAAGTTCAAGTTCCAGAATACCCTCAAAATCTTGAGAAAGACAATTAAAAACAAATGCGGTGTTAAATATTACAAAAAAGTTATGTTCATGCAAAAAATTTCGCCATCATCTGTCTGAAGATTTTCTGTAAGCTTTAAGGCGTGTTACTGGAGACGAAGTCGATGTAACTGATGATCGTGTGCTGAGCACCTGTCTCAGTTCACTTCAAGATGTGGACATTTCTATCGGTGGTAATGCACTGATCAAATATGGATTATCAGCTCCCCGATCATCACCGCATCATACGAAATGACCTTGTCGCTTTGTTCTCTTCCGAGCAAAAACAAATATATAACACCGTCCTTGAAAGTGTTGTGCAAAACCAGGATAAAACGTTTTTCTTGGGTTGCTCTTGGTGGAACAGGAAAAACATGGCATACTTGCAGAGGTCAGGAGGCAAGGCGATATTGCTATTGCTGTAACGTCGTCGGGAATCACTGCCACACTGCTTTTGGGTGGCAAGACAGCACATGCCATGTTTAAAATTCCCGTCGATTTAGAGATTTTCAAAACGCCTGTTTGTGGTGTGTCACGTGACAGCGATAAGGGACACGTGCTTAAGGATTGCTCTCTGATCATATGGGATGAGCGTACGATGTCCAATAGGAAGGAAGTTGAGGCCGAGGACAGAACCCTGCAAGATATCTGCGGGGACGAACATTTTATGGGTGGTATCACAGTTTGTTCAGTGATGATTTCGGGCAAACGCTTCCCGTGTTGACTTGGGGCTGACGAGGTGAATGCTTCATTGAAACAGTCTTCGTTGTGTTCGGTCAAATGCAGCGCATATACCCGTAACGAGTTTATGCACTACATTTGACCATTAGTATGAGAGCTCGGGTCGACAGCAATGCACGTGCTCAAGAATACTCTGATGTCCTTCTAACTCTTGGTTGAAGGCACTCTTCCTTTTTTTATGGTGAGAAAAATCATCAAATGATGATTCCCGCCATTGGGCGGAGCGGGAGACAGTGTTAGACTTCTACTGGCTAAACAACCCACCGAAACCCAAGAAGGATTTCTTGCCTCAGTTCCAAGGCTTCTTTAGGGGATCCGCTTTCGCATCAACCCTTGGCCCTAGAAGGCTTCGACCCTGCTGGGCTCCTACAGTTGCTGACGACTGCTTGAAGTGCAGGGAACAGTGCGCGCCGTCGACGACTTGGGCTCGGTCCTAACGGTTACCGGATGAGCGAACAGCGAGCTACCCATTGCTCGCCGGTCGCAAGCCCGCGCCTACGGTGGCCGGAAATTGGGATCGGAAACACGGCGGCTGTTGCGGTCGGCCCCCTCTTTTAGCCGCTAGCATTACTGTTTCGAAGAAGGAGGCGACCGCATGCCACTCTTCTTCGCTCCGGATCATGGGCTCTGCCAAAGTCCACCGCGAGTCATATCCCCCTGCGAGAGAGGTGGACAGGAGGTGCTTCCAGAGTCTCTCGATAGAATAGAATATTGATTTATTAGATAGAGTGTTATCCAGCTTAGAAGAACTAATTCGCTGTGTGAGCGGGCCATTTTGACGTCCAAAAATGATCAGGCTGCGGCAATTAACGAATGCATTCTCTCGGAAATTGAGGGGAATGCAGTGGTTTATACTTCGATAAACCCTGTCGTCGAGCAAGATGGGTTTGGAGCAACGTGGGATTTTTGAACTCCTAACCAGCAAGTAGACTTCCAGCGCATACCATCAAGCTGGAAAGTCGGAGTCCCGATTATGCATCCTCGTAACCTATCTCCTCCAAAGTTGTTTAACGAGACCCGTCTTAAAAGTCATCTGCTGCACAGACACACCATTAAGGCAAAAATTCTTACGGGTTGTGGCGTCGGCGAGGCAGTATTTGTACCTTATAACTTCCCGTTCCAGTTCAAGCGCGTACAGTCCCCCGTGAGTGTTAGCTTCGCGATGACCATCAATAAGTCACAGTTGCAGACACTGAGTGCAGTGGGTGTCATATTCAGGACGAGTAGCTTCTCATGCGGGCAACTGTACGTCGCTTACTCCCGCGTCACCAGCCCTGACACTCTTTACATTTTGGCTACTGGCAGCATGACTACCACCGTAATGTGGTGGAGGAGTGGTAAAGGCCCCGACTTACAAGTTGTAGGTCGGGGCTTCACACCCAGCCAGGCGCATTACTTTTTATAATTTATTTCATAACCACTGCTCTTAAAACGATGACGGAAAACATTGTAAGGAAACTGTGACTGTGAATGTTTTAGAAACAAAAAATCATTGGGCCCGCGTGGTGGATTTTGGCCTGTTCCCTCTCCTAGAAAGGAGGTCTGTTTCCCAGCAGTGGGAACTTTATAAAGCTGATGTAATGCTATTTTAAAAGTTGTTTATTTATAATGCTATAGCGACAGTGTCATCTTAGGTAGTTTTGGTGCTGTAGAGCCTTCACGCAAACAACGTCGCGGGCAGCAGCTGGTATGTTATAATAGTCATCACTAACAGACTATAATAATAGACCAAATAAATAACCACTTTTAACGCACTTGCAAATAATTCACATTGGTGACAAGCTTGCATCCCGGCCGGCACAAGTATATTTCTTTACAAACTCGGCACGCGAGCGCGCTGAAGCCATGCGTCCCTCGTCAACCCCGAATGGGCCCCTCAGACACCGTACCTAGTGCCCGTTTAAGGATATTTAAGAGACGCAAGATTGTTGTCACGAAAACATGATAAAAACTTTACAAATTAAATTAATTCAATGGACACGATGAGATCGGTGAACTGAACTCAAAGTATACGCGGTAAATTATACGCTGAACACTAGCGTCCTCCAAATTTCGGTCGGACGAGCGCGGAACTATATTATACGCTAAAAGACATTGTAGTGATGGAATTACGTCCATGCCAATTTTTTGCCCATGCATTCTAATGATCATAAGGGACCCTTGGGCTAAAAATGAGGGTCGGTCAATCTTGCGTCCGTATTCCGGACGCACAAAGTCAGTTGGACGCAGCATCATCGGTAAATAACGCCATGTAGGACGCAACATGTCCTTCAAGATGTAAATATATATATATATATATATATATATATATATGTCCACAACTATCACACAACGCCATCTAGTCCCAAGCTAAGCAGAGCTTGTGTTATGGGTACTAGACAACTGATATACATACTTATATATTTCTAAATACATACATATTATAGATAAATTACACCCAGACACAGAACAAATGATCGTGCTCATCACACAAACATTTGTCCTGGGTGGGAATCGAACCCACGACCTCCCGCATAGCAGTCAGGGTCACTAACTACTAGACTGACAGGCCAGTTCAATTATATACCACTGGACAAGCTATTTCGTATGTTTGACAGCTAATTTTCTGTGCCTATATGAAGCGCCACTGGCGAGCGTCCAGGGAACTAATTTGACTTTACGGTATGCGGCGCGACATTACCATTTTTAGTACCGTAGACACTCGCTACAGTCACCGTGACCGACAGCGCCAATATGGCGAATATCAAATGAGGACAAAAACACTTCGACAGCCGCCGAGATAAAGTTGAGGTCAGTGTTTTTATCTATCAAAAGTATAAGAAATATAAGTAAATACCGTACTAATACTCACATAAGAGAATGTGTCGAACTTCAAGGGAGATCTTAGAGCGAAATAGTTTCGCTGCATGAGCAGTGTGTGGGTCATATAGATTCCGTACGAGAGACGACTCAGCGGTCCGAAGTAAGAGAAGCTCAGGATGTCCGTGACGATAGCTGAAAACAGATAATATATTTGACAACTATCACACAACGGATGGAGAGGAAGAGGGAGGCCGAAGAAGAGATGTTTGGATTGTGTGAGGCGTGATATGAAAGAAAAGGGAGTTAGTGATAGTGTGACGGGTGACAGGACAGAGTGGAAGTAAAAAACATGTTGCACCGACCCCTAGTAACATGGGATAAGGGTAGAATGATGATTAACTATCACACATCGCCGTCTAGTCCCAAGTTAAGCAGAGTTTGTGTGTTTGGTCGTAACACTATCTCCTGCTTCACCCAAGGGATGGAGTTATATATATTGGAAGATTTTACCCCGGTAAAAAAACCGGTACGGAGTGAAAAGCACGCCCAACAAACAAACGTATTCGCAAAAAGTTTTTTACTTAAGTATAACAAAACATTTTGCAAACACGTTATTTGTTGCGTGTACAGCTAAGGATTACAATTCTCTGCCGAAGTCTATGTTTCGAGGTTGTGGTTGAGCGAGGAGGTCCATTCTCTGACGTGTGCGATCCTCTCGTTTGCTTGCAATACTGATTCGCAGAAGGAAGTGAATGTATCTCTCAGATGCCTTCTGGGATGAACCATTTCAGACCTTAATCTATCTATATATATAAAAGGAGAAACTGACTGACTGACATATCAACGAACAGCCAAAACTACTGGGCCTTGGAGCGTGAAATTTTGCACAAGGCTTTCTTTTATTACGTAAGCGAACACCATGAAAGGATTTCTCAAAATTCAGCTCCTAAGGGGACGTAATTGAGGTCTAAAGTTTGTATGAAGACTCCTACTTTGACGTTTGCGAAGCCGCTGGTAGAAGGCTAGTTTAAATATTACCATGATATACTTACGCACAGTCCCATATTCGCATAGCCCGATGATAACGCAGATGGCCACAGCCCAAGCGACCCTGTTGGTAGACGCGATCACGGCTGCCTCCATAGCGTCGTACTCATTGAATACAACGTACTGGCCCAGCGACAGGACGTACGTCATTACTCCTAGAGATATTGCTGTGCCGATAATAGACCAGGTCTGGAAGAAAATATTGCTAGATTATGTATCTTTTGGAAAGTTAAAAGGGGAATGAAACTTTTACCATACATAGTTGGCATATACTCTTTTTCTTTTCGCCAAAAGTGGAATCTAAGACATTTTTAAGGACTGTATCATATATCAAAAGCAAAAAAATTGGCTAAGAACGTATCGGGCCACGCTCAGTGTAGGGTTCCGTAGAACACCAATTTTTCATAATGTATCAGAACCCTGAATTGATTTAACAGTGCGAAGTAGCCCATGTATAAATTAGTAACCCAATTTCCCGAGAGATGACACTGTACCTGGTGGTAATTTAGGATTGCGTGAACCGATTTTAATCTTTTTTTATTTGAAAAAAGATACGCTGGGGATAATAAATACGTAAACTAAGTTTAAAAAATGCTTGCATGTACCTACGGTTAAATTACAAAATTTGTTCAGAAAGTTTATTTCTTTACTTTTTTTTCAAAAACTGTTCTCCTATCAAATTTTAAAATAATTTCAAAGGTTTTATAAAGTTCTACTTTTGAGATTTTTTAAAATATTTTCTAACCTTACGGTTCAAAAGTTATAGGGGGGCGCATTGTTTTTTATTTTTGGAGTCGTGCTTTGACTGCCCGCCTCTGGAAAACAATACTAAGAGCGCTTTTAATTTATGCGATTTTTGATGGCCTGTTGCGTGGCGTTAATCGGATGGATCGGATTGTTAAAAGGATGATTGTATTTTTCTTACAAACAGGACGGCAAAGTCATGCACCACATGTTCAGTTTGGTGTTGAACAGTACGGTGTTGAATATCGCATCACTGGCATACCAACGCACGGCAGCCAGATAGGTTTTCAATTTAGGCGCTTGCTGTCAGATTACTAACGTACTACCATTGACCAGCAGCGACAAGTTAAACCTGCGGATCGACAAGATATGACTAAATTGAAAACACCTTAAAAAAAATTCAGACTCACCTTAGAAACAGTGTTTCTGTATTCGGAAGGTTTATACAGTGTCATGATGTAGCCCATGGCAACGCCGACGAGGTAAGCACCGGCGCGGCTATAACTGGACAAATACGTGTAGTTGATTTCCCAGCAGTCTCGAATCCCGCGAAGAACCTTGCTGCAATTGGAAAGATAGGTTAAATAATAAAAATAATAATATCTTACAACTTTCATACAACGCCATCTGGTTCCAAACAACTAAAATATGAAAGATTCTTAACATCATAAAGATTTTTTAACACAACGCCATCTGTTAATCGAATCACAAACTAATTTAATAGACACTATCTATGAGCAAAAGTAAGAACTAAGTATTTCTATTCAGTATGCGTAAAATATGGTATTAGAATATGAACACTTGTGAATATAATATAAAAGAATCTATAATTTATCTCTCCGATGACTTAACGATCTTACCCTAAATCCAGGAAATGTATAGCGGGTAGTTGGAGCCAGTACGTTAGCACCCCCGGTATGATCAGGGACAAAACCGCAGCTGTTCCGAAGGCTGTGAGCCCCAGTCTTCGGTTCTTTTTATAGAAGTAGAACAGGACAGTTGCCAGGACTGTGAGCTGATAGTCACAGGGGACGTACCAGGAGACTGCGTGGCACTGAAAAATATTTTTTAATGTATTAATCCAAGAGAATAATCAATTCTAGAGTCTAGGTAAATCATGATATGGCTTACCTCTAGAAGTAAGTTTTGGTACATTATTTATAGTACAGGTGAAAGCTAAATATAATTTATTCAGTAACTGAATTGATTCCAATAATCCTCCTTCCCATTCCATCTTTGGAGAACGCGGGAACAGAGCGCGCACCGTTGACGACTTGGGCTTGGTTCAGACTGTTACCAGACAGCAAGTCATCTATTGCTTGCCGTCCGGAAATTGGGATCGGAATGCCGGCTGGTCGCAAAATTTCATACATTCTGATAGTGTCGTTTTTCATTCCTTCCCAAACATATTAAAATCTTTGTTATTTTCTAGGAGAGCATTAAAGGCGCCTTAAAATTAAAGCAGACAGTGTCCGTGGTATGGGTGATTTGGAATGCTCAATTTCCAGGAGCTGATGTTTCTACGCCTGTAGTTCAACACCATCAGCTTTTTTAATGTTCGCACTGCTGGGACTCAGGCCTCCTCTCTAAAAGAGCGAATGAGCCATAATCCACCAAGTCCACGTCTTCGAATTTTTGGTTCTAAGATTTCCGGTTTCCTCACGATATTTTCCTTTACCATTTTGAGAGCAGTGGTGATGAAATAAATTACACAAAGTAATGCGCCTGGCTGGGTTTGGGAACCCACGGCCTACAACTCGTAAGTCGGAGCCTTTACCATTCTGCCACCACTGCTCTTAAGGCTGCAGTTATGTGGCTTTATATGCGTGTTATAGATAATATTTTGTAGATAAGGAGCATTTATAATTCGTCTGAATATTTTCAAGGTCACAATAAAATTATTTTTTGTTACTTACAAGAAACTTGGGATCAGTATTAAGCATCAACAGACTGAGTCTCCAAGTCTTGAGGCACACTTCAGATTCCATCTCGTTGGTAAACATCCAGATCGGCCCGGTACCAGTGAACTTTGACACCGACGCTAAGTAGAATATTACTAGCCCGAAAGGTCCAATTAACCTGGAATTAAAATTTTATCATGAGTATTTTAATCTTCAGAAAGAACTAGATAGAGTCTCTAGATCATCATTTCAGCCAAAAGACGTCCACTGCTGGACATAGGCCTCCCCCAAGCGCCGCCACAAAGACCGGTCCTGTGCGTTTCGCATCCATCGGCTTCCAGCAACCCTGACCAGGTCATCGGTCCACCTTGTGGGAAGCCTTCCAACGCTACGTCTTCCGGTACGCGGTCGCCACTCCAGAACCTTTCGGCCCCAGCGGCCATCCGTTCTGCGTGCAATGTGCCCTGCCCATTGCCACTTAAGTTTGGCGATTCGTTTCGCTATGTCGGCAACCTTGGTTCTCTTGCGGATATCCTCATATCTGATTCTATCACGCAAGGATACTCCGAGCATAGCCCTTTCCATTGCCCTTTGAGTGACCTTCAGTCTTTTTATAAGGCCCATTGTAAGCGACCACGTTTCAGAGCCATACGTCATCACTGGCAACACGCACTGATTATCTCTAGATCATTTTGCACTAAATGAAACAAGTTTTCAAAAAGAAAAAAATACATAGAAAACTTTTGCAGCGCAGCGCACATGCCTATATAATTAAAACTCGTCAAGACGAATCACACAAGCCCAAATTCGACGGGGTTGGGGTCGTTTAATTACAGAGGTTTTAATGCCACTTTCTGGTTCCATTATCAGATTAACTCGATATCATAATAATTTTGCATTGTCTAATTGACACCTGCATGCAAAATTTTAGCTCAATCGGCAACCCGAAATTCGATCAAATTTTTTTTTAAGATTTGGTCACAAAAAAAGGTCATATCAGTCTTTCGTTTCAACTTTTGATGTTTTATTTTTTTAAATCAATAGTTACAATTTTAAAAGAATCTGAAATTAATGGAATAGATTTTAATTTTGTTATCAGTAGTTCCACTTTTATTTTAGACATTTGTGAAAACACTCGATACGAAAATAGTTTTCTTATATAGAAACAAAATAATGTTTGAATAAAAAAACTTTTACGTAAGTTTAAAAAAAAAATTAAACTACTACAAACTAACTGTTAAAACCGCTTCGTAAGTTCTTAAAATGATTTGTGTAACTTCTGTCGTGTGTCACAAAGTATTACAGGTTCTATCTCACCTCACATATCGCTTCCACAGCACACTGAACAGGTTCTGCTGCCGGTTGATATTACTCAGCAGACCCTTAATGTGGAGGAGACCTGACATAGCGAAGAACGTGTCCACCACCACGTCTAAATGAAATAGAATACCTGTAGGACCTTCAACAACCTGGAAATAGCAATTCTGGTTTTAATTCTTCAGGAATAGTAAATCTTATTTCTTACCTACGACAATATGTTAGAGGTTTAAAAAATCAAGGAAAAGTGTAATTATATAATTAAGGTTCCGTATCTCAAAAAGAACCGGTTGCATTTCGGGGAGTGTGCGTCGGAATTATATAACTTAATTCCACCTAACCCGTTCCATCATCGGACCACCAGACGTACGGCAATGTGCCATCGGTACATGGTGGACATCCCTCATATACGTACACAATGTTTTGGGAACACTTTCATTGTGCGTACAGCCAAGGAGTGGAATTCCTAGCCGCAGTCTGTGTTTCCTGATGGCTACAATCCGGGAATCTTTAAGTCAATAGTGAATAGGTAAGCGCATTCCATCGTCGACCACATCGTCGCTTTCCACCATGTGAGATAGCGGTCAAGGGCGAACCAATAATCAATAAAAAAAAAGAAAAAGTGATATATCCCTAATAAGATCACTCTGTTATCCCTCTGTCAGCTAGTCTGTTTATCTGTCTAGCTAGGCAATGTAATCCGGTCTTTTTAATGGTGGGTAAAAATCATGCAATGACAAGTCCTGCCCTTGGGCGGAGCTTGAAATAGTGTCAGACTCTAACTGACTAAACAACCATCCCTGTTCCTACGTTGCCAAATAGACCAGGGCTAGAGCATTCCTTTCAAACACGAAACTTGGTTCCAGTTTGCTTCGGCCTTTTTGCAGGGTCCCTACGGTTTGCTGACAACTCCTTGAGGCACGCGAGAGCAGTGCGCGACGTCGATGACTGGGATCCTATAAAGACTCCGTTTTTTTTTTCCTTTTGAGGAACGAAACCCAAAATAAATAGTTGGCATGGACTCGGTACTACCTTATCGTAATCCCTAGAATTTATCAATCCAGCCATGGTGATGTAGAGAGCCTCATGTATGGTGATGACACAGGCTGCAGTCAGAAACCTCATGCCGTTCATCACTTTGATCTCTTCCTTGTTGTCCTTCACCAGGTCTTGATGGTTCTTGATGATACAGAACGATTTTGTTATTACAGTTTCTGGAAAAGAATGGAACAATTCGTTAGATGTGACAGAGCTTTGGATGTTGGAGGGACGGCCATGTTTGCGAGAGCCTGAGCGCTGACCTCTATTATTTATCAGACTAGACTGACTACCGTCAAAGATCTTTTGTTCCCGTTTGATATTCCCCATATTGGCGCTGTCGGTCGCAGTGACTGTAGCGAATGTCTACGGTACTAAAACTAGTAATGCGCACAGCACACTTGAGACCCTAGAGCTTAATCAGCAAAATAAGCGTCAGCAGCAATGGTACGTGAACTTCTACTACTTCTACTTTTTATGAAGAACGGTTGAGAATCTTCATAATAAACTTACCCAAACTGTCTGAGGGCTCATCATCACTGGCTATACGAAGTCTATAGTAAGTTGAAGCAGCAGCTATGACTACCAGCGCCAATATTAACGTTCTGGAAACAATAAATCAAAGCGTTAGTTAATCATCATAGCCGAAAGAGTGTCGGATCGTCTGGTAACCGCCCGTACCAAGCCCAAGTAGTCGACGGCGCGCACTGTTTCCGCGCCTCACACGGAGTTGTCAGTAGTGTTGGAAAAATATCATTGGGTTGGTTAGAATAACGATTTTATACAGGTTAAAATTAAACAAACACAACTTTTTTTTCAAAAAATTGTAAATAACCGATGAAAAATTGCACCACTGGGGGTCTAGAATCATGTACTGGATCCATGGTATACATTTGGGCGACGATGTCAATGACACCTTGTATAGGTATTAATCTTTACATAGTATAAAACAAAGTCGCGTCTGTCCCTATGTATGCTTAGATCTTTTAAACTACGCAACGGATTTTGATGCAGTTTTTTTTTAATAGATAGAGTGATTGAAGAGGAAGGTTTATATGTATAATACATGCATAGTATTACATTGCACACGTGCGAAGCTGGGTCGGGTCGCTAGTTTTCTATATAATATGTAAGATATTATTACAAAAAAACTGTGGATTTTGTAACAAATACATAAATAAAATAAATAAGTAAGTGTGTAAGTACATAAATCGTAAAATAAATAAGTAATATTAATTTTGACTACAAGGTAAATAAGTTAATCCACATTTGTTATGGTTAGGCGCCCCCAATTTGATTGAGGCCAGAAAACCGGTTATAATCTATTTATATCGTCAATTAGTTGAACTATTATTATGGTGGTCGACCTTGCGTAGTAACTAATTTTCCGATCTCAATCGAAGTGTGCTGCTGAGTGAAACTAAAGAAAAGGGAAAGTTATTTACAACGTAGAATATTTTGACCTACAATTCCTTTGTTTTGACCACGTGACCAAGCTTCAGAACAAAGGAACTGGGGACGTTGTCAATTCAAAGCATTCGATGTTAACGAAACGATTGTAAATTGTTTTGTGGTAGGTAAAAATTATCCAATGATGAATCCCGCCCTTGAGCTGAAACAGTGTCTCTTTATCTCTCGCGGAGATGTCATTGGATGATGAGATGAAAACCAAATTTATAGTTCTGCTCAAAGTCTTTCTCCTTGCGTCGTATTCTTCAATGCTGAGGGTCGCGACCAAATTGCTTCATCACTTTCTTTTTTCGTTTCCTTTTCTTTCTTTTTTTCTGCTCAAGGTAATTAAAGTATAAAAGTTAACCACTAGGAGGTATAAATAATGTCCCCAAAGATTAATAATAAACTTTGACCAGCCCTCTGGTCATTTCAAGTTAAACAAGGTTGAATTATTAGCATAACTGCTTAGAAAAATGGACTCAACTCTTTAAGTATCAAGGAAGTAAAATTAGTACGAGCAACTCTCGAACACACATGGTTATATTAGTAAAAATTGTAAATATAGCTACTTGTTTTTTAATGTTTATATTTTGTTTATCCTATTTCTATTTTATTATACACCTATTGAGAAGTCCCGAAGACATGTGACATCCACCAATCCGCACCGGGCCCGCGTGGTTGGATTATGGCCCATTCCCTCTCCTAGAGAGAAGGCCTGTGTCTTAGCAGTGGGAACATTAAAAAGGCTGATGATTGAGATGTCAGGCTAAACTGAGGAATTATACAACTTTTAATGAATTTTAAATCAAACATCACGTCTGGCTATAAGTCTGTATGTTTTGAAGAAAGAATATGTTTTTTGTAAATATTATCTAGACTTCTATTGAAATCAAAACATTAGTTAGTGGGAAATACCCAACTAACTAATGTTTTGATTTCAGATGTTGCCAGTTGCCAGATGTCATAAAAAATTTGAATATTGGACAATTTAAACAAAAATTAAAACAATTGCCAATTGAAAAATGTTACAACTGATGAATTTCTAAATGATGTTAATGTAAAATTATTTAATTATTAAACGGTAGAAGCATTTTTATTGCTTGTTTTGTTATTCATATATTGAATGTTGTGACTAGTATTCACTTGTGATTATCACTACATCGTATAAAACAAAGTCGCTTTCTCTGTCCCTATGTTCCTTTGTATGCTTAAATCTTTGAAACTACGCAACGGATTTTGATGGGGTTTTTTTTAATAGATAGAGTGATTCAAGAGGAAGATTTATATGTATAATAACATCCATTAAATAGTGGAGAAGTACTGTTATTTTTGAGGTTTCTAATGTGATGTCGTAAATAATTACATTTTTTGCGCTTACATTGCAAACTCAGGCTGAACCCTACGAGTTTTATCAAAATAATGTATTAAGTATTGTACACATTGAAAAGGTCTACAGAAAAGTCCGTAATGGTATATGTCTATCTCTTATGGATAACCCACAATAACTTTTTTTTGTCATTTACTTTTTACGACAAATAATGGCTAATTTTCGAAGCGATTTTAACCAATACAGCATTAATTTATACCCGTTAATACCCAATTCATTTAATATAGATCTATATGGCCCTTTACACCGTATGATTTAAGAGAATATTTTCGAAGATATTACAGATTTAAAAATTGCGGGACGTAGCGTTTGCAGCGGTACCGGCCGGCCGCCCGGTGCGGCAAGAGCATATTTAATATCACCATTGCACCCGTGCGAAGCTGGGGCGGGTCGCTAGTTTATTATATTTCTTCTTATTGTGACATTTTATGTATTTTGATAACATTAATTTTGACATACGCAAATAATTCAAGTTTACCTCTCGCATGATTAATGTTGAATTTTCTTTTTCTTCTTGCATGGAACTTAATTGTACGCCTTATAGGCATCACACGAGCTTAAAATTAAAAATTATAGCGACCTATAATTTTTAATTTTAAGATCTATGTATGTATTGACCACCTATGTTATACAAATAATAAATGATGAAAGGGAGTTAGTGATAGTGTGACGGGTGACAGAACAGAGTGGAAGAAAAAAACATGTTGCACCGACCCCAAGTAACATGGGATAAGGGTAGGACGATGATGATATAGTATTTGTAGGTACTTACATAAACACGTAATACCCTAGTCCAGGCTGTGGGAATTCACCGGCGACCTGACAGGATTTCACAATAATATCTGGAGCCTGGTGAGGTCCTAACGCGGTCAGTTCATACAAGGACCTGGTCATCTTGAGGACAGACGGTGCTTGGCAGGCTGCAGGGACACACATTCCCCATAATAGTTGGTTCACGGGCAGGCCTGTAGTTGTGGGTGACTGAAATTAAAAAACAAGAAGTTTTTTTTGATGCGTCACCAGCTTCTAATAGAACGAACTATAAAACAGAGTCGAAAAACTTGACCTGAAACCTTTAAGATGAGTGTTTTTAATGTCATGCGGATTTCATCATGCATGCAGGATTGTTCCGCATGCGAAGTCCTCGCTAATGTCCTGTTCATACAAGTATTTATGGAAAAACGTCGGATACGCATACGGAGCGTGATATCGGAAAGCAGCTCCGCAAGTGGAGAAACTCACAGCTTTTACAATATTGCTTAAGAGTTCTGAGTTTACACGTAGATGGATAGTAAAAAGGGGGAGGCCAAAGAAGAGATGGGTGGATTGTGTGAGGAGAGATGTGAAAGAAAAGGGAGTTAGTGACAGGACAGAGTGGAAGAAAAAAACGCGTTGCTGATTCCAATGGATATGGGATAAGAGCAGGAAGAAAAGGATAAGGGAAGTGAGAGCAGTGGTGGCCGATTGGTTGGTTACCGCTTTGGTTCAAACCCAGCCAGGTGCATTACTTTGTAATTTATGCCATCACCACTGCTCTCAAAAAGGTAAAGGAAAACATTTTGAGGTAACCAACACGTCCTAGAACCAAAAATTCGAAGGCTTGTGACCTCTATCAATCTGTAATGGTCATCTCAGGCTTCTCATTTAGGAAAGGGAATGGGCCGTAATCCATTCCCTTTCCTAGAAAAGAAGCTTGAGTTCCAGTAGTGAGGACATTATAAAGCTGATGCTGTACTAAGGGCAGGAGAAATAAGAAGACTCACATTGAGATACTCGTCTATGGAGCCAAGCGGATCATACTCGGCTTTCTTCTTTGGTTTGTCTGCCAACATTATCTCGGACACACAGTATTTCGTTTTAAACTCCGGATGGCTTTCCAACCATGGGGGCTTCATACACTGGTCGAAATTCCCAAAGTTATCCCTGGATCCATAAAGGTTGCCCATAGGAATTGTGTTGGCGTTCCATACTAGAAAAATAGAAATACAATAATATAAAATACCTTAAGTATTACCTACACAACGGCGTTTAGTCAGAGCTTGTATTATGAGTACTAGACAACTGATGAATATAGTTATGTATTTCTAAATACAAACATATAGATTACACCCAGACAGAACAAATGCGATCATTTGTTCTGTCTGGGTGTAATCTATATGTTTGTATTGCTCATCATATTTCCATCGAACTAAATGGTGACCTCCGGCATAGCAGTTTTTTTTTATTCCTATAAACTAGTGCTTGACTGCGATCTCACCTGATGGTAAGCACTGATGCAATCGTTGATGGTGAGTTGCACTAGTCTATTAAAAGCCTATTTACTGTAGACTTAAAGACACCCACATTATAATCAGAGTTAGGGCCATTAACCATTATATCAACAGACAATCTTCACACAATCAATAATACTGTGGCTCTGAAACCCATTGGGGTTGCGCAGGAATGTGGGTCTTAGTCAGTACAAGTCTGCCACGCCCTTTTGCCGCACCCTACAGTGACAGAATTAACTTAAGGTGGATGTTCCGATAGCCTTTTCATAAATCTTTCTGTCGTGGTAGGCACTTTTTGCTCAAAACGAATCTCTTTATCACTGTTCTACAATGAAATATCGTTTATTATTTTTTGGTAAATAATTTGCATTATATATTAAGAAAAACAGCCTTGAAAACCGAGTATAATTTGGCATTTTGTTTACCAGTGAGAGTGCAATTTGACAACCAAATCAAAAGCAATGTTTGCGATAGGTAATTATAGATAATTATAAGTATTCATCGCTAGATGGCGTAAGGTCAAACTAACTGTCATAAACGAAAATATTAAATATTGTTCTTGTTATCAAAAAAAAAATATTAGCGTAACTTATATTATTTTAGATATTCCACCTCAAAAAAAAAAGGTTCGATCCATCACATTACATAACACTAATATTATAAAAGCGAAAGTTTTTTTATAGCACACGGCGAATAAGTTGGAACATTTGCTGTGATTGAGACCCCAAAATGTAATGTAACCTTTTGCTGGGTTGGCTATAGTAACTTAATATTTTTATGAAATTAAATAAAGATAATGATTTATTCAACTTACCCCAAGTTGCCCATAGCGTGTAGTTCTTCACATTCTCCAGTAGCGTCAGCGTTTTCTCCAAGCATGGCGCTTCATACTTCTCCCAAGTTTCAAGTCGTAGTTTGTGTATGACTGCATCTATGGCGGCGTGGTGACGTGTGTGGGGCACATCGTGTGACGACACTTTGGCTGCAACAAAATAATAAATATTCTTCAGAATGTTAATTAAAAAAAATGTATAAACAAATGACGTCCGCGCGGAGCCGTATTATTTAGCGTTGGTCCTTAAGAAATAATAATAATAAAAAAAATCTTTTTATGTCAGACGTTAGTCCATAAATTTTCAAATTCATTACATTATATAACGGTCAGCTAGGATTTTGTAGGTGGCCGAGTAGAGCAGTGGTGGCCGAGTGGTAACGGCCCCGACTTACGAGTCGTAGGTCGCGGGTTCAAACCCAGCCAGGAGCATTACTTTGTGTAATTTATTTCATCACCACTGCTCTCAAAACGGTGAAGGAAAACATCGTGAGGAAACCGGCATGTCCTAGAACCAAAAATTCGAAGACATGTGACATCCACCAATCCGCACTGGGCCCGCGTGGTGGATTATGGCCCATTCCCTCTCCTAGAGAGAGGAGCTCCTGTGTCCCTGCAGTGGGAACATTAAAAGGCTGATGATGATGATGATGATGATGATGAGGATTTTGTATGCATGTAACTCTGCCAAGACGTTTAAATGATTAAGTACAGTACAGTCGTCTGATCTTGGTGAGTTTGAAGTTAGGCTGTGCGTATTTCAGCGCTTGAGATCTCGTAACAAAAATAAAGGTATTAAAAAAATAAATGCCGATAGCAAATTTTTAACAGCAATAACACCTGTAAATTGCATTTATTCGTTTAAAACCCTTATTTTTGTACGTGTAGCGCTAAAATTCGCAGAACTCAACTTCAGGCTCGCCAAATTCCGACAGCCGTACTTGTACGCCTTAAGCATTTTCATATACGCACTATAAATATAATTACAATAAATGTTATATTTTAACCTCTGGAATACCGTAATTGGAGACATAATAGGAAGACAATAGGTGCAAGAACGCCAGCGTTCGCGCGGGGCACTAGAGTTTAAATAATCATCATTACCTATATACCCTTATCCCATATTACTTGAGGTCAGCGCAACAGGTTTTTTCACTCTCTCTGTCCTGTCACCCGTCACGCTATTACTAACTCCATTTTATTCCCTATCACACAATCCATCCATCTCTTCTTCGGCATCCCCCTTCCTCTTCATCCATCTATGTGTAAACTCTGATCTCTTTTTGTAACATGCGTTTCATCTCTCCTTTTTACATGACCATACCAAGACAAACGATTTTCTTGCAACTCTTCAGTGACTGACGCCACTTTCAGACTTCCTCTAATATACTCATTTCTCACTTTATCCATTCTCGTCACACCACACATCCATCTCAACATTCTCATCTCCGCTATATGCATTTTTTTTTATCCATCTTTTTCACAGCCCAACATTCTGATCCATACAGTAGGACAGGTTTTATCACGGACTTGTAAATTTTACCCTTCAACTTGAGGGGCATCCGTGGGTCACAAATTGCTCCCGTGACCTGTCACCATTTTATCCATAATGTGTTATATTTTAAATAATGTAATATTCCAAGACTATACATATATACACACCGAAATGTTATATCAAAAATATTAATGTAGTCTAAATGTTTTAAGAATTATTTCAAACTTGAAATACTAAAAGAACCTAACGTAATATAAAATGAAGTATAAAAATAAAATAATACTCGTAAATCATTAGTAGGCCTAAAAACTGAACACACTGCAAAAACTTTGCTAAATTTAAATTCTAAAAAAAATGTATTATAACTAATTTATAACGAAAAAAATTACTATAGAATATTCACACAATTAAGGCTCTGATGATATCATTGATAACTTGTTTATTGACCTTGTAGCTACTATTTATGGTTTTATTTTTAGATGGAAAATCATTTAACTTCTCGAAAATGTCAGACTTTTCCAGACTAAAACCTATTTCATTTGCCCTTTGCATTCTAGGACTACGGGCTTTCACTAGCTTTTTCAAAATTAACTGGTCGATTTAACGGATCAATATTGCATAAAATGCAAAATACAAAAAGTACCATTAATAAATCAATAAAGAATAATAGATCTTTAATATAAAGTTTATTTGAACTTATATTTCCAAGTCAATCCAATGGGTTATATAACCCTTCAAAGTAGGGTTGTAACGGAGCTCCGCCTCCGCTTCCGTTACTGCGGAAGTTCCGCATGAACTCGTATCTTCGCATCCGCTTCCGCTTCCGCAAAATTAATGCGGTTTAACGGAGTTTTATTTACGTCATTAATTAATTATCATTGAAAAATACCACACGAGCACGCTTGATGACGATTTAGGCGCCCGGTTGAATGTTTGAAAAGATCAAGATTCAGAAACGCGCTCTTATGTCAATTTGACATGACAGGACTAAACTTGACGAATTCCTTCAATTAAAAAAATAATTGATTTCCAATCAATCATAAGTTGTTATTTTCTTTCACATCGAATGTCACCTCCGTCTCCGCATCCGTTTACATCCGCTTCCGTTAAGATGACTTCCGTTTTAACCCTACTTAAAATCAACCCGTTATAAAAATGGCAGTTTTTTCAATTCTTTATTGTAATTGTATAGTTCACGTGAATTGTATAATCATTGCGTTTATGTTACGTTGAAAACTCATTGTTAAGCTCAAATACAAAGGCTAGCTTAACTCAACAATGAGTTTTCTCCCAGCAAACCTTCAATTTTCATTGGTAAAAACCTGAATTGATAAGTGGATTGTTTAGCATACCACGAATCGCGGTTATAGACACATTTTACGAGAGCTAATTGCACTCCGCTATTAGTTGCTATATTGATTTTACTCGTACCTATATTATAACTAGCTTTTGCCCGCGGCTTCGCCCGCGTGGCATTGGGGTTGGGGTTGGGGTTTCCAGGATATAAAGTAGCCTATGTCCTATTCCGGAGTGTCATTCATTTCATTTCATTTTTTTTTATTTATTTTTTTGTTTATCCTATGCCTGTGCCAAATTTCATCCAGATCCGTCCAGCCGTTTTGGCGGGATTGAGTAACAAACATCCAAACATCGTAACTTTCGCATATATAATATTAGTAATATAATTCCATATTTTTTTAGTTTTATTTTTGCTATTGATAGATAGACAATAGGACTCTGACAGGCTTAGCTGCATTTTTTTTTCATTTGTATCTGCTGTAAGTTTTTGTACAAATTTTAAATTGTAAATCCGTAATTGGCTGTAAGGTAAGCATTTATACTTAAGATATTGAGCTGTGGATTTTGTAACAAATAAATAAATAAATCTTTTACACTTCTACACTAATAATATAATAAAGAGGCAAAGTTTGTTTTTTGTTTGTAGGAGGTAATCTCTGGAACTCCTGGTCCGATTCGAAAAATTTTAATAAACAATAGAAAGCTGTTTTACTCCTGAGGCATAGGCAATATATATTTTATGTACGCGGGCGAAGCCGCTGACAAAAGGTAGTAATAAATATTGTATAACACAGAGATTTTGGCGACATAGCATGAAGAATCGTCAAATAATGGCAATGGACAGGGCGCCTTGCGCCTTGAAAGGAGGGATGAAACGCATGTTACAAAGAAAGCCATGAGTATGAATGTGGATGGATGGAGAGGGAGAGGGAGACCAAAGAAGATACGGATGGATTGTGTGAGAAGTGATATGGAAAACAGAGGAGTTAGTGATAGCGTGACGGGTGACAGGACAGAATGGAAGAAAAAAACATATTGCGCCGACCCCAAATAAAACGGGACAAGGGCAGGAAGATGATGGACAGGGCGCCTTGCGGCTGGGACGTTGGGGCTGAAAGGTTCTTAAATGACTACGAGTACTCCGTATCGAAAGACGCAGCGTTGGAAATCCTCTCACTAGATTAAAAAAAAAAGTGTCAATGATACGCTCGCGTTTATCCAGGTGGACCGAAAAGCTGGTGAGATCCAATCCACCCAAACCATACAACCATGACAACCACGAACAGAACCTGCCATTATGGTGAGACACTTGGGAGGAAGTCTACGTCCAAATGTGGAAAATGTGTATTTTTTCTAATTGTGCGTACAACTAAGGAATGGAATTCCTTGCCGGAGTCTATTTCCTGATGGCTACAACCCGGGAATCTAAGTCAAGAGTGAATAGGTTACTTCTAGGTAAGCGCGCTCTATCATCTACCGCATCGTCACTTTCCATCAGGTGAGATAGCGGTCAAGCGCGAACCTATCAAAAATAATTTATTATTAAAAAAAATGTATAAAAAATAGCTGTCATTATTTGGTATACATTTTAAAAAAATAACTATTTTAATAGCCGAGCGGTAGCAGCCCCGACTTACTAGCTGTAGTATGTCACGGGTTCAAACCCAGCCACGCGCATTACTTTTTGTTATTTATTTCATTACCACTGCTCTCAAAACGGTGAAGGAAAACATCGTGAGGAAACCGGCATGTCCTAGAAGCAAAAACTTCGAAGACATATGACATCCACTAATCCGCACTGGGTCCGTGTGGTGAATTACGACCTCCTAGAGAGGATGCCTGCGTCCCAGCAGTGGGGACTTTATAAAGCTGATGCTATGCATTGTGCTAAAGATTTTTCAATACACTTACTCGAAAACTGCCTCTTATCGCACTCCTATTAGGTTCAATATAGCATGTATATCACCCAAGTGCTTTTTTGACTTTATCACAACAAGGGCTTTTTTTTTCCTTCCTTATCGTCACGGTTACGGGTGTTTTTTTTTCTCAGTTTATCGAATCAGGCGCGAGGCGTCCCCCGAGGCGCTGGGCGACCCCGCGAACTTAGAAACTGACCAGAGCAGATTTGAATGCTATTATTCTACTGTATGTTTGACATACGATTAAACGTTTTCTTTCTTTCTTTCACAAGTCGTAACTGTATTGAAAAACGTCGTTTGAAACTCGTGCAGATTTGTCATTGCAGCCCTCGGCTCCATAACACACTCGCCTACGGCTCGTGCGAATTTCGCCTCGGTCGCAATGACAAACTTCCTGCACTTGTATCAAAATGTACTATATATTGATCTTCTCCTGAGAGGCAAAATGAGTAAAACGAAGCCGTAAGATGATCTGAACCAGGGCTGGAGGCGAGAGCTCTTGTCCACGAGCCACCTTCACGAGTTCACGGCCATACTCCATTCTAGCTGGGCGACTTTTATTTCACGAGCTACGATGCCTTCATTATTATCCAAATGAGATCATTATGATCCAAATTCTTTATGACCATGAAAATGCCCATTTCGTTTTTTTCCAGCAAATGAACAACTTGATTTTTTGTTTTACATATCACATTCGCTAGTATATTATTAAAATAAGTTTTCAATAAAAATATTGTTTTCATAGCAAGCTTTTACAGTGCAGCATATACCTGTATAATTAAAACTCGTCAAAATGAATCACCCGAGCCTAAACTCGATGAGATTGTGATGTTTAATTACAGAGTTCCTATGGCCACCTTCCGGTTCCATCATCAAATCAACTCCACGAGATAATAATTTTGCATTGTCATCGGATTGACACATGCATGCAAAATTTCAGCTCGATCGTTAACCGGGAAGTAGATCAAATTTAATTTACAAGATTTGAACACAAACATCGAGACAGGTGAAATTAAAAAGCTTATAAAATCCTTATTTCTAATAGACTAAAATCACACTCACCGATACAAATAAAAATTAATAAAAAATGCCACATATTATTGCCACAAAAGATCGCGTACTAAGCGCTGGGCACTCGTCACTTTAATAGACACGAGAGTATGACAGAATTAATTAATATACAAGGTTTCTAAGTAAGTATAAATCCTCATCTCGCTACTATTTTTTCTGTCGGCCGGTTATCATTGGCAATAATTTTTAGGGATCTGTACCTCAAAATTGGAGCCCTTATAAGATCATTTTGTCCGTCTGACTTTTTGTCAAATATCTCGAAAGTGCGTATCGGGCTGAAATTAAAAGCTTATACCTATTCAGTTCTGCAGTCCCTTAAAACTGTCAAAAAATCAAATTTCTAAGATTTTAGATTTTTTTTTTTAGATCAAGCTCTTATACTCTATCCTAAGGTTGTCTGGTAGATATCGCTGTCAGCGATAAGACCACCTTTGTACCCATTCATATAAGTTTCTATGAAATTGTTACTTTTTTGGTGTACAATAAAGTATTATTCTATTCTAAGAAATGAAAAAAAAGTTATGGCCGTTTATGTCGCAAAAACATATATTTCGATACTCTCAAGGCAATCAAAATTCATAGAGTTGACCTGTTGCCCTAGAACTCTGGAATATGGCATGAAGCAAGGGCTCATAGTAATAGTACAAGAATAAATATAATATCTGTAATCGGTAGGTACGTCACCAAAAAGAAAACTTTTTCAGTCCGGTAAAAAAGTCGAAATTCGATTCGTAAACTGAACTAGTTTAAATAAATTACCAGTTTATACGGAACCTTTAGCGTGCGAGTCCGACTCACACTTGCCCAGTTTTGTCTTATTTGAATTCAAATATTATTAGTAACGAAGGCCTACGTTGGTAAAAACGCACGCGTGTGTGCGTGCGTGCGTGCGTAGATACAAATACCAACGTGTAACACACTATTGACGCAAAATTATATAAAAACTAAATAGTTTTGCAAAAATAAAATCTCAGTATAATGATTACAACTTAACTGGGGGTTTTTTAATATATTTTGTTTCTAAAAATATCATTGGGGTTGGTTTGAATAACGATTTTATACGGGTAAAAAAAAAACACAACATTTTTTCAAGTTTTGAAAAAAAACCGACGAAAAATTTAACCACTGGGGTGTCCAGAATCATGTACCTACTGGATCAATGGTATTCGTTTGTGCGTCATTGTGAAAGACGCCTTGTAATAGATATGTAAGGACAGTGTAGATCAGTCAATATTGTTCCCAAAGGCACAACAAAAATATTCACGACTAGTAGTCCAGCGCAAATAGCACAGTTAACGATAAAAAGTGGACTTAAATAGTAGTAGAATGAAACCCATTGAAAAAGGAAGATAATATAGCAAAAATTTAAGGAAAAATAAATTACGGTCGATCTGAGGTCGGGAAGTGGATGGGTGTGCGCTTTTAAGGGGAAAATATGGTTTATCTCTAATTCCGACAAAACTACTGGTTCTAAAGATCTACCACTTTTGTATTTACACTTTTTTGACATAACCTCAAAATCTATGTGAAAAGTCCAAAAAGCTGTGTTTCTAGTTTTTATTTTTTATCTTCTTTAAAAATCACTTTTTTTTTCACAAATCTTTGTGAAAAGTTACCTTTTCTGCCCTGTTTACCCTAAAACGCAGTAAGAGCAAAAAAGCAGTTTCGAGAAAAACGCAAAAAACACTTTGACGTCGTATATTTTATAGTAATAATGTTTTATGGTAGATTTTTTTTTGCCTAGAGGATTAAGGCAATTACAAAGAATGAATTTTGAAAAAAAGCGTGTTATTTAGTCCATTCAATCCAAAATTAAATGGATTTTTCGAAAATCATGTCTATTACTGCATGCGAAAAAGTATAGATATACAGATTTAAATGCAGTAAAACATACTTGATACTGCAAAAACTCATCAGTTAATAGTCGTATTAACTGATTTCACAGAATAATTTGCAGTATAAGTATTTTTTACTGCATTTTAATAAGCACGTTTAACTAATTGTACATGCAGTATGTGACAAATTTTGAAAATAATTAGGTTGTGTGGGCATTTATAAAGAAAACAAGACATTTTTGTTTGTATTTTGTTCTGTAGAAACTTTTTTTTACCATTTCTGCTAATTTAAACTTTAAAAAAAATGCTAAAAACAGAACAAAATAAATATTTAAGTGGGTGTTCTCATGCAACAAACGTGATTATACCATTTTTCTTGATATTAATTACGGCAATACGAAGACCACATAGCTTGAAAGGCTTACAGCATATATAACTGTATACTTACTTTAAAAACCTGTAATTTAATTAACTTAAAAACATTTAAGAAGGGATCCCATACAAAAAACGTGATTTTTCCGCATACATGTAATGTCTAATCTTGTATAAATAATGGTGCAACACCGTCGTGTAAGCGAGTCCGACTCGCACTTGCCTGGTTTATTACCTTTTTTGCTGATTTTTGTACAATATTTGCAGGTTTTCTTTGTCTTACTTTATCCTTTATTGAAGATTACTTCTATATCTGCTGTGGTATGGTATTGGCTATTGTATTGTTTAAGATTAAAAGTCTCTTCTGTCTGCTACCGAAACGTGTGAATCTTCAACACTACCTGTGTCTCGGTAATAAATGTTGTCGTGTCCTAACATCAGTCTCAGTAATATTAACACGCTTGCAGCCGCCTGATTTCAGTTATGTCCTGAATTTATCATTTCCGGTGAAGATCTAGGTCATACAGAAGGTGAAGACGCTGTGAAGTCTTTCCAGACCATAATTAGGGCAGATAGCCTTCACAGACTTCACAGCCTTTTCACCTTCCGCTCGACTTATTATTGTTAAGTTTTTTCATTGTGTTGATGCCAGTCAATAAAGCTGATTAAAACTAATTCGTTTCTAAAGTTGATCTGTGCAAGCTATGAGTTGATGAACAGTATTAAAACTATTTACTAGGAATATATTGATGTACCTATTCTAACTTCAGAAAATACTATATAAACTATTATTACTAATGTTTGGATGCGATGATACTTTTTTTTTAAATTCTTTATTTAATTTAGGGACTATTATATAAAATACATGTCAGAAATACTTTTAAAATGATATTCTAATGTGGAAAATAGGTAGGTATTATTACGTCATATTTTTTTCCAACAAAAGATAAAATACTAGCCGTTCACTTTGATGTGTGTGTTTCCTCCCGTTGCTTACCCATCTTAAGTCAGACCTTAGGCCCTACCACGATCCGTTTTATGACCTAAACTGAACTATTTTATAACTGCTACTATAACTGGTAAAGCCCATGGTTAACTTGGATGGCAAACTTACGTTTGTTTGTCGTGATGTTATTTTGTAACTATCAACGACAGCCATCTCGAATGAATAGTTTGTAGGTAATTATTTTTATTTTAAAGTCTTGGACGATTAATTTTAGCTGGAACAAATGGTCCATTTGAGCAGAAGGTCTAGCTTTGAAATGAACTCAATCATCGGATCCAGCTCGACTGGGCTGGGAAGCTGTGCCATAATTTCTTGTTAAATATGCCACAAAGTCTGAAGAGGAAAGTCTATGACCAGTAAGGCTTCATCAGAAGGTTTAAAGACACCTAACACAATGGAAATTTTCTTCCGTTATCTTGGTAGTGAAATGAAGATTATCCACAAGGCAATCAAGATTACCGACATAGGCCAAAGAATTGACTAATCTGTTAGTACAGTGGTCCCTGATTTCTATGTGACTATGGACAAGCACGATCAGCTGTCTGTGACTGATTGAGAGACAATTCCTGACTAGAACGCAGTATAGTCTAATCGTGACACCAGTAAAATTTAGTAGCTTTGTTCGAGTTACTAATTATAATGCAGTAAATGTGACTTATACTGCCATTTAATAAAAAAATAGTTAGTTTTCAACTTTAGAACGATACAGGCTATAGTGCAGTAAATATTCAATTTACTGCAATTTAGCTTGATTTTTAATCAGGCGTCATCAATGCAGTATTACTATTTTCAGTACAAAAAGGGCTTACTGCGTTTTAATTTATATTGCATAATATTTCTTTAGTTATGGATTACAGATTTAATGAGGTAATAGAGACATTTACTGCGTTTAAGTTGGTAAAGTGATAGGCCGATTTAGCCGTAACAGCTTTAACTGCATTTTAGTAAGTATAACAATGAATTTTGGCATATAATTTTGTGTTACTGCATTAGTAAATTTCGTTTTTCTGCCCAGTAAATCATCGAATCAAAACCTAGGTAAGACGAATATGTTCCTTATAAAATGCCGGTTCAGAATCAATATTTAACTCAAATACCTAAAAAAGCCTGTTACTGCGTTTTAGTGTCAGCACGGCAGTTTTAATGTCCTAAACTTACCCTAATTTTTTTGATTTAAAATATTCACTGTAGCTCTTTATTTTGACTGAACATCGAAAAAATAGACTATTTTTCAATCGAAAAATCTCGCGTAAAAATATGTGATTTTTTTTTAAAAATTGTTGGCTTCTTATTCGTCGAAATTTTTTTACTTTTTGATGGTGTAAAAAAATATATACATTACTATAGTAAATTTTCTCAGAAAATGCGAAAAACTAAAAAAACTCGAATTAGAAATTACTTTTGTTTAATCATTATTAGCGACCCGCTCCAGCTTCCCACGGGTGCAAAGGTGATATATTATACCTATAAACCTTCCTCTGGAATCATTCTATCTATTTAAAAAAACCGCACCAAAATCCGTTGCGAATTTTTTGCTTTTAAAGATCTAAGCATACACATGGATAAGCAACTTTGTTTTATACTATGCAATGATGTACAAGGAGCTGCAAAAGTGCCTGGGTACCTTAGTACCTATATTCCTTTGCACGTTAGCGAAGCACCGAAGAGCTCAAGTTTTCTAATATTAAACTAGATGGCGTTGGTATCTTCACAGCTAAGTGGCGACCTGACGCAATCTCACAAAGCATAAACTTGACGTTTAATTTGACGAAAAATACACACACATGAGTCATTATTGCCGTCAAAAACTGATTGTAGTTCATAATTTCGTTGCAGAAATTAGTTTCATGATGGCCTAATGGTTAAGCAGTGCCGCTGTGTGAATCAGTGAGCCTGAGTTCAAACCTCACTGAATACGACTTTTTGTGATTTTTGTTATACAAACAAAAGAAAGCCGTAGAAATATTGAATCAAAATTAACAAAGAAAAGTAATTATTTGTAATTTATAATTCAAGTTAGTACTATACAGAGAGAAAAAGCAGATAAACTGGCCCACCAAAATAAAAAGGCACTATTAAAAAATATATATTTCTTACAGTTTATTATTAAAATTTATCAGTCAGTTTATTGATCATCAAATAACATTATATATAATTTATTATATTTATTTAAATACTAACAATAGTTATTTTAATTATAGAGGCCATAGCTTAAATATTCGTTTCCATGATTGGAAAGAGGATTGAAGCTTCGACCTTAACAAAACCAAATAAGAAACTAAATAATTTTATCACAAAGGTCAAAAGGATTAAAAGAAAAGCAAATATCAAATGTTTAGTGGGCGATATAAAAAATTATATGTTGTGTTTTACTTGAAGTGTTCATAACTTATATATTTTAATGATGGGTATCTAGTTAAACACATATAATAAGCTACAGAGAATAAGTACTCAGTAAATAATATTAAGTAAGTAAATCGTATAATCACCATTTTGATCAATGACAGATTGTATTCGGAAAGGCATTGAATCATTTAAATTTATATACAAATTTGAACCACGAATAATGTCTTATATTTGTAAACAATGAACCTCAAACGCATCTGGAGCACGCCTATTTTGTTCTTCATCATAAAGAATACGACGGACAGTGTCAATGCTTGAGTTGAATAAACCATTTTCTTGGCAGAAATCCATTTTATTCGTAGTTTTGGTCTACTAGTTCTTTGATATTGATTCAAAGAACTTTCTTCTTCAAATCATCGTATCCTGGGCACTCATACAGCTAATGTTAGCCTCTGCAACAATAAAATAGAAATATATAATAGGCAATAATAATTATAGGAGTTTTTTTTTTTATATTAAATATAACAAATAAAACTACTTACGTTTACACCGGTCCGTCTGGCTATTTCTGAGACGTTTTCACCTTGTTACTCTTATCACTATATATTTATTGTGAATTCATACTCATTATTAAAATCTACACTAATATAATAAAGAGGTAAAGTTTGTTTTTTTGTTAGTTTGTTTTTTTGTTTGTAGGGGGTAATCTCTGGAACTACTGGCCCGATTGGAAAAATTTTAGCAACAACAGAAAGCTGCTTTACTCCTGAGTGACATAGGCTATATTTTATGTACGCGGGCGAAGCCGCTGACAAAAGCTAGTAAGTTTATAAAATAACCTGATTAAAAATAAAATCTAACTAAAAGAACTCGAAGGAGTTAATCGAAATTAACTTAGCAAACAATCCATTGTGCTTAGTCACAAGTCTTAGATCTAAGTATTATTGAAACTACCCACTAATTAATTGTTATTCATAAATTCATATTAAACTACCCTCTCAAGTTTGAAAACTAACACATAGATAATCAGATATTTGTAAAATGATACTCAATTTTAATATTTTTAATTTATTAATTTCTTTTAAAAATAAGTTATTTCAATCTTTGTAGAAACAAAAAGAAGTATTAACAAAGTGATTAAGACACAGCAACGCCATCTAGTAACAATAAATTGTAATGTTACCGATAACAATATATTAATCTGATTTTACGCTAGATGGCCTCATTTCGCGCTTGACGCGATTTTTATTCTGAAATGTCCAACCACTATCGCCGCTGGCTGTACTGAGGTATTTATTAAATTTTTTATAAAAGATTTAAAGGGTATTTCATGTAGGAAATGTGATTGCTGCAATTTTTTGCAGTAAAAACGTTGTCTTATTAAATTTTAGCTTCGTTTAATCAGTCAACGTTATTTATATTCATTACATATGTTTAAATAATATAGGTATAATATATCACCTTTGCACCCGCGCGAAGCTGGAGCGGGTCGCTAATAATGATTAAACAAAAGTCATTTCTAATTCGAGTTTCTTTAGTTTTTCGCATTTTCTGAGAAAATTTACTATAGTAATGTATATATTTTTTTACACCATCAAAAAGTAAAGATTCCAATGAATAAGAAGCCAATACACTTTTTTAAAAAATCACATATTTTTACGTGAGATTTTTCGATTGAAAAATAGGCTGTTTTTTCGATGTTAAGTCAAAATAAAGAGCAACTGTGAATATTTTTAATAAAAAAAATTATAGCAAGTTTGGGACATGAAAAGGAAACTTCTCACCAAAGTTTGTGAAAAAAAGTAATTTTGAAAGGAGATAAAAATTAAATTCAAAAACTCGGTTTTTTGAACTTTTCACATAGATTTTGAGGTTATGTCAAAAAAGTGTAAATACAAAAGTGGTAGATCTTTTTATGATCTACAAGTTTGCCATTTGAATGTATCCCCTAGAACCAGTAGTTTTGCCGGAATTAGAGATAAACCATATTTTCCCCTTAAAAGCGCACACCCATCCACTTCCCGACCTCAGATCGACCGTAATTTATTTTTCCTTAAATTTATGCTATATTATCTTCCTTTTCCAATGGGTTTCATTCTACTACTATTTAAGTCCCTTTCAAAAGCTATTTGCACTGGTCTATAGCTTTTGTCAGCGGCTTCGCCTGCGTACATAAAATATAGCATATGTCACTCAGGAGTAAAGCAGCTTTCTATTGTTGTTAAATTTTTTCCAATCGGACCAGTAGTTCCAGAGATTACCTTCTACAAACAAAAAAAAAACTTTACCTCTTTATTATATTAGTGTAGATAAATAGGAGGTAATTTGAGAATTAGTTAAAAAACAGAGGCTATACAAAAGCAAGAAAAATAGATAATTACAACTATCACTACAACAATGACACTATCAGCTGTTAATAATTTTATTCTCATCTAATAGTTGAGTTGCTACTGAATGAATGAATTAAGAACGTTGAGGTCTAAATCATTACATAGTATAAAATAATCAATCGGTAATCGAAAAACTTTTTGCGAATTGGCCTTTTTTTATGGTAGGTAAAAATCATCCAATGACGAGTCCCGCTCTTGGGCGGAGCGGAAAACAAGTGTCAGACTCTTACTGACTAAACAACCTACCCCGTTCCTACATCGCCATACATACCAGGGCCAGAGCCTTCCTTTTCAGACACAAACCCATGGCCCTGATTGGCTTCGACCCTTCTGCAGGGTCCCTACGGTTGCTGACAACTCCTTGAGGCGCGCGGGAACAGTGCGCGCCGTCGACGACTGGGCTTGGTCCGGACGATTACCAGACGACCGGACGGCGAGCTACCCAATGCTCACCGTCCGCAAGCCCGCGCCTACGGTGGCCGGAAGTCAGGATCGGAATCGCGGCGGCGTCTGGGGCGCAAACGCCGTTGCCTTATGCGGTCCGCCTCCTCCTTTGCTAGCATTACTGCTTCGCAGAAGGAGTTGCGAATTGGCCTTGTTTTTATGTGTTTGCTCCAGCTTATAAAAACTTGCATAGCATAGCATCAGATTTATAGTGTTCCCACTGTTAGTACTTAGGCCTCTTCTCTAGGAGAAATGGGCCGTAATACACCGCGAGGGCCTCTCGCCGTAGCCGTCACCGCCGCGATCCTGCCGATATCCGGCCACCGTAGACACTGGCTCGCGGACGGTGAGCAATGGGTAGCTCGCCGTCCGGTCGTCTCGTAACTGTCCAGACCGAGCCCAAGTCGTCAACGGCGCGCACCGTTCCCGCGCGCCTCAAGGAGCTGTCAGCAAACTGTACCCTTTAGGGTCGAAGCTTCCTGGAGCCTTGGGTGATGAGAAACTGTTACCGCGACTCTAGGAATAAGGCAAGGAAGGTACGGGGTAGGTTTTTTAGTCAGTAAGAGTCTGACACTGGTCTCCCGCTCCGCCCAAAAGCGGGTTTCGTCATTTGATGATTTTCACCTACCATAAAAAAAAAAAATCACGAGGGCCTAGTGCGGGTTGGCGGATATCACATGTCTTCGTATTTTTGGTTCTAGGACATGCCGGTTTCCTCATATTTTCCTTCACCGTTATGAGAGCAGTGGTGATAAAATAAAATTATACAAAGTAAAAACTAAAATGATATTTCTTGACACGTTCCACGATAAATGTCAATCAGGCGTATCATAATAGTCATAAAATCCATGCTTCAATCTGCATAATAATTTATGGTTTAAACTTTATTGACGTTAACTCTTCACATGTTGTAAATTATGGAATGTGCTATTAACCACACATTGTCTCGGAGGACACGGAGCACACGGTTGAGGTGTGCCCCGCTTGGGCAGAACATCGCCGTGTCCTCGTGGGAGCGATCGGCGGCGGCGATCTCTCGCGCCGGGCCTTGGTAGAAGCCATGGTTCGGAGTGAGGAGGAGTGGCAGGCGGTCGCCTCCGAAGCAGTAATGCTAGCAAAGGAGGAGGCCGACGGCATTAGTCAACGGCAACCATCGGGATTCCGATCCCGATTTCGGGCCACCGTAGGCACGGGCTTGCGGACGGCGAGCAATAGGTAGCTCGCCGTCCGGTCGTCTGGTAATCGTCCGAACTAAGCCCAGTCGTCGACGGCGCGCACTGTTCCCGCGCGCCTCAAGGAGTTGTCAGCAACCGCAGGGACCCTGCAGAAGGGCCGAAGCCAATTAGGGCCACGGGTTTGCGTCTGAAAAGGAAGGCTCTGGCCCTGGTATGTATGGCGATGTAGGAACGGGGTAGGCTGTTTAGTCAGTAAGAGTCTGACACTTGTGTTCCGCTCCACCCAAGAGCGGGACTCGTCATTGGATGATTTTTACCTACCATAAAAAAAAACCACACATTGTCTCATTGTCTATTCTTGACAATATGTGTTTGTGTTGTGTTCTTATTCATATTGTTTATTCTTTTTTTGTATATCTTTGTATATGTCGTGGTCAGATCATAGAAGTATTCTTCATGATATGGCCAACTAAAACTGGCAAGTACATTTAAATGTTAAAATTTGATGACTTGTCAATCCTTGTGTGGCCATATCGTTAATGTAGGATTTTTACGATAGTGAAAAGTTTAAACAAAGAAGGCCAAATGAGGATTGACATAATAATTTTTCAAAAAGAATCTTTAATTTGATTTTCAAAAAAATCATTAATTTGATTTTATTGATTACTAACTAGCCCACGTGAAAGTCGGTTTAGTCTCCTAGGGGTTTTTATTTATGGTAGGCAAAAATCATCGAATGACGAATCCCACTCTTGGGCGGAGCGGAAAACAGTGTCAGATTCTTACTGACTAAAGAACCTACCCCGTGCCTTCCTTGCCTTATTCCCAGAGCCCCGGTGTAACGCTTTCGCACCAACCCTCAGCTCCTGGAGGCTTCGACCCTGTAAGGCCCCTACGGTAGTCTCTTAGGGGTGGAGTGTCGTAAAATCCGTTCTTAGCGAACATCTACCACTGTATAAAAATCAAAAGTCAAAATCTTTTTATTTCACATAGGCCTACATGGGCACTTAAAAAACGTCAGAAGCTAGTTCACGGTTCCAAATTGAACTTAATTGAAAAGAAGAACCGGCAAGAAACTCAATGGTTACTCTTTAAAGATCTCTCTTATAAGAAACCTACCTGCCAAATTATAAATTTGTAGGTTTCATAGTTTCAGAGATTTCGTGATTAATCAGTGAGTAGTATTTTGCTTTTGTGTGTGTAGATTTTAAGATTTGACATTGATCTTAATTTTTTTTATCATTGTATACTTTGCAATTAAAATTTTATTCTTACGTTTTTTTGTGTCCCTTTTTTCATTACACAGTTTAGAACTAGCTCGGAAATCAGGTAATTTAATTTATGTAGGTATGTGTGTAAAAACTTTACACTAATATTTTTTATTCCATTTATTCATTTATATACATATTTTACATATTTTTAAATATTTTCTTAAAGAATAAATATAAAAAAAAAAACATTTCAAAATATAAAAAATAGTGTCCCACCGGTATCGGGAACAGGGTTCAAGCTACCGGCGGTCAGGGCTCCAGAGAAAGGAACCTCCTAACAATACGAGCCGCGTCCATGAGTACCGCTTTCTGAATCAAGCCCTTGATCCAGCTGCCTAACGAGAGCCTCCTAAGGTGTTGGTCGAGGCTCTTGGCTATTAAGCCATTGGCCGTCACGACTATCGGTACAATGATTGCTGAATCCACATCCCACATGTCGACAACCTCGCGAGCCAAGTCAATATACTTTACTTGCTTATCTTTCTCGGCTTTCACGACTTTTTTATTATTATTATGGAATTAGTTTTATGGTGTTTTTCTTCTTGTTTTTTTTTAATTAACTGACCTTGACTTTTTAGTCAGTAAGAGTCTGACACTGTTTCCTGCTTCACCCAAGGGTGGGATTCGTCATTGGATGATTTTTCTCACCAAAAAAAACCTTGCTAACTAAAAAGTGTTAAACTATAAATGGTCCATTGTCTTTTTTATTTTTAATTGTAATAAATGCGCATTAATTTTAAAATT
This sequence comes from Mythimna loreyi, assembly GCA_029852875.1. Taxonomy (NCBI): domain Eukaryota; kingdom Metazoa; phylum Arthropoda; class Insecta; order Lepidoptera; family Noctuidae; genus Mythimna; species Mythimna loreyi. The sequence continues at coordinate 16,397,787 of CM056801.1, read as the reverse complement.
GTAATTTAAATAATAAAAAAATAAGTTTGAGCCTATTTTTGAGTCATCAAATAATAAATTAGAATTTCTGACACATCTAGAAGATTTATGGATGAAGAGGGAGACCAAAGAAAAGATGGATAGATTGTGTGAAGAGTGTATGAAAGAAAATGGAGTTAGTGATAGCGTGACGAGTGACAGGATTGAATAGAAGAAAAAAACATGTTGCGCCGACTTCAAGTTAAACGGGACGAAGGCAGGAAGATATAATAATAAATGTATTTATTTAGAACAAGAAACACATACTAATATAATCAAATTGAAGCGATGATATCAGCAGTAGTATAAAACTGTGTCGTGGTTATCAACGGGGCAGGTTGTTTAGTTAGTAAGAGTCTGACACTGTTTCCAGCCAGAGGACCCTACTTTGACGCGGGCGAAGCTGCTGGCAGAAGACTAGTATTATTACATTTTAGTATGTTCTTCAGGTTTTCTAAAATTATATTAGTAAACGATGTGTAAATTAAACAACATTTTTAGATAATAAATCATTTCAAGATTGTTTACATTTTTTTCAGCTAATATTTAAACAAATCGACTACATGTGCTTTTATTTGCATAGGTAATTATTAATTAAGTCATGAGAACTTTATAAATAGTTAAATGCGTATCTCGCATCACTTTTAAATTAGGCATAGCAATGATCCTGCAGTAGGTCTATTCCTTCCATTGGAATCTCTTCATCAGAACCGTTTTATCAGAAAAGTCAGATGATATTTTGCCAGTCAATTATTGATTAACATTCAAAAATTTGTCCATTTCAAGATCCATTAACCTATTCGATTCAAAATATTTGTCTTAAATTTTTTCAACGCGCAGATATAAGCTCAGCCATTCTTCTAACGATACAGTTTTGAAAGTGGCTTCAGTAATTGGGGCTATTTCGCTGAGAGTTTGGTCAGTATTTTTGTCAGCAATACGAGTACGTCTTTTGACAATATTGCCCAAATCTTTTTAAATGGGGTTTAAATCGCAATGATACGGTGGTAAACGCAGAATTTCGTGCCTATGTTCGTTTAATAGTTGGTCGATTTCTTAATGTAGGTCCCCTTTTTGCTTTTCTAATAAATTCTTATAATTGTGCTTTTGTTCAACAATTTATCGACTGCAATGCCGAGTAAATTGGGGTAACTTTGACCATAGGGTATAACTTTGGCACAGCTTACCAGCCAATAGAAACACAGTAAAGAGAGTTTATCATGTTCCTATTGGTTATTTGACTTGTGGCAATGTTATACCCCTGGGCTAAAGTAACCCCACTTTACGGTATTACTTTTAGTAAGCGACTCTTGGAGCTCTGCTTTTGTATTGCCCATTATAGGGGCCTTGTTTTGTCCTTGTGTGCAGTGGTATGACGCATTATCCATTACTACCATTCAGTTCGGTATCCATCGCATGAAGTTTGCTGAATTCATGTCGTCATGATATTCACTGGATTTTGATTTAAAAAGCAGCAGACCATTTTCTACAAACTCTTTTACCTCCAGCATGAGCTCTTATCCATCTTGTGCCGACGCTATCAGAAGCAAGAATACCAGACTGTTCATCCGATTGCCGACATTTTTGGACATGGTATGATATGTATCAACAAGGAGTACATGACCGGTCGATTTTCTTCATAACGATTTTTGCGTAGCCTCCTAATATATGTTGCTCTCCAACCTACAATATCACTTCTTAGACTGGCGTTTTCTTGAACTTATAGCAAAAAGATTTTTATAATTTTTATTAACAACGATTTCCCGTATTTAAAATCAATATCTGTATTCAATGCTAACCACAATTTCTTTATGGTTGGAATTTCACATTTGACTTTTAAGATAATATCACTGCCAGCACTTTTAATTACTTTCAGTATTATGATGACGATTATTTATTTTAGAAAACGTTTCAAAACACAGAACACAACTGATAGTCTTGACACTTGACATAAATGTTAAGATGACGGTAAAAGATTTTCTGTTTTCAATTCTTAATGGCCTTTGTGGAAGAGATCACAATTTTGCTAATAAAACGTGTGAAAATTAATAAACTATCAAACGCTGGAGAGTATTTAGTGTGAATTACCAGTAAAATAAATAAATTTCTTTTTAAATTAAAATTATAAAACGAAGAAAAATTGATTTCTTTCTTAGTTTTAATTTTTGCCGTGCGCAGACTTAACTTGGAAGCGCTCTAGTGACAGTGTGACGGGTGACAGGACAGAGTAGAAGAAAAAAACATGTTGCGCCGACCCCAAGTAGTTTGGGATAGGGACAGGAATAAGAAGAAGAACTAAACTAAACTAGTGCTTGACTGTAGTCCCACCAGATCGTAATCAGTATAACCAGCCTATAGCATATGGTTTTAATTTGTACTCGATATCTCCATGCTTTCCCGAGACAAAAGGTCTTTACAAACAGACAGACAGACGGACAACATCGTGATTCTATAAATGATCGTGTCAGTTCGTCGGAACTTCCTTAATTACATGCTGCGGTATACAGCAATGCTCTGGGGAGACCCCTTAATGTTTCAATAAGTGTTTTCAATTCAAAAACGAAGTATTTTCAAATACAAAATGCCTAAAAGATTAATTTTATGGAACTAATTTAATTATCTTAACTGATTTAATCCAACTTTCACATATATTGCGTGATTTAATTACACCGTTATTTTTTTACTGCGTTATATTCTTTAATGCTGAGGGTGACGTGACGTCCCAGCTTCACCATTTTTATTCGTACGATATTCCTAAGGAGAAACTGACTGACTGACATATCAACACATAGCCGAAACCCCAGTAGTTTCGGCTACTAGAAGAGTGAAATTTCACACAGGGGTTCGTTTTGTGATGTACTAAGAAAGGATTTTCCAAAATTCACCCCCTAAAGGGATGAAACGCGTGTCCAAAGTTTGTGCGAAAATCTATTTTAACGCGAGCGAAGCCGCTGGCAGAAAGCTAGTATATATATATATATATATATATCGATAGTTGTGAAATAAATTACGAAGCATCTAGATTCTGCCAGATACAAGGAACCCATCAGCAGACATCTCTATTCTACACATAAGAGCGGCCATCCCGACGTACATTTTCATACGACCGCTCTTACGTGATTATAATGTTATTACACATCTTTCTTCAGATATTTTGGATACATAGATATTTTGTGGATATTATCTAGGCTTCTATAGAAACCAAAATGTAAATTTCTGTAAGAATAATTCTGTAAAGGCCTCTGAAAATCTGCTATTTTACGTGAACTTTGACTCTACATAATGTACTCCTATAATAAAAATATAAAAAAGTACTTTGATGTTCTGCCTAGCGCATTTAATCAAGATTCTAAATGTGTTAACTTTTTTTCAAAAATCCTTAAAGGATTCATAAAAACACGTATATCCTGGAACAAGTTTTGTGAAATATTCGTGTAAATCGTAGAATTACTGAATGCCAACTGAGTTTTCAGGTGTTATCTCTCTTTTTTGGCATTACTTTTGCATCAAACATCACATTGGATTGCTTTAGATGAAGTAACAAGCTTTTAAACCATGCTCGACATAGACAATAAACGAGTTGGGAAGGCCCACCTTTAGTTTCACACGTCTATCATTTCATTCTTCGACCTTATTGCAAACAATTCAGAACTGAACATAGCCAATAAAATGCTGAAGAAAATGTATTTCCGTTCCAAGTGTAAATGCAATTTTAATTGGATACACGATTCAATTTTTAATGCAATTTCCAATTAAATCTGGACCGATTTAAGCTTGAAATGAACTGTTTGAGTTTCTTCATTACGTTTTGTTTTCCGTTTTATAGGAGATACTGGAAAAGGGAAAAGGAATATCGTGAAATATGAGGAAGAAATGAAGAAATTATACTATCAAATACCGTCTAGTAATTTTTAAGTAAAGAGAGATTCTATATTTGATACTATATTTTGTCAGCGGCTTCGCCCGCGTACATATAATATAGCTTATGTCACTCAGATGTAAAGTAGCTTTCTATTGTTGCTAAAATTTTTCCTATCGGACCAGTAGTTCCAGAGATTACATCCTACAAACAAAAAAACAAACTTTACCTCTTTATTATATTAATGTAGATTTATCATAGTATTTATTAGTTTGTGTGTGGGTCCGTATGGTGTTCGGACCTAAAGAATGGCACCATCCCATGTCTTCCCGTGGGTGTCGTAAGAGGCGACTAAGGGACACACCAGAGAATGGGCAGCAGCATTCTCTGTGGATTTTTTTTTTTTTTAAGTACCACACTGCGATCGCCAACCCGCCTGCCAAGCGTGGCGATTACGGCAAATCCCCCCATATAATGAGCACCAAAAGTAAAAGATGGCCCCTAGTACCCGGCAGCTCGTCTAACCTTGGCTACGGTAGCGGTCAAGGTAATGGCGTGGCAAGGGGTGCGAAGAATCTCCGGACGGGATCCGGCTACCTAAAGAGAAAAAACCGACTAGACCTGGCAACATATAACGCACGTACTCTGAGGACTGACGAGAAGATTGCCGAACTTGAGGAGGAATTGAGCAGGTTACGTTGGAGTATTGTAGGATTATCTGAAGTCCGAAGACAGGGGGAGGACACGATAATTCTCGAATCCGGTAACCTGCTCTATTTCCGGGAGGGTGATCTATTATCCCAGGGTGGTGTCGGGTTTTTCGTCCACAGGTCCCTTGTGAGCAATGTGGTGAGAATCGAGAGTGTGTCGACCAGGGTGGCATTCCTTATACTCAGAATATCTGCAAGATATTCGCTGAAGGTCATACAGGTTTATGCCCCGACCTCGACACACCCCGACGACGAAGTAGAGGCCATGTATGAGGATGTATCCAGAGCCATGCATGGTTATAAGACTCACTTCACTGTGGTCATGGGGGACTTCAACGCGAAACTGGGCAAACGAGACGGTGACGAGCTGCGAGTGGGGCAATTTGGATTTGGACGTCGGAACCACCGGGGACACCTACTGGCTAGTTTTATGGAGAAGGAGGGCCTTTATATGATGAACTCCTTCTTCAGAAAACGTGAGCATAGGAGGTGGACCTGGCAAAGTCCTGACGGTGCGACTAAAAATGAGATCGACTTCATCCTGTCGACCAAGAAGCAAGTATTCAATGATGTCTCGGTGATTAATGCGGTGAAAACTGGAAGTGATCACCGCATGGTACGAGGCACATTGAATATCAATATCAAGCTTGAAAGGTCTCGACTGGTGAAGTCTACGCTCCGTCCAGCACAGATCCAGATCCAAAACCCCGAGAGCTTTCAGCTCGAACTCCACAATCGTTTCGAGTGTCTAGGAAGCTCCGTGGACGAATACAACGACGGGTTCGTGGAAACTGTCCATACGGTCGGGTCTAAATTTTTCAAGACCCACCGTACAAATAAAAACAAAAGGCTCTCTGATCCGACCCTCGAGCTCATGAGGGAGAGGCGTGAGATGGTTCTGCAGTCTTCAGACGCTACGTGCAGATACCGGCAGCTCAATAGGCAGATCTCGAAGTCTCTGAAACGTGACCTTCGCCGCTTTAATACCGCAAGGATTAGAGAGGCGATTGAGCGGAATAAGGGCTCTAAAGTTTTTGCACGAGATCTTGCTATTGGGCAAAGCCAGCTCACGAAACTGAAGACCGACGATGGCAGAGTCGTATCCGCCAAACCGGAGCTTCTAAAAGAGATCGAGGCCTTTTATGGACAGTTATACACGTCAATCACTAAACCCGCCGCAAATCTAGCAAATGACCCAAGAGCTAGATTGACTCGGCACTATACCGAAGATATCCCGGACGTCAGCCTGTACGAGATTAGGATGGCTCTGAAGCAGCTTAAAAACAACAAGGCGTCGGGTGAGGACGGAATTACGGCTGAACTTCTGAAGGCGGGTGGAAAACCGGTCCTTAAGGCCCTTCAGAGGTTATTCGATTCCGTCATACTCGAGGGAGAAACGCCACGGGCATGGAGTAGAGGTGTGGTGGTGCTCTTCTTTAAGAAGGGTGACAATGCCCTGCTTAAGAACTACAGGCCCATCTCACTTCTGAGCCATGTCTACAAGCTGTTTTCCAGAGTCATCACGAACCGTCTCGCGCGCAGGTTCGACGACTTCCAGCCTCCCGAACAAGCTGGATTCCGAAAAGGCTTTAGCACCGTGGACCACATACATACGCTGCGGCAGGTTATACAGAAGACTGAGGAGTATAATCAGCCTCTCTGCTTAGCGTTTGTGGACTACGAGAAAGCCTTCGATTCGATCGAGACCTGGGCTGTACTGCAGTCTCTCCAGCGGTGCCAGATCGATTATCGGTACATCGAGGTGTTGAAGTGTTTGTACAGCAACGCCACCATGTCAGTCCGACTTCAGGACCAGACCTCGAAACCTATCCTCTTGCAGCGAGGTGTGAGGCAGGGAGACGTCATTTCTCCGAAACTGTTCACGGCTGCAATGGAGGATGTCTTCAAGGTTCTGGACTGGAGTGGTCTAGGCATTAATGTCAATGGCGAGTACATCACTCACCTTCGGTTTGCCGACGACATCGTGGTCATGGCTGAGACTACGGAGAAGCTCAGTACAATGCTCGGTGACCTCAGTAGAGCCTCCGAAAGAGTGGGTCTTAAAATGAACATGGACAAAACCAAAGTCATGGTTAACATCCATGTAGCGCCCACTCCTATCAAGATCGGAGACTCTACACTCGAAGTAGTAGACGACTACGTCTACCTTGGACAGACAATCCAGTTAGGTAGGTCTAACTTTGAGAAAGAGGTCAATCGTCGAATCCGACTCGGCTGGGCAGCGTTCGGGAAGCTACGCGGTGTCTTCTCGTCTAATATCCCACAATGCCTCAAGACGAAAGTCTATAATCAGTGCGTGTTGCCAGTGATGACGTATGGCTCTGAAACGTGGTCGCTTACAATGGGCCTTATAAAAAGACTCAAGGTCACTCAAAGGGCAATGGAAAGGGCTATGCTCGGAGTATCCTTGCGTGATAGAATCAGAAATGAGGATATCCGCAAGAGAACCAAGGTTGCCGACATAGCGAAAAGAATCGCCAAACTTAAGTGGCAATGGGCAGGGCATATTGCACGCAGAACGGATGGCCGCTGGGGCCGAAAGGTTCTGGAGTGGCGACCGCGTACCGGAAGACGTAGCGTTGGAAGGCCTCCCACAAGGTGGACCGATGACCTGGTCAGGGTTGCTGGAAGCCGATGGATGCAAGACGCACAGGACCGGTCTTTGTGGCGGCGCTTGGGGGAGGCCTATGTCCAGCAGTGGACGTCTTTCGGCTGAAATGATGATGATGATGATTTATTAGTTTATCATATCAGCATATATACGTTTTTCTATTATTATACTAGTTACTAGCTTTTGCCCGCGGTTTCGTTCCCGGCAACAGAAAAATAAATGAAGAACCGCTCGACCGATTTTGTGCAAACTTCACATAAACCGTCTATTAAATAGTCCGAACAAAGCCTAAACATTTGGTGTTAATACATAGGTGAGTACGCACATTGTGTAAGTGTATGATTGTTTTACGTTAAAAATCTTTGTATTACTTTACAATATACGCGACTCTGTCAGCTGGTTCATCATCATCATCATCATCAGCCTTTTTAATGTTCCCACTGCTGGGACACAGGCCTCCTCTCTAGGAGAGGGAATATGCCGTAATCCACCACGCGGGCCCAGTGCGGGTTGGTGGATGTCACATGTCTTCGAAATTTTGGTTCTAGGTCATGCCGGTTTCCTCACGATGTTTTCCTTCACCATTTTGAGAGCAGTGGTGATGAAATAAATTACACAATGCAATGCGCCTGGCTGGGTTTGAACCCGCGACCTACAAACTCGTAAGTCGGGGCCGTTACCACTCGGCCACCACTACTCCCCAGCTCAGGTGATTATACTTAAATAATGATCCGATGATGATTCGATTTTGATTACCCCATTATTACTGGCATAAGCAACAGGACCCGCGTATGTAGTCGCGGATACAGAAGCTAGTATATTATTATACAGGGTGTTTGGTGCATCGTTTGCCAAATTGAGTCAATAAAAGGTTTTTTTTAGCATATTGCACACCATTGGAAAGGGCATGAACTAGAGAACTTTTTAAAAGAATTCGAAGATCTCCAACGCTTTTAGTTTTTTTTTTTATAGATATTTAAAGTTGAGTTTTAAAATTATTTTGTCATATCCCATACACTTTGTAAGTTTTTTATAGAAAAACTACACGTTACTAGCAAGTAATTTTGGATTTCATAGAACCATACAACGGTACACTAAAATATAAAAATAAATTTTGTTGGATAGACTAATAACTTTTTTATTTATGTAAGCTTAAATGCTGAAATCCGGTGTTTTTCAGAATAAAAGTTAAAAACATGTTTAAAAAAAACCGGTATGGCAAGGAATGATTTATTGGAGCTGAAGATATAGCAAATGATCTATCCTATCGGCCAAATCAATTTGGCAAACGATGCACCAAACACCCTGTATACTAGCTTCTATTGAATTAAAACCACCGATAAGATTTCCAAATGGCAAACAGATTACACGATATGTGTATAAGTATGCTTGCGTGATCGAATTAGAAATGAAAATATCCGCAAGAGAACTAAGGTTGCCAACGTAGCGAAAACAATCGCTAAACTTAAGTGGCAATGGGCAGGACACATTGCACGCAGAACAGATGGCCGCATGTGCCGAAAGTTTCTGAAGTGGCGTCTGCAAACCGCAGGACGAAAGCATTGAAAGGCCTCTAGTAATGTGGACCGATTTTTCTTTTCTTTAACTTTGCCCCACACTAGGAATTACTCCAGTGTCGTCGGTGCGTTCACAAACATGTTAAGTCACACAACATACCCAGACCAGGAAAATCTATCTGTAGGACATACAAATATTTGTTCCGTGCGGGAATCGAACCCTTCGAAATCGAGCAATCGACTGCTCAATGACTGCGCCAGCCGAGCCGACTATGATGATCTGGTCAGGGTTGCTGAAATCCGAAGGACCGGTCTTTATGGCGGCGCTTGAGGGAGGTCTATGTCCAACAGTGGACGTCTTTCGGTTGAAATAATCATGATAAGTATAAATAAAAAAAAATACTCACCACAAAAAACAATCACAAAAAGAAACAAAAACTTGTCCATTTTGGAAATGAGCGTTGAAGTTTCACAAACGGAAGTTTTATATAAACTGATGAACAAGAATTCATAGAATACAAACAAATTAATTTGTTATCGTAATAGACTTAGATTACAATTACCAATACCAAAATACTCGTAACCTTTGTGTTATCATATCTAACGTCTCACTGACGACGTTTAAATATACTTATCTATTTTTTTCTAATGTTAGTTTTTTATGGTTCCGTACGTAAAAAGAAAAAAAAAACGGTAGATATCCTTATAGGATCACTTTGATGATAAATGATCTTTATTTTGCAAGTTTAAAAAAACCTTTTACATTACTCATACTCTGAAAGTAGGTGTAAAGTTGCCTGGGGACAGGGTTGGAAGAAGTACTTTTACTCCCTAGGGAGTTTTACTTTTCAACTGAGAGCTGTCTAAATATTAAAAAAAAACTAGTTCTATTTTGACATTTCTACTGAACCGTGACCCGAATTTCTATACTGCCAGTACAATTGAAAATAACATAGATAATTAGTTAAGAATACATAATAATTTAAGAATCCTTTTTTTAATGACTTTATTTTAATTTACTTTAAACTATCTATATATATATACCTATATATATATATTATAACTATATCATTAAAACTAATATTATATTTGAGAATAATGTTGACCCGACCCATTTTTACAATGATAAAATGAAAAATATTGACTGAATAGCCAGCCGACCACTGAAAAAATTGACGGGTAAATGGTAGTCTCTCTATAATCTGTGGCCGGTTTGGTCTTTCTTGATTTTTTTTTCGAGGTTTAGAGATTTGTTTACATTTTGCTAAATCTCTGTTATAAGAAATTTGTATTAATACGATAAGTTCATCTTCAGTTGTAAATTTAACGCAAGATTCTTAAGAGGAGAAAACCGCTTACCGCCTCAATCAAAATAAATAGATATACCTACCTAAAAACATACAAAGACCTTTGACGACGACTTAGGTTTTTATTATTTTTATTTTCCTCGTATTCGTAATGAAAAGCACAGTGTTTACCTTGGGTTCAAGAGTTATTTAGTCCCTCGAACTATTAGCGTCCCGAGAAATTTTTGGCGACCGAACGAAAGCTCGGTGGCCAAAAATTTCTCGGGACTAAATAACTAACTTCCATCCCTCGTATAACAATGTACTATTATAGTACGGCCGTCGGATCTTGGCGAGTCTGCCAATTTTAGTGCCCAAATTCTCGTACAAAAATAAAGATTAAAAAAAAATTCAATAACAATTTTTAACAGCACTTAATAACTGCAAATGGCATTTTTTTGTTTAATCCATTTACTTTATACAAGTTTTCAAGCGCTAAAATTTCGCAGACCCTAACTACGGACTCGCCAAGATCCGATGCCCGTACTGTACACGTCTCTGAAATTTTGGCTTTCTAGTGCTAACGGTCGCTGAGATTATCCGCGGACGGACGGACAGACAGATTTGGCGAAACTATAAGGGATGATTCTCATTAGAGCGGGCCGTGCCAGGGCCGGGGCGTGGACGAGCCGGGGCCCGTCCGTGCTATGCAATTTATTTTCGGACGCAGCACGAAAAATGTACTGATTACGATGGGACGTGGAGGGAACGGGGCGGGACCGTGCAACAAACGTGGTATTGAAGTGCGTCGAGCGGGCAAGGACGGGACACGGATAATGCACTGTGTAATATAAATTGATTCATACAAAATATATGAAACAGATTAAAACCGTGCCCCGTCCGGGCCCCGTCCGGGCCCCGCCCCGGGCACAGCACGTTCTAATGAGAATCATCCCTAAAGGTTCCTTGTTGGCCACGGAACCCTAAAAAGATACGGCTGTTTATGTCGCCAAACACGCATATTTTGACACGCTCAAGTGAATCAAAATTTAAAGGGTACTTTCCGTTGACCTAGAATCCTGAATATTGGCATAAAGCAAGGTCTTAAATTAAGTTTCTAATCTTGATCAATCACAACAGATTTAGATTACAATTACCAATAGATGCCCGCCATGCCATGCGACAGCAGAGTTTCGCCCCGTCGTTGCATCACCAAGCGCAAGCCATGCTTGTGTGCAAGGACTGTTGCCTCCAGATCCCATGGTGGTAGGCCAGTAAGGAGGCTCGCGTGACACCGTGCGGTATCCCCGCACCCACCAAATGGCCATGACCCTCTGGCAAGCGTTCAACAGCGACGGCGATTTCGCTGAGTGGTAATTATTTTATTGTTAACTAGCGACCCGCCCCAGCTTCGCACGGGTGCAATAATGATATTAATGTATTATGCATGTATTATACCTTCCTCAATCAATCTACTTATTAAATAAAACCGCATCAAAATCTGTTGCGCAGTTTTAAAGATCTAAGCATACATAGGGACAGATAACTTTGTTTTATACTATATAATGATGATAACCGATCCTCATTACATTCCAGTCAACTCAACCAAAGGAAAACACAAAAAAACCAGTGACAGACGGAATTAAACTCTCAATGTAAATTAAACGTTTTAAAATAAACAGAGGACAGTAAAAGTTTTGATGCGACAGTTACTATCCGATGCTCTCGCGCGTGAAATTACATCAGTTCGAAGTTAAACTGAGCTTGTTAACCGCTGAAAACAGCGGATTAAAGATTAAATAAGCTGTTATGTGGTAGTTTTGGGAGGCAGCTTTTTAAGGTAGACCTTCCTCACTCGCCTATCGTCAACAATTCAATTCATTTATTGATTCAAGCAACCGTGGACTCATTACAAATACAAATGTCAATAAATCAGATACAAATGTCAACAAATTAAATTAATAAATTAAATACAAATATTTCAAATTAATTAAATTAAAAATGAAACAAAAACACATTAAATTACATTAAAATTATTAACATTAAATTATTCACACAAAACTATTAAGATTACAAAATTGTCAGGCTACTACGTATTATACGCGCGTGGTTTAAAACCTCGTTGCTTCATTTAACGTAATTCATAGTGTTGTTTGATGCAAAAGTAATGCGAAAAAAGAGAGATAACACCTGAAAATTTTGTTGGCATTCTGTAATTCTACGATTTACTCGAATGTTTCATAATAGTTATTCCAGGAAATACGTGTTTTTATTAAACCCTTAAGGATTTTTGAATAGAGAAAATGACAAGCTTCTATAGATGTACATTTTTATATTTTTAACTAGCGACCCAACGACCAGCCTTGCACCCAGCTTCGCACGGGTGCAATGCTGACATTAAATAAATTAAGCATGTATTATACACATAAACCTTCCTTTTGAACCACCTTATCAATTAAAAAAAAACCGAATCGAAATCTGTTGCTTAGTTTTAAAGATCTAAGCATATATAGGGACATAAAGACCTTGTTTTATACTATGTAATGATGTTATGCTTACATTATGGAGAGTCAAAGTTCACATAAAATAGCAATTTTTCGGAGGTCTTTACTGGATTACTCTTACACAAATTTATGTTTTGATTTTTATAGAAGCCTAGACTATATCCACAAGATATGTGTATCCAAAATATCTGAAGAAAGATGTGTAATAACATCACAATCACGTAAGAGCGGTTGTATGAAAATGTACCTCGGGTTGTCTGCTCTTAAATATCGAGTTTGATGGCGTGGACCTCTCACACGCAGCATATCATAGCATCAGGCTTATAATAGTTCCCAATGCTGGGACACAGGCCTCCTCTCTAGGAGAGGGAATGGTCCATAATCCACAACGCGGGCCCTATGCGTGTTGGTTGATGTCACATGTCTTCGAATTTTTGGTTCTAGGACATGCCGGTTTCCTCAAGATGTTTTCCTTCGTCGTTTTGAGAGCACTGGTGTTGAAATAAATTACACAAGGTAATGCCCCTAGCTGGCTTTAACCTGGTGACTCATAAGTCGGGACCTTTACCACTCCGCCACCTCTGCTCTGAAGACATACAACTTAAATGACCTTAAAAAAACGCTAATTGCCGTGTTTTTTAGGTTTTTTTTTTAATGCTATAAACTAGTGCTTGACTGCGATCACACCTGATGGTAAGCAGTGATGCAATCGTTGATGGTGAGGCGCACTAGTTTATTAAGAGCTTATTCACTCTAGCCTTGAAGACACCTAAATTATAATCGGACGGAAAGACTGCAGCCGGCAAACTGTTCCAGTCCTTCGATGTACGCGGTATAAACGACGAGGCAAAACGCTTAGCCCGGGCCGCAGGTGTCTCAACAACGTAAGGGTGGATACTTGCCGTACGCCGGGATGTCCGAAGGTAAAATTGGGATGGTGGAATCAAATCGTGCAATTCCTGCGCACACTCTCCAAAATGCATCCTGTAAAGGCTGGCTACTCTGCGCCTGTGCTCGAGGCTTTGAAGATTGGACTCAACCAAATTTGGATAACCAATCAGCCTCTTTGCACGCCTTTCCACCGAATCCAAAGCCGCCAGGTGACATTTTGCAGCACCTGCCCATATGTGACTGCAAGTGTTCGAAATTCAAAGGACTACATGTTCCCGAGATAAAACTCTTACGAATGAGCTCACGAACTTTTTACCAAAATTAATTGCTAGAATATCACGTGAGTTAAAGTTCGCACGAATAATATTAAATAATAAGTATATTCATTAATTCAATGTTTCCGCGGTTCCCGCAAACATTTTGAAGTTATTTTTTTAAATTATGAATAATAACCTACCTACCTACTATGTTTTTCAGTCGGATTAATAGAGATTACGTATAATTTACATAGATAAAAATTAGCTAACGTAAGATACACTAGTATTCTTATCTATGAGTATTCTGTTTGTATTATTAAACAAAATATGAATGGCACTGTTTTTTTACCATAATGGCTTTTGACCGTGGCTTCTGTGCGAAGGGTGTAGGGGAAGTATAAAAAGACAATTCACCTAATGCACCAGACTTCATGATGCAAAAAATAGGCTCAACATTTTGTTCCACAAATAACCTTTTAAACAGCAGTCTATAGTTCGTTTTTTAATCCTAGACTACGATTTGACAACTTAAAATGTCAAACTCCAGAAAATTGGGAACATATTTCTAGAGTGTGACATTCTGAGTTGTCAAATCGTAGTCTATAATTACAAAAACGAACTGTACATGAATGAATGCCATTACAAAATTACCTGACACACAAAATAAATGTACTGGTGTGTCAAAGCGCACCATATCCTAGTTCTTCTAAGTGCCACTAGATGGCGTGCCTTGTTTTGATGTGAACAAATCAACTTTGGTTCCAAAATATTTAAAAATAAACTGGCTTTATTTTTTTGTTTTATGATTCCTGGTAATTTATATGTATGAAAGCGAAAAACCACTCACTGAAATCAATCAAGTCTGATCACAAAATGATAACTCGCCTCCTTGAAGAACATTTATAAAAAATTCTTTTATGGATAAGACCACCCATTGCGACAACCTATTAATTTAAATTTCAGTGTTATTTTATTTTTGGTGTCCAATAAAGAATCAATTAATCTATTCAGTCGAAAGACGTCCACTGCAGGACACGTCAGGCCTCCCCCAAACGTCGCCACAACGACTGGTCCCGTGCGTCTTGCATCCATCGAATTCCAGGCTTCCAGCAACACTGACTAGGTCGTCGGTCCACCTTGTGGGCCTTTCAACGCTACGTCTTCCGGTACGCCGTCGCCACTCCAGAACTTTTCGGCCCCAGTAGCCATCTGTTCAATAAAGAATATATCTATATATTATCTATCTTATAGGCATGCTGGTGGTCAGGATACCCCTTTTTCAAAGTCATGAAAGTCGGAAAGAAAAAAGTGTCGAAGAAAGTCGAGAGAGAAGTCTTCGAATTTTTGGTTCTAGGACACGTTTCCTGGTTTCCTTACGATGTTTTCCTTCACCGTTTTTGAGAGCAGTGGTGATGAATTAAATTACACAAAGTAATGCGCCTGGCTGGCCGCTGGGTTTGAACCCGCGATGTACAACTCGTAATTCAAGGCCTTTACTATTCAGCCACTTCTTCTCTCTACATATAGTATCAGGTGGGATCACAGTCAAGCACTAGTTTATGGCAGTTCTAAAAAAAAGTATGTAGCTTATCACATCACTCATTAAAATATCAAAACACCCTTTATATAAAATATCAAAGCCTGTATAACCGCTATTAAGCTGTTCTGGGCACGGTGGGGCCACGAAACACGCGTTTTGACGCGTCAACCGCTCGCCCTGTTATGTATTACATCAATATTCGGTAATAGTTAGCGGTTTGAGTCACAAGCGGACGCGATTTGAAGAGGGATTTTGGAGCAGCGAATTTTTTTACGGAAATATATATCGGCTCGTCCAGGATGGTTTCGAGCTCTGATCTATCAGGTGGGCCTATGTGGGTATCGTGCCATGAAAAACAACGGCTAGGAGTCCGTCAATTTCTCATAATGTAATAGAACCCAGTACCAGCCCATGTATAAATTAGTAACCCTTTTTCCCGAGAGATGGCGCTGTACCTAGTGGATTGCGTGAACCGATTTTAATCTTTTTTTATTTTTATTTCAAAGAAAATACGATCAGGATAATAAAATATGTAAAAAAGTTAAAAATAATGCTTATATCATATATGGTTAAATTATAATTTTAGTTCAGAATTTTTTTTTTTTTCAAATATTCCTATTCAAGTTCGAAATAATTTTGCTTGTGAATAAAATTCTACTTTTGTTATTTTTTTTATTCTTTTTCGCTGACATTATCCGCGGACGGACAGACAAAAAAGCGCGGAAGCGGAGCGAAGAGAAGAAGAGCGTACAAAACAAAATGCTAGAACCCGCTTATCGCTTTCAACTTGGTCCACACGCCATAGCTATTAATATTCATAGTGTAATTAATTTCAGTATACCACTGACACGATATTTATTTTAACCCTATAATTACAACCACCGATTGGCTCGTGCTTTGGCCTACTAATGTCGAACTCTTTTGTTTGTCAATAACACTAATTTTATTCAAATACCCACTGATTTTAATTGAGTGCTGGGATTGACATAATTAGTATTTTTAATGGTTTGTTTGTTTAGAAGTATCTGAACATAATATATGTACATAATTTGATTAAGTGTGAATACTTATACATAATTTAATTTTAAATTAAAAAAAAATAGGCGTCGAAGTACGAAGGCTTTTTTTATAGTGGGAAAAATCATCGAATGACGTATCCTGCCCTTGGGTGGTGCGGGAGACAGTGTCAGACTTCTACTGACTAAACGAACCACCGTTCCTTCCTGCCTTAGTCCCAGGGCCCCGGTGTTCCGCTTTCGCATCAACCTTTCCGCCTTGGCCTCAAAAGGTTTCGACCCTGCTGGGTCCCTACAGTTGCTGAATTCCGGCCAGTGTAGGCGCATGCTTGCCGTCCGCAAGCCCGCGCCTACGGTGTTCAGAAATCGACAGCATGACGCACAGCTAGATGCACAGCCAGCATTCAGCTGTTATTCAGCTATTCTTCTGCGAAGCAGTAATGCTAGCAAAGGAGGACCTTTGCTAGCATTACTGCTTCGCAGAAGGAGGCGACCGCCTGCCACTCCTCCTCACTCAAAATCTAAAATCAAAATCAAAAAGGTTTTTATTTCATATAGGCCTACATGGGCACTTATAAAACGTCAGAAGCTAGTGCAGGCCATAGCCTCTACCAAGGCCCGGCGCGAGAGATCGCCGCCACCGATCGCCCTCACGATGACAAGGCGATGCTCTTCCTAAGCGGGGCACACCTTTACGGTATGCTCAACCGTATCCTCCAGGATGTATTCGATAGTTTAGCTATGGTTTAGACTAAAATCTCACACTCTCTTCTTCTCTTGTTTTACACACTATTTTGCTACATTTATAATATTTATAATTTCTCATTTCGCAGGTCTGCAGGGAGAAATTCTTTGGAAATAATCAGTAACTTTGTATTATTTTATGTGATGTATTGTCTTTTTCTATTTTTGTGAATACGTAAATTGTTAAACATAAAATAAATTATTTTAATCAGGAAACAAAAATACCATATTTGTTATTGTAAAAAATTACTAGCTAATTTTTATTTTATTTTAAAATTTAGTTTAGGTTATTTTCTTAATTTAATCTTAGTATTTAATTAGGATTAGTAACAAACTTAAAAATAATTAAAATAACGGATAGGTAATACAATTTTAAAGTGAGTCATGTACAATTGTTCAAAAAAAAACCACATTGTTAAAAAAAAAAAAGCTGGGCAACTGCGAGTCACACTCGCGCACTGAAGTTCCGTACATCATCATCGATTACGAAGATTGACGCAAGAAAGTTGATTTTATTTATTATTTATTTATTATATACTTTATTGTACACCAAGACATATGATTTTTTTTTTGTCCACAACTATCACACAACGCCATCTAGTCCCAAGCTAAGCAGAGCTTGTGTTATGGGTACTAGACAACTGAAAAACTGAAACTGAGATTGAAAGAAAAACTTGATTAATTGATTTTGTTTTGTTCTATAAAACAGTTTTCAGATTTTTATTATAGCTATTAATATCTATAGCTCTAGTACTTCAGTTTGAGTCCTTCTTTCATGCCAAATTTTAGGATTCTAGGTCAACGGGAAGTACTCCATGAATTTTGATTCCCTTGAGAGTGTCGAAATATACATTTTTTTTTGCGACAAAAACGCCCATATCTTTTTCCTTACCTAAGAAGTTCGATTTTTCAGTTTCAAAAGACCACATACTTGAATGTATAATTTTAATTTTACGTCGACATCTCCAGGCGTTCCTGACCATGTTGCACCGACCCCAAGTAATGGGTAGGATGATGATGACCTTCCTGAGATCTTTAAGGCCAGCCGTAGACGGACTGCTTCAAGCAGTTATGACCGACTGCCTGAAGCCGCGACCGCGCAGTGAACTATAGCCATTCATTCGCTGCCGTACACACGACTGCTCGAGCAGTCGCGACCGCTTCAAGCCGTCAACTACATGATGAAATTCCATCGTGCTGTCGACCGCTCGCGAGCAGTCACGAGGCATACACTGACTGCTCGAGCTGTCGGTGGCTCTAGAGCAATCGACAGCTCTACGACCTCCATTCCAAAATTGGATGAACCCAAAATTTTCTCTCTTGACGTCGCCGCCGTCGTCTCCGCTTGAGTAGAAGCAGCAAAAGCAGTGCTTCCTCGTCAGAATCTATGACTAGACTGCGGTAGAAATTCAACTGCTCGAGCGGTTGGTAGAGACAGCTCGAGCAGTCAACAACCGACTGCTCGAGCGGTCAACGCCGACCTCTCAAGCGGTCTGTGTACGTCGGTCAGCCGTTAACTGCTCGAGCAGTCCGTGTTCGCCCGCTCTTACTCAGACATGCTTTGACAGACATGAACAAGTGGACAACAAAATGATCCTACAAAGGTTTTTCCTTTTGAGTTACGGAACACTAAACAAACACTAAAAATAATAAACATGGCTTGTATTCGTTCACAAAGATTTTTATCTCAGCATTTTATGTTAAACTAGCTGTGCCCGCGACTTCGTCCGCGTGGAATAGTTATTTTGGGCATCATATTTATTTTTGCAAACAATCTCCTCAGCTTTATAAATTATAGCTGTTACCCACGTCTTTGCCCGTGTCAATTTCTGTTATTATTTTAGACAATTTAGTTTTTAAAAGAACATAATTATCTAAAAGTACTTCATAGAGCTACACCCCAACTTGGGCACGCCATAATCTCGGCGGTAAGTCCCCTCTTTGAGGCGTGATGTCTATCACGGCATCCTCACCTTCCGCATGACGCAGGTTCTCACCGGACATGGGAAGTTCAGGAGATTCCTGTGCGCCGGATTCGTGCGGAAGAGACGCCCGGGTGTCGCCATTGTGTGGTCAGCCCGGAGGATACGGTGGAGCACACGGTGGAGGTGTGCCCCGCTTGAGAAGAGCATCGCCGTGTCCTCGTGGGTGTGATCAGCGGCGGCGACCTCTCGCGCCGGGCCTTGGTTCAGGCCATAGTTCACAGCGAAGAAGAATGCCAAGCGGTCGCCTCCTTCTGCAAAGCAGTAATGCTCGTAAAGGAGGAGACCGACCGCATAAGGCAAAGGCAACAGCGCCCTCGCCGTAGCCGTCACCGCCGCGATCCCGCCGATATCCGGCCACCGTAGACACTGGCTCGCGGACGGTGAGCAATGGGTAGCTCGCCGTCCGGTCGTCTGGTAAGACCGAGTCCAAGAAGTCTCCGTAGACGCTGGCTTGTGGACGGTGAGCAATGGGTAGCTCGCCGTCCGGTTGTCTGGTAACAGTCCAGACCGAGACCAAGTCGTCGACGGCGTGCACTGCTCCCGCGCGCCTTAAGGTGATGTCAGCAAACTGTGGGGCCCTTCAAGGGCGAAGCCTCCTGCAACTGAGGGTTGGTGCGAAAGCGTTATATCGGGGCTTTGGGAATAAGGCAAGGGAGGAACGGGGTAGGTTGTTTAGTCAGTAAGAATCTGACACTGTTTCCCGCTCCGCCCAAGAGCGGGATTCGTCATTGGATGATTTTTACCTACCATAAAAAAAACCCATCCGCGCCGCCCGCAAGCTCAAGCGCTCGCCCGCCGGCCAGGCACAGCGTCAAGTTTTGCACATCACGCATCGCGTGTGAATTTTATATCGGAGTTATTTTAAAATTGTAATATCTTCTAAGATGTTCATTGAAATTAAATGATGTCAAAGACAATTTTGTTTACAATTACATACTCTTAATCAACAACACATTTATTTGGATAAAGATTATATTATTATGTTGATACAACTCTAACAAATAATCGGTAAAAATTGGCTAAATTTGATTCGCATAAAAACGGTTCTAGTAAGTTAATCTTAAAAGATAGACATATATTGTCGCGCACATTTTTTTAGATCATTTTAAGAGGAATAATTCTTTCATACATATTTTTTTGGTATCTTAAACCGTTTTGGCAGCGCACGCAACGGAAGCCCTCAAAGATGAATAATTTTCCCCGTTTTTTCCACATTTTCAGTTGTTTCTTCGCTTCTATTAGTCGCAGCGTGATGTTATATAGCCTAAAGCCTTCCTCAATAAATGATCTATTCAACGCAAAAATAATTTTTCAATTCGAACCAGTAGTTCCTGAGATTAGCGCGTTCAAACAAACAAACAAACAAACAAACTCTTCAGCTTTATAATATTAGTATAGATATTGCAAATTTAAACAAAATAATAAAAAATTAAGTTGCTTAAGAATTCTGAAAAAATATTTCAAAGTTATTTACATAGTTGATTATTTAATCATTTTATTTACATACAAGACTCAGGAACCCAACCAGGTGCATTACTTTGTGAAATTAATTTCATCACCACTGCTCTCAAAACGGTGAAGGAAAACATCGTGAGGAAACCGGCATGTGCTAGAACCGAAAGTTCGAAGATATGTGATATACAGCAATCCGCACTGGGCCCGCGTGGTGGATTATTGTGGTCTATTCCCTTTTCTAGAGAGGAGGTCTGAATCCCAGCTGTGGGAACATTAAATAGGCTGACGCCAATGTTCAAGCGGACATTAACGTTAAGGGGGCTTAGACAAAGTCACATTCTCACTAACGATAACGAAATTCGAAACTCCGAAATGTATGGAACTGACATAAATGCCTTCGAAAAGTCACGTGGTCAAACGTTTTCGATTCGCTAATTGTTATTAGTTGTTTATACGTCAAATTTGACGTTTTAATTCGATAACCATAGCCAAGAAGTTGTTATTTTATCGAACCAACACTTCGACTTATCGATATGTTAGTCGATGTCACTTTGTCTACCATTTTGTGGTCGACATCGTTAAGGCGAAATCGAACTTAGAAATGGATTCGACACGGAGCGATTGCCACTTGTCTAGGGCCCAAGGCTTTTTCTCAATTTTCCATATTTAAATTTATTTGTTTATGAAAAACTTTTTTTACGTTCGTGTATAAATACCAAAATACCTCAATATTTTATAATCTATGCGAAAGCTTGTTGTTTAAGGTGTTCGCTTATGCATCAAGAGGTAACAATAAAATAATAATAAATATGTTTATTTCTCACTACAATATACAATTACCTCATGTTCCTTCTTTAAATGTTGTGACAACTGTTTTATTGTGGGAGACTGGTGCCTAAACTAGGCAGCAAGTCTGTATTTCAGGACACCAGGACCCCGCCTTTTATACAGTGGTTATCACGTTATATTAACATTTTAATCAACAGTGAACTCGTACATATTTATTGCAAACAACTACTCTGTTATGCATTTTCTTCCTAACCTCTAGCAAAATGAAAACACTACACGAACGAATTTCATAACACCTCAATTGAAAACACATTTATTCGGAAGACAATTTAATGAACCAGTTTGATGTGGCTTCCTCCAAATATCCGGAGGATAAGGGAACGCCTTTCGATGGCATCGTACGGGAAATCGACAGGGGAGTAGGACGTCCCCAATTACATGTGGAAAGAGGCCTTAATGTTTTGTAAGATTCAGATTGAATGTAGAGAAGTGATTTCCTGATGAAGCTTGGAGCGTTGTGTTGCATACGTATCTTAAAATGATGTCAAAGCTGTATTGATAGGGTTTGTTAGGGCAGAAAGTTAAAAGCTGTGCATACCAAGTTTTTTAAACGCACCGTATTAGAAATTTGAGTCCACGGCGCGCTTTTATTTTATCAAATCTCTATAGGCTTTTTTATAGCGAGAAAAAAATTGAATCCCGCCTTTGGGCCCATTCCTTCTTGCCTTAATTCCAGGGCCCTGGTGAAAGCGGTACGCTTTCGCATCAACCCTTGGCCCCTGCTTCGACCCTGCTGGGCCCCTACAGTTGCTGATAACTCCTTGAGGGTTGCGGGGACTGTGCGCGCCGTCTACGACTGGGGCTTGGTCCGGACGGTTACCGGGTGGTACTGGTTGGGTAACACCTGGGCCCTGGAACTAAAGCAGGAAGGAACGGTGGGTTTTTTAGTCAGTAGAAGTCTGACACTGTTTCCCGCTCTGCTCAAGGACAGGATTCGTCATTTTATGATTTTTCCCACTACAAAAAAAAATCACCAATTATAGCAAAATGCAATGTCCGTATATTTGTGTTAATATTAAATATCTCAGCTGGTATTTAAAAGATATAATTTCAGTAGATAATTCGAATTTGTCATCAGAATTTTCGAATATAAGCCGAAATGAATGATAATTTTTGAATGATTGTTTTTTGGTTAAATGAGAAATAATGTGACAATGTACTTAAACATTTTCAGTGTTAATTGATACTTATAGTATGAGGAATGTGCAAAATTATTTTGGGTATATGCGAAACCTGAATATAATTTGTTCAGAATCAGTAATTGAATCGATTTCAATAATTCTTACTTTAAGTTATATTTTTTCCTAAAATATTCAAAAAAGGTAACAAGTTGGACACCAAAGAGAATAAGTACTGTGGTGTCTCTAAAGAGACCACATAACTTACCAACCAACGAACTGGCTTGTTAGATGTGTCGAAGGATGTTCGCAGTTATAAAATAGGTTTGAAAATTGAATAAAGATAAAATTATGTGGTTTTAGGCTCTGGGGCCCAAGTCCGCTATTTTCAAAATATTGTCATTTCAACACGATTAGTTCCATATTCATTTTGCTAAAAGTTTGTAATCTGTAAATTCATACAGATTTCAAACTTCATACAATAACTGCACAATAACATTCTAATCGCAACTGATTAAAAAAAGTCACTAATTAAAGGAACTCTCATAATTTTATTAATTTACCGCATCAGTCATTGTACGAGATTACCATTCTAAACAATTTCTTTCAATGAAGTGTCAGTGGTTGGTCATTGGAAAGTCATAATGACGCGATGACGCCATCATATTAGTAGATTACCAAACTTGTCAAAACCAACAATTTTGAAATCAATAATCGATTATTGTGACACTATTGTGACGGACCGCATTTCAACTGCAATCCAACTGCAAATCGAACTGCACGGTTGGTTTGCAGTTCTATTGCAGTCGTGGCAACTGCATTCAAACTACATCTGAACTGCAATTTTCAGTTGGATTGCAGTTGAATTGCGGTCCGTCTGTCTAGAGTTTTAGTTCAGTTGAAGTGCGACCGCTGAAGCATAAATGTAGGTAAATGTATAGAGTTCGTTTTACTCCTGCTACGAGGATCCCAGTACCGTAGCCTTGTTGAACTAATCCCTCGAGTTATTCCAGTACAATATAAATCACAGCAGGTCATGATAAATGATAATGATAAATGGTCTTTATTTTGCAAGTAGGTTTAAAAAACACTTTTACACGTCATTTTTTTATGCTAGATGTGTCCGGTGTTTCCTAGCTGACTACCCTGAGAAGAAACACCGAAACAAACTCAGGGGTCAAAGTCTCTTTTAAAGTCTATACAGAAAATATGTATTGGTCAAATCACATAAGAACCATGCAGATTTGTCTGAGATGGTCTTTTGAAGAAAGATCCATACAAATTTGACTAGACCTGTCCAGTCAGTGCAAGCATTTGTCAGTATTCGCAAAGCTCAACTCAGGACTACTAAGGAGCTCAACACGACCTGACGAACAATACCAAGAAAAGGACATTTGAGTATGCCGTTAAATACTCAAATTGCCAGACATACCCTAAATTTACTGAAAAGAAAAAAAAAGACAGAAACAAAATAAAAAACAAATAGCTTAATCCACATAGTCCTCTCATAGCCGGTATTAAACACTAGTGCACAACTGGCTGCGGTAGCAAAACCACACCTCAGCAGCCTGGAAGGCTCAGTGTCCATTTGATTATGTCGATAACCAGGAACATAACGAGCTTATAATTTTGTGGTTTTTCATTATATAGTTATGAAATTGTGGTCATAGATATATTCTAGCGTAGGTGTAATATTTGATGCATAGAATTCATCATCGATATATACCTATGTACCTACTACGCATTACAGCTGCTAGCACTAGATGAGGTGTGCTGTACAGAGACTTTATTCCACTTAAGTGATCCGCACTTTTACATTGATGACATTAGTGAAGTTTTGACTCGTTGTAACTTTTAAAAGTTTTGATAGACGACAATGCCAATGAAGCGCTGCAGCGGAATTTTGTATTGACTTTTCAGTATTTTGGCTAATAATTTCTATGAACGTGCTTGTCTATTGTCAGGATATAAGTTGATGATCAAAAAGATAGAGCTAATTGCATGTTCCAAGAGGCAGGCGAACTGAGACACTAAAGCATTTTACAAAATGCGAACCCAGAAAATAAGTAGAACATAATCGCATTAGAGTTCAAGTGGAAAGCAATCAAATCGTCTACGACCTATTTTATATACAGAACCCAGACGTAAGCGACGTTACATAGGAATTTAATATACTACTGTCTCTACGCATATCAGATTCAGAAGGAATTCCACATTGTGTGAACATACAAATGAATTTTCTTAGAGCTATATTAGAGAAATGTATTTGACACTGGTATGTTTGGACTTTCGCATTAGAAAGTTATAAAAGCGTATGTTTTTTTTTTTATTTTTGATTGGCTCGCACTTGAACGCTATCTCACCTAATAGAAAGCGATGATGCAGTCGACGATGGATCGCGCTTAAGGGGCCGTGTATGAAATCAACTCATTTTGAACATTTTTGATCAAGGTTTGAGAGACAAAAGAGAAGACTTTTAATCCTTCTTTTTATAGATTATAAAAGTCAAGTTCTTATTCTCCTAAATATACTGAGAATTTTTGTAAAATAATAAGTGGATTAATGGCAATTAGCCATATTTCAAACCCCTTTTTCGCAAAAATAACGAACGAGTGATGGTTGGCTAAGGTTTACACAAAATTACACGGGATTTTACGACATTTAAAAAATACCAGTAACATCATTACATGGTCTACTACAACATATACTGATTACATTATTGACTTTGATTGGAAATATAGCTAAAAAAAAATGTTGAAGAAACGTAATTCTTGGAAAATATGTGTACAAATAAGTATTTTTTTCTATACCTTGGATACACTTTTAAGAAAATTTAAAATATGCAAAATAATCTTAAGAAATCTCTTTACAAGAATCAAAAATTTAATTTACAAATAAATAATAACTTCATTTCGTAAATTACAAAACAAAATTGACTATATTATCGACCGCGCAAATTCGATCTCGTCAGTCACAATCGGGCCTTCCCAGCGCATGGACGCGTCGCTTTGTTCCGCAGCCGCTCCCGAGTTTTACGTAAATAAATTCCCATTATTGTACGCTGACTACCACATTTTGATCCATTAAGTATTATTGTTTATTTTAGGTTTGTTTATTAAGATTGTTAAAATTCCTTTTGACTTCAATGATAATTACAGGTAACGGTTGTTTGTTTGTATGTAAAGATAATTTCCAGAACTACTCTACTATTACTATTTAATTACAATTCTTTCACTTATGACTTCTACAATGTTTATGACCTATTTACGTATTCGTTATGTACAGAATTTTTATATTTTTAACCCCTATGTTTGTTTCGGTTTTTCTTCTCAGGGTAGTCAGCTAAGAAACACCAGTGTCATCTGTTTGCAAAATAAATATCATTCATCACGTGGTTACGTACTTATTTAGGGCAAATGCAAAATGTAGTATTCTAGATCCTTCTTTTGTAGATAATGGGTCGAAAGAAAGGGATGCATTATGAATGCCTTGCTAAAAGGAAAAAAAATATATAGGTAGGGCTGATACGTGCAAGAAAAGTTTTTGAAGAACGCAAGATTAATGCACTGCTTGTAGCTTCGTTTCCAGAAAATGTAAGATTTTACTTTCAATTAGCACTAGAAGCGAGTGGCCCTACACAAGCCCAAGGATATGTGTTTCAACGGCCCTCGGAACGCGCCGCCACTGGGTTCCTACGCTGCAAAAGCAACCGAGGGCCCATCCAAAAGCATGCCAGAGGGCCATTGCAATACGGATGGAGTGGGGATACCGCACGGTTTCCCGCTAAGCGGCGAGCCTCCTTGCTGGTCTGCCACCATGGAAACTAGAGGCAACAGCCCTAGCACGCATGCACGATTTGCGCGTGGAGATGCAACGCCAGGGCGAATCCCCGCTGCCGCGACAAGTTGCAGCATGGCGGACAGAGCTTCGGCTGGATATCCAGGTGGTATGGCGACAGCGACTGTCGCATCCCAGTTCTGGGCACGTCATAATTACAGTGGTTTTTTTTATGGTGGGCTAAAATCATGCAATGACCAATCCCACCTTTGGGCGAAGCCGGAAACAGTGTCAGACTCTTACTGACTAAACATTTTGCCCTTCGCATTGGAGCCAAGCCTTCCTTTCAGAAAGAGACCCTGGGCCCCAGCAGGCTTCGACCCTTTTGCAGAGTCCCTACCGTTTTGCTGACAACTGCTTGAAGCGCGCGGGAACAGAGCGCCCCGTCGACGACTTGGGCTTGGTCCGCACTGTTACAACTTACAAGATGACCGGACGGTGATCTACCCATTGCTCGCCGTCCGCAAGCCCGGCGGCATTTGCGCCGTTGCCTTATGCAGTCCACCTCCTCCTTGATTTGCATTGCTGCTTCGCAGAGGGTTGCGCCCATGGCCTCCACCAAGACCCGGTGCAAGAGATCGCTGACACCGATCACCCCCATGAGAACACGGCGATGCTCCTCCCAAGCGGGGCACACCTCTACTGTGACACCTGGGGCTTCTCTTCCGCACGAATCCGATGCAGGTATGGCGGTTAGTCCCCTCTTTGAGGCCCGGCTGGAAAGACCTCACGGTGTCCTCACCTTCCGTATGACGCAGGTAACCGAACATGGTAAGTTTGGGAGGTAGATACCTGCACTGGATTCGTGCGTAAGTGACGCCAGGGTGTTGCCATTGTGTGAAGCGCCCGGAGGACACGGTGGAGCACATGGTACAGGTATACCATGCTTGGACAGAGCATCGCCATGTCCATGTAGAGTCATTCGGCGGCGGCGATATCTCGCACGGGGTTTATATAGACCTTGGTCCGGAGCGAGTAGGAGTGGCAGGCGGTCGCATCCTTCTACAAAGCAGGAGGCTGATCGCATAAGGCAAGGGCGCTCACGCCCCTGACGCCGCCGAGATTCCGATTCCGATTTCCGGCTACCGTAGACGCGTAATAATTTGAGTACAAAAAAAAAATTCTTTAAAAAAAATCGGTCTTGAGTCATCCATAGGGGTGCGCCACTGGTCAAATGTATGCATAGGACTATTTAAAAAAATATCTCTTCTTTTTATCTGCCCTGCGGCAGGAGACAAATTCTGCTCTTTTTGAAACCTTATTATACATTTGAGGGCCGAGTAAAGCGTTTTTTAGTGATCGGTGATTGACGTTTAGGATTTTTCCATCGAAGCAGGTAATAGTAAATTAAACTTTCTAAGCTTGTGTATTCGTATTCGGGCGTTATCTCTCTTTTTTCGTGTTGCCTCTCCATCAAACATTGCGTTGGATATGGACAAAGCAACACGTTTTCCAACCACGCTCAATGGTTAGGCGAGTGGAAAAATGCCACCTTAAAAGAGAAATCTCGTAAACATAATTTATTTTTGACGAAAAACATTTTCAAAATTAAACAGAATTTTGAAAATGTTTTTTTTTTTACAACCATTTTACATAAATTAGCTATCGTAATTGTCATTTATAGTTTTGTATTTAACATTTTTTTAAATGTCTAAATGTATCAACATCCATCTAACACTAAACTGAACTATTTTGACAATTGTGATAAATATAAAATATACACAAGTTCCAGATTTTTATTTACAAACCGTACTTATTATATGATTTTGTTACTTAATCTACTTGTACAAAAGTGGTACATCATAAAATAAGAAAATAAAATATTATATCTTCTAAAGGATCAACATTGTTTGAACGTTCACTAAGCTCGACTATTGCGCGCGTGTGTGTGTAGGCGCACGCACGATGCACACAAACATAGCATCACAGCGAATTTGCCTAAACTCTAGGGAATGAATTTTATGCACGGAGTCTTAAGGTGGGCCTCGCCTATCGTAAACGTCGCGCATGGTTTAAAAGCTTGTTGCTTCATTTAATGCAATCCAAAGTGATGGTTGATGCAAGAGCACTACGTAAAAAGAGAGAAAACATCTGAAAACTCTGTTGGCATCAATAATTCTACGATTTACTCGAAAGGTTCTCAAAAATTGTTCTAAGAAATATGTGTTTTTATTAAACTTAAGGAGTTTTGAAAACAATAACATCATTTAAAATCTCGATTAAATGTGCAACACTTGTATTTAAGTAGAAGTACTTTTTTATATTTTTATTATATACTGAATAAATACTAGGTTCCAACGACATCTTGAGCTCAATCCGGACGGTTACCGGACAGCCAGACGGTGAGCTACCGTGAGGACCGTCCCCTTACGCGTCCGGCCACTTTCTTCAGTAACATTACTTGCTCGCAGAAGGTATGCTTACGGTAATAATTATGCCCGTCTCTTGCCTGATCAACGTCAGAAGCCCAAGACATTTCATGTTTCCACTTTCACGAGTCCTTCGAATATTACTAAACCAATATATTGTCAAGTAATCATGATTGTAGTTGACATTATAATTACACCGTCGTTATCCCAAACTCTGTATACGACAATATTTGGGATCAGTAAGTAATATTGAAAAGATAAAGCTGGATGTACATTAGACCGACGCTCACGCGGGCCACGCCTGATTTGTACGCAGCATTGCGTGGGTCTAAAGCGTCTTACGCACCATCCATCTTGTTGCAAGTCCCGTCAAAGTTATGCACGGTGCATGATGCAAAAATCTCGTGAATAGGCTTGAGATACGTTAAAAAATATTATTTATTTCTTAGATAGGTAGATTAAACTTTATTGTACATCAAAAAGTAACAGAACTTATGCAAAAACTTATGCTTAAATCTATGGGTACAATGTTATGGCGGTCTTATCGCTGACAGCGATATCTACCTGACAACCTTACGATGGATCGTAAAAAGTAAAAATAATACAGTGGGCAGTCTGCGGTGTGCTATTAACGAATTGATGAAACTATAATTATAAAAGTACAAATAAAATTCAATTAATCTATACATATAAAAGTAATTCGTGTTAGTAACACTATTTATAACTCAAGAACGACTGCACCAATTAAGGTGAAAATTGGTATGGAGATAGCTAAGAACTAGGAAAAGGACATTATATTAAAAATCCAACAAAATTCTGTTCATTTATTGCCTCTAAGGCGGAACAAAGTTCGCCGGGTCAGCTAGTATATTTATAAAACACAATACATATATGTATATGTTGGATGGATGCGCGCACGATAGTGTATATGCTGCTAGATTTTGAATCATGCATCGTGTATGGCCTTAGCGAGACTTACAGTAAGATAGATAGTGCATAAGGCGCTCTACAAGTCTACTTACCATATAAAATGTATGGTGTCCGACGCGCCCAGATCGGTGTATGTGGCCCGTGTCAGTCCAATGTACTTCTACCCTATTAACTGTAAAGTTATATGTGAATCTAGTCTGAAATTGTTATAAGCGATCTAAGAATATTCTGCCATTAAAAAAAGCCGGTAAAAAATAAAATATATTACTGACATTGTTAACTATACGGTTTTGAAAATCTATATTGCTGTATGGGTGGAAGGATGTGCAAAAGACATCTTTACCGTATTCTCTTCTCTATAGGTTCTTCTCCATAGGAAACGACCAATTTGGAACCGTGCACTAGCTTCTGACGTTTTATAAGTGACAAAGTAGGCCTATGTAAAATAAAAACCATTTTGATTTGATTTTGATTCTCAGCCCGAGCAAGTTTTCGTATATTGCCATCAAGTTATATCCTAGCGATAAACACGATCACAGAAATTATTGGTCAAAATACTGAAATGTTAATACCTACTGTTAATTGTTAATACGAATATCCGCCGCAGCACTACCTTGGCATTATCGTCTATGAGACTTTTAAAACTTACGGCGCTGACACGTCTTAACTGCGGTAATGTCATCAATGTAAAAGTGTATGATATCTAGATTACTTAGTACGGCACGCCTCATTTAGAACGTTGTACATATATATCGATGTATATTGCATAATATTGTTTACTAGCGACTCGCCCCAGCTTTGCACGGGAGCAATGGCGATATTAAATATATTATGCATGTATTATACATATAAACCTTTCCTTTGAATCACTCTATCTACTAAAAAAAAACCGCATCAAAATCCGTTGCGTACTTTTAAAGATCTAAGCATACATAGGGACAGCTGTAAGCAACTTTGTTTTATACTATGTAATGATTAGCATCCAATTATAGTTATTAGAACTTTAAATGTAAATTATATGTACTTAAAGAAACTAAAATAAATTACAAAATAAATTTTATAATTTAAACTTTAAACAAGTGTGATTTATAGAGACTTAGTTCAAATGAAGTTAATGTTTCTCTTGAAGACACTTGTCTTAGGACTATTTGATTCAGTTGCACTTGGACTTGACACTTGGACCAATTAAAACTTTGCAAACTATTCAAACTTGGTCCAAGCAGGTCCTATGTTTGTCTTTGTGGGTTCATCAATCTGGAATAATATAATACAATAAACATAGTTTATATTATAAAAGCGAAACTTACGACGTTTAGATGTTTGTTACTCAATCACTCCAAAACGGCTGGACGGATCTGGATGAAATTTGGTACAGGCATAGGATACACTTCTGAATAGGAAATAGGCTACTTTTTATCCCGGAAACCCCAACCCCGGAACCAACCCTAACCCGGAATAGGAAAAAAGTAGCCTATGTGGCTACTTTTTTCCTGGAAACACCAATCCCAACTCCAATACCACGCGGGCAAAGCCGCGGGCAAAAGCTAGTAGTTTATACGTAGACTTTTTTTTTATGGTAGGTAAAAATCATCCAATCACGAATCCCGCACTGGGGCGGAACCGTACCTACATATAAGCATTTTTTTTACCTTTTTCGCATATTTTATTATCCTGAACTATTATATTTTATTATCTTTTAAATAAAAATACAAAAAGACTAAAATCGATGTATAGCGGGTACAGCGCCATCTCTCGGGAAATTGGGTTACCAATTTATACATGGGCTACTGGGTTCTGTTAAATTGTGAAAAAAATGTGACGGACGGGAAACTACGGAACCCTACACTGAGCGTGACCCGAGAAGCTCTTGGCTGATTTTATCTATTTTTTTTTCTACAATCTTCACTATTTCAAATTTAAATTCATAATGAGAATACTAAATTTGACAGCACCATTCCCTGTTCAAAAGACAACTTTGTACCTAATTATTCTACGCCGGCTACCTCACTATAAAGTACACAAATACACAAGTACAGGGACTACACAAGTACACAAATACACAACACACAAGTTGGCTGTGTTCGTTTCTCTTAATGACGTTTGCGTTTGCAAGCATTTGAGGGTAGAAAGGGATGTGAGCTACAAATGCATTCATGTTATGTAGCTTGAAATAATATGGAGTTGAATGTACTGCAGTTTGTCTGTAATTGGGCTTTGCTAGAAATTTGAGAGTACAGCTGTCTGTACACTCATAGCTGTATATATGCTTTATTACTTTGATTGAGCATCATGTTATGGGCCCGACAATTTATAATCTACCAGCTTCTGCCTGCGACTTCGTCCGCGGAAAATTTCTTGTAGTGATAGCTCGGTTAACATCCATGTTATGTAAATAATTTATAGCCTATGTCACTCAGGAGTAAAGCAGCTTTCTATTGTTGCTAATTTTTTTCCAATCGAACCATTAGTTCCAGAGGTTACCTCCTACAAACAAAAAAATAAAAAAAACAAAAAAACAAACTTTACCTCTTTATTATATTAGTGTAGATAACTGCCTGCAGCTATTTCTGGTGCCCCGACTACAAGCAGCTTTAAAGCTCGTTTGAAAAAATGGTTTATCGAGCAAGCTTTGTAATCATTTTCAATTTAATATTTTGATATTTCTTCTATTTAATTTAAATTTGTGATTTTGACTTATTTGTTTTCTTATATATTATTTTATTTGTTTGGCATTGTTATTAGATATTTATCTTAAATTATTTATTATTTGGCATTCAAATTTAATTTGTATTTGTAATAATTTGTTGACATTATTGTTACAAATAAATAACTATGACTACGAGTTTTTGAATCCAAAAAACTTTACGTCTTTGATAAATTATTAAGTAGACAAACGTTTGCCGAGCAGCTAGTCTATTATTGCAATAAACTAAATACCTATTAACGAATTTAACTCCGCGTTAAACTAAACTCGTTCTGATAAAAGTTTAGTTCTTCAGTCCAAATCTAGACACAGGAATTTCGGGAGATCTTCAGGAAAACCAATTAGAGCAATCAAATAGATTTCAGTCTCGGTTTAGTGGGTTGAGTGTTGCCAACCTTAGCCTGGATAGTAACTGTGAAAAAAGTAAAAAAAAAACACTTGAAAAGCTAAAAAAAAGATAAATTAAAGCTACAGGATTTATTTTTTATTTACTTGCTTTTGCCCGCGGCTTCGCCCGTGTGGTATTGGGGTTGGGTTAAAAAGTAGCCTATGTCCTGTTCCGGAGTGTATCCTATGCCTGTGCCAAATTTCATCGAGATACGTCCAGCCGTTTTGGCGTGATTGAGTAACAAACATCCAAACATCGTAACTTTCGCATTTATAATATTAGTAAGATACAATGATATTATAATAAGGGACTATTTTTCTTCCACAACTATCACACAACGCCATCTAGTTTTAGGACTATAACTAACTCTGCTTAGCTTTTGCTTTTTTTTTTATTGTCGGTGAAAATCATCGAATGACGAAACCCGCTCTTGTGCGGAGCGGGAGACCAGTGTCAGACTACTTTTACTGACTAAAGAACCTACCCCGTGCCTTCCTTGCCTTATTCCTGGAGTCGAGGTAACAGTTTGCACCACCCTAGGCTCCAGGAGGCTTCGACCCTGAAGGGCCCCTGCAGTTTGCTGACAACTCCTTGAAGCGCGCGGGAACGGTGCGCGCCGTTGACGACTTGGACTCGGTCTTACCAGACGACCGGACGGCGAGCTACCCATTGCTCACCGTCCGCGAGCCAGTGTCTACGGTGGCCGGATATCGGCAGGATCGCGGCGGCGACGGCTACGGCGAGGGCGCTGTTGCCTTTGCCTTATGCGGTCGGCCTCCTCCTTTACGAGCATTACTGCTTCGCAGAAGGAGGCGACCGCCTGCCATTCCTCTTCGCTGCGGACCATGGCCTGAACCAGGGCCCGGCGCGAGAGGTCGCCGCCGCCGATCACCCCCACGAGGACACGGCGTAGCTTGGGCTAAGTTGAGCTTCTGTTATAAGTAATAGACAGCTGATAAACATACCTACTTATACAGGGTGCCTGGTAATTATTGACTAATACTTAAACACGTGATTGTAATCGTGATAACGAAAAACTTTTACCACAACTTTTATTATGGGATCAAAATCGCGAAAAAAATCAGCAGGTTTAGTACATTTTGACCAGTTCCACTGCCCAACAGATTTTTTTCTCACGATTTCAGTAAAAGCTCCAGTAAAAGTTATTTTGTTTTCCACGTTTATCGGGGCTTCTGGGGCCAAGGGTTGATGCAATAGTGGAAGACCGGGGCCCTGGAACGAAGGCAAGAAGGAACGGTGGGCCGTTTAGTCAGTAGAAGTCTGACACTGTCTCCCGGTCCACCCAAGGGCAGGATTCGACATTCAATGATTTTTACCACCATAAAAAAAAAACGTTTATTGGGACAATTTTTAGGAAATCTCCAAGGCCCTAGCAATCATCGACCTTGATGGATCTATACGGTTTGTTGACTTTAAGAAAACGGGTTAGATTTCAAAAATAGTAAATCTTAAGTTAAACTGTTGGGCTGGCCACCCTGCGTGGACTAGTGGTGCTCTCTGTGCAAGCCATTGGGTACTAAACGACGCGTTAAACTGCGGTGACGACGTTCCCTAAGGAATTGCAGGTCAAGTTATGTAATCTGAGGAATATGGTTTGAATGTGGGATAAGATGGTCACAAGGTGGCAATGGCAATGGCTTGCATATTTTCTAGAAGGATTTCTGTTTTGTAAGTTTTATTAGATGGACAAAGTTTTGGGTTGGATGGGAGATAGTGTCAGACTTTCACAGACTAAAAATCCCACTCTTGTTCCTTTTTTGACTTCGTTTCTGAAGTAAACCCATAATCCAGGTAGGCTTTTTTTTTGGTCGGTAAAAATCATTCAATGACGAATCCCGCCCCTTGGCGGAGCTGGAAACAGTGTCAGACTCTTACTGATTAAACAACCTACCCCGTTCTTACTTTGTCATTTAATACTAAGGCCAGAGCCTTCTTTATAGTTTCCTTTGTTCTTTCGTATCTTTTACTTTTTTTCCTCTACTTCTTCGGCCTGATTCATGAATAAATTTTTCCTTACTATATTTCGACTATTTTGAACACGAAATAATGAATAGGTTCACCTAAAAATTACTTTTTCAGTAGATACAAGGTGGATTGAAATTCAAGACGCATTGATATACGAGAGCACGCCGAAGTAATTACCCTACTGATGAAGTCAGAATTTTTAAGCTTTGAGATGCAAACATCTTAGGTGCATTACGTGTAAATAGAAACTCTGATGCTATGAGAGCTACGATAATCTCTTTATAAAACCTCTTTAGTAAACTTTTAAAATAAGTGTTTAGTGAGAGGTGGGAAATGCGTGAAGGAATCGCTCTTACGTCCTAGTTCGCCGGTGGGCGAAATTCCTATCCCACTTTTCATCCACCGTAGGTGCAGACGAGCAATGGTTAGCTTGCCGTCCGACCGTCCGGTAACCGTCCAGACCAAGCTCAAGTCGTCGACGGCGCGCACTGTTCCCGCGCGCACTGTTCCCGCGCGCCTCAAGGAGTTGTCAGCAAACCGTAGTGATCCTGCAGAATGATCGAAGCCTATTGGGGCCAAGGGTTCGCGTCTGAAAAGAAGGCTTTGGCCCTGGTATAAAGGCAACGTTCAAACGGGGTGGGTTGTTTAGTCGCAAGAGTCTAACATTATTTCCCGCTCCGTCCAATAAAAAAACCTTGTTGTCTAGCATTTTTGCTGAACTGGATCTGGATATTTGAAGCAACCATGAGATACACAATGTTAGTTTTTTCTCCTTCTTATGTATCTATATATTGTTTCTGGTTTCTGCATTGTGTCTGTCTATATTTGTTAAATAAAATATTTCTCTTTCTTTCTAGCTACCCTTTGCTTGTCGTCCGCCCACGCCTACTGTAATATGCCTCTTAGAATAATTTTCTGTTTTCACAAGAACAAAACCACTGGAAAAAGTGTTATATAAAAGCTAAAATTACACAAGAATCAATATGTATACCATCAGGGAACATCGGGAAACTTAACGAGGTCTGAGAAAGATTGCCAAACCCTCCAGGGAGGGGTGAGAGGCTGGTACCTCTGCATGTAGGCATATGTGGCAGGTTTTATAGGAGGGGAAGAAATATTGCGGGTGTAAAAAGTCATTTTGTATTTAGGTTTATTATTAGTAACGACTTTTGGGTGATAGAAACTTTTCAGAATTATAGATAATTAGCGACCCGCCCCAGCTTCGCACGGGTACTGATATTGAATATATTATTTAAGTATTAGGTATACACATAAACCTTCCTCTTGAATCACTCTATCTGTTAAAAAAAAAAACCGCATCAAAATCCGTTGCGTAGTTATAAAGATATAAGCATACATAGGGCATAAGCAACTTTGTTTTATACTATGTAATGATAATTATATATAGGTTTTTTTTATGGTGGGCGTTAATCATCCAATGACGAATCCCGCTATTAGGCGGAGCGGGAAACAGTGTCAGACCCTTACTGACTAAACACCCCACCCCGTTCCTTTGCTCTTCGCACTGGAGCCAAACCTCCTTTCAAAAAGAGACCCTGGGCCCCAGTCCAGTCTGGTCCCTTTTGCAGAGTCCCTACGGATATTATATAGGCTGACTGGTAATTAGTGACCGATATTTAAACACGTGGTTGTAGTCATGATAACAAACAACTTTTACTATGGGACGAAACCTGAAATCATAAAAAATAGTACATTGTTATATGAGGTATGAAAGTTAGTTATTTAGTCCCGAGAAATTTCTTGGCGACCGAGCGACAGCGAGGTCGCTAATAGTTCGAGGGACTAAATAACTCTTTAACCCGAGGTAAACACTGTGCTTTTCATTACGAATACGAGGAAAATAAAAATAATAATAAAAACCTGAGTCGTCGTCAAATGTCTTCGTATGTTTTTAGATAGATAGATAGATAGATAGATTAAACTTTATTGTACACCAAAAAGTTACAGAACTTATACAGAAGCTTAAATCTATGGGTACGGGTTCTTTTGATTTCGGCGGTAAGCGGTTTTCTCCTCAAATAATCTTGCGTTAAATTTATAACTGAAGCTGATGAACGTATCGTGTTAATACAAATTTCTTATAACAGAAATTTAGCAAAATGTAAACAAACTCTAAACCTCGAAAAAAAAAAATCAAGAAAGACCAAATCGGCCACAGATTATAGAAAGTCTTTACCCGCCATTTCTTTTTAAGTCGTCGTCTGGCTATTCAGTCAATATTTTTCATTTTATCATTGTAAAATTGGGTCAGGTCATCATTTTTCGCAAATATAATATTAGTTTTAATGAAACAGTTGAAAGTAAATTAAAATAAAGTCATTAGAAAAAAGTATTCTTAAATTAATTCTATCTCTATGTCATTTTAATTGTACTGGCAGTATAAAAATTCGGGCCACGGTTCAATAGAAATGTCAAAATAGAACTAGTTTTTTTTAAATATTTGCTGTCTAAATATTAAAAAAACAACTGTCAGTTGTAAAGTAAAACTCCCTAGGGAGTAAAAGTACTTCTTCCAACCCTGTCTGCAGGCAACTTTACACCTACTTTCAGAGTATGAGTACCTAATGAAAAGTCAGTATTTTTAGTGCATTTTAACGAGTTAGGCGAAAATGTACTGACCAGATATTTAAATCTTGGTCACTAATTACGAGCCACCCTTTATACGATAATTTAGTTTTTCTCTCTTTTATCTTTATTTTATACTAGCTTTTGCCCGCGGCTTCGCTCCCGGTAACAGATTATTTTACTCTATTCCACTCTACCCTACTCTACCCATTTTTTTTATAAGAACCTTCTCCTGGCTATTACAAATATATCAAAAAAAGAATTAGCGAAATCGGTTCACTCATTCTCGAGTTATGCGCTTACTGGCGCTTACCAACACATTTTGCGATTCATTTTTATATACTGAGCCCACGTGATAGATTAGGGCCCATTCCACTCCCATAGAGGAGGCCTGTATCGCAGCAGTAGTAAGACTGATGCTATGCTTTGTGCTTATGCACTTTCTATTGCCAAGACACGTAATGCTTGACCCAGAAAGTAGCTTATTGCGCTCTTAGTTTCACAGCTGCTGTAGTTCTGAAATGAAAATGAAAGTTGGTACGAGAATAATAACTTTGAGAAAGAGGTCAATCGTCGAAACCGACTCGGCTGGGCAGCGTTTGGGAAGCTACGCGGTGTCTTCTCGTCTAATATACCACAATGCCTCAAGACGAAAGTCTATAATCAGTGCGTGCCAGTGATGACGTATGGCTCTGAAACGTGGTCGCTTACAATGGGCCTTATAAAAAGACTCAAGGTCACTCAAAGGGCAATGGAAAGGGCTATGCTCGGAGTATCCTTGCGTGATAGAATCAGAAATGAGGATATCCGCAAGAGAATCAAGGTTGCCGACATAGCGAAAAGAATCGCCAAACTTAAGTGGCAATGGGCAGGGCACATTGCACGCAGAACGGATGGCCGCTGGGGCCGAAAGGTTCTGGAGTGGGGACCGCGTACCGGAAGACGTAGCGTTGGAAGACCTCCCACAAGGTGGACCGATGACCTGGTCAGGGTTGCTGGAAGCCGATGGATGCAAGACGCACAGGACCGGTCTTTGTGGCGGCGCTTGGGGGAGGCCTATGTCTAGCAGTGGACGTCTTTCGGCTGAAATGATGATGATGATGAATGATGACGAGAATAATGTAGATCAGTGGCCTTACCACGACCCCTTAACGTGGTGCAATTTACGACCTAAACTGAAATGTTAAAGGGGTGGAGCTATGTACGGTGTAAGTGTAACTCCGTCCTTCTTTTGGCTCGCACTTTTGATATGTTTACGTCATGGTAAGGTTTGGCCCAACATTTTAAGGCCCTAACTCCCGAGCAGTGGTAAGCAGTGACTTACTATATCGTATACTTATTGAGGCCTAAGGCACGACATGCGTGCTAATGGGCTTAAGGCAAGGGACGCTAAAGACCGAGCGAAGTGGAGGCGTCTAGGAAGGAAAGCGGACCCCGGGCACCGAGGTGAAAGCCAAGGTAGCAACCGGGACGGGCGCTAGCTTGATGATGATGATGATACTTATTGAGGCCTACTTCATGGTAACTGCTTTATAGATTTGACTACTGTTTTTTTTTATATATTTTTTTTTACTTGTTTTAGGAAATATTTAACAATAAATAAAATATTTTCGCATTAAGTGGCTGGATCAAGGGCTTGATTCAGAAAGCGGTACTCCTGGACACGGCTCGTATTGTCAGGTTCCTTTCTCTGGAGCCCTGACCACCGGTAACTTGGATACCGGTGGGATACTATTTTTGAAATGTTTTTATAAAAATTGGAATATTAATCGCACGTTACGTCTGTCGATGACCACGTCTGTAGGCGAACTGAGAGGGGCCTGGCAGTGGCAAGATCAGCTGAGACTTCTTTTTGATTTCTTTCTTTCTAAATCGATTTGGTTTATTCAGTCATCTCCTCTCCTCTTCGGTAGATGTCAAGCCTTACACAGAAGTCTACCCTTGAGCTCTCGCGGGCTTGCGGACGGTGAGCATTGGGTAGCTCGCCGTCCGGTCGTCTGGTAATCGTCCGGACCAAGCCCAGTCGTCGACGGCGCGCACTGTCCCCGCGCGCTTCAAGGAGTTGTCACCAACCGTAGGGACCCTGCAGAAGGGTCGAAGCCAATCAGGGCCACGGGTTTGTGTCTGAAACGGAAGGCTCTGGCCCTGGTATGTATGGCGATGTAGGAACGGGGTAGGTTGTTTAGTCAGTAAGAGTTTGTTTTTCGCTCCGCCCAAGAGCGGGACTCGTCATTGGATGATTTTTACCTACCATAAAAAAGAACTCTTAAGCTCTAGGCTTTGTGAAGACTATATAAATACATACCCACGCTAGCTTCTACATACATTGCTTGATGTCAGTACTAAGAGGTACTAAGTAAATTCTAACTAAGATGTTGGGCGCCCCAAGTTAATCAAATTCACATTAACAT
Organism: Mythimna loreyi; assembly: GCA_029852875.1. Taxonomy (NCBI): domain Eukaryota; kingdom Metazoa; phylum Arthropoda; class Insecta; order Lepidoptera; family Noctuidae; genus Mythimna; species Mythimna loreyi. Next base: position 16,358,195 of record CM056801.1, on the reverse strand, counting down.
TCAGGCTTGCCACGGCTTGAAGCGATAAATACTAGATTAGTGAAAATAGGCCACACTAGCGCTTCGAGGCTATTGTGGAGCAATTAGCGTTAGATACATATGAATATTTATCTTATATAATAGAACTATCTTTCTGCCAACGGCTTTGTCTGCTCGAAAATAGGGTTCTCCATACAAACTTTTGATGTAGACCCCCATTACATCCCTTTAGTAGCTGAATTTTGAAAAACCCTTTCTTAGTGTACGCGTACGATATAAAAAGAAGCCTTGTGCAAAATTTCACGCTCCTAGTCCTAGTAGTTTTGGCTGTGCGTTGATATGTCAGTTAGTTTCTCCTTTTATGTATATAGATAGAGCAAATTGAATTTAAGTTATCTACAACCAACAGCTGATTGTTAAAGGCTTGTAACACAGCAAACATTGTTAAATTTTTCGTTAGTAAAGAAAAATCATCGAATGACGAATCCGGCCCTTGGGCGGAGTGGGAAACAGTTTCAGATTTCTACTGGCTAAATGACCCACCGTTCCTTCCTGCCTTAGTTCCAGAGCTCAGGAGTTCCGCTTTTGCATCAACATTTAATCTCAACTAAAGTCATTTCATAAATACTAGATTAGTGGAAATAGGCCACATTAGCGCTTCGAGGCTATTGTGGAGCAATTAATGTTAGGTACATATGAATATTTATCTTATATAATAGCATAGAGCAAATTTAATTTAAGTTATCTGCAGCTAACAGCTGATTCTAAAAGGCTTGTAGTACACAGTTAAACTTTGTGTCAGTAAACGTCAGCTGAGCGAGTCAATGACTTGTAGGTAGTGTGGAGTCTCCAAAGAGATCACATGACTTATTTACTTAACGGACTGGCTTGGTAGATGTGTCGAAGGATGTTGGCAGTTTTACAATTGATTCGAAAATTGAGTAGAAAAAAAGGTATGTTTGTTTTAAGTCTAACTGTTTTCCGAATCCTCATCATCAGCCTTTTTCATGTTTTCCTCTGCAGGGGCACAGGCCTCCTCTATAGGAGAGGGAATGGATCATAATCCACCACGCGGGCCCAGTGCGGATTGGTGGATGTCACACGTCTTAGAATTTTCTGTTCTAGGACATGCCGGTTTCCTTACGAGGTTTTTCCGAAGCCTCAATACGAGTCATTAATCATTAACAAAATTATTTTACAGCTATAAAATCCTGCTGAGCTAGTACAGAGAACTTTGACAGTAGTATGACAGTAGTTATTACGCAACGACCGGCAAATTACCCACTAACTCTCATTCATTAACTCTCTCAGCTGACGTTTACTTCAAGAAAATAATTTTGAAAATGTGTAAATTAATTGGAGTACATGCATGGCAGATATCCAAGTAACATGGGATTAGAGTATGCATGGCAGATATCCCACCTACACGCATAAAACGGTTTGAGAACACTATCATTTTGCATACAGCTGAGAAGTGGAGTCCCATGTTGGAGTCTGTGTTTGCTGATATATAGAAAACACGCCAGACAACTACCTCGTAGCTGTCTGGCATTCTAGCTGAACTGAACCTATTTGGCGCAGTAGCCGTTAGACATTCATTGTTAAGTTGCTTATTGTCTCATTTTTTGTATAATATTAAATGTCTACTAGTTGTTTCTATATTGTAGGTATGTGGATGACGTGTGCCAAATAAAATATTTTTTTTTCATTCTTTCTAGAACTTTGAAGGGTCTTTAAGGGAACTTTATATCAAAGTAATGGACAACTTTTCTGGTGCGGACTTCCCGTCAGTTTATAATTTAGGTGTCTTCAAGGCTAGAGTGAATAGGCTCTTAATAAACTAGTGCGCCTCACCGTCGTCGATTGCATCACTACTTAGCATTAGGTGGGATCGCAGTTAACGACTAGGTATATAAAAAAATAAAAAGAAAATAATGTTGGCAAAACTAATGTTAAAATAATATCGGTACCAATACATGTTATTTCTTTCTTTATTTAAAACTGGTTAGATTCGAAACACAATCCCCAATTTAGAACCAAGTTACCCCCACAGCTAAAAGCTTTCCGTAGCAAGCAAAAGACAGCATATTTTTAGCATTTAGATTAAAAATAGCTTGCATCCCCGTCGTCTTAGAGTGTTTTTCCAAGAGACGTATGCGAGGTAGCTAAGTGGAAAGGAAAATAAAACACCAGTAGAAAAAAAGAAAAATATTTATTTGTGACTCGCACAAGACAAACAACAATAGGCGATAAAAAGTAGCCTATGTCCTATTCCGGAGTGTATCCTATGCCTGTGCCAAATTTCATCCAGATCCGTCCAGCCGTTTTGGCGTGATTGAGTAACAAATATCCAAACATCGTAACTTTCGCATTTATAATATTTTTAAGATAACTAAAGGTGTAACTTAGATAAAAAAATACATTAAAAAGAAATAATCACACAACCTGTTAGATATATCTATTCATAGGTACAACAAACATTATGCTATGAACAGCTTTTTAATGATGATGAGCTAAAATCATCCAATGACATCTCCTGCACTAGGGTGGAGCGTTCCAAATAAGAATAGAATCGATTGACAGGATGTGACGTCACGCCGTACTGTCAAATTGAAGATATTTTTGCAAAACTGAAGGACTCAGAGATTTTTTTTTTTTTTATTGATTATAGGTTCGCGCTTGACCGCTATCTCACCTGATGGAAAGCGACGATGCGGTCGACGATGGAGCGCGCTTACCTAGAAGTAACCTATTCACTCTTGACTTAAAGATACCCGGATTGTAGCTATCAGGAAACACAGACTCCGGCAAGGAATTCCACTCCTTGGCTGTACGCATAATGAATGTGCTCCCAAAACATTGATGAAACACACACACACACACACACGACAGAGATGAATAAAATTGAAAAACTGGAATCTACTAAAACTTTTTTCGTTTAACGAAAAAAGTTCGAAAAAAGTTTTAGTAGATTCCAGTATTGGAATCTACTAAAACTTTTTTCGTTTAACGAAAAAAGTTCGAAAAAAGTTTTAGTAGATTCCAGTATTTCAATTTTATTCATCTCTGTCGTGTGTGTGTGTGTGTGTGTGTTTCATCAACGTTTTGGGAGCACATTCATTATGCGTACAGCCAATATATTATTTTTTTGTAAATAAACTGAATTTTAAAAATATCTTGCCTCGATTTGACAGTAAATCGTGACGTCACAACATAGCTATCGATCCTGTTCTCATTTAGAACTCATTGTAATGTGCGTTAGCTTATCAGACTAAGAGTGGATGTGGTAATCGTGCTAGCTTACTGGCTTGTCGTGTGTTGTAATTATGCCTCACTCCTAACTGTATTTCATTACTGCTGAGCTCCGGACCATGGCATCTACCAAGTCCTGGACTTGACTGGCATTTCTGCTATGCCGGAGGTCGTGGGTTCAATTCCCACCCAGGACAAATGTTTGAGTGATGGGCATGATCATTTGTTCTGTGTCTGGGTGTAGTTTATCTAAAATATGTACGTATTTAGAAATATCTAAGTATGTTTATCAGTTGTCTAGTACTCATAACACAAGCTCTGCTTAGCTTGAGACTAGACGGCGTTGTGTGATGGTTGTCGAATATTACCTATAATATATTATTTCTATTACTAGCGACCCGCCCCAGCTTCGCACGGGTACTGATATTGAATAAATTATGCATGTATTATACACATAAACCTTTCTCTTAAATCACTCTATCTATTAAAAAAGCCGCATCAAAATTCGTTGCGTACTTTTAAAGATAATAAGCATACACAGGGCATAAGCAACTTTGTTTTATACTATGTAATGATGATGATTAACAAAATAGCATCTGGTTGTAACCGTATTCAATTTCGATTACTGTCCTTTTATTATTGACACTCACAAGATTAATCGTAAATCTTTATGATGCATGAATCATAAAAATCGGCCCACGCGTCCAGTCTCTAGAGTAATACAAAGTTACAAACATATAATCCTTCTAAGGATGTAACAGAAACATACAGTACGGCCGTCAGATCTACTTCGTCTGCGACTCACATCAGCTCATTGGTCCACCTTATAGGATGCCTTCAACACTGCTTGTTCCTTGTTTTCGGTTTCATTGACCAATGCAATATGCATCACAAAAGCTACAAATAAAACCGCAAACAAATGTCAGTGTAAAATCTATGTACATAAATTAGTGCTAAAGTGCCTATAGCTATATATAGGTACTTTACATGTCAAACTACAGAAAATTGGGAACATATTTCTAGAGTGTGACATTCTGAGTTGTCAAATCGTAGTCTAGGATTAAAAAACGAACTATACCGTGTGAACGCATCGCTATAAGTTAGCTAAACATAGTGTTGTCAATAATATGTGACCCTGAGAGTTCAACCTCCTTTGATATCGATTGAAGGAGTTCAAGGTTAAGGTGTGATTGAGAGGCAACTAGGCAAATCTGTCCGCCAGTTTCTACAAACCCTCCTAACAAAATAATCCAATACAGAAGTTTGAATTCTACATTCAAACGTCTGTATTAGATTAGTATCTTATTAATATACAAGAAACCTTTGAAGACAATTCATTATATTTAAAGAAATAGGCATCTATAAAATTATGGAAACAAAATTGTAGAAAAAATTTTTTTACTATCCTTTTTTTAAACGCAATTTTAAATGATTGTGCAACTTGTTGCTATAAAATTTGTGCTAGGCGCTAAAGTTTTTTTTCTTTTGTATTATATTTTACTATTTATATGTATATTATGTTGGTCTTAATAAAGCAAAATGCGAATATAACAGCACAGTTTAAAGTAATACCTACTCTGTATTTTTATAAAGCAAAAGAAGTCATATACCTACATAACTATACAATTATTATTTTAAGAATACAATAATTTTGAGTAGGGTTATCTTAGCTGAATAATTCACGTTAGTATATTACGATTTACGAGGACAAACTAGGTAACTTAAAATTAAACAAAAACAAAATAAAAACGGTTCCCCTTTGAAATGTGACCTGTAAAAGAATTAATCCACGAATATCTGTAATTTTATAATAGAAGCTTACAGTAAGTACACAGGTACCTATAGAGAAGCCTTGATTTTTGAATAAGTTCAAATAACTACTTAAATATGAAAATAACAAATCTACAATCAAATTAAGACTTAATTTTATATTATACCTAAGTATTGCAATAAAACAGCTGGCCGCTGATGCGATCATTTTGATGTATTTTGCTTCCCGCTCAGTTGCCGGGTCGTCACCCACAGAGCCTAGCCAAAGAAAAAACGCTTTTATTCCCACATGTTACGTTTTATAAATCCATTCAGTTACCGCGTGACTGTTTAGTCGCTCAGAATCTATTGTACTAAATTCAAAATCACGACGCGAATCGCGCTTTCTCACTTCCGCGCTATTCAAGTCTTGAGTGTGCGAGCAAGATAGCTTGATTTGCACGGGTGTTTTACAATGGCGGCATTGAAACAGCGAGCTGGCAACAGCGCGGTGTGTGGACGAACGCTTTGGTGTTGACGTACTTTTAGTTACTGTGTCTTTACTGGACGTCTATTCCGGTTTTATTTCTTGAAATAATATTAAATATACGTTGAAGTTATTATTTTATTGAAGCAATGTCGTCAGAATTTCATTGTCCGCAGTTAGATACAGATTTATTAATTGAAGAAGTGAAATTGCGACCGTGTTTGTACGCCAGAGACCATTTGAGGTACGGTGATGTGAATTATAAAAGAAATGAGTGGGAAGAAGTTACGAAAAAATTGTTTCAAAATGTTTGGTCGAAGTATGATGATGCAGAAAGGACTGAAAAAGGTTTGTACAATGCGTTCCAAATGAGAATAGGATCGATTGCCGTGTTGTGAAGTCACGATTTACTGTCAAATCGAGGCAAGATATTTTTAAAAGTCAGTTTATTTACGAAAAAATTAATATATTTATGAACTGTGAACGAAAAAACTTAATCAGATTCCAGTTTTTCAATTTTACTCATCTCAGAGTTCTTCAATTTTGCAAAAATATCATCAATTTGACAGTACGGCGTGACTACACATCCTGTCAATCGATCCTATTCTTATTTGGAACGCATAGTAGTGTTTTTATTTTGATATTAAGTATCAATTTTTAGGTTAGGTTTTTGTTTACCAGTTTATATGCATGACATTCATGAATGACAGGTGTCAAAGAGCTTTGACATAGGCTGTGTTCCAAATTGCGTCAAAAGCGACTTTAATTCGAATCCGACTAAATTTAATAGTCTCAAAATATATAGCCTGTTGAGTATAATTGTGACGTTGCGCATTGGTCGGATTCCCGATAAAATCGCTCTGAACTAGGGGATAAACTGTGCTCTAGATTTTTTCTTTTTAACTACGCATGGTTTTTGTATTTACTTATTCGAGAGTCAATTTCTTTGTTGGTACGTTATAGTCTTCGATCATAACTATACTAGATCACCGTAAACTGTTTCAAAAACGGCCCGACAAATGTTACCACAAATTCCTAATTGTGGTGTTTTATGGTAGGTAAAAATCATCCTATGACGAATCCCGCCCTTGGGTGGAGCGGGAAACAGTGTCAGAGTCTTACTGCCTAAACAACCTGCCCCCGTTGCTACCTTGCCTTGATCCCAGGGCCCTGGTTACGCTTTCGCATCGACCCTTGATCCCAGAAGGCTTCGACCCTGTTGGGCCCCTACAGTCCTCATCCTCCTTATTGTACACGTGGGTTAATATGTAAGCGTAACACCAGCGGAAAAAAAGGAACGGGGTGGGTTTTTAATCAGTAAAAGTCTGACGCTACCTCCCGTTCCACCCAAGGGTGGGAGTGATCATTGGATGACTTTGGCCCACCATAAAAAAAAAAATTGTAAATTCAACCTTTCGACTTGGGTAATTACAGACACAACTAAAGAACAATCTGGCGAACGCCGGCGTTCGCGCGGGATTCAAAAGTTTTATATAAAAAAAGATATCAATTTTACATCTTCTCGGAATTATTTGCGAATAATTAAAACAGACAGGAGTGTAGCGACATCTATGACGCCACATAAGAACTACAAGAATCCTGTATCGCGCAATGAAAGTTCTCCGCGCGATTAGAACATATACGACAGCCCGAAGTCAACTATCGGGCAGTAGCCCACCAGACTATAACACCTGTCTGGTCGGAGGATCCTCCCTTTTCAACGGAGGTATGTGGGACTTTACTCTCTGTTCCACTTACCCCTCCAAAAGAGTTTTTAACTGGTTTTAGTTAAGTGGATTTAGTGGGTTTTGGATCTCTAGTGTCTGTGCAACTGTATAAAATATGGTTTCACTGAGACAGGCGCGATTTCGGTGAATTGGAAAATTGGGTTAATTGGTGCTTTTTTTATGGTAGGTAAAAATTATCCAATGGCGAGTCTCGCTCTTGGGCGGAGCGGAAAACAAGTAGACTCTTACTGACTAAACAACCTATCCCGTCCCTACATCGCCATACATACCAGGGCCAGAGCCTTCCTTTTCAGACGCAAACGCTTGGCCCTAATTGGCTTCGACCCTTCTGCGGGGTGCCTACTGAGAATATTGTTATAGTGTTGACTTCTTTCTTATTTATTTAAACTTCATGTACAGTAGTGGTACATAGGCGGACTTAATGCTACAAGGCATTCTCTACCAGTCAACCTTTGGGTGCTTCTTCAGTGAAGTTTTCCGAGAACGTTGACTTGATACATTTTCTGTTAAATACTACCAAAATATTAGAATGTGTTCATTCATATTTTATTAGTAAACAAACTAACTATTCAAGCCAAAAGACATAAAAAAAGATTTGAGCAAAATATTGTTATTTGACTATTTCTTTTTGTAATTCCACTTATTCCGAAGGAAGGCATCTATTGATATAATTACCCTAACTTACTAACCCTGTTCTATCTCTTACAGTGGAACTTGTCTTAAAAAGATGGAAGAATCTCAGAGCCTGCTTCACCAGAGAAGTCAAAAGACAGAAGGATCCAAATTGGATCTACGGAGTTGCTTACAAAAGACGCAAATACATGTACTACAATGCATTAACATTTCTAAAATCTGAGTGCGATGGCGCTGACGAAGATGCAGGACACGAAATTGATCTGCCTGAGAAGTCCGATGCTGACAACACAATTGTTACTGTAGACACAAATATAGAAGAAATACCTATCCCAGATCCTGTACCACTTTCAAAATCTAAACCTAAAACAAACAATGCCGGGATACCATCTAATTCTGACCACACTAAACCCTCGCCACAATCTGACAATACTAAAACTCTATCAAACTCTGACAATATGAAAACTCCATCACATTCTGACAATACTAAAACTTCGTCAAATTCTGACAATGTCCCAACTCCATCAAATACAAACGCAAATAATCAAGACAGTACAAATTTTGCTCTATCATTAGTTCCAATGTTAAACATGATACCAATAGATGAAAGAGTTGAAGCTCAAATCGAGATATTGTCAGTTTTGCAGCCATTTTTGAAGAAGTGCAAAGATGGGGGTAAGAGAAGGAGGGATGGTAAAAGGACAAAAATGTCGTCTCGACACGTGTATGGTAAGAGAAAAGAACATTCAGTATCTATTGAGATAAAAAGCGAAGATGAAAGTGAGGATCAACAGTAAAAGCTATGCGTTTGGAAACTAAGCGCAGACAAACTCACAAGGCAACGTATTACTTAAAGAAGAATATTGTAATGTATATACTACTCTAAGAAGAGTGAAGTCAAGAGCACTGGTGGACGAGTGTTAAAACCTCTACTTGCAAGTTGTAGGTTGCAGGTTTAAATCAAGCCAGCCGCAAACATAGTGAGGAAATTGGCATGTTCGAAGATGTGTGACCAATCCGCATTGGGCCCGCATGCTTGATAGCAAGGAGGCCAGAGTCCCAGCAGTGTGCTGTGTTGCGGTACTTTCGCGTCGTCTAGGGAAATCTTAATTTGACCAAACGAAATCTACACTAATATAATAAAGAAGTAAAGTTTGTTTTTTTGTTTGTAGGAGGTAATCTCTGGAACTACTGGTCCGACTGGAAAAAATTTAGCAACAATAGAATGCTACTTTAGTCCTGAGTGACATACACTATATTTTATGTACGCGGGTGAAGCCGCTGACAAAAGCTAGTACTTAATATTACTAATTGCTATGTTGTTATTTTGTTTTGACCTGGCTAAACGGGTCTACAAATACTGTAATAAAAGTTATGCCTGTGGTATGCCAATAAAGGTAAAAGAAAAGCTTTGTTTTGTTTCGTTTTGAAAATCCTCACTTATTAGATGAGCTGGCATACCTCAACATGTTCTTGTTCATATGACCGTTCTCATTGAATGCGTGCGGCAAATTCTTTCACAATCAGAGAGGAGACTGCTTGCACTTCCGCATATACTATGATTCTTTGTTGCAGTTTAGACTTGAGTAATTGCAATTTTAGTAAGAAATTGAATTTTACTAAAACGAGTATAGTAAGAAAAATCGACTATAGTACGTTCGCGTTAAGAATGCAGTGAGTCATCAATGCAACTGCAAGATAAAGGTGTATCCACAGTGTTGTTTTTTTTTTATGGCAACTGTACCGTTGTCGACTATTCTGCCAGTGTCAAGTGGTGACAGCAGCGCCGTAGGGTGAGCCGTCGAACTTTGCACCACAGTGTTGCTAAAATCCAAACAATCGAAGCAATGCCTTCAACGGTCACTGTCAACTTGACTTTGTAATTTGAAAAGATTTGATTGGATAGGGGGCGGGACTTGGTTGACGGACAATGGTGACTTACTGCATTTTTAACGCAAATGTACTATTGTCACTAAAACCAATATTTCACGACAAAGTTTGATTAATTTATTTGTGATGTTATTTTATTAATTGTCGGTAGGTAGGAGTTATTTCTTACTTCATTTAAATTAATAATAATAAAAAAATTGGGGTTTATTATGGTGGCCAAAAATCATCCAATGAGGAATCCCGCCCTTGGGCAAAGTGGGAAAAAGTATCAGACTCTAACTGACTAAACAACCTACTCCATTTCTCTCTCTTTTTCAGAAAATTACCCTGTACCCTTAAAACTACCAGTCTTAGTAGAAAATCCACTAAGTTAGCAACACTGAATCAATGGCTTCAACGATTCTCTTTCCATGCCGCTAAATTCACGCATCATTTATACCAATTGTTTTATTTTGTAAGTTGCCAGTTTTAATGGCCACTAGAGCTACAATGCCAGAGAGTAAAATAGCCATTTTGAAATTTATGAACCTATTCATTTAGTGGGCCACTATAAAGTTTTCTATTTTTCTAGTTTATTCTTCGAATACGTGGCCATTTATATGTCTGGACTGTTTTAACTCTACGAAGTGTGTTTGTAGGGTTGCTAGGGGTTTTGTGGGATATTTCTAAAAAGGTACCGTGGATGATTGGCATGACGTGTATCGGAAGACGCAGCATTGGAAGGCCTCCCACAAAGTGGACCGATGACCTGGTTAGGGTAGCTGGAATCCGATGGATGCAAGACGCCCAGGACCGGTCTTTGTGACGGCTTTTAGGGGAGGCCTATGTCCAACAGTGGACGCCTTTCGGCTTAAATAAGTTGTGGACACCGGTGGCCTCTTGGAGCTTAATAAATTAAGCCACCAAAGTGTCAGACCTGATATCCCCGAACTTCGAAAAGCATTTAAGTAAAGCCAATGTTCCTGCGCATGATCTCTCTTTGGCCGTGTCGGATTGTCGTCCCATCAGACTATAAGAGTAAAGGGGCAGAGAAATCACCTGTGTTTGCGCACACACTTAAACAATCTACACTAATCTACACTATCTACACTAATATTATAAAGAGGTAAAGTTTGTTTTTTTGTTTCTTTGTTTTTTTGTTTGTATGAGGTAATCTCTGGAACTACTGGTCCGATTGGGAAAAAATTAACAACAATAGAAAGCTGCTTTACTCCTGAGTGACATAGACTATATTTTATGTACGCGGGCGAAGCCGCTGACAAAAGCTAGTATAATATATCTTGCTGCATTTAGCTGATCTCAGTTAATCTTTAGAATACCGTAATTAGAAAACTAAGAAGTATAAAGACAATAGATGTACAAACGCCGGCGTTCGTTTAGGGCTCAAAAGTTTAATAATAAGAACTTTATTTCAGACCTTTTTTGATCATGGACGAACAGATCCATATTTATGTTAGTAAGTACTGAAGAACTATGTTAGTAAACCACAACATAAAATTGAAAAAATATCATTTTGACACGTGGAGCACAATCCAGTGATAAAAATGAGTGTCTCAGAAACTTTTTTTTTTTATTGGTAATAGGTTTGCGCTTGACCGCTATCTCACCTGATGGAAAGCGACGATGCGGTCGACGATGGAGCGCGCTTACCTAGAAGCAACCTATTCACTCTTGACTTAAAGATTCCAGGATTGTAGCCATCAGGAAACACAGACAGATTCTATCCGCTATTACTCTTAAGATACTGTTGGAGCTTGCTCGTACACGGTGCAACAATGAGACCGCTCTCTTTCTCATGATGGTATGAAATCCATCAATCCGAGCTTCCAAAAACATGCCTGCAGATGCACTGCAGCATCTCTCATTTTTAAGATTACCTACCGTGATCATAGACCGAATTCCATTTAATATTTACTATGACATTTTTATACAATAAGACTACTTGGCAACCCTATGTAGGTATGTGTGTGTGAAGAAATATAGTTTGTGAAGTGATAATATTTCAAGAGTCGAAGAATTGAAGACCACGGCTTTCTTCCGTTTTGGTAATTGTTAAATAGCGTTGGTAAAAAGATGCTTAATTTGTCTTAGAAAGTTGTTAAAGTTAAGGTTTAAATTATGTTATTTTGTTTATTTAATGTCGCGGTCATTTCAGCCTGATTTTTTTAGAAAAAAGTTTTAAAAAATATAACATGATTTAAAAATTATTGGAATCGATTCAGTTAAGTACTGATTCTGAAAAAAAACTAAGTAGGTATATCAGGTTTTTAACCGACTTCAAAAAAAAGGAGGAGGTTCTCAATTCGATTGTATTTTTTTAAATTTTTTTTTTTATGTTTGTTACCTCAGAACTCCGTTGATTATGGATGGATTTGCAATTTTTTTTTCGTACTTTAAAGTATATGCTTCCAGATTGGTCCCATTTTTTTCCCTCCAAAAAGAAGACTCCAAAAAGAAGTAATAAATTTTGAATATTTGCAAAATATTAATGTCAAATAAGTTTACCTATAAATTAAGTTTCTTTACAGCAATTCAAATTTTTATTTTCAACTTTTAGTGTAGGAATTTTTATCGTTTGGCTTTTTTTGAAGGCGGTTTTTTTTTGTAAAAAGTTTTTTTTTTGCATATATTAAAAAGCAAATTCAAATTCAAATTTTCAAATTCAAAGCATTTATTTCAAATAAACCTTTACAGGCACTTTTGAAATGTCATAAAGTCGGTCTGTCAGGAAAAAATGACGCTAATTGCACATTCCAAAAAGTAGGTCTCAATGGAGAAGAATGTGCAAGAAACTCCATGGACACTCTTTTTAATCATGTTGTGTTTTACAAATATATAGGTTACATATTTTTGTCGCTGCTATGATGCGAGAACAATGTAACTAAAATAATAAAAGAGTACGTAAAGTATGTTCTAAACCAATTAAAATAAACCACTGGCAACTAAGAGATGACCAGTCCCAACTGACAGCGCCCGTTCACGGACATGACGCGTATATCAGCACCACTCAGCTCAACCATTATGAAGGGAACCGAATGATCCAACACACGCGCCACCATCAGCGAGACATTTGAGTGAGCATGACAAACTCTCTACTGCCATGGTCATTTACGTCAAACAAGTAAAATATTAACTTTAAACTATAAATTACTCCATGGTACTCACATTTACAAACATTGAGAAAAAAAAATGCTTCTACATTATACAACACTATAATAATGTCAAAATTTAAGATAAAAAATAATAATAATAATAACAATCAATTCGTAGGTACTAGTGGTAGTGGAGCTGGACCAGCAATGAGCCAAGCATTTTTATCTTGTATATAATCCTCTAACTTATAATATGCTTGTCTACATAGTGTGCGTTTAACATAAGATTTAAATTTCATTTCATTGAGTTCTAATATGTTGGGAGGTATTTTATTATAACATTTTAAACAGTACCCCATGAAAGAAGAGGCCACTTTAGCCAGTCTGAAGCCTGGTTGAACTAACTGATCCCTATTTCTAGTAAAATAATTGTGTCTATCGCCTCTTTTGCTAAAAAGATGAAGATTTTTCCTAACGTACATGATGTTTTCATAAATATATTGACAAGGCACCGTCATGATGTTAATATCTTTAAAGAGTTCCCTTAGAGAATCGCACCGGCGGAGATTGTAAATGGCTCTGATTGCTCTTTTCTGCAGTATAAAAATTGAGTCTATGTCTGCAGCCCGTCCCCACAGTAAGATACCGTATGACATGATACTATGAAAATAACTAAAATAGACTAGTCTAGCGGTATCAATATCTGTAAATTGACGGATTTTTCTTATAGCATATGCAGCTGAGCTAAGCCGTCCTGCAAGAGATGTTAAATGAGGACCCCACTGTAGCCTTGAGTCAAGCGTAATCCCCAGGAAAACAGTTTTATCGACGAATTCAAGTTTCTCATTGTTCAATATAATGTCACAATCACTACTTTTAACATTAGGTAGGGAAAATCTTATACATTTAGTTTTTTTTCCATTTAAAACTAGGTTATTAGCAGTGAACCAGTTTTGGACCTGCAGTATGGCGTTATTATCGTCGTCGAAATTATGAGTCTTTCTATTTATCTTAAAAATTAATGAAGTGTCGTCGGCAAACAACACCATATTAAGTTTATTTTGCAATAAATTGGGTAGATCATTAATGTAAACTAAAAATAAAAAAGGCCCTAAAATTGAACCTTGGGGTACTCCCATTTTAACATTTAATTCCGACGAATTAACACCATTAATCTGAACTAGTTGCTGTCTATCATTTAAATAAGATTTTATTAATCTTAACGCTGTTATGCCTAGTCCGTAATGCTCAAGTTTTAGGAGTAATGTTTCATGATCTACACAATCAAATGCCTTAGACAGGTCGCAGAAGATACCTATAGCATCTTGTGCTTCCTCCCATGCATCAAATATATAAAGCCGCTTCCCACTTAAGTTTTTAAAACTACGCAACGGATTTTGAAGCCGTTTTTTTTAATAGATATCTTCTTTTTTTTGATCGTATCACTCTTGGCAGTGTAATCGTGGTTATCAAGGAGGTAGCTCTCCGGTAACGGCCAGGATATGACGCACGATTTCTCACCACTTTTGCCTGCTTGTAGTCACATGGGCGCATTTGTTCAACGGGCCGCCAACAGCCGATTTTACCTAGTCAGTCCATCGCATCGGTGATCTGCCACGCGGCCTTGTGCCGTCCACCTTCCCTTGTATAACAAGAATTTCGATGGAGTTACCTTCACGCCGAAAAATATGGCCAAAGTATTTAAAAATACGACTTTGCACCATCGCTCGTCGACAAGCGTTCCTTGATGCCCAGTGCCTCGAGGATGGAAGTGTCTGTTCGAAAATCGGTCCAAGAGACCCCCAGCATCTCTCTCCAGCATTTTCATAGTGTCTATCTTTTTGGTTTCTGTCTGTCATAGAGTCTACGTTTCAGCTACGTAGGTATTCAAACAATATTTTTAATAAATAGAGTGATTCGAAAAGGTATACATACAATACATGCATAATTTATTAACATTTATTTTTATGAACTGATTAACTAATTTATTAAATGGATTTAAATATTATGCTAATAACATAGTTTTAAGATTCAGTCACTAACATAATATGGACATTGAAATTACTCTGAAATAAATGTTTTATTTTATATGTTTAATCTACATATATTGCATCCGTGCGAAGCTGAGGCGGGTCGCTAGTCTACACTAATATAATAAAGAGGTAAAGTTTGTTTTTTGTTTTTTTGTTTTTTTGTTTGTAGGGGGTAATCTCTGGAACTACTGGTCCGATTGGAAAAATTTAAGCAACAATAGAAAGCTGCTTTACTCCTGAGTGACATAGGCTATATTTTATGTACGCGGGCGAAGCTGCGGGCAAAAGCTAGTATTGTATAAACAAGTTAGTTTCTATTATATCACCACAACCCGTATTTCCCCACAGAACATTCCCTCTGAAGCCACATGCAAAATGTTGGACATCCCTCAACATCAAAATAAAGTTTAATAAATAGCTTTAGCCCCGGCTTCGCCTCGCTTCTAGCCGTTTTTATTCCCCCGGGCTATTTCTTGTTTGTTGTTATATTCCTTTTTGCAGACAAGATGCAAATGTTACAAAAAATATATTTTTGTATATCCTGATTTGAGTAACTGTGGTTCTGTTATGGATTAAGCTTTTTTATCCTTATAAATAAGATATAAAAATATAAAAAGATTTTAAGAACTAATTAAAAGTAGCAAGTTAGTAGATACTAGATACCTCGTTATACTAATAATGTTTACTTCGGCCAATGTCAATGTCGGTCAACTTTAGGCTATAAAGTCTTGAGCATCGACGCCGAGTTGCTAGCCTGTCGGTTTTCTACCGGTTGCATTTCGGTGAGTGTGCGTCGAAATTGCATAATTTAATTCCGCCTAGTCCGTTCCATCATCGGCCCACTAGACTTACGGCATTGCGCCACCGGTACATGGTGGATATTCCACATACACGTACAAAACGTTTTGGGAACATATTCATTGAGCGTACAGCCAAGGACTAAAATTCCTTGCCTGAAAAATAATTTTAAAAAATGTCCACTTTATGGTTTGGCTCCATAGTTTTGCGCAAATAAACTCTTTGTCTTTTTTTTTCTTTCTAACTAAACAGTGTGCATGTAGCCGTGTCGATAGAGAATTTTCATTATATACATTACGTCTCAAAATTGGCTTGGGGCGCGGTGGCCCGCGACGGGTCTCCGCGAGACGAGTCCGGACGGAGCACTTTTATGTGAACCCGCGCGTGCGCCCGCTTAACACAGCGTTAGCTCTGAAACTTACCTCTAATCCTCCAGTTGCATTTTACATTCTAAAGCTTACGGTTACTATAAAAAAAAAATCTTGTAACCCACGCCTACAAGTCCAACGAACCGGAACTCACCTACTATAAATCAAATCAGTACCAATAAATAACTAAAACAATTGCAACTTTAGTCCAAATTAATTTATTTACCTAAAAACAATGTTTTGTCACAAATCGACTGCCATTGGCATACAGGAAACTGGGAGCAAATAAATTCTATGGAGATTAGTAGTTATCATTGACAACTATTTTATTGTTTTGGAATCATTTACAATAGAATAAACTTTATTATAAGAGCAGTGGTTTCCGAGTGGTAACGGCTCCAACTTGTTGTAGTTCACGAGTTCAAACCCAGCTAGGCGCATTACTTTGTGTAACTTTCTTAACCACTGCTTTCAAAAGGGTGAAAGAAAACCTCGCGAGGAAACCGGCATGTACTAGAACCAAAACTTTCGAAGACATGTGACATCCACTAACCCGCACTGAGCCGCGTAGTTGATTTTTTTATCGCTATAAACCAGTGCTTGACTACGATCCCACCTGATGGTAAGCAGTGATGCAATCGTTGATGGTGAGACGCACTAGTTTATTAAGAGCCTATTCACTCTAGCCTTGAAGACACCTAAATTATAATCGGACGGAAAGACTGCAGCCGGCAAACTGTTTCTGTCCCTCGTACGCGGTACAAACGACCACTCCCTTTCCTAGAGAGTCACTCAAACGAACTGAAATAGTCGTGATATCGGTGAAATGGAGCTGAGAATGTTACTGTATTGATTACCTCAGCGAAGCTTCCTGAGAGCAGCTGACTCGACAAACACTGCAAAATTTATAGAATGTGTTACATCTATCGATTTATATTCTAGCAATAGACAAGCACTTTCATCTACACTAATATAATAAAGAGGTAAAGTTTGTTTTTTTTGTTTGTAGGAGGTAATCTCTGGAACTAATGGTCCGATTGGAAAAAATTTAGCAACAATAGAAAGCTGCTTTACTCCTGAGTGACATAGGCATATTTTATGTACGCGGGCGAAGCCGCTGACAAAATCTAGTAGAAACTATTTGTCAAAAAACTGAAAAATTCATACAAAAGTTCGCTGGAGCGCTTTGTTGACATTATGTCGTCTGACAAAACTTTTAAAACATAAAACTCTCATACTGCATGAACGTCAAAACTGCACTTATGTTATCAATGTAAAGATGACTAATAGAGTAAGATCCCAGAGCGATCTGACGTAACTTATTTTCAAATGGATAAAACCTTAAGTTCTCAGTAGCGTCTCATGTGTTTTGACTACCTGTGAGTTTATGGAGCTTGCCGTCGGGCACTTAGCCAGGTACTAGGTGAGAAAGGTAACTAAAAATAAGAGTAACTTAACTTAAATTCTAATGGCTGATTTTTGTATATGTTTTGTACAATATTATTCTAAAGTAGTATCATAAGTGTCAGACACTTTCCATGGACCAAAACTTTGGTCAGACGCTTTAAAGCTCAAAAAAAATTAAACAAATTTATTTATTTTTAAATGTCTGACTTTTGAATATGTTATTAAGGCATTTATCATTAAGTTATATTTCATTTGTCAGACAAATTCTAATGACCCAACAACCCTTAAAAACTAAAATTATCAGCCAGGAATATTAGCGCGAGAGCACTATAAATGCGTTTTAGAGCGAGTGAGACGTCTACAATAACATCGGGACCATCTTTAAGTAGAAGTTTGACAGGATTTCACGCATTGACTGGATGTGACTTCAATACCGCCTTTTTTAAAAAAGGTAAACAAAGACCATTTAATAAAATATCAGCAAGCTTTTATGCAATTGGGAAATCCACAGTTGTTTACAGATGAGGATATACAAACAGATATTTTCAATGAAATACAAAAATTTATCTGTTAAAATTATAGTGTTCCAAATATATATGACGTAAATTCTGCACGGTATGAGATGTTTTTAAGTAATTACAGCGTATCTAACATTAACGAAGAATTCCAACCAAAAAATTTAAGAAATTTTGATGCCAGCAGTTTACCACCATGTAAATCTGAATTATTTCAACAATTCCTCCGAGCAAATTACATTGCAAGCATATGGAATTATGCTCATCAAAAACATCCTACCATTTTCACTCCTGAAAATAACGGGTGGACTTTTGAAGAGAACCAGTATCACTTTCATTGGTTTGATGGTGACCAATTACCAGGAGCTGTTAGTGAATCACTCCAAAAATCAGGTAGTGTACTTTGACAAATTATTTTTTTTTTCTACCCGTACTTTTATATTTTTTTAATTTTTTGAACTATTTTTTTCAGAGAAGCTGCCAGCAACGACAATACAGCTGATGATGATGAAGATGACGACACGAATGGACAAAATCATGATTGGGCGAATGATGAAAATTCTATTGATTGTGACGATGATTACGACAGTTAAAAGATGAACAAGTACTTGCTTGAACTTTTCAAAGTTCAATATTTTTTTATGAAATTATTACGTTCAATTTTTTCAACTGTCACCTTTTTATAATTGAATAAAATAAAAATAATTTTTCATAAAACAGAATTACTCCGAATAAATTTTGTCTCCCGAATATATATGCAATAAATTGATTGAGTTACTTATTAATTAATGATTACTTTAATATTTAAGTTTGGTTAATTTAGAAAGACCTGAGAAAATATTGAGTTAAAAAAATTAAGTTTAAAAACTAACACCCGACTACTTAAAAACACGCTCTAAAAAGTACGAAACAAGAAAACAAGAAAGCCGTGGTCGTATACCACTTTTTTTAATTTATTATTCTTATGGCATACGACCACGGCTTTTTTGTTTTCTTGTTTCGTACTTTTTAGAGCGTGTTTTTAAAACTAACACCCGACGTGTTAGTTTTTAAACTTAATTTTTATTTAACATATTTTGGAGTTCTAAATAGGTTAATCTTGGGTTCATTGATTTCTCAGCCCATGAATACAGGTAAAGTCACAAGCAAATGCTAGTAATATATATATATTCAAAATGTACAAGTAAAGCGCTTTCAAATGATACCAAACACGGCATATTTATCTTAACTTTATTTTTTTACTTCGTATGTTTTGTCCGCTAGAGGGCGCCACATTAGATTTTATGAAATCCCATATAGCCTATAACCAGCGGACAATTAAGACGCTTCTAATGATATGTCATTTGTCGAATTCTGATAAGTAGTTTAGAAGTTACGAGGGAACAGATGAACATCCATACCCACATACCTACATACATACATACAGGTCAAAATCATAACCCTCCTTTTGCTTCGCCGTAGTCGGGTAAAAACCGTAAGTACTTAAAAAATATTCAAATATTTAACTCTAAGGCGCATGCGCATAGTGCTCTCGCGCTAATATTCCTGGCTGATAATTTTAGTTTTTAAGGGTTGTTGGGTCATTAGAATTTGTCTGACAAATGAAATATAACTTAATAATAAATGCCTTAATAACATATTCAAAAGTCAGACATTTAAAAATAAATAAAGTTGTTTAACTTTTTTTTGAGCTTTAAAGCGTCTGACCAAAGTTTTGGTCCATGGAAAGTGTCTGACACTTATGATACTACTTTAGAATAATATTGTACAAAACATATACAAAAATCAGCCATTAGAATTTAAGTTAAGTTACTCTTATTTTTAGTTACCTTTCTCACCTAGTACCTGGCTAAGTGCCCGACGGCAAGCTCCATAAACTCACAGGTAGTCAAAACACATGAGACGCTACTGAGAACTAAGGGCGGCTTGCACGTCTCAGTTAAATCTAGATTTAGTGTGATTTAAACTCGACTTAAGCTTAAATCGAACTTAACGCATTGCACGACATCGGTTTAGCGTAAAGCTAGACTTAAAGAAATGTCAAATTTAAACCGGCATGGTAGGCGGTTTAAATTGCTAATTCTAGATTTATTGAGTGATATAAACAATAGCAAACGTCAGTTTGCGTCAAGGATCTTGTATCCTACGGATAGTCTGGATTGATGACGAAGCAATATTGCAAACTCTTTATCAGCAAACAGCACGCTAATAGTGTAGTAATGTAGTCAAAGTCAGTTAACAAAGGCGGAAATGTTTAACAGTTTGTAAGAGTTTGCCACACTCAACAACTCTCTGTGTTCAAAGGCTTTTTTTTTTCATTTTTAGGCCAATTTTGCCAATACTTGTAAAATTACGACGTGCGCACTATTCACGAAACTTTTTGCGACACTAAAAACTTCTGCTAAATATCACCCGGTCTCCGTCTTACCTCGCTACCCCATTTCTTAATCCATCTTCCTTAAAAATTATGATTTTCTCATTACTTTTAATTTTTTCATCACTACTGCTCTCAAAACGGTGAAGGAAAAACAATCACAAATCCGCACTAGGCCCGAATGGTGAATTATGGCCCATTCCTTCTCTTAGAGAGGAGCCCTGTGTCCCGGCAGTGGGAATATTAAAAAGGCTGAACGTCAAGTCTATGTAATTATTGTACTAATAACATATTTGACTTCTTTAGGACAGAGCTGAGAATTTTACAGCATGCACCACGGTGCGAATACTATTGCGTTATTAAATGGATATCTATCTATATCGATATATATCTATTTATAATACCTACATCAAAAAAATCTCGAACTTGTTTAGCGCACTTGTTGGACACACTAGATGAACTTGATAAAAACCCTTTTTTTAACTTTACTCTTCAGAACTTTTTTGAGGTTGTCGTAAGCTTTCCAGTCACTCCTTTATAAAATCCTTGGTTTTTTATATTTGAAACGTTCCATACCTCCAAAACAGTTAAAAAATGTGTAAAATATCCAGCACAATTATAAAAAATGGAACGCAAATGAATGAACAAAAAGAATGAAACGTGTAAAGCTAGGTTTAGTTAAATCGAGTAGATTTCGACACTAGCAAGACGCTACTAATACAGTTTACGTTAAGTCGAGCTTAATGACTAATGCGACTTTAACAAAATCTAGTTTTAAGAGCAGGTCGTGCAAGCCGCCCTTAAGGTTTTATCCATTTGAAAATAAGTTACGTCAGATCGCTCTGGGATCTTGGACTATAAGGGCGGCTTGCACATCTCAGTTAAATCTAGATTTAGTGTGATTTAAACTCGACTTAAGCTTAAATCGAACTTAACGCATTGCACGACATCGGTTTAGCGTAAAGCTAGACTTAAAGAAATGTCAAATTTAAACCGGCATGGTAGACGGTTTAAACTGCTAATTCTAGATTTAGTGAGTGATATAAACAATAGCAAACGTCAGTTTGCGTCAAGGATCTTGTATCTTTATCCTACGGATAGTCTGGATTGATGACGAACTTTTAATTTTTTCCTCACTACTGCTCTCAAAACGGTGAAGGAAAAACAATCACAAATCCGCACTGGCCCCGAGTGGTGGATTATGGCCCATTCCTTCTCTTAGAGAGGAGCCCTGTGTCCCGGCAGTGGAAATATTAAAAAGGCTGAACGTCAAGTCTATGTAATTATTGTACTAATAACATCTTCAATCAATCTAAATAATAACATCTACAATCAACTTCTTTAGGACAGAGCTCAGAATTTTACAGCATGCACCACGGTGCGAATACCATTGCGTTATCTATTTATAATACCTACATCAAAATCATCTCGAACTTGTTTAGCGCACTTTTTGGAAACACTAGATGAACGAGATAAAAAACCCATTTTTTAAACTTTACTCTTCAGAACTTTTTTGAGGTTGTCGTAAGCTTTCCAGTCACTCCTTTATAAAGCCGCCCTAAGTCGTAGACTAAGGGCGGCTTGCACGACTTGCTCTTAAAACTAGATTTTGTTAAAGTCGCATTAGTCATTAAGCTCGACTTAACTTAAACTGTATTAATAGCGTCTTGCTAGTGTCGAAATCTACTCGACTTAACTAAACCTAGCTTAACACGTTTCATTCTTTTTGTTCATTCATTTGCGTTCCATTTTTCATAATTGTGCTGGATATTTTACACATTTTTTACCTGTTTTGGAGGTATGGAACGTTTCAAATATAAAAACCAAGGATTTTATGAAGGAGTGACTGGAAAGCTTACGACAAACTCAAAAAAGTTCTGAAGAGTAAAGTTAAAAAATGTTTTTTTTATCTCGTTCATCTAGTGTGTCCAACAAGTGCGCTAAACGAGTTAGAGATATTTTTGATGTAGGTATTATAAATATATATATATCGATATAGATAGATATCCATTTAATAACGCAATGGTATTCGCACCGTGGTGCATGCTGTAAAATTCTGAGCTCTGTCCTAAAGAAGTTAAATATGTTATTAGTACAATAATTACATAGACTTGACGTTCAGCCTTTTTAATATTCCCCCTGCCGCCGGGACAGGGCTCCTCTCTAAGAGAAGGAATGGGCAATAATCCACTATTCGGGCCCAGTGCGGATTTGTGATTGTTTTTCCTTCACCGTTTTGAGAGCAGTAGTGATGAAAAAATTAAAAGTAATGAGAAAATCATAATTTAAAGGAAGATGGGTTAAGAAATGGGGTAGCGAGGTAAGACGGGGACCGGGTGATATTTAGCAGAAGTTTTTAGTGTCGCAAAAAGTTTGGTCAATAGTGTGCACGTTGTAACTTTATAAGTATTGGCAAAAATTGGCCTAAAAATGAAAAAAAAAGCCTTTCAACACAGAGTCGTTGAGTGTGACAAACTCTTACAAACTGTTACACCTTTCCGCCTTTGTTAACTGACTTTAACTACACTCCATGTTAGCGTGCTGTTTGCTGATAAAGAGTTTGCAATATTGCTTCGTCATCAATCCAGACTATCCGTAGGATAAAGATACAAGATCCTTGACGCAAACTGACGTTTATATCACTCACTAAATCTAGAATTAGCAATTTAAACCGTCTACCATGCCGGTTTAAATTTGACATTTCTTTAAGTCTAGCTTTACGCTAAACCGATGTCGTGCAATGCGTTAAGTTCGATTTAAGCTTAAGTCGAGTTTAAATCACACTAAATCTAGATTTAACTGAGACGTGCAAGCCGCCCTTAAATCAAGTAATGAGACTATAACAGACGCTTAATCGAGTGCGTAGTACATAGGTATGTATAGATGGTTACACCCGCATTCTGAAATTGTATGATTGAAAACTGAATACTTTTTAATCGTGACTCCATGTAAACATGGATCAACCGACTCTAATCTAGTTGAGAAAAAGGGTAGGGAGAAGATTCTTTTTTTAATTTGATATAGATAGAATTAATAAACTAGTGCGGCCAGCCATCAATGTTGACATCACTACTTACTATCAGGTGGGATCGCAGTCAAGCACTAGTTTAAAGCAATTAAAAAATATATATTTTATTCTTAACGTAGAAGTTAGATTTCTTAATTGCTCAAACCTGATTAAACATATTTTCAACTCGATATCTTAAAAGGCCTTGACTGACAGTAAGTTCCGTTACGAATTTAGTTTTTATTTTTATTTGGAATACAATAAAAAATGATCTCAAAAACCTAAACCACTCCAAATGACAACAAAACGACATAAAGTTACACGAAGCAAGCGGAACCGACTACCCACAGATAACCAAGTAATATTTACGGAGAGATTCGCGGCTGAACGAGCGCCATATTTATTAGCGAACCACGTCCGCTTCCGATGGCCACCATGATTTAAACACGCATTTCCGCTGTATCACTTGACTATGTTCCGTTGGCTTCGAGGAATATTACATTAATATATTTGTTCATCGGATTTGGGTGGGAAAGGAAATGGGGAGGTCAAGTTAGTGGTGATGCCGATCGGAAAACGATGGGTCAGTAATTAGGTAGCTGCTTGAATGTTCTTTATGATTCATCTCCGTTTTTTTTGAGAGCTCTTATTTTGTAGTGTGTATCTGCGCATTCGTATTATAATGTACATTATGATTCTTCTAACTTCAGCGTTGGCGTACGCGCGATAATTTTGTATAATTGTTATACCTAGTACAGCCGTTGGATCTTAGCGTAAAATAATGGTTTGTAAAAATGAACGCAAATTGCAGTTGTTATTGCTGTTAAAAACAGTTATTGGCATTTATTTTTTTAAAACCTTTATTTTTGTACGAGTTTTCAAGCGCTAAAATTCGCAGAGACTAACTTCAGACTCACCAAGATCCGGCGGCCGTAGTTGTACTTGTAGCTACTAACACCCGTATTCACAAACAATACTCAAACGACCCTTGACTAAGCAAACGCACAGCGTTGAAATAGAGCTCTGTGATTGGTTCGTTTGTGTTGCGTAGTTCACAAACCCTGCCCTGTGCGCTCGCGAGCACTGTGAGACCGCATAGTAACGTTTGTGAATACGGGTGTATTCACAAACGTTAAATACGTTAATATCATTTATCATTTATCACTTAGATAAATGATATTTATTTTTGTAAATAGGTTTTTCACAACACTTTTACACGTCAATTTTGTTTTTTTTGTCAGTTTAAACTACATGAGTCCGGTGTTTCCTAGCTGACTACCCTGAGAAGAAACACCGAAACAAACTCAGGGGTCAAAGTCTCTTTTAAAGTCCATACAGTAATAGTCAAATCTTATGAGAACAATGCAGATTAGCGTCTGAGATGGTCTTTTGAGGAAAGAACCATACAGATTTGAGTGGACCTGTCCAGTCAGTGCAAGCATTTGTCAGTATTCGTATAGCTCAACTTAGGAAAACTAAGGAGCTCAACGATTTGACGATCAATGCCAAAGAAGGGACATTTGGGTAGGCCGCAGAAATACTCAAACTGCCAGACATGCGTCAGTAAAAAGGTAAGTAAAATAAATCAGTGATTTTTCAATACTCAACACGAGAGGTTTTATTATCATCGCCGGTTTCTACCATTTTACCATAAGAGTGCAGACTATCGTCATACATTTTTCATTAAATTTGCAGTATCTTCGCTATAATCGCTATTTTGTGGGTTACAACAACTTATGGTAGGTTTACACGCTTGCCAAGCGTTGGCAAGCCTCGGCCAATCGCCATTGTGTAGCCATTGTATAAATGGGGAAACCCCGTAAACACAATGGCGGTTGGCCGAGGCTTGGCAAGCGTGTAAACCTACCATAAGTTCTTGTTCGTGGGAGGCATCGAATATAGTGCAAATGTGCGACAAAAAACGGCCAGTGCCAGCTGGGGCTCACGTGTTAAACAGAGCTTCAGCGCTGATTTTTAGCACCAGCCGACTGCGACGGAAAGACGCTGCACGGCTTACAACTGCTGGGACACAGGCCTCCTCTCTAAGAGAGGGAATCGGTCATAATCGACTACGAGGGCCCAGTCCGAATTGGTGGATATCACATGTCTTCGAATTTTAGGTTCTAGGACATGCCGGTTTCCTTAAGATATTTTCCTTCATCATTCTGAGAGCAGTGGTGATGAAATAAAGGAGCCTGATTGGGCAAACCCAATCAGGCTCCTTCAAAAACCGGCGACCGTAAGTCGGAGCCGTTATCACTCGGCCACCACTGCTCTTAAAGGTAAAGGTAACAGATATATGTGAGTGCGTGGTTAAACAACATTTTTAAGAAATTTGGGACCAGGATAGCAGGGGAAGTAGGATGTGATTATCAGTTTGTTTAATGGAATGACTATATCTTGGTATATAATACAATTAGGGTACATTCCCTTGGAATAAATTAAAATACCCATTAAAATATGTTGACTACACCCAAAAATACAAACATAATGTTGCGTTCCAACCCTATTACTCTTTTAACCCTTAATTTGGCAATGTACTCCACTGATCACATAAACTTTGAAAAAATTTAATGACCCAAAAATTTGAAAAAAATAGCATTTTTCATTTTTAATAAGTATCAATGATTGTCAATTGTAGCAGAAATTTATTTTATATTGTAATAACATAAAGAATAATTTGTCAAATTCAAAATGTCTTCGAAACGGTCTGGTGTCTCTGCGACCTGGGCAAGTTTTTTAATTTTTTTCCTTAGGTTTTCGTTTGGGAGTTCTGGGTTTTTAGCTTTGGAGCACATGAGAGCCTTACAAGTAATATAACACAATCGCTATTTTTGCTGTAATTTACGTAATAACAATTTTATAAGCTAGAAACAATGTATGTACTCCGTGAATACCGTTGCCACAAAGGCACAAAATAGACTTTGGTATACACGAAGTACATTGCCAAATGCATAGTGTTATTCAATATGGCTTTATTTCTATGTTTCATATATAGGAGGGGCGTAGATTTGACCGATATGCTTATGTAGCAACCTTCATGTAGGTACTTAATCAAAATAAAAAGAAAAATATATGATCTGTCATTAGGTTGATGTAACTTGTCATGCATGTTTTCTTGTGAAAAAATATCCATAACCAGGCAATAAAAACATCTTTCCTGCCACTCCTTCTTCTTATTAGTGGGACCGTTGATGTTGCAGTCTACAATCACTCTGACAGCGTCAGGTACGACGCTATTAGTCGTTTTCCAAAATCGGCAAGTAAACAATCTCGTAGATTTTGCAAAGCGGGAAGGACTAAAGATTTATACGTGAAGTGCAAAATGCATCGTGTTTTGTGGTAGGAGAAAGCAACAGGAGAACTACTTCCGTCAATTTCACTCTAAATATATTTTGTTTGTGATGTTTTTTTAATAAATAAAGTAATAAATTAACTAAATGAGAATTATTGATATCTTGGCACTGTACTACACGTAGTACAAACATAGGAGGACGTAGTTTACACTATAGTTGGCAATGTACTCTCTGGAGTACACAGGTTTACGCGAAAACTGTAATATACAGTTTTTTTTCACTATTTTTTTCATTCCTCTGGGATCATAATAAATACGAAAAAAACAATAAAATGTCAAATTAAATTTAAGAAAAAAAATTCCTTGCCAATTTAAGGGTTAAAAGCCAACAACGATTTCGTCTCAAGAATGAGCCTCAAAATATCATACAACACTAGAATATTTGAAATCCCAAAAGATTTAAAAAGTCGGGACGTTTGACTTGGGGGATAGGTCGGCCATCTGTGCTGCGAGCGGTGGAGCGAGGCAACCGAAAAAGGGGACAGGATAAAGGGATAACAGGGCGGGGTGGCAGTGTTAGCGGGGCTCACAGCTGAGGTTCGTCAAAGTGACGTAGACTTAAGGCATTAAATTCTTAAATGATAAATGATCTTTATTTTGTAAGTAGGTTTTTTAAAAACACTTTTACACGTCATTTTGTTTTTTTTTTTTATGCTAGATGAGTCCGGTGTTTCCTAGCGGACTACCCTGAGAAGAAACACCGAAACAAACTCAGGGGTCAAAGTCTCTTTTAAAGTCCATACAGAGAATATGTATTGGTCAAATCACATAAGAACCATGCAGATTTGTCTGAGATGGTCTTTTGAAGAAAGATCCATACAAATTTGAGTAGACCTGTCCAGTCAGTGCAAGCATTTGTCAGTATTCGCAAAGCTCAACTCAGGACTACTAAGGAGCTCAACACAACCCGACGAACAATACCAAGGAAAGGACATTTGAGTAGGTCGTTAAATACTCAAATTGCCAGACATACGCTAAATTTACTGAAAAGAAAACAGAGACAGAAACAAAATAGAAAACATATAGCTTAATCCACATAGTCCTCACGTTCACAATAATAATATATATATAGTTTACAAATGTAAAATTAAAAAAAAATAACATTAATGTCAAATCGAGAGAAGATAATAATAATAAAAACAAAGAAAACGTTACAACAGTTGAAGTGAGTACTGGAGCTCCAACCGAACGCTCGAGTTCGTACACCTATTGTATTTCTATTATGTCTCTAATTACGGAACTCGAAAGGTTAAGTCCACTTCTGTTGTGTGATTGAGGCATACCTGTCACATCAGGACAGGTACATCATCTACACTGGTCACGAGGGAGAATGGAAACGGCGTGAAATGTCGTGCGAGTTCCGAAGGGATCGGTACTAGGACCGCACTAGTGGAACATCGGGTACGACTACGTTGCTGCTTTTGACTTCATCATCATCATCAGCCTTTTAATGTTCCCACTGCAGGGACACAGGCCTCCTCTCTCTACGAGAGGGCTTTTGACTTAGACTTTTATAAATAAGTAATGTTATTACAATGAAAGAACAAATTCAGTCAAGTGATTCCACTAACTTCTCGCGAATGTTATCACTATCCTTCACTTCGGAAGTGCTCTGATGTTGTACTTTATGATTTTTAAAAACCGCTTAACAAATCTGTATCACGCAATCAAAGTGGAACCACTGCTTTCTCTTACTTCTGATATGTCAAAATGGCTCTATCGCTAGGAGTGGGGCCCTGCTCGTGTACAAAAGAGCGAGAATCGAGCTACGTTCGTTATTAGGAACGGCGTTGTCAAATGTTTTTTTTTTTTTTTGTATAGCTAGCAATTCGAAAATGGTTATTATAGTGGCATAACGTCATAATGATGAACACATTAATAGTGTGAACATAAAATGCTGCCAAGGAGTTTTTTTTTATGTTAGGTAAAAATCATTCAATGTCGAATCCCACCCTTCCTCCTGGAGCCGAGAGTTAGTGCGAAAGCGTTACACCGGGGCTCTGGGAATTAGGCAAGGGAGGAACGGGGTAGGTTGTTTAGTCAGTAAGAGTCTGACACTGTTTCCCGCTCCGCCCAAGAGTGGGACTCGTCATTGGATGATTCTTAACTACCATAAAAAACCCTTCCAAACGGCGGAGCGGGATACAGTGTCAGACTCTTACTAAATAAACAACCTACCCCGTTCCTTCCTTACGTTGATCCTAAGGCCCCGGTAATACGCTTTTGCATCATCCCTTGGTCCCATGAGGCTTCGACCCTGCTGAGCCCTTATAGTTTGCTGACAACTCTTGAGGCGCGCGGGAACAGTGCGTGCCGTCGACGAGTGGATTTCTCTGCCGGAGTCTGTGTTTCCAGACAGTTAAGAACAGGGGATCTCTGAGTCAAAAGTGAATAGGTAATAGTTAAGCAAGCGAAGATGTGGTCACTGATGATACTGCAGTCACCACGTTTTTGGTTCTGATTGGTTGTTAGACTAAGCAAATGCGATTACAATCAGTCAAATCAAATTCGTGCACGAAAGGTTCCGCAAAATAACAGGTTTTTAGGATTTGTTATTATATTTCTATAACAACAAATACTAAAACCCGTCAAAGTTATACATTTGTGAAAATTTCAATTGTCTATCTATTAATTTACACTATAATCTATCTCGTTTCGTTTCAGTCCATTGTACAATAAAGTTTCTAATCATTACATAGTATAAAAAATATTTGTTAAACAACTAAAAATTCAATTGACAAAAATATTAAAAAAAAGCAAAAAAAAATTATTCAACTTTTTTTGCTTAGATCTTTAAAAGTCCGCAACGGATTTTGATGCGATTTTTTTTCGTAGATAGTAGATAGGAAGGTTTATGTATATAATACATGATTAGTATTAGTACCCGTGCGAAGCTGGGTCGGGTCGCTAGTAATAAATAGTTAGTTCATAGTTCATGTGATACAGTCTGGTGATAAACCGACATACAGACGGACAGCGGAGTCTCACTAAGGCTAGTTTTACCCTTTGTCCACGGAACCTCAAAACCTATCCCCCTCCTATTCGCAATCTACATAGAACCACAGCTTCGTTACGTCTGACACGTCAAAGGTGCTTTGTCGCTGGGAGTGGGGCCCCACTCGTGGGCAAAAGAGGAACAATTGAGCTGCGTTCGTTATTCGCGACGGGCGCACAGTCACCTGATTACGCGCTCCGGTGGGCACTAGTGTTGGGGTAGTTGTCGATACTTTTCAGTTTCAGCTATTTTTAAACCCTGACGGTACGAAGCTAATTAGGGCCAAAGGTTTGTGTCTGAAAGGAAGGCTCTGGCCCTGGTATGTATGGTAAAGTAGAAACAGGGTAGATGGTTTAGACCTACCATAAAAAAAGACCCTGATGGAAAAGACAGGTAAGTATGTATTTTTTAGAATTATCTAGTTCTAAAAAAATATTTCGCGTTGAGCAACTAATCATTTCAATTTCATCGCAGTTGATCTAACCTTACCTATCCTAACAAAGCGCTCCCCCTATACGACGTATTTTTTTTTTTGAATGATTATAACATACTTAGGTACTTAAAGATTTCTTTTAATATTTCTTAATAATTTAATTTTTTTTAGCGATCAAAGTTTGTTTACGAATTAATACGAGTCATATGGTGTTGCATTTGTGTGATTGGTGCAAGGGGTTCCGATGTGAGGATGAATATACAAGTAAATATCTTACGTAAAAATAATATCAATCGATATAATGTTCGTTCCAGCTCTACAAGCGTTCTGGCAGCTTTAAGTGAACATTTGGTCCGGCGCCGACCTCTCCCCCACTTGCACGACTTGCGACGTATGAATAAACACTTTGTTAAAAAATAACACGAGTGCTGTAATGACAAATAAATCTTTGATATTGGGCTGACTCTTTCTTCTCAGAATAAATTAAGATTATTTTTTTTCGATCATAAATGGACGTAGTTCCTGAAAAACGTTCCAACCCACAATCAGATGATTGTGGGTTGGAACGTTTTTCAGGAACTACGTCCAAATGATTGATAGAGAGCAGTGGTGGCCGAGTGAACTCTGTCTGTCTGTTACGCTTTCAAGCTTAAATCGCCGATCCGATTTTGATGAAATTTGGTACAGAGCAAACTTGAACTCCAAGGATGTATATCTACACTAATATAATAAAGAGGTAAAGTTTGTTTTTTTGTTTTGTTTGTAGGAGGTAATCTCTGGAACTGGTCCGATTGGAAAAAAAATAGCAACAATAGAAAGCTGCTTTATTCCTGAGTGACATAGGCTATATTTTATGTACGTGGGCAAAGCCGCTGACAAAAGCTAGTAAGATATAAACACGCTATTTGCTATAGGGTGAGCAATATTGCATTTTGTCGGTGTTGTACGCCTAACTTATTTGCAGACATTATTGTGCAGGTTCGATTCTCACACACAGTTAATATTTTTGTGATTATTTTATCTTCTTTTTAGGGTTTCGTAGTCAACAAGGAACCCTTATAGTTTCGCCAAGTCTGTCTGTCTGACGTGTGATATATTGTTGTAAAATCGGTTCACGCAAACCAAAATTACCATCAGGTACAGCACCATCATTAATTTTAAATGGCTTCCGTCTGGATTCTGTAATATTGTGAGAAATTTGTGACGTACGGGAAACTACGAAACCCTACACTTAACGTGGCCCGACACGCTCTTGACCGGTTTATTTGTAGTTAATATACAATGATTCGTAGAAAAAAACATGTTATATTATTTATTATAAACTTTATCACACTTTTAACTCAATCACCTTATAATATAATACTACAAGTATTTTGGTTACTTATTTCTTGTTACTATTATGAGAGAACGATGTAAATAAAGCAAAGAAAAAACCACAGCCATAAGCTTCTTCAAATCTCCATTGTAAAAAAATACTCTATGAAATCGTCTGTGATCTAAAGGCAATGGAAATTATCGAACATAAATAATGTATGTATGAGTAAACATGTAAAGAATGAATAGATATTTAAGTAATCTTACGAAATAACAGATGTGTTCGGTAAGCTCTTAAAGTTCAAACATAAGGGTGAATACATACCTAATAGATAGCTCTCACTGGTGGCCGAGTGCTAACGTCGAGTTGTAGGCGCGGGTTCAAACCGAGCCAGGCGCATTACTTTGTGTAATTTATTTCATCACCACTGCTCTCAAAACCACCACCAGAGAGGAGGCCTGTGTCCCACTGTAGGGACACAGACCTCCTCTCTAGGAGAGGGAATGGGCCATAATCCACCACGCGGGCCCAGTGCGGATTGGTGGATGTCACATGTCTTCGAATGTTTGGTTCTAGGACATGCCGGTTTCCTCACGATGTTTTCTTTCACCGATTTGAGAGCAGTGGAAATGAAATAAATTACACAAAGTAATGCGCCTGGCTGGGTTTGAACTCACGACCTACAACTCGTATGTCAGGGCCGTTACCACTCGGCCACCACTGCTCTATATATAGGTACGTAGAAAATACTCCATTCAATATACGTAGAAATTGGTTACTGCAGCGATCACACACTCAAGACTCACTTTTTCAATTCACTTAATCAGAAACCCGCTCTTATCCCACCCTTTACAGGCACGCAATAGACTGTTTTCCGCACTAGTGCAGAAATAGGCATGTTTTTTCCCTCATCACAATTTTATTGTAATAAAAGTTGCTGGCTGGGTGCGCGTCGATCCCCACGAGGCGCAGGTCGGTTGACACACGAGCAAATTTGTCATTGCGGCCCTCCGGCTCTGTCGGCTTCCTAACACACTCGCCAACGGCTCGTACGCATTCCGCCTCGGTTGCTATGATAAGCTTTCTGCAATTGTGTCAACTTCTACTATTCTAGCGTTAGACATTTGGGAATTACGTTAGTCAGTCTGCACCCCTAGACCTTTAGATCTTTATAAATATTCAACTTCAAGATATTTTTTTGTGTGAATAAATCACCAATAATTTTCAATTGAGAGAGGTACCAAATCTTTGAAATTTGATTCTAGACTTTTGAAATATTTTTATTACTCAAACGTGGAATGAATAAAAATAGAAGCGTTATGTGTTCAATTATATTGAAATAAATTGAGATCCCTGATTTATTATTTTATTCTGACTTTTCAATAGAAATGGTAGGTAGCATTAACTTAATCCTAACTAATATCACAAGATAGCTAAAGTTTGTGGGAGCAATGGTAGCCGAGTGGTTTCGAGATGAAAGTCGCGGGTTCAAACTCAAACTTATTTGTTTCAAATAGACCATTTACAGGCACTTTTGAACAAAATTGAAGCTAGGCGCATTACTATGTGTAGTTTGCTTCATCACTACTGCTCTCAAAACGGTGAAAGAAAACATCGTGAGGAAACTGGCATGTCCTAGAATCAAAGATTTGAAGACAAGTGACATCCACCAACCTGCACTGAGCCTGCGTAGTGGATTAGAGGTTGTAGTCTCTCCTAAAGAGAAGGTCTGAGTCGCAGCAGTGGGAACAATATAAAGCTGATGCTATGGAATACCATAGCCATTACCATAAACATATTATGCGTTCCAAATAAGAACCGGAAAGTCAATAACCTCGATCTGTCAAATTTTGAGTGAAAAGTACGGTTTGCAAAAAAATCTTATTTGCGTATCAATAAAAAGTTTTTTTTGCTTTTTATTACTAAAAATTAATTAATTCTAGTTGAAGTAAAAACGTTAGGGTTTAATATAAATTTGCCAAATATATTGTTTTAAGTCATAAATAGTTTACAAGAAAAATTATTTTCTTTCTTATTTTCATTATTAGAAACAATTCGCCTTTTTCTTCTATTTACCACTACTCAGACCACATCACACAGTGAAACAGAGATAAACAAAATTGAAAAACTGTATTCTGATTAAACTTTTTTCATTCACGATTCGTACGTAAATTATTTTTTTAAACATCTTTTTTTGTTCACTCTACCTAATTTCTTCGATTTGACAGTTCGACGTGACGTCACAACATTGCTATCGATCCTATTCTCATTTGGACCGGATTGTACATACACTATCACAAACTTTTATGTGTTTATGTTTGTTACTCCTTGATGAGTGTTTTTAATATCTTGCGGAATTATAACGCATGCGGGATTGCTTTGCATGTGTAACCCCCGGAAATGTCCTTATATATTTTTTTTTCTTTTTACTTGCTATAAACTAGTACTTGACTGCGATCCCACCTGTTGGTAAGCACTGATGCAATCGTTGATGGTGAGGCGCACTAGTTTATTAAAAGTCCATTCACTGTAACCTTGAAAACACCTAAATTATAATTGAATGGAAATACCGCCGCTGGCAAACTGTTCCAGTCCCTCGATGTACGCGGTATAAACGACGAGGCATAACGCTTAGTCCGGACCGTAGAAGTCTCAATAACGTAATGATGGATATTTGTCGTACGCCGGGTTGTCTGATGGCAAAATTGAGCGAATTGTTGAAGCGTTGTACCGGGCAGCAGCCATTCTACCTACATCTTACTAATATTATAAATGCGAAAGTTACGATGTTTGGATGTTTGTCAATCACGGCAAAACGGCTGGACGGATCTGGATGAAATTTGGCACAGGCATAGGATACACTTCGGAATAGGACATAGGCTACTTTTTATCCCGGAAACCCCAACCACAATACCACGCGGGCGAAGCCGCGGGCAAAAGCTAGTACGTAATAAAATCTGCACCATTATAAAAACATCCTAACAGTTTGTCAGCAAAACATTGTGTCACATTGTTTTGCTGGATATACTTTTACATTTCTTTGTTTTTGAAAAAGTTTGATTTTGTATTGATTTTGTAGAGCGCTTTCTCTCTCACTTCTATTATTTACGAGTATACTGTAGAATCACACTAACGTCTAACGTCAATGCCCACTAACGAGATATAACACATAGTATATATTATTATTATCTAAAATACTACAGAAAAACACACTTACACTTACACACACACTTACACACACACTTTATAACTATGTAAATAGATTATCACAAAAACCAATAGGTATACACAAAATGTCTAAAAATCAGAATACTTTATCAAACTCCAAACAATACATGCTACTATTTTATTTTACTGACCATACACAATTTCTTTTGGAGCAGTTCCGAAAAAAAATTGGAAGCTCATGAGAATAAACCTTTTAAATTCCCTTCACAACCTTTAACAGGCCTCTTTACTCAAAATTCTCATCAAAATTTCATCGACAATATTACATCACACAAGAAAATGTAATCTAGCATGTTGATCAGATGCCTATGAAATTCCTTGCTTATGTATCGAGGCCGATCGGGCCCAATTTGGTCTAAAATTGCATTCACCAAGCCAGGTTCGAAGCGTATGATCTTGATAAATGGAGCCCCTAACTAGTAAAATGGTAGGTCCAAACGGGCATTGGAGGATTGGAGAAAAGTGGATTTGGGAGTGAATTTTGAAAAGGAAATAGAGGAATAAATGGTTTGGTAAGGAATGCATTGTTGCGTATACTATAACAAGTATTTTTTTTATCTTTAATAGTGAGAACAGGTATTTTATTTAATGAATTATACACAAACATATACATTTAATTATTATACTAAAAATAACCTAAATAAACTATAAATAAACTAATATTTACAAATGATTTATTGGGCATCAAAAAATTCATCTACATCGATATCAATGGGAAAAGTGCCCAGAACGCTGGCAGCATTGCCACGCTGGATGGCAATGCTGGTCACGCGAAGAGTCGACCAGCTGTTTGCCGATATCGCGAACAACTCGATGAGCGCTCGGACCCCATGGCCCTAGTGTTTCGACCCCATACGGCTCAAACATATAACTTCCGATAAAGTTATTATATTTACGCCGGTTGAGGTTTTCTGCACTAGTAGCAAGAAGTTTAAATTAATAAATAAATGTACGGAGTGTTTATATGATTCTATTCCTCAAAGAAAAAAACAAACCATTTTATTGACCGTCTGTCTGTCTGTATCTCGAGAACGCGTGAAGGCAACGAGTTAAAATTTAAACCCTATACTCAACCCTGCAGTTCCTTGAAACTGTAAAAAAATCATACTTCTAAATTAACGGAAAGAAAAGATACGACCGAAATTTTGATGAAATATTACTGAAATATCTTGCTATTGGGCAATATTTTTTATTTCTTTTGAGACAGGTTCAATTAAAATGTATTAACTTGTAGTTTCAAGCTCATAGTGTAAATGGGTAAAGCAAAAAGCAGTTTGTTGCTGGAATCCGATGAATGCAAGACACACAGGACCGATCTTTACGGCGGCGCTTGGGGGAGGCCTATGTCCAACAGTGGACGTCTTTCGGCTGAAACGGTGATAATGATGATTTATTTATTTATTCATTAACCAGAACAACAAAATGCCAATTACACTGATTAGGTACAAATTATGTAAAACAAAAAGAAAAATATAACAGGTATACATATTAAGTAATCCACTCACTCAGTCTTCTCGCAAATTGCCAAACATTCAGTCAATATCTCCTTCCATTCATCGGCGAACAGATTTAATCCTGGACTGGATTCAAGGAGAGCGTTGAGTGCGGTTAACATTCGGGGAATGGGTGACATACGTCGCGCAACCGTACGGCATCGTGGCACCATAAATAATTTATGCCGTCTTGCCCGGCAATAGTTATCAGAAACAAATATTTTATTTTAATGATGATGAACAGCAGTTTTATTGCTGTACAAAAATATCTCAACTACTGGAGCCGCCTGAACCCAGTTTTAACCCATCACGTCCAATCTGAGCCCTCCATGCATCGTTACAAGGAAATGACAGCGTGTGTTTGTGAACGCGCCTCTGAAGGTGATTGCTCAGCGTCAGCACGGTTGCCATGGCAACCGTTGCCAAACGAGATGAATACGCAGCATTGTTGTGTGGCCTACGTCACGGATTTTAAGCGGTGGAAAGATATTTTGTAGATATCTTACTAATATTATAAATGCGAAAGTTACGATGTTTGGATGTTTGTTACTCAATCACGCCAAAACGGCTAGACGGATCTGGATGAAATTGGACACAGGCATAGGATACACTCCGGAATAGGACATATGCTTCTTTTTATCCCGGAAACCCCAACCCCAATACCACGCGGGCGAAGCCGCGGGCAAAAGCTAGTAGTTCATATTTTAATTCTAGACTACGATTTGACAACTCAGAATGTCACACTCTAATTCAAATTCAAATTCAAATTCATTTATTGCTTATTACAGGTGTATGATTAGTTCTTACTAGCTGTTGCCCGCTACGTTGTCTGCGTGAAGGCTCTACAGCACCAAAAATACCTAAGGTGGCTTTGTCGCTATAGCATTATAATTAAACAACTTTTAAAATAGCAATGCATCAGCCTTATAAAGTTCTCGCTGCCGGGACACAGACGTCCTTTTTAGGAAAGGGAATGGGCCGTGATCCACCACGCGGGCCCAGTGGGGATTAGTGGATGACACATGTCTTCGAATTTTTGGTTCACAGTCACACAGTTTCCTCATGATGTTTTCCTTCAACGTTTTAAGAGCAGTGGTTATGAAATAAATTACACAAAGTAATGCGCCTGCATGCGGCGTACAGTCTGTTGCCCGCGTAAGAAGCAACTCGCCCTGAAGTTGACACCCGCTGCACTCAGTGTCTGTCCCTGCGACTTATTGATGGTCATCGCGAAGCAAACACTCACGGGGAACTGTACGCGTTTGAACTGGAATTGGAAATTATGACGTAAGAATTTTTGTCGGGTCTCTTTACTTTTCTTAGAATATAGGTTCCGAAGATGCATAATCGGGACTTCGACTTACAGCTTGATGGTATGCGCTGGAAGTCCACTTGCTGGCTGGGAGTTCAAAAATTCTACGGGATAATGTGTGGCGTAATCTTGCGCGACGACAGTGTTTATCGAGGTATAGACCACTACATTCCCCTCAATTTCCAAGAGAATGCATTCGTTAATTGCTGCTGATCATTTTTGGACGTCAAAATGGCCCGCTCACACACCCAAGAATTCTGCTGGTTTGATAAAAGACTGATGTGCCCGTGCACACAGCGAATGAATTCTTCTAAGCTGGATAACACTCTATCGAAAGACTCTGGAAGCACCTCTTGTCCACCTTTCTCGTGGTGGGCTTTGACTTGAACCCAAGTCGTCGACGGCGCGCAGCGCGCTGTTCCCTGCGCCTCAAGCAGTCGTCAGCAACTGTAGGCGCCCAGCAGTGTCGAAGCCTTCTGGGGCCAATGGTAGATGTTAAAGCGGAACACCAGGGCCCTGGAACTCAGGCAAGAAGGAATGGTGGGCTGTTTAGTCAGTAGAATTCTAACACTGTCTCCCGCTCCACCCAAAGACGGGATTCGTCATTCATTTATTTTCCCCTCCATAAAAAAGATAAAGTGCCTTCGCCAAGAGTTAGAAGGTCATCAGAGAATTCTTGAGCACGTGCATTGCTGCCGAGCCGAGCTCTCATATTAATGTCAAGCGCAGCGCACAAACTCGTGACTACAATGAAGATTGTTTCAACGTAGCATTCACCTCGTAAGACTTTGATCCCCGAGTCAATACGGGAAGCGTTTGCCCGAAACCGCCACTGAACAAACTGTGACACCACCCATCAAATGTTCGTTCCCGCGGATGTCCTGCAGGGTTCTGTCCTCGGCCTCAACTGCCTTCCTATTGGCTATAGTACGCTCATTCCATACGATCAGAGAGCAATCCTTAAGCACGTGTCTCTTATCGCTGTTACGTGACACACCACAAACAGGCGTTTTGGCGCTCTCTAAATCGATGGGAATTTGAACATGGCATGTGCTGTCTTGCCACCCGGAAGCAGTGTGGCAGCGATTCCCGACGACGCAACAGCAATAGCAATATATATTGCCTTGCCTCTTCAAGTATGCCATGTTTTTAACCGGAGCAATACAAGAAAAACATTTTACCCTGGTTTTGTACAATGCTTTCAGGGACGGTGTCATAAATTTGTTTTTGCTCTGAAGAGAACAAAGCGACATGGTCATTCATTTCGTATGGTGGTCATTTCGCCCGAATCGTAATTTGTCTCAGCCATAGTCTTGATGCGGTGATGATTGGGGAGCTGGTAATCCATATTCGATCAGTGGATTGCCGCCGATAGAAATGTCCACATCTTGAAGTGAACTGAGACAGGTGTTCAGCACAAGTTCACCAGTTGCACGCCTCAAAGTTCGCAGAAAATCTTCAGACAGATGATGGCGACATTTCAATGAATATAACTTTTTTGTAATGCTTAGCACCGCATTTTTTTTAATAGTCTTCCTCCAGGGTTGTTTGGAACTTGAATTTTTCAAAACGAACTATACAATACAACTTTTATGAAGCAAATACGTATAACCATCTACGAATTTTAAGAATTACTAACTACTAACCTTGCCAACATGGTCATATTTAAATTATTAATTAAAAAAAATTGTTAACACGTAATTTGATTTGATTTTTATCTCTCATAGATGGCGCTATTTTAAAATTGTCTTTTTACT
Organism: Mythimna loreyi; assembly: GCA_029852875.1. Taxonomy (NCBI): domain Eukaryota; kingdom Metazoa; phylum Arthropoda; class Insecta; order Lepidoptera; family Noctuidae; genus Mythimna; species Mythimna loreyi. Next base: position 16,318,975 of record CM056801.1, on the reverse strand, counting down.
ACTAATAATCATTGAACTATGTCCCTCAGCATAGCTTACTGAAAAACATCATTTAAATATGCGTTGTTAGATTGTCACAGAATGCTTAAGAAAAATAAGTATTCACAACTTTCCCGGCCCGTCCTTTATTCATGCAAAATTTGAAGATAATCCATGCAGTATGTTTATATATATATCCAAGTAAGTTTTTGAGTTTAGCCCAGACATACATACAGACAAACAGACAAAAATTCTAATAAAAATTATGCTTTTGGCTTCGATATCGATTGTAGATCACTTCCCAAGTAATCTTTTAAAACAATATTTAATGAACAATTTTGATTTTCCTACGATTTTATTATAATTGTATGTATAGATTATTCGTAAAACTCTTTGGTTAAGTCCTAAGAGGACACAAATTTCCGCACAACTGTTGTATTTTAATTGTGTCTGTAATTACGGTAGTGAAAGGTAAAAATTATATTATGTAATGTTTTCGTTTGTACTAATTTGGGTCAGTAGATGTCGTTGTACGTATATAATAACATTGAAACGTTATTTAAGATTAGGTTGCGTTGCAAAATAAATCCGTTAGACCGTTGGAATTTTTTAGTAAAACGAACCAATTATACGATACAACTTTTATGAAAAAAATGTACCACCATCTATGAATTTTAAGAATAACTAACTGCTAACCTTGCCAACATGCTCTAATTTAAATTAATAGTTTCCAAAAAGTGTTAACATGTAACTTGATTTGATTTCGGTGTAATCTCATAGATGGCGCTGTTTTAAAATTGTCTTTATACTACTAATATTCATTAAACTATGTTTCTTTGCCCAAATTACGTAGTTTTGAAAAACTAATAATGGGAATCTTTATTATTTACCTAGGTTTAGGTTTAAATAGTTTATTCTCAAAAAGACAAAGGAAGCCACTTACATGAGAATATAAGATAACATAAAGTAATAAACTAAATAAGGTCACCGATACAATCAAGAATTTCAATACGTTACAATAAAATTAATGATACATGCTTATAAAGAATAAAATTAACAATAGATATAATGCCATTTTATACGTTCAACGGTTTTATTCTCAACCAGTAGGATAGTGACTTGTTTCAATTATATATTTACTTAGTTGAGATTTAAAACCGCCGAAAGAGCTTACATTTTTTATGTGGGACGGTAAACTGTTATACAATTTTGCTCCTTCGTATGTAATGTCTTTTTTGGCGTAATTTGTACGTGTTCTAGGTAGGACAAGTAAGCTAGGTCTACGAAGGCTGCGGTTACTGATTTGGGATTTTTTGGTAAATTTTACATTTGTGTGAATAGTTCCATTTATAATTTTTCTTATCAAAATACAAGTACTATACATATAAAGCTGTTTGACATTCATGAGCTGCGTTTCATCAAATATTTTGTATGTAGGTGTTAGGTACGGATAACCAAATAATATTTTAATGATTTTGTTTTGCACTCTTTGTAGTTCCTGTATCTTTGTTTTACTCGCGCTACCCCAGATTTCTATTAAGTATAGCAAGTGTGATTTAACAAGTGCATTGTAAATATTAAATCTCAGTTTCTTGGGTATACATTGACTTATATTGCGGAGTGATCCAGACAGTGAGGAAATTTTATTTATAATATAATCAATTTGTTTATTCCATGTTAAAGAATTTTCGATTCTAAGGCCAAGATATTTTTCATGAGTTTTTTGCTCTAATGGAATGTTGTCTATAGTTAATGGATCATGCAATGGGATTATTTTATTTTTGGCTTTAAAGATAATGTAGCTAGTCTTTGAGATGTTTATAGTTAGCAAGTTGTGTTTAAACCATTCACACAAAACGTTTAAATCTTCTTGAGCTCGCAAAATAGCGTCATGAATATTAGCCCCAAAATAAAACAAACATGTGTCGTCTGCGTATAAAGTTAAATGACCGTGGAGTCCTAGTTCTGTAATATTATTGATATATATAAGAAATAATAATGGTCCCAAAATCGATCCTTGTGGAACGCCATATGTGATAGGTAAAGCTTTACTTTCAACGTTATCTATCTTTACTATTTGTAGCCTATTTGTTAGGTAAGATTTGAAAATTTGAAGTGCATTTCCTTTGATACCAACGTTTTCTAATTTTTCTAATAGCAGTTTGTGACTTACAGTATCAAAGGCTTTTTTTAGATCGATGAACACACCCAAAGCAACATTTTTCTTATCTATATTATCCCTGACTTTTGTAACTAGGTCAATAGTAGCAGCGGTAGTATTATTTTTAGCTCTAAATCCATATTGACGTTCTGTTAAAAAATCAAAAGAGTTAAGGTAATTTAATAGGCGTTTATGTAAAATTTTTTCAAAAATTTTTGAGATCACTGGTAACACAGAGATTGGACGATAGTTTCCGGGATCTGTTTTTGTCCCCAGTTTATAAATAGGTGTCACTTTGGCAATTTTTAAACTGTCTGGAAAAACCCCGTCACTCATAAGTTTATTAAAACAATTTGCCATGCCTTTTGAGATTAGATTTTGAATACATTTTATGGCTTTTGTGCTTATTCTGTCTATACCGCTACTTGAGTTTGGATCTAGGTCGTTAATAATTTTAACAATTTCATCTGCTGTGCATGGGTCTAGTACTGTGAGTTTTTGATCATATTTTTTTGGGGATTGAAAGGGACATTGCGTAGAGGTGTCATGATATTTTTTTGGAATACTATCTGCTAGTACGCGTCCTATGGTAGAGAAATAGTTATTAAAGACCTCGCAAATTTCATTTGAGTTAGTGACTATGTTTGAATCTATTAAAAGCTTTGTAGGAGTACCATTTTGTTTAATTTTATTATTAGCTAAGTTATTTATAAGTGACCATGTTTTTTTGGGATTTTTAGAACAATTTGTAAATAGCTTGTAGTAGTATGAATTTTTTGTAGTTTGTATTAGTTTAGCAATTCTTTCTTTCATCTCTTTGTAATTATTTTCTAATAGTTCATTTTCTTGGTCATTCTTGTGTTGTATCCATAAATGGTTTCTTTGACTGATTCCACTAAGGATGTCATTATTAACCCAATCTTTTTGGGGTGGGTTCAAAATCTTTGTTTTCGACACTTTACTATCTTCCAGGCACTGCTTTATCTTGTTTTCTAGTTCAAAATAGTTATTTATTTCTGTTCCACACAGTTCCATTGAAGCAAATAGTTTCTTGTAATCGATTATTTCGTAGTTTAGGCGTACTTTAGGGGGCGGTTTAATTTTTTTTTATTTGTACATATATATGTTTGTGATCCGATATAGATGAATTGATGATGGTTATGTCGTATTGTTGATCTTTTAAGTTTGTGCTCACGTGGTCTATAATAGATTTCTTTGTTACAGATTCTCTTGTACAGTAGGTTTTCTTAATTTTGTTTAATATTTTATATCCTGATTCATTTACTATTTGTTTGTACTTTTTTAATGTTTTATTTTTCGTGAGAAGATCTATGTTAAAGTCTCCAAACACTATTGCTCTCTTTCGTTGTTGCAGTTGTGCCTCATAGACATCTAGAAACTTTTCCTGATTTGTGTTGCCCGGATTGTATACGACGCCGATATCCAGCGCAAGTTTATCAATTTGTACCCATAGGTAGTTATTTCCATCTTGATATATTGATTCACTGAGGTTATGTTTTAAATCATTGTGTATGTATGCTGAAACTCCTCCTCCTCTACTGTCTGTTCTGTAATTATAGTAGTGAGTATAGTTGACTATCTGTAGCTGTAGGGTTTGATTTTCGTTTTGTATCCAAGTTTCTGTTAGCAAAATTATGTGCACAATTGTAGGTATTGATTTTAAGATACATTTGAGTTCGTCTAATTTTCCTTGTTTTCGTATACTTCTTGCATTCAGGTAGAGAAATGAGAGGCGTGATTTATTTGTATTTAGTAGTCGGTGATCGTCTATTATTTGATATGTTGTAGTATTTGGTAGGGTATCATCTATCATTGTTGGTTGCAGTTTTTTGAGGGTTGTTGTACAATAGTCGGTATTCCATTTATGTATTTTATAGTTAACTCACTTTCTCCTTTGTTAATTCGGTGTGTCAGTTCATTTTTTATAGCTTGAAAATATTTTTGTTGGGCAGGTGTTTGGTCAGAGAAAATTTTAATATTATCCGGAATTTTCTCTTTACTACGAAGTAGCAACATTGCCGGCTCAGATGTATTAAAGCAAACTTTTATTTTACGTGTTTTACCAGCGTTGTACTTGCCAATGCGATATATTTTAATCGGCTTTACGTCGGTTATTTTTGAGGTAATTTCTAACACAGCGGATTCATCTTTACGCATTCGCTCTTGGCTGTTCTGTGCATTTTGCTCTGGTATGCCTATTACAATGATATTATTCTCTCTTTTTTTGCGCTCTTGAACTTCGTGTATTATAAGTAATCTTTTAAAACAATATTTAATGAACAATTTTGATTTTCCTACGATTTTATTATAATTGTATGTATAGATTATTCGTAAAACTCTTTGGTTAAGTCCTAAGAGGACACAAATTTCCGCACAACTGTTGTATTTTAATTGTGTCTGTAATTACGGTAGTGAAAGGTAAAAATTATATTATGTAATGTTTTCGTTTGTACTAATTTGGGTCAGTAGATGTCGTTGTACGTATATAATAACATTGAAACGTTATTTAAGATTAGGTTGCGTTGCAAAATAAATCCGTTAGACCGTTGGAATTTTTTAGTAAAACGAACCAATTATACGATACAACTTTTATGAAAAAAATGTACCACCATCTATGAATTTTAAGAATAACTAACTGCTAACCTTGCCAACATGCTCTAATTTAAATTAATAGTTTCCAAAAAGTGTTAACATGTAACTTGATTTGATTTCGGTGTAATCTCATAGATGGCGCTGTTTTAAAATTGTCTTTATACTACTAATATTCATTAAACTATGTTTCTTTGCCCAAATTACGTAGTTTTGAAAAACTAATAATGGGAATCTTTATTATTTACCTAGGTTTAGGTTTAAATAGTTTATTCTCAAAAAGACAAAGGAAGCCACTTACATGAGAATATAAGATAACATAAAGTAATAAACTAAATAAGGTCACCGATACAATCAAGAATTTCAATACGTTACAATAAAATTAATGATACATGCTTATAAAGAATAAAATTAACAATAGATATAATGCCATTTTATACGTTCAACGGTTTTATTCTCAACCAGTAGGATAGTGACTTGTTTCAATTATATATTTACTTAGTTGAGATTTAAAACCGCCGAAAGAGCTTACATTTTTTATGTGGGACGGTAAACTGTTATACAATTTTGCTCCTTCGTATGTAATGTCTTTTTTGGCGTAATTTGTACGTGTTCTAGGTAGGACAAGTAAGCTAGGTCTACGAAGGCTGCGGTTACTGATTTGGGATTTTTTGGTAAATTTTACATTTGTGTGAATAGTTCCATTTATAATTTTTCTTATCAAAATACAAGTACTATACATATAAAGCTGTTTGACATTCATGAGCTGCGTTTCATCAAATATTTTGTATGTAGGTGTTAGGTACGGATAACCAAATAATATTTTAATGATTTTGTTTTGCACTCTTTGTAGTTCCTGTATCTTTGTTTTACTCGCGCTACCCCAGATTTCTATTAAGTATAGCAAGTGTGATTTAACAAGTGCATTGTAAATATTAAATCTCAGTTTCTTGGGTATACATTGACTTATATTGCGGAGTGATCCAGACAGTGAGGAAATTTTATTTATAATATAATCAATTTGTTTATTCCATGTTAAAGAATTTTCGATTCTAAGGCCAAGATATTTTTCATGAGTTTTTTGCTCTAATGGAATGTTGTCTATAGTTAATGGATCATGCAATGGGATTATTTTATTTTTGGCTTTAAAGATAATGTAGCTAGTCTTTGAGATGTTTATAGTTAGCAAGTTGTGTTTAAACCATTCACACAAAACGTTTAAATCTTCTTGAGCTCGCAAAATAGCGTCATGAATATTAGCCCCAAAATAAAACAAACATGTGTCGTCTGCGTATAAAGTTAAATGACCGTGGAGTCCTAGTTCTGTAATATTATTGATATATATAAGAAATAATAATGGTCCCAAAATCGATCCTTGTGGAACGCCATATGTGATAGGTAAAGCTTTACTTTCAACGTTATCTATCTTTACTATTTGTAGCCTATTTGTTAGGTAAGATTTGAAAATTTGAAGTGCATTTCCTTTGATACCAACGTTTTCTAATTTTTCTAATAGCAGTTTGTGACTTACAGTATCAAAGGCTTTTTTTAGATCGATGAACACACCCAAAGCAACATTTTTCTTATCTATATTATCCCTGACTTTTGTAACTAGGTCAATAGTAGCAGCGGTAGTATTATTTTTAGCTCTAAATCCATATTGACGTTCTGTTAAAAAATCAAAAGAGTTAAGGTAATTTAATAGGCGTTTATGTAAAATTTTTTCAAAAATTTTTGAGATCACTGGTAACACAGAGATTGGACGATAGTTTCCGGGATCTGTTTTTGTCCCCAGTTTATAAATAGGTGTCACTTTGGCAATTTTTAAACTGTCTGGAAAAACCCCGTCACTCATAAGTTTATTAAAACAATTTGCCATGCCTTTTGAGATTAGATTTTGAATACATTTTATGGCTTTTGTGCTTATTCTGTCTATACCGCTACTTGAGTTTGGATCTAGGTCGTTAATAATTTTAACAATTTCATCTGCTGTGCATGGGTCTAGTACTGTGAGTTTTTGATCATATTTTTTTGGGGATTGAAAGGGACATTGCGTAGAGGTGTCATGATATTTTTTTGGAATACTATCTGCTAGTACGCGTCCTATGGTAGAGAAATAGTTATTAAAGACCTCGCAAATTTCATTTGAGTTAGTGACTATGTTTGAATCTATTAAAAGCTTTGTAGGAGTACCATTTTGTTTAATTTTATTATTAGCTAAGTTATTTATAAGTGACCATGTTTTTTTGGGATTTTTAGAACAATTTGTAAATAGCTTGTAGTAGTATGAATTTTTTGTAGTTTGTATTAGTTTAGCAATTCTTTCTTTCATCTCTTTGTAATTATTTTCTAATAGTTCATTTTCTTGGTCATTCTTGTGTTGTATCCATAAATGGTTTCTTTGACTGATTCCACTAAGGATGTCATTATTAACCCAATCTTTTTGGGGTGGGTTCAAAATCTTTGTTTTCGACACTTTACTATCTTCCAGGCACTGCTTTATCTTGTTTTCTAGTTCAAAATAGTTATTTATTTCTGTTCCACACAGTTCCATTGAAGCAAATAGTTTCTTGTAATCGATTATTTCGTAGTTTAGGCGTACTTTAGGGGGCGGTTTAATTTTTTTTTATTTGTACATATATATGTTTGTGATCCGATATAGATGAATTGATGATGGTTATGTCGTATTGTTGATCTTTTAAGTTTGTGCTCACGTGGTCTATAATAGATTTCTTTGTTACAGATTCTCTTGTACAGTAGGTTTTCTTAATTTTGTTTAATATTTTATATCCTGATTCATTTACTATTTGTTTGTACTTTTTTAATGTTTTATTTTTCGTGAGAAGATCTATGTTAAAGTCTCCAAACACTATTGCTCTCTTTCGTTGTTGCAGTTGTGCCTCATAGACATCTAGAAACTTTTCCTGATTTGTGTTGCCCGGATTGTATACGACGCCGATATCCAGCGCAAGTTTATCAATTTGTACCCATAGGTAGTTATTTCCATCTTGATATATTGATTCACTGAGGTTATGTTTTAAATCATTGTGTATGTATGCTGAAACTCCTCCTCCTCTACTGTCTGTTCTGTAATTATAGTAGTGAGTATAGTTGACTATCTGTAGCTGTAGGGTTTGATTTTCGTTTTGTATCCAAGTTTCTGTTAGCAAAATTATGTGCACAATTGTAGGTATTGATTTTAAGATACATTTGAGTTCGTCTAATTTTCCTTGTTTTCGTATACTTCTTGCATTCAGGTAGAGAAATGAGAGGCGTGATTTATTTGTATTTAGTAGTCGGTGATCGTCTATTATTTGATATGTTGTAGTATTTGGTAGGGTATCATCTATCATTGTTGGTTGCAGTTTTTTGAGGGTTGTTGTACAATAGTCGGTATTCCATTTATGTATTTTATAGTTAACTCACTTTCTCCTTTGTTAATTCGGTGTGTCAGTTCATTTTTTATAGCTTGAAAATATTTTTGTTGGGCAGGTGTTTGGTCAGAGAAAATTTTAATATTATCCGGAATTTTCTCTTTACTACGAAGTAGCAACATTGCCGGCTCAGATGTATTAAAGCAAACTTTTATTTTACGTGTTTTACCAGCGTTGTACTTGCCAATGCGATATATTTTAATCGGCTTTACGTCGGTTATTTTTGAGGTAATTTCTAACACAGCGGATTCATCTTTACGCATTCGCTCTTGGCTGTTCTGTGCATTTTGCTCTGGTATGCCTATTACAATGATATTATTCTCTCTTTTTTTGCGCTCTTGAACTTCGTGTATTATTTGTTCATTTACAGATAATTGATTTGTTTGAATTTCGGTGGATAAAAGGCTTAATTTCGATTCAATAAGGTTGTTTTCAAGCTTCTTTATTTTATCCTCAGTGTTTGATATTTTCAATTCAACTTGAGTTAATTGATGTTTTATATTTCCATGTTCTGAGGTAATATTTAATGCGGTGGATTTCATGTCTTGTATTTGTGAGCTAATATCGGCTACATGTGAGGTGATTATGTTTTTTGTTTGCTCGTGAGAGGCCCTTAAACTGGCCATCTCGCTTTTGACTTCTGTAATACTCGCGTTCATTTGATTTATCATTTCTGCGTTTGAAACAATATATTTCTCCAACAGGGATGAGACGCGTGATAAGTCATTTTTCATTTGTTTGATATCATCTGAGCATAAGCATTCGCGTTCAAGCGGGTGTTTGCGCTTACGGTAAGTTATTTGGGCCTCGCTAAGTTCTTCGTTTAATTTGGATAGGTCGGGATGCGAGCCAGCTCCAGTAACATATGTTGTGGCCGCAGAACATTTAGGTAATGGCTCTAATGACACGGGAGTTCCAGGTGGAGACCGCCTTACACTCATTATGTCTTTTTAACCGGATTTTTCCTTCACAGTTTATAAAATACAGTCGTGTTAATGGACAACGACGCGCGGCGTGCGCGTGCGCACCCTCCTACCGGCTTATATTAATAATACGCTTTCGCTCGGTCACAGGTGTTAGTCGCTAGCATACACTGTCGGCGAATGCACGCTCAATTTTTCTTCCAAAAAATCGCTAATATTTACGTACGGTACGTCGACGCACGCAGAGTCACTGTGCGAGCGAGTCAAAAAATAGCTACCGCTCTCGTTGCACGGAGGTGAAGCACGTCGCCCCGCTCGCTGCTCGGCGCACTGCCGCAATCACGTATTTTTAAATGTCACAACTCACTGTATATAGTTCGCTCCACAATAAGTATTATTTACTTCACTTTAAGTCTTAGATTTAAAGCACTATAGTTAAATAAATTTTGCAAGGATCAAATACACGTCTACTCTGTTGTATGGTGACCGGATTAATGCCTAAATACCTACCTAAATAAGTTTACTTGCCAAGTTTCAAGTTAATTGACCCAAGGAATAAGATTCTCCCATACAAACTTTAACATCCCCTAAATCTTGCACTGGGGGTACTACTGAAAAAATAAATATGCCATCCTTGATAACTACTTTAGGGTAATGTTTGTGCTAAGTTTTGTGCCGATCGGCCTACAGAAAAAAAGTTACACCCTTGCATCCATTGCACCATTTAAATTCAATATTGCTTACCTCCCATAACTTACGGCGTTATAATATGTAGCCTAAAGCCTTCCTTGGCTTACAAGGAACATTTTTGCTGAATTTCAATTCAATCTATCCAGTAGTTTTGGCGCCAACCCGTACCATAGGCACAGACAAACAGACAAACAGACACGAAATCTAAAAAGTCACTTTTTGTCATCAGTTACGTTTTTCTAACAAAAACCACTTAATTTTTCCAGAAAATTCTCAATGTACAGTTTTTCTTTCGTTACTATTTTATTATATGTATAGATAATTATTTGTTATAGCTCACTGTAACATACCGATGAGGTGTACAATATTTATATGTATGTCAAAATTTCAATAAAAAAAAAACTAAGCTCTTCATAATTACACCAGTTACAATATGTCAATTAATAAAATAAATTACAACTACGCTGGTTACATAATATTTTAAATGTCAATAAATATAAAATAAATTATTAGTTACAATATTTTTACATGTCAGTTTCAATACAAATATGTCATTGTTTTACTTAAATCTAGTCAAATTATTTGAATTCATAATACATAATCATTTATCAGTCACAATAATAACATTCCAGTATATATATCTAATCAATATCTCGGTCATGCAGAAATTCATCAATTGAATAGTAGGCTTTACTTAAAAGAAACTCTTTGAGCCTGGACTTGAAAACATTTAAGGACGGAATATTTTTAATACAAATTGGGAGTTTGTTATAAATTTTTATTCCCAACCCAAAAACACTTGATTTATATTTTACCGTTCTACATATAAAGCCTCTTATTTTAGTATTGTGTCTCGCACTTCTTAATGTTTCATAACTACCTATATCGCTTTTTACCATCATTGCTGCTTCTAGTATATATATAGAAGGTAATGTCAAGATTTTTAAATTTTTGAATACTGGTCTACATGAGTCAGTCTGTCTAAGGCCACATATACTTCTAAGACATTTTTTTTGAGCTTTAAGAGCATATTCCCTGTTTGTTGAATTGCCCCAGAAGAGAATGCCATACCTTAGTGTGGAGCCCACATACGCATGATAGACACTCAGCAGAGTACTCTCACTTGTGACTTTTCTTAACATATAAAGAGCATATGAAAACTGATTTAACTTTTTGCAAACATGGTCTACTTGCGTTTTCCAGTTCAGTTCCGAGTCAATTTGAAAACCAAGAAATTTTATAGTCTTGACTTCCTTCACCATTTCACCCCTATAATGTATTTGAAGCTTTTGAATTTTTTTATTTTTGTTTGTAAACGTCATATAGCTTGTTTTTTCAATGTTAATTTTTAAATTATTTGCTTTTAACCAATTTATTATATTTTTAAAAGATTCATTTATATCCATTTCATAGTTGTCTTGAATTTCGTCAGTAAAAATAGCAGTACTATCGTCTGCAAATAATATAATTTCATTATTTACGGCTTTTGGAAGGTCATTAATATATATAATGAATAAAAGCGGACCGAGAATACTTCCTTGGGGAACTCCATAATTTACAATTTTAGGCTCTGACTTTATCTACATTATTTATAGTCAATATTCTGGAATAATGTTTCAATAATGTTAATGACACTGAAGGTATTATTTTAGAGCGTTACTCACGTCAATTGCTAAGTTCACAAAATTTGTTTATATGTTCTAAATCACTTGTCACAAATTGTCACCAATATTATCACTTATTTATTATACTTGTTCATCACTATTTCTTTATTATTTATAACATTAAGACAGATATTTAGAGTAATTATGAAATTTAAATATAGGAGTAATGTAAACAGAGCCAGGGTTGCCAGCCTTTTTTTCTCTTTTTTCCTCTAGAAGTATGTTCCCAATTTTCTGAAGTTTGACATTTTAAGTTGTCAAATCGTAGTCTAGGATTAAAATAGAATTATAGCTGCAATTACTTGACAAGTCAAGATGACTGGCATTGTCAGTCACATGCATAACAGGGTGTCATTGACATCGTACTAAAAACGAATGCCATGTATCCAGTACGTGATTCTGGACTAAAAAAAGTTGTGTTTTTGTTAATTTTTACCTGTATATCATATGTGACACGAACCCTTATCCCCAGTTGGCTTCAACTCTTCTGCAGGGTCCCTACGGTTTACTGACAAATCCTTGAGGCCCGCGGGAACAGGGCGCGCGTTGACGACTGGGCTTGGTCCGGGCGGTTACCAGACGATCGGACGGCGAGCTACCCATTGCTCTTCGTCCGCAAGCCCGCGACTACGGTGGCTGGACTTCTATATAGAAAGAAAGAAAAGAAAAGAAAAAAAGTTTTTTTTGTGCATAAGTACGGCGCAAACATAAAAATAAATAATGACAAAAACAAACTAACTACAAAAAATATGCGACACACCCGCACAAAACGGCCGGTCCTCAGCAAAAAGCTGGGGCTCATGTGTGAAACAGAGCCACAGCGCTGATTTTCAGTACCTGCCGAATATGACGAACGCTGCACGGTAAACTTAAATTATAAAATTATTAAACAAATAAATTACTTAAATCATATATAGCTAATTAGATACTTTAATAGCCATCAACATACTCTATACTTCCGTCACAATATCAGAACCAGTAAAGCTACAAATAATCGCTTCTCTCACCCACATAGAACAGCGCTGATGGTACTTACACCCTCGATCTAAGAGCTATTACAGTTTCCATAGCAACACCCAATAAGACGTAATCTCATTAAATCACATCGCCCTACTAAACGGATTTTATTTATACGAGTAATACAATAATTTGAGCACCTTTTTCGGAAGCAATAAACGAAGAAGATGTCTCTAATAGCAATGTACATTATACATACTTGGATGTAAATACGGTGTACAGCGTTTCAGAAAGACAAAGTAAATGATATTTATTTTTGCAAATAGGTTTCCGCACTGGGCCCGCGTGGTGGATTACGGCCCATTCCCTTCTCTTAGAGAGGAGGCCTGTGTCCCTGCAGTTGGAACATTAAAAAGGCTGTTGATGATGATGATGATGGAGTTTTTGTAAACACTTTTACATGTAAATTTTTGCGTTCATTTATACTAGACTAGATGAGGCTGGTGTTTCCTAACTCAATACCCTGAGAATGAACACCGTAACAAACTCAAGGATCATTATCATAGGAACTGCTCCAAAAGAAATTGTATGGTCAGTAAAATAAAATAGTAATGTGTATTGTTTGGAGTTTGAGAAGAGTTCTGATTTTTAGATAGTTAACTAGTGCGCCTCACCATCAACGATTGCATCACTGCTTACCATCGGGTTTTTTTTTATGGTAGGTATAAATCATCGAATGACGAATCCCACTTTTGGGCGGAGCGGGAAACAGTGTCAGACTCTTACTGACTAAAGAACCTACCCCGTGCTTTCCTTACCTTATTACCAGAACCCCGGTGTAACGCTTTCGCACCAACCCTCAGCTCCAGGACGCACCAACCCTCAGCTCCAGGACGCACCAACCCTCAGCTCCGGGATGCTCACCATCAGGTGGGATCGCAGTCAAGCACTAGTTTATTGCAATTAAAAAAAAAATTAAAAAAGAAAAAAGTTTGTTGTGTACCTATTTGTCTTTGTGATAATCTATTAACACAGTTATAGTGACTAGTAACTTACACTTAAATATGTGATGGTAATCATGATAACAATCAACTTTTAGTATGAGAAAAATCTGAAATCGCGAAAAAATATCAGTTTTAGTGTTTACCTAACTGGGCAAAATGTACTGAACTTGGCTGAAATTTTTTTCATGATTTCAGATTTGGTCCCATAGTATACTTCTATAGTATTTCAGTCATTATAATTCTATAATATATAGTACTTAGTAACAACTTGTATATACTAACTACCTAGTATATTCTATCAATATTATTATCAAACAGAGGTACAAGTTTGAATTTAAATCAAAGTTTGTTCAGGCAACATTTCTGAGAATCCTATAATTACCGGTTTCATATAAATATTAACTGTTGCTCTTCGCCCACGTAAATTAAATATTCCTTCCTATTCCTCATTACAAATTTAGACTCCCGGCTCATCCTCTAAGGTGGGGAATTTTGGAAAAGTTCATCTTAGAATTGATGACTTCGTGATTTTTTTTTAAATTGCAATAAACTAGTGCTTGACTGCGATCCCACCTGATGGTAAGCAGTGATGCAATCGTTGATGGTAAGGCGCACTAGTTTATTAAGAGCCTATTCACTCTAGCCTTGAAGACACCTAAATTATAATTGGACGGAAAGACTGCAGCCGGGAAACTGTTCCAGTCCCTCGATGTACGCGGTATAAACGACGAGGCAAAACGCTTAGGCCAGGCCGCAAGTGTCTCAACAACGTAAGGGAGGATATTTGCCGATTCTTCACTAGCCAGATCGTTTAAAGTTCACACAGGTCATTGCAGTCAATCGGCATACACTTCGCATCATGCGGCTAGTTTTTTTTTATATGTATGGGTTTGTACCTATGGACATATTATGTGCTCACTACACCCACTCCGTAGTGTCACCGGATCGCCTCGATAGTAAGCGTTTAAGGGTTTTGGGAGGGTGTTAATAATTTAATGAGTATCTCAGGTCTTTTATTTACAGGGTGTCTTTAACATCGTCGCACAAACGAATTCCATGGATCCAGTGTATGATTCTGTTTTTTGTTTATTGATTTTCTTCTTACTAATATTATAAATGCAAAAGTTATGATGTTTGGATGTTTGTCACGCCAAAACGGCTGGACGAATCTGGATGTATTTGGCACAGGCATAGGATACACTCCAGAATAGGACATATGCTACTTTTTATCCCGGAAACCCCAACCCCAATACCACGCAGGCGAAGCCGCGGGCAAAAGCTAGTGTAACAATAAGAATGAATAAAAAAAATATTGCTAAAAAAGAAAATACATGACTTCTTATATATCAAGTGTGTCATATAAGCATCTGAAAATTAAATTTACTGTGACGAAAACGCGTAAATTACGTTGGCGCCTTGTCAAGCACGCTATAAGCGTGTTACAGATTAAATTTGGATGCGATTTTTGAAAATAACACAGGAAGTATTTCCTGTAGATTATTTTGGAATTGATCGAATTATCTTACGGTATCTTTTTTGTTTGTTTTTTTTTTTGACTAACTTCTTCCAGTCTATTTGCTCATAAGAAAGAAGATAATAATTATTCAAAGGGAACATAATTATTCTCGGAGTATCAAGTTGTATTTCTGGGCATGGTCGATCCATGTCTCAAATATCATCACACTCCTTTTACGTGAAAGAATACTAAACATAGATGTACACTTAGCTACATAAGTGATACTAAACGATAGACAAGCAGCATAATATTGGCGGTAAGTTCCCTCTTTGAGGAGTGATTGGAGAGAACACCCCGTTCTTATCTTTAGCATTATGCAGGTTTTTATCGGACATGGCAAATTTGGGAGGTTCCTGCACCTGATACAGGTAGAAGAAATTTTGATCTTTCTACGGATCGCCTGGAGGACAAGGGGCAGTATAAGGTAATCGTAAGGCATCGTAAGGGCCTCCGAGCAGCAGGATCGAAGGACTGAAATAAAGAAAAGAGAAAGACCTACTGGAGCCAAACATCTATTTCTGAAACGAAGGCTCTGCCCTGGTATGAAAAGCAAAAAAACGGGTTGTGTTTTTAGTCAGTAAAGTCTGACACTGTTCCTGTTCCCATTCCGCCCAAGGCCGGGAGATGTCACTGGATAATTTGATTTTTACTCACCGAAAAAAATATGGTAGAGGTTTAGTTTCAATAAAAACCCTACTTATCACTATGTGTCATTAATTTTAGACAATCATAGAGTGATAAATACGATAAAAATTCGGCTAAGCGTGATTTGCAATCACACAAAACTGGTTCCATACATAGTACATACAAAATCCAGAATTGTATGACCCGTTTTCTTCATAAGCCATTTTAATCTTTATGCTGCTGTTGTTAAAGTTGAAAATACTAAAGACGAGTAATACAAGATTAAATTGTAGTATTACTAGTAGTAGTAGTATAGAATGTATTTTTTTAATGCTGTCGTAAAAGAACACAATTGTTAAGATCAAGCAAAAACGATTTTAAAAACTTTAGTGTTGTTAACTATTATAATTTAAATAAATATAATAAATTAAGATATAGTTACCAGTTTATATCTGTTTTTCCTAGAGAACGTTTTATAGAATTTTTTAGAATAAGAATAAAATAAAAAAATAAATAATAATAATAAAGCTCTGGCTCTCGTTAGGCAGCTGGATCAAGGGCCTGATTCAAAAGGCAGTACTCCTGGACACGGCGCGTATTGTCCGGAGGTTCCTCTCTCAGGAGCCCTGACCACCGGTAGCTTGGACCCTGTTCCCGATGCCGGTGGGCTACTATTTTTTATATTTTTAAATGTTTTTTTTTATTTTAAGAAAATATTTAAAAATGTATACAATATGGTGTAATTGCAAATAAATGGTATAATAATATATTTTAATTTTCAATTGTAAGTTTATTATTTGTTGTTATAAACATATCATTAAATAGTATAAAACAAAGTCGCTTCTCCCTGTCCCTATATATGCTTAGATCTTTAAAACTAAGCAACGGATTTCTAAACGACTTTCTCTGACGACTCTGTAATTATAGGTAGATTGTTATTGATTATGGAACGTTTGCAGATATGCACAGAACTTATAATTAATGGGCCCAAATGGTTCTAGAGTAGCGATCTATGTGACTGTCTGTCACTAACAAAATATTATATTTAAAAAGTTTTTTTTATTTCTTTTTTTTTATTAATATCAGAAGACGCAACGTTGGAAGACCTCTCACAGCTGGACCGATGACTCATCGGTGTTCTTTCAGTTGCACTTTCCGTTCCACCGCTACCTCTATCTCTTCTGGGGCCCTAGACAAGTGGCAATCGCTCCGTGTCGAATCCATTTCTAAGTTCGATTTCGCCTTAACGATGTCGACCACAAAATTGTAGATAAAGTGACATTGACTAACATATCGATAAGTCGAAGTGTTAGTTCGATAAATTAACAACTTCTTGGCTATGGTTATCGAATTAAAACGTCAAATTTGACGTATAAACAACTACTAACAATTAGCGAATCGAAAACATTTGACCACGTGACTTTTCGAAGGCATATGTCAGTTCCATACATTTCGGAGTTTCGAATTTCGTTATCGTTAGTGAGAATGTGACTTTGTCTAAGCCCCCTGATCTCGTAGTTCTAAAACAAGGAACCCTAAAAATCAAAACATAGATAATTGCCCTGTAATCTTAAACTAAATGATAATGTTTTAAAGATAAGCAACCTAACGCAGTGTTCGGCGTCAGTTTGTTGACATTATTTTGTTTTTCCAATATTTTATTTTAGTGTGAGAATATGGACAAGTTTTTGTTTCTTTATTTGGTTGTTTTTTGCGGTCAGTATTTTTTTTATTATACTTACATAAGCTCACTGTTTGTGATGATGTGATCGACGATGAAGCACGCTTGCCTAGAAGTAACCTATTCATTTTAACTTAAAGACCCCTTCAGGAAACATAGGCTCTAGTACTATTTTTTTGTTAACACAATCATTGTGGAACAAGGTATTAAATGCCTCGTAAATGTCTTCTTGCAAACATAGTCTTCACTGCCATGCTAAAACGGTACCTTTAATTTGGTTAGATTAGTTAGAAGAAGAGATAAATATCTATATACCTAAGATGCCATATTGAAACAATACGGGGCTACTTTGGCCTCGTATCGTACTTAGCTAAAAAAAGTTATAAACGTTACGGGGTCTAAAAAGCCCCTAACCTGACCTGACCGAGGTCTTGAATACCCCGTACTCTAAGAAGAAATAATAATAAAAATGTGCCATTGTCCATGTGTTAAGAATCTAAATGTATTATGTGTTTCGCATATTCATTCAAAATTTCACAAAAATTTATGTCTTGATTCACAGTAACCCAAACCGACTTTTTATATGCTGAAGGACAAGACATAACACGCAATGGACAGCCCGCTAGTGAAAACCAGTTTCCGTTCATGGTAATTACAATACTTTTGTACTTATAAAAGTAGACACATACCTACACAAAGTATACACTGAGTGAAAGATATTGGTAGAATAAAGGTAAAAAATTGGGGAAGTAGTAAAGTGATATCTTTTAAAGATGAGTTGGGCTAGGAAAATACTTCAAAAGAGACCACTAGCGTAAAACGAGTAGATTTCAGTTAAGAACCTTACACTCCTTCTCTACTCTCATTTTCCACCAAAAAACAAGATTAACTGAAATTCAGGCTGTAATAGTAAAATTTTTACTATAATTTCAGATTTCGTTGCAACGGTTAAGTGCAATACACAATGACACTAGAGGACACGGATGCGGAGGAGCACTAGTAACGCTACAACATGCAGTGACGGCCGCAGCTTGTACTATAGCCGCTTTCGATGGACAAAATATGTTAGTAACGTTAACAATATACACACTAACTAGCCTTCAGCCAGCGGCTTCGCCCGCGCAAAAGTAGGGTTCTCCATACAAACTTTAATCCCCCATTACATCCCTATAGGGGCTGAATTTTGAAAAACCCTTTGTTAGTTTTCGCCTACGTCATAAAAGGAAGCCTTGTGCAAAATTTCACGCTCCTAGGCCCTAGTTTAGGCTGTGCGTTGATATGTCAGTCAGTCAGTTTCTCCTTTTATATATATAGATATGCATAAACTCATATCCATGTCCCGGGAAGGCAGGCAGAAGCCACAGACGTTCGTCCGCTGAGATTTTTACATATATACTTATCGTTTGTTTATCCAGATATCTAGCCACTTATGCTTGCTGATTGTACAGAAACTGGCCTTGCTAAAGAATATCATCGACATCCCGAACTTTCCAGGTGCTCTCATAAATATCCATCTAACTTTTCAATGCTATTTTATTTTAGACTGAAAAAGGGTTGAAGCCTACTGGGGCCCAGGGTCTCTTTCTGAAAGGAAAGCTTGGCCCCAGTGTGAAGACCAAAGAAGGAACGGGGTGGGGTGTTTAATCAGTAAGAGTCTGAAACGTCATTTGATGATTTTTGCCCACCTTAAAAAAAAAACACTTTTCATAGATCTTCTCAACATCAAAGGAATTTTTTTTTCAATTTCAGTTGTTAATTCCTTTTTATAACTTTGTTAACCAATTTTCATACATTCTATCAATATCAAAGGATACCCTTTTCCATTTTGGTAACTAGAATGTTATGTTGATTTATCGCATTATTTATTAATTATTATTAAGTAAGCATTAGTACACCGTTGTGAACAACAATTCGATCTTTTAGGATAATATATTTTCTACGCTCACTCCTTACAAAATTGATTTGTATCCGTCCAATCAAAGGTATGGGATTTTAAAAACTAACGTCAGACAAATGCTGCCTAGCCACCACTCCTAAAGAGGATTCTAGGCTTGAATCCCAGCAGCGGGAACATTAAAAAGGCTGATTGACTTTGCTAAAATTTTTTGCTAAAACACAGCCTTGAGGTATACATTATTAATTAAAAAAAAAAACTTTCGAGATTGTGTTTTCGTGTGCGCTAAACTTTTCTTAAAAAAATCTACTTTCTATTTCTTGTACTCATTCTTCCAATATATACAAACTTGTAAAAACTTGTGTTGCAGAACACTAATCGACCGGGATGAATTCAGAGTGTTTGCTGGGTCAGTACTTACCAACGACAGCTCAGATCGTGTTCGACGCATAGCAAACATAATCATACACCCGCAATTTAATCTAACAAATAGTCGGTTTTTTAATGATATTGGTGTTATTATTGTAAGTATACACGTTTAGTAATAGTTAGGTTTTTATATTATAGTTAAATAAGTCGCTTTATTTACGAATATCTGTTTAAATTACAAACTCCGAAATTCAACACATAGTATTGTTATAATGTTGTTAAAAATATAAATTAACAGTAAAAAATGACGTAAAATAATCTTTTTTTAATATTTTTTACATCATAGTTAAACAAGTAGCTATATTTATATACTTACTTTGATGAAATTTCTACGTCATTTTTTTGAAGTCAGCTTCCTTGGAAGAAATTCTACTTAAATAACATTATTTATAAGGGCTGTAATCTTACCGTTATAGATAGTGAACATATCCAGCTAGATAATGTATAATAATATAAAAAAGAGACTCGGTCCAAGAATGCTTCCCTGTGGAATGACATCAATTTTAACACACCGTTTTTTATAAAGCATATTTTAAATTTACCCCCATATATGAAAGACTATTTGTTATAAATAAATGTTATTCTTAAATAGAATAACATCAGAATGGATGAATTGGCATACTCCCAGAAGCGTTATACTTGACGCAAACATGCCACTACTATAGGAACATGCAGTCTAGATTTCAATGTTAAAAATAGTTATCTAACTAAATGGTAATTTAAAAATAAAACTAAAAGGTAGCATAGTATATGGTAAAGAAATCTAACCCCGCATAATACTATAAGCCAAATACATAAAGTAGATGACTTCCCGTAGTCCTATTCTTACAAACTGCTGTATGTCTAATGGATACATATATCGTGTCGAAAGCTATGGTGAGGTCTATAAAATAACCTTCCAGATAACAATCTGGAAGGTATCATTATTATTATAATGATTATAAAATAACTGCTTTTAATCTCTTTTTCAGCTTGGCATACCGTTTTTAACCAGTACTGTAGCACCTCTTCCAGTTAAGGACATTGGCACCACAGAACATGTGCGATGCACTACACTTGGATGGGGCGTAAGTGACACTATCAAATTTCTTTTATAATAATTTAGCATAAATTGTATTAATAAATGATAAATTATGACAATTAATTTAAGTAACTTGTTTATTTGTGGTTTTAATCTTATTTTCGTCTTAGTCTGTTCATATATTTGTCATTTACAATTTTTAAAGCATTCGGTGTATTTTGCCAATCCTATTTATACCACTACACACCTCTTTTGACCCATTGCAAATTTATTTCTTTTGGTTTTTGTAGAGAAATAATACACAGTTGATGCACGCAAGAATTACGGCCCCGAATGTTACAATGTGCAATATACTTTTGCCATTAATAACAAACACAATGTGCGGGTTGCCCTTCAGTGACCTCGGATGTCCGGTAAGAACTTTTTGTATATTAAACCTTTTTTACAATATTAATGGTTAGTTTGGGTGCCACAAGACTAGAGTGAATAGGCTCTTAATAAACTAGTTCGCCTCACCATCAACGATTGCATCACATCTTACCATCAGGTGGGATCGCAGTCAAGCACTAGTTTATAGCAATAATAAAATAAAAACTCTTCTTTTTTGACAAATCTAACTTGCTAGCTTTCTTTTCCATTCTGTAATTTGTTAGCTTTCTTTTATAGTAATGAATGTAATGATCTCATTGTGTAAGACTCAAGTTGTTTGCTGCATGAAGAGGTATTTTAAAGAAACTACAACATACATTTACGCACAAAGAGATTTACAACTACAAAAAACGCTTGCAACTTTATCTTTCTTCATTGAGATTGTTTATTAATTTTCTGCAAGCTTAAAAATTATATTTTTAAAATTAGTCGAAGTTTAACAGCCTAGTATTTGAAAATAGCAATAATAAGGTTTTGACAGTACTTATCACTTATTTTCACCCCTAAAAATACACATACTCGTAGTGTACATTACGATTGTCGATTGGTATAAACATGAAATATTAAAATTAAATAAATTGATTTGGTTAATGTTTTGGATTTGCGCTACCAGACGGAAGAACCTTCGTTGTGTACGTTCCCTATAGGTGTAAATACGCCATTAAAATGTATTATTTTATAAAACTACCAGTAGTTTGGACTGTGCGTTGATATTTCAGTCAGTCAATTTGTCCTGACCAGGACTAGGAGTGTGAAATTTTGCACAAGGCTTCCTTTTATGACGTAAGTGGACACTAAGAAAGGGATTTTCAAAATCTAGTTCCTAAAGGGATGTAATGGGGGTCTAAAATTTGTAGAACCCTATTTTCATGCTAGCGAAGTCGCTGGCTGAAGGTTAGTAATCCATATTATATGTAGATGAAAATCTTGGTACCCATGTGTGAAGTTCAAAATTTGTTAAAGTGATTCACATAAATAATGATAGTTCACAGTTCTTTTTTAAATTTTTTTTGATAATTTTTTTGGTTAATTACCTTGTATTATTTCAGCGACTGTCGCAACCCAGCGCTGGGCACGCCATAATTTCGGCAGTAGTGCCCCTCTTTGAGGCATGGCTGGATAGACCTCACGGCGTCCTCACCTTCCGCATGACGCAGGTCCTCACCGGACACGGCAAGTTCGGGAGGTTCCTGCACCGGATCCGTGCGGAAGAGACGCCCGGGTGTCGCCACTGTGTGGCCAGCCCGGAGGACACGGTGGAGCACACGGTAGAAGTGTGCCCCGCTTGGGAAGAGGAACGCCGTGCCCTCGTGGGGGTGATCGGCGGCGGCGACCTCTCGCGCCGGGCCTTGGTTCAGGCCATGGTCCTTAGCGAGGAGGAGTGGCAGGCGGTCGCCTCCTTCTGCGAGGCAGTAATGCTCGTAAAGGAGGAGGCTGACCGCATAAGGCAAAGGCAACGGCGCACTCGACGTAGCCGTCGCCGCCGCGATCCTGCCGATATCCGGCCACCGTAGACACTGGCTTGCGGACGATGAACAATGGGTAGCTCGCCGTCCGGTCGTCTGGTAGCTGTCCAGACCGAGCCCAAGTCGTCGACGGCGCGCTCCGTTCCCGCGCGCCTCAAGGAGTTGTCAGCAAACCGTAGGGACCCTGCAGGGTCGAAGCCCCCCGGAGCTGAGGGTTGATGCGAAAGCGTTACACCGGGGCTCTGGGAATAAGGCAAGGAAGGTACGGGGTAGGTTCTTTAGTCAGTAAGAGTCTGACACTGTTTCCCGCTCCGCCCAAGAGTGGGATTCGTCATTCGACGATTTTTACCTACCATAAAAGAAAAAACCTTGTATTATTTAAGGTATTTTACCTGACACATATTCTTTTTTATCTTTTCACAGGGTGACCAAGGCAGCCCTTTGGTCTGCTACGATAGCCTCGTTGGCATCCTTATCAATACTAGAAGCTGTACGGCTAACGCACCAGTAGCTCAATTGTTTATCCGTGTCTCCAACTACACTACGTGGATAGACAGTGTTGTTGCTTTACCAGTACCTGAGCTTGGACCTGAGCCTTCAACTGTGCCACCACCGACTTCTCCATCTCCAGCTCCTGGCTCATCATACTCTGGCAAACCTGGAGCGAGTTTGTTAGTTATGATCGCTGTTGCTTTATTAGGATTGTTTCCTGAATGAAAAATTTGACTGGTCATTTACAGGGTAAAAAAATATATTGGATACGTATTGTTAAAGAAATTACTGGGTTGATACGTAGTGTTTAAATTTTAGCTAAAACTACATTATCTAATGTGTAATAAACGTTATTAATAAAAGTATTCATTAAATTTTTACCAAGCAATAATGTTACTTGAAATTTTAACTCACTGTCTCGTATACTTTTACCTACCTAGACTAAAAAATAAAAATTACGTATCCAAAAAGGACTTAAAATTAAATTTCTGTTACAAATTGAATAAAATTATGATCAGACTATAGATTTTTTTTCTAACCTAATCTCAAATTAAGAATTTTTATACCTAATTAAAATTCTGGTATGTATTTAATACAGTTATTGTAAGTGTTAAAACAGCAATATTTTATTTATCTGTTTGTTGTTTGTTGTCATTTCTTTTGAGGAAAAAAAGGTGACTTTTGATCACAATCTAAAAAGCGGATGTTGTTTTAAACTTATAATTTCTCAATCACCTACGTATTACAAGCAAATATTACAATTTTATTCTCCATTCAACCTTCGAAAGCTCAAAGTTCCAGGACGTTAAATAATAGCTAACATAGAACACGGAAGTGCTAGAGCAGTTACTAGCATAATAATAATATTCAATAACACATCACACATCGCCATCCATCGATTTACTATGTTCTACGCACTAGAACTCATTCGACCTGCAACACCAACCTCCATGGTCTAGAGTTTCTAGGAAGCCGCGATGCGTCTCCACTTGACACATTTTACCGTGTCAAGTGGAGACACATCGCGGGAGCCTCACTAGCCAACAAAATACAACATGATCAACCACGACAACTCTGTGAAGAGTGAATGACTAAGGAGAACGTACTAGATTAGGCGTCCCACACAGTCACTTTACTTGATTTAAGTGATCTGCAGGCCATACACTTTTATATTAATGACTTTAGAGTGCAGTTTTGACGTTTACATAGTGTGAGAGCGCTGTAAGTGTTTTAAAGTTTTGTCAGATGACATAATGCCAATAAAACGCTGCAGCGAACTTTTGTAATAACTTTTCAATAATTAGACAAATAGTTTTTATAAACGTGATTGTTTATCGACAGGATATAAATCAATGTCACCATCAGTGTCCGAAACTAACGTCTCGGACTTTGTCGGTTACTGTGGGGAAATTGGACGCAAAATGTGTTGACGTTTGGCAGACCACATCCTGTGCTGGATGCAGGTGGGAAGGGCGCTTTGATTCTCCATCAGAAGCGTGGTCGGATATTTGTGTTACATGTTTGTTCTGATTCTGACTGTTCTCTCTGTTTCTCTGTGGAGTCTCTGTGGAGTGTACGCCTGGTAACGGTGGTGATGTAACTGATGTAATATCAATAGAAATATGCTGTATATTTACTAAGTAGCTTGTACCCATGATTCCCAGGTACTTTGGAATCGTGGCGGATAAGACAGTTCCAAGCTCTATGCTATCTATAAAGTCTCTGTTCCGTCGTGTCAGGCCGTTCATTTATATTACCTTTCACCTTAAAAATTGAGTGTAAGCCTGTGAGTAACCAACTTTATTACTGGTTAAATATTAGCTTTTTAGGGCATTGGAAAGTGGAGGAAAAGTTTGCTTACTATTAAAGTATTTTGGTCATTGATCTTGTATTAAATTTTTTAGTCTTTCCTGACAAGAGTAATTGCTTAATATCGTTAGTTTCTTTAAAAAAAAAATCTTATCGTATTTAAAATCCGGGTCTGGTATCTTGTGTATGTGACTTTACATGTTTGGGAACGCACCCACGACACAGGAGTAATTCCTAGTGTTGGGCAACGATTATTTAAAAAAAAAAATGTGATTAAGTTGACTGGTGATTGTGACCAAATAAATACTTTTTTCTTTCTCGATTTATTTCTCTTTAATAAATGGAAAGTAATAAGAAAATGGAATAAATGAAGTACTTAATTTTTCATTAGCGGCACAAATAAACTTATTATTTTTAATTTCGTTGTTTGAAAAGGAAAGCCCAATAAGCCATCAGTAATGGTTTTTTTTTCATGTAGTAAAATAATTAAATGACTTTTCTTATTACTGACTGTAAGCCATTTGTTTTACTTCAGTTGTATTTTCATTGGAAAACGCGATTTGCGGCGAATATCCATCGTTACATTCTTGACACCTCTACGATCCGGACTAAGTGTTCGGCCACACTGGTAGCGACGGTGCGGGGCGGGAGCGACGTGGCTACCACAAACCCTAGAATTTCATTTGAGTATCCACAGTGTGGGCACGTGGGTGCGGAAAGCGATGCGGACTGCACAACGCGGGCCGCATCGCTTTATATGTTGTTTATATTTATACTCATGCCATAGCGAATTTTGATGCGGCTTGTTTTAACGAGTACTAGATAGAGTGATTCAAGAGGAAGGTTTATATGTATAATACTTGCATAATGTAATAGAGATACACTGATAATTGTAGACGTTTTTTATGTGATGTCGTAAATAACACACTTTTTTGAGCTTACATTTTAAAGCCTACAAAATATGTAGATCAATAGTACATTGTTATACGAGGGATGAAAGAAAGTTATTTAGTCCCGAAAAATTTCTTGGCGACCGAGCGAGAGCGAGGTCGCTAATATTTCGAGGGACTAAATAACTTTTGAACCCGAGGTAAACACTGTGCTTTTCATTACGAATACGAGGAAAATAAAAATAATAAAAACCTGAGTCGTCGTCAAAGGCCTGAGTCGTCGTCAAAGGTATGTTTTAGGTAGGTATATAGACTGCAGGTACTTCCCTCGGAAGCCAAGAAGCGACAACTTAATCAAGTGAGTTTCGAGAAAACAGGAGTTTTGTGGAAATCATTTCCGTCTTCGTAATGACCTTTCAAAGCTTCTGCCCACGGCTTTGCTTGGGAATACTGATGAACTTACCTAGGTTTATCAGTAGGCTTGAAGACACTTGTTTTCAAGGCTAGAGTGAATAGGCTCTTAATATACTAGTGTGCCTCACCATCAGGTGGGATTGCAGTTAAGCACTAGTTTGTAGAAATTACAAAAAAATTGTAGTTTAAGTTTTTACCAGGGGTCCACCAGCGAGGGAGGGGAGAACCAGAGTTATCGACATAGCCCGAATAACTACCAAACTGCTAAATTGTAGTGGCAGTGGGCGGGGCAAATTGCTCGTAGAACGGATAGTCGATGGGGCCGAAAGGTTCTAGAGTGAACGCAGTGTTGGAAGGATTTCCATTAGGTGGACTGATGACTTGGTAAGAGTTGCAGGAATGCGGTGTGGACCGTTCGTTGTGGCGAAACTTGGGGGAGGTCAATATCCAACAGTAAACATCTATCAGCTGAAATGATGATGGTGACCAAGGACAATGACAATACAACACAACAACAATTGAATTTATTTACCGTATACCTACTCCAAATGTGGGGCCTGGTAACCTTTCGGACCAAGTCAAGTTGTCGACGGCGCGCTCTGTTCCCGCTCGCCTCAAGGAGTTGTCAGCTAAGCCGTAGGACCTATGCAAAAGGGGCGAAACCTACTGTGGCCCAGGGTCTCTTTCTGAAAAGAAAGCTTGGTCCCAGTGCGAAGGGTAGAGAAGAAACGGGGTGGGGTCTTTAGTCAGTAAGAGTCTGACACTGTTTCCCGCTCCGCCCAAGAGCGTGATTCGTCATTGGATGATTTTTGCCCACCATAAAATAAAAGTGTGGGGCAAAGTTTTCTATAAAATTGCAAAAAACATTTGAGTATTGAGTAAAAAAAAATATCTTTTGATTCCCTTTTCTTCCACCCCATCTACATAATTAATTTGTAGAATAACACTACGCATTACATTCGTTGTTCCGCCATGTTTATGCCTAAATAAATTAATCAGAGCCTCTTACTACGTCAGTGATATATGGATGGGTGCCCCCATCTGACGACCAGGATATTGTCCATAATTAATTGGTTTTAGTAGGTACATGTAAACGAAAACGAAGTATTCGAATACGTAGGAGGGTTTTTTAAGAGCGGCCAACCCGAGGTACGTTTTCATAGATAGATAGATAGATATACTCTTTATTGTAGGTACACCGTAAACACAACTTGGTATATAGGACACTTAAAATTACTACGATGTTACAATGGGCGGTCTTATCGCTAAAAGCGATCATACAACCGCTCTTACGTGATTTCAATGTTATTACAGAGAAAGAGTGAGTGCGGTGCCCTCATCCAACACATGAGCCACTTGCTGGAGTGCCCTAAGTGCCCATACACCTGCACTATGGAGGACCTAATGAGTGCCACCGCAGCTGCTGTTAACGTAGCCACCTACTGGGCCCAAACAATCTAAAGAGTTTATCATCGACTCGAAAAGAAGAAGAATGTTATTACACATCTTTCTTCAGATATTTCGAATACACAGATATCTTGTGGATATTATCTAGGCTACTGTGGAAATCAAAACATAAATTTGTGTAAGAGTGCATTAGTAAAGACCTCTGAAAATAAAAATATAATATAGAAGCCTTGCGCGTCTAATCGAGATTCTAAATGATATCTTTTTTTTTCCAAAGTCCTCCAGTAAAGACTTCTGAGAATCAGCTATTTTACTTGAACTTTGAATCTCCATAATGTACTCCTGTATAAAAAAAAAGTTAAAAAATACTTCTATAGAAGCCTTGCGCTTTTAATCGAGATTCTAATTGATGTTTTTTTTTTTTTCAAATTCCTTAAGGGTTTAATAAAAACACGTATTTCCTAAAATAAGTTTTGTGAAACATTCGAGTAAATCGTAGAATTACTGAATAAAACCCGCTCGCCTCAAGGACTTGTCAGCTAAGCCGTAGCACTATGCAAAAGGGTCGAAGTCTACTGGGGCCAGGGGTCTCTTTCTGAAAGGAAGGCTTGGTCCCAGTGCGAAGGGTAGAGAAGAAACGGGATGGGGTGTTTAGTCAGTAAGAATCTGACACTATTTCCCTTTCCGCCCAATAACGTGATTTGTCATTTATTAAAGTTTTCTATAAAATTGCAATAAACATTTGAGTAAAAAAAAGTATCTTTTGATTCCCTTTACCTCTACCCCATCTACATAATTAATTTGTAGAACAACACTACGCATTACATTCGTTGTTCCGCCATGTTTATCGCTAAATAAATTAATCAGAGCCTCTTACTACGTCAGTGATATATGGATGGGTGGCCCCCATCTGACGACCAGGATATTGTCCATAATTAATTGGTTTTAGTAGGTACATGTAAACGAAAACGAAGTATTCGAATACGTAGGAGGGTTTTTTAAGAGCGGCCAACCCGAGGTACGTTTTCATAGATAGATATGCTCTTTATTGTAGGTACACCGTAAACACAACTTGGTTCATTAGGACACTTAAAATTACTACGGTGTTACATCGGGCGGTTTTATCGCTAAAAGCGATCATACAACCGCTCTTACGTGATTTCAATGTTATTACACATCTTTCTTCAGATATTTTGAATACACAGATATCTTGTGGATATTATCTAGGCTACTGTGGAAATCAAAACATAAATTTGTGTAAGAGTGCATTAGTAAAGACCTCTGAAAATCATCATCATCTTCCTGCCCTTGTCCCGTTTTATGTGGGGTCGACCTCTGAAAATAAAGATATAATATAGAAGCCTTGCGCATCTAATCGAGATTCTAAATGATTTTTTTTTCCATAGTCCTCCAGTAAAGACTTCTGAGAATCAGCTATTTTACGTGAACTTTGAATCTCCATAATGTACTCCTGTATAAAAAAATGTTAAAAAAAAACTTCTATAGAAGCCTTGCGCTTTTAATCGAGATTCTAAATGATGTTATTTTTTTTTCGAATTCCTTAAGGGTTTAATAAAAACACGTATTTCCTGAAACAAGTTTTGTGAAACATTCGAGTAAATCGTAGAATTAGCAAATGCCAACAGAGTTTTCAGGTGATAATTATCTCTTTTTTTCGCATTACTTTTGCATCAAACGCCACTTTGCATTGCGGTAAATGAAGCAACAAGCATTTAAAACATGCGTCGACGATAGGCGAGTGGCCCAACTTAATGGAGAAAATCATCCAGTGACTCTTCTCGCTCTAGGGTGGAGCACAAGT
The DNA here is from genome assembly GCA_029852875.1 of Mythimna loreyi. Lineage (NCBI taxonomy): Eukaryota > Metazoa > Arthropoda > Insecta > Lepidoptera > Noctuidae > Mythimna > Mythimna loreyi. Next base: position 16,289,659 of record CM056801.1, on the reverse strand, counting down.
TCGTGTGAGATTTACACAAACTAAAACTAAACCTGTGTCCTTAAATAATAATTTAATATCGCACAACTATCACACAAAGCCATCTAGTCCCAAGCTAAGCAGAGCATATGTTACTAGAAAACTGATAGACATACTTCAGCATCATCAGCCTGGCCCAGTCAGGAGGCTTGTTACAGCAGTGGGAACATTAATAAATGTTCCCACTGCTGGGACTAGCCTCCTCTCTAGGAGAGGGAATGGCCTTAATCCATCACCTGGGCCTGGTGCGGATTGGTAGAAGTCACATGTCTTCAGAAATTAACGTGCTCATCACACAAACATTGGTCCTGGGTGGAAATCGAACCCACGAACTACGCAATAAAAAAAATGGTGATGACCTTCAAAAAACCTCTCCTCATCTTTACATAACCTTCAGTACACAGCAGCAAGAAGTTATATTGTCTTAATACCCGTTATACAGGTACCCTATTAAAACTATTCGGCATCAAAATGTTGACCCGAAATTCTCTCGGCCTCAAACTATTCCTTTCATAGAAAAGAGCCTCGAACTTGGGGAAGTTTTGGCGCTAACACCCATATTAAGATGTAAGGCCCCAACTTAGTTTGTATTTGTGAGGCCAAGTCGTTAATCTTCGTCTGGATGCGTGTCATGCTCTTTTAGATGTAGGGAAGAGTTTTGGGCTTTTGGTCCTGTAGTTATGTTGTGTGCGGAAAACTGTTTATTGTAAATGTTTATTACATTATTATTATTACTACATTTATGTAGTATGCGATATAAATAAATAGCTGTCGTTAGTATGGTGACTTGGTTTCTTGTTTATTTGGTACTCAATTTTTTTTATGTGGGATGTTATTTTAATATTTTTCATTACTCATATTCTGAAAGTAGGTGTAAAGCGATATGCCTATGGAGCGAGTAGAAAGTTGTACTTTTCCTCCCTAGGGAGTTTTACTTTCAACTGACAGCTGTTTAAATATTTAAAAAATCTAGTTCAATTTCGACATTTTTAGTGAACGGTGACCCGGATTTCTATACAGCCAGTACAATTGAAATAACATAAAGATAGGATTAAATCAAGAATATTTTTTTTAAATTACTATTTTAATTTACTTTCAACTGTTTCTTTAAAACAAATATATATTTGATTTTCCCTCACTGTGGCCGCAATCTTCTTCACATTTTTTTTATTTGATATAAACTAACGCTTGACTGCAATCCTCCCTGATGGTAAGCAATCGTTATTGGTGAGGCGCACTAGTTTACTAAGAGCTTTTTCACTCTACATTACTGCTTCACAAAAGGATCGCTTCTCATTCCCACTTGCGCTGAATCATGGTTGAACCAGAATTGGAGAATATTATACTGCTCCGCAGAAGGAGTTGGCCGCTTCCCATTTCCCCTTACTCCGGACTAGGACCGGACGCAAGAGGTCACTACCGCTGATAAAAGTAAACACATTGAATATGCCATACATCATTGAAGTAAGTGCTTCGCAATTCACCCTAATCCTTTCAAGGGTTCATGAGACGAATGTTCAAAATATAGCTTGTCACGACCCTTTCCTTTTGGCTAAAATTCGGGCAATTATTAGAAAACTGTTAGAAACAGCCATATTTTACGTTGGCACCCCGCAGCGCTCAGCCTCATAATAACCTGTTAGCGAAAACCTATTTATTTACTGGATATTAAAAGGGTGGGGTTGTGTGTGTACAAGTACACTCACTGGCAGTAAATCTGGCCCAAACCAGTAATGTTAACTTATAGAAAAATATACAAGTTTTCAATTAAAATATTTTTTTCTCACCAAGCTTTTATAGCGCAGTATCATCATCATCATCATAATCAGCCTTTTTAATGTTCCCACTGCTGGGACACAGGCCTCCTCTCTAGGAGAGGGAATAGGCCATAATCCACCACGCGGGCCCAATGCGGGTTGTGTCGTTTAATTACTGAGTTCCTATGGCCACCTTTCAGTACCATCATCAGATCAACTCTACGACATAATAATCTTGTATTGTCAACTGTTTGACATAGGCATGCAAAATTTCAGCTCAATCGGTATCAGGGAAGTGGATCTTTATTTACAAAGATCACAAACATCGGGACAGTTTGAAATTAAATAAAAGTTTGTAAAAATAAACATATTCATTGTAACACCTTAGTAATTTTAAGTTCCTAATCTACCAAGTTGTGTTTATGGTGTACCTACAATAAAGAGTATATATCTATCTATCTATTTTTAAATAGCAAGTGAAAAAAACTACGCAAGTGTGAGTCGGACTAATGCATGAAAGATTTCGTACAGTTTGCAAAAAACGGGAAAAAATCACGTTTAGCATAATAACTTCATTCTGTAATACTACAGTACGGCCGTCCGATCTTGACGTGTCTAAAACTAGAGATTAAAAAATGCCAATAACAGTTTTTAACAGCAATAACAACAGCAAATTGCATTTATGTTTAAACCATTTATTTTTTCATGAGTTTTCAAGCGCTAAAATTCGCAGAGCCTAACTTCACACATGCCAAGATCCGACGGCCGTACTGTACATATATAATACTAGCTTTTTCCAGCGGCTTCGCCCGCGTACATAAAATATAGCCTATGTCACTCAGGAGTGAAGCAGCTTTCTATTGTTGCTAAAATTTTTCCAATCCGACCAGTAGTTCCAGAGATTACCCCCTACAAACAAAAAAACATAAAAACAAAAAAACAAACTTTACCTCTTTATTATATTAGTGTAGAAAACTGGAGCTCTAAATTCTGTTGTCCGTCGGTCTGTCTGTCACGGGCTGTAACTCATGAATAGCTAGACAGTAGAACATGCACATATGATGTATTTTACTAGCCGTTATAACTATTACTACTAAAAAAAGAATAAAATAAATATTGAACTAGAGCTTCGATATAAAAAACGTGATTTCTTTGCCGTTTTTTTTTTCTACGGCTGGTACAGAAACCTTCATGCGTGATTTCCACTTGGCTGGTTTTTAGAAAAGTCGAAATATCAGTTTTCAGTTTCATGTGAAAATATTAAAAATGTCCAGCCATTTTGAAATTTGACCACATTTGCTGCCAGCGACTGTATAAATATTATTAGGCTTAGTCCTATACACGTGTAGGAAAATAATGGCGTGTCTTGACTGGTGTTCGTATGGAATCAATCAAATCAAATGAAATCCAAAACGTTTATGTCAAATAGACCAATTGCAGGCACTTTTGAGTTGCCAAAATATCTGACAGTCAAAAAAAAAAAGAAATAGAAGCAGACTTGATATCTATGGAGAAGAACGTGCAAGAAACTTCATGGACACTCTTTTTAATCATATCAAGTTACATAAAATCTTGCTTACATAAAATATGTCTTGACATAATAATGTAAGCAAGATTTTATGTAACTTCGCAAACGACAAGTCAAGTCGCTTCTACTATGAATCAACTTATGAAGTTTTTTTGTTGGTTCTTTGAAACCGAGATTAGTCTCATTTATCTGGTTTAGTTTTAATACCTATTTATTTTGTGTTGTAAGCCACTGGGCGCAAAAGGTTTTCAATAAATAAAATTATTGTTATTATTCTATTTATTTCAAAGAATCATTCTCGAATATTCGCGATGTAGACGAACCTTTATAGCAAATCGTGCCGAAGTAATGAAATCTAGGCGCAAAGTAATCCCTTTGTAAGACCACAGATCCAATTATATTTACACCAATTTTCTTGTAAAAGGCGGGCTTAAGTTTGAGTAAGTTGAAAGTAGCAAGGATTAGTTTGGTTAGCAAAATAAAAATAGGTTGATACGGGAGAAATAATAATAATATTTATGCATATAAAACAAATAATAATATGTGTAACTACAGAGAGCGGCCGTCTTGAATACTTTTTGTACCTATAGTTAGAAATTTTTTACAACTAGATTTGGATAACAATCACGTACTTACGTTGTTGAAATCTCTACGGTTCGGACTTAACGTTTCGCTTCATCTTTCATTCCGCGCACATCGAAGGACTGAAACATATTGCCTGCTGCGGTCTTCGCATCCGATTCTCAAACTCAAACTCAAAATTATTTATTTCAAATAGACCATTTACAGGCACTTTTGAACTGTCAAAATTGAAGCAAATTTGCACGTTCCAAAGCGTAGATCTCTATGGAGAAGAACGTTCAAGAAACTCCATGGTCACTCTTTTAAATCAAATTGAGATTTACATATAACTTGGTTACAAATGTCTTGTGCTTGTATTATGCGAGCACGATGTAACGGTAAATAGAATTTGAAATAAGCAGCTAAGAGATGACCGGTCTCAACTGACGGCACGCGTTCACGAGCGTGACGCGTGTATCAGCCCCACTCTGCTCAACCATTTTAAAGGGAAAGGAATGACCCAACACACGCGCCACCATCAGCGAGACATTTGAGTGAGCATGACCAATTTTAGGTTTAGGATAATAATTTAGGTGACTTCAAGGCTAGAGTGAATAATCTTAATAAATTAGTGCACCTCACCATCAACGGCTTCGCACATCAAGTGTGCGCAACAAAAAGTGCATTTTTAAACATTTTTCTTCAGTTTTCGTGAAAATTACAAATCTGGTTTAGGATTAGAAAGTTCAAGCCAGAAGAATCATTATCATTATTAAATGTCTATTCTTCAACAGCGGTACCAGTGACTGAAAAGTTGAAAGGGAACCGTCTGTCTTGGTACGGTCATGTGAAGCGGAGAGATGAAACGCATGTTACTAACTTTTCAGCTAACAGCGAACGCCCGCGTTCTCGGGTATTAACGGAAAGTTATTTGTCTATAAAACTTTTTATTTACGTTCTTGGATAAATATCAAAATACTCCATAAAAAAAATGCTCAAATATTGTACATTCTATTTTTGAAAATTTGACAACCACAGCTATGCCGCGAGCACCGGCGCTCGCTTTGGTGTCGACGTACTAAAAGAGTTATGAGTGTAAATGTGGGTGGATGGAGAAGGAGAGGGAGGCTAAAGAAAAGATGGGTGTTACGAGTAATATGAACGTATAGTAATTCAGTGGTAGCGTGACGGCTCTTAATGAAAGATAAGACAGAAAAAGGAGTAAGAGGATTATTCAGCAAACACATTACTTTAAATCTTGCTTACTTTTTTAGTTGTAGGCTAACATAGTAAAAAAGAGCAACAGGTTTAATAAGAATAAAACACGGTATCACTTAACAGTTGAGAGCAGTGGTGGCCGAGTGGTAAAGACCCCGACTTACAAGCTGTAGGTCACAGGTTCAAACCCAGCCAGGCACATTACTTTGTGTAATTTATTTCATCACCACTGCTCTCAAAACGGTGAAGGAAAACATCGTGAGGAAACCGGCATGTTCTAGAACCAAAAATTCGAAGATATGTGACATCCACCAATCCGCACTGGGCCCGCGTGGTGGATCATGGCCCATTCCCTCTCGTAGAGAGAGGAGGCCTGTGTCCCTGCAGTGGGAACATTAAAAAGGCTGATGATGATGATGATGATCACTTAACAGAGTTTTTTACTCTCTACTGTTGGTTTTCCATTATACAAAATTTTCTAGCAGATGGCGAAAAAAAAACTTTTTAAAAATTCATGAGGTAGACGCGTTTGAAATAAATAGATAAAAAATAGCGACATTATTTATAACTGAGTACGAATAGAAAAAAAATTAAATAAATAGAAAATTTAAAAACTTTAATGTATAACTCTAGCATCTATCTATCTATCTAGCAATTATAAATTGAGCAACAGCAACCGCTGCTAGCAAAGTCAATGCAGGTTGGAACATGGATGCAGCTCCTGGAGCAGGAGTTGTTGTAGTAGGTGTGGTCGGTGGTGGAGCCACTGTTGAAGGCTCAGGCCCAAGTTCAGGTATGGGTAGGGCAAGAACACTGTCTACCCATGTAGTGAATCTGGAGACACGAGTGAACATTTGAGGTGGAAGTGAGCAGGTATCGGAAGCGCTTAAGATTCCTACGAGACCATCGCAGACTAACGGACTGCCTCTGTCACCCTGAAAAAATAAATTAATATAAAATTAAAGCAGTCTTCAAATTCTGGAAAAATATATTTTACATAGCTCATTCTAATTTGTCGTCTCCTGTGGAGAAGAAACCGCAAGAAACTCAATGGTTTTCTTTTCTAAATTATTTAGTTTTATAATACCTATTTTTTTAAATAAAATTGATACGAGAGGATAATACATAAAAAACAGTAATAATAAAAAGTTAATCAAAATACACATCGCATTATAAAAAAGGAATTGTGTAAAATTAAACCTATTATTAATTAATAATAGGTTACATAATTTATACTAATTCGTATAAAAACTTTGGACATAAAAAAAAAACAAAATTAAATAGGAGCAAACTGTAGGCATTTACACAATAATATCAGCTAAGCAACATATCAATCAGTATCATAAAGAAGTAGTCTTTGCTAAACAAGCGAGTCTTCAACATAGTCTTTGATTTTATCTATCTTGATAAGAACATTTTTTATGTGGGCTTTGAACTTTCCTGCACCTATTTTTTTTATAAAAGTGTATATAAAAAATATGTTCTAAGCTATACGGGGAAGGAACAGTCAAATGTACTACCCCCCACGGTTTTGTTAACATCTCTCAGGATATTTTGCCCAAAGTAATAAAATGCTTTTGAGAAGTCATAAGAAAAAAAAACACTTTCTACGCAGCAGAAGGATTAATGAGAAGTAACTTAACAATAAGTTCTTACCGGGCATCTAGCAGAAATATTTTCAGGTCTGGCGCACAGCATGTTCGGTAAAACCATTGTTAATCCATTACACGTATTCTCACTGAGCGCTATCATTGGTTCATGTATCAACTGCGTACCACTCTGTAACAAACCATTGGATATATATCACTATATATTTATTTAACAATTCATGCACATAATAGTACAAAGGCGGATAATGCCTAGGGCACTTTTTACCAGTCAACCTTTGGGTGATGCAGAGAATCATAATGGCAGGTGCAATAAAAAGAAAGAAAAAGCGTGTGAATATAATAGATAATCAATATACAATAAAAATATATGATACTAGCTTTTGTCAGCGGCTTCGCCCGCGTACATAAAATATAGCCTATGTCACTCAGGAGTGAAGCAGCTTTCTATTGATGCTAAAATTTTTCCAATCGGACCAGTAGTTCCAGAGATTACCTCCTACAAACAAAAAAACAAAAAAAACAAAAAAACAATCTTTACCTCTTTATTATATTAGTGTAGATAGACTAAATATATTCGTTCTTTTCAGATCGACTAGCAGAGAAACATTATCGTTGTGATGATACTACTGCCAACTTCTTACGAATATGCTCGCGAACTTCAATCTTGAATTATAATCGGTTTTTAGCCATCCTAATCTCCTAGAGGAGCGCATTCCACAGAGAAATAGCCTGAACAATGAAGGAACAGTGAAGGAAGTCAGTATGATGAGTTGGACATAGAAGAAGACGGTTAAGCGTAGATTTTTGTTGAGGTATCATTACAAAGTATAAAACAAAGTTGCTATGCCTTATGTATGCTTAAATCTTTAAAAGTACGCAACGGTTTTCGATGCGATTTTTTTAAATAGATAGAGTGATCCAAGAGGAAGGTTTATGTGTATAATACATGCATAATATATTCAACATCAGTACCCGTGCGAAGCTGGGGCGGGACGCTAGTATAGTATAAAACAATGTCGCTTTTCTGTCTGTCCCTATATATGCTTAGATCTTAAAAACTACGCAACGGATTTTGATGCGGTTTTTTTTTTAATAGACAGAGCTATTCAAAAGGAAGATTTATATGTGTAATAAATGCGTAATATATTTTATATCACCATTGCACGCGTGTGAAGCTGGGGCTCCCACTCAAGTGTGGGATTTGATTAGATAATTTTTACCACTATAAAAAAAAAAACTCTGTATGAGGAAAGTGATACTTACGCGCCATCCCATACTAGAGCAAGCATGAAGAGTTTCTGAGGGATCAACTACTCTAACCGTTAGTAGCCCCACAGTGTTGATTAAGTATGGAGTGCCGAGCTGAAAAAAATCATTAAAACCGATTAAAACAATAATACAATATTTATCAATATCTATATACCTATTTATTTATATATCAATTAGCTTTGGATAATACAATGACTTTTTTTTATTATTTCTAGCCCATACTGTCCCAGTGCTGGGCAAAGGCCTCCCTCCATTCTTTCCAGTGTTCTCGGTTTTGAGCCACTTCTGGCCAATTCCCAAGGAAGGCATACAAGTCGTCCCGCCATCTTCTTCTTGGTCTGCCACGACCCCTTCGTTACATTACAATAATTTATTAGTTAAGTTACAAAGTGTTACTTTAAATGCGCAAGATCGAGAAATAGTAGAAAATAGCTCAGGATAACAAGCAGAATCAGTTTTAACCACTTTTAAAATAGGTTAAATTTTTCCAAAAATCCAGATTAGGTAAACTAAATATTGTCGTCTAATTTAAATTTTCTCCTACGCGGGATACTAATAGTTCTTATTATAGACACGGGATCAGAATGGACAGTATAACTAAAAGAGCATATAAAACCTAAAATTAAATTACAATGCGTTCCAAATGATTGATATAATATGATTGATTGCCATATTGTGACGTCACAATTTACTGTCAAATCGAGGTAAGATCTTTTTAAATTCAGTTTATTTACGAAAAAAATTATTTATTTACGAACTGTGAATGAAAAAAGTTTATTCAGAATCCAGTTTTAAAATTTTACTCATCTCTGAGTTCTTTAATTTTGCAAAAATATCTTTGATTTGACAGTACAGCGTGACGTCACATACTGTCAATCTATCCTATACTTATTTGGAACGCATAATAAAAATCGTTTGGTGTGTTTGAGTTTTTGCGCATTTATTGTTAGGTACACGTTGTAAATTTTAGCTTTTTTTGTAATTTTTACTTTTAGCGATAAGACCGCCCATTGTAACACCTTAGTAATTTTAAGCTCCTAATGTACCAAATTGTATTTATGGTGTACCTACAATAAAGAGTATATCTATCTATCTATAGGCTGACCGTATAACTGAGTCCTCGCCTGTGCGGTACAGGGGCGCGGGGGTATGACGACCAAGGGGACTGAGACAGGTGCGGGCGGTGGGGGCGCTTAGTAAGATACATGATACGAGATGAAATGCGCCAAGATAGTTCCTAAGATATGTGACGTCATAGGAAAGAAATAGTGTCATAGGAATATAATATATTCCACAACTTTCACACAACGCCATCTAATCCCAATCTAAGCAGAGCTTGTGTTATGGGTACTAGACAACTGATAAACATACCTATATATTTCTAAATACATACATATTATAGATAAATACACGAAGACACAGAACAAATGATCGTGCTCATCACACAAACATTTGTTTTGGGTGGGAATCGAACCCACGACCTCCGGGATAGCAGTTAGGGTCACTAACTACTAGACCAACAGACCTCAAACAAATTTAACTTAAGGTACACGTTGTAGATTACTCTTTATTACTTACAACAATAACACCAATGTCATTGACATCCCAGACGACAGTATATTGCGGGTGTGCCACTACGTTCGCTATACGCCGAATTTGATCCGGTGAACCAAAGTCGGCAATCGTCACTGAACCAGCAAACACCCTGTACTCATCTCGATCTATTGGCACACTGTAATCAATTTTAAACCTTAAAAAACTATATTCATATAACGTAATATGGAGTCCTTCATCGATACGACTACATGCACACTTATAATGTTCCCATTGCTGGGACACAGGCCTCCTCTCTAGAAGAGGCAATGGGCCGTAATCCATCACGCGGGCCTAGTGCAAGTCGGTGGATGTCACATGTCTTCGAATTTTTGGGTCTACGATATGCCGGTTTTCTTACGAGGTTTTTCGTAACCGTTTTGAGAGCAGTGGTTATGGAACTAATAACAAAAAATAATGCTCCAGGCAGTGTTTGAATACGAGCCTCTTGAAGTCAGAATAGTTGATCATTGATTTCATAATTGTTGATTTTGACAAGTTTGGTAATCTACTAACATAATGACGTCATTATGACTTTCCAATGATGAACCAGTGACACTTAATTGAATGATTTTTTTTAGAATAGTAAGTCTATTTAAAAACTTAAAAATGCGGTAATTAATTTACCGCAAATGTCAAACAAATGAATGTCAATATGCGGTAAATTCTTAAAATTGTGACAGTTCGTTTGATCAGTGATTTAAGATTAGAATGTTATTGTGCAGTTATAGTTTTTAATTCGTTACAAAACAGCTCGTACCAAAATTCTATTACGGGACCGCTGACTGACCAATGATCAGTCATTATGAATTAAGAACTTTTATCAAAATGGTAATGGGGATCGTGTTGGAATGACAGTGGAATGGCAATATTTAAAAAATAGCAGACTTGGGCATTTGTTGTCTTTTTTTTAAAAACTGTATATTGGGCAAAAATCATCCAATGAAGAATCCCGCTCTTGGGCGGAGCGGGAAACAGTGTCAGACTCTTACTGACTAAAAACCTCACACCATTCCTTCTTTGCCCTTCGCACTGGGACCCTGGGCCCCAGTAGGCTTCGACCCTTTTGCAGAGTCCCTACAGTTTTGCTAACAACTCCTTGAGGCACGCGGGAACAGAGCGCACCGTTGACGACTTGGCTTGGTCCGGACTGTTACCAGACGACCGAATGGCGAGCTACCCATTGCTCGCCGTCCGCAAGCCTGCGCCTACGGTGGCCGGAAATCGGGATTGGAATCTCGGCGGCGCCTAGGGCGTGTGCGCCGTTGCCTTATGCGGTCGGCCTCCTCCTTAGCGAGCATTACTGCTTGTTGTCTTTTCTATTATGTCTCTAATTACGGTAGTCGTTAGATTAATATTAACTTTACTTACTACTCTTTGCTGTCAGGATCGAACACTATAAGACACGATGCAGCTGTCAACGCGTGTTGTAATGTAACCAGTGCTCCTCCACACATGTGCCCTCTGTTTTGATTGTGTACTTCACTCAACCGTTGTAAGGAAACCTGAAAGAAAATTATTTATTTATTAAACACTTTATGCACAAAAGTACAGAGGCGGACTTATGCCTTAGGCATTTACTACTAGTCAACCTTAGAGTGATGGAGAAAGAAACAGAGGTAGGTGCAATAAAAGAAAAATAAAAAGCGAATACAAGGATAGATGTTATACAGGGTGTCATTGAAATCTTACCACAAACAAATACCATGGATCCAGTACATGATTCTGGACCCCAAGTGGTGATATTTTTTCGTCGGTGTTTTTTTAATTCATTATTTTTGCAAAAAATGTTAAATTGACGTTTTTATATAGTTTAATTTAAAAAAAAAACGTAAAAAAAAAATTAAAAAAAAATAAGAAAAGGCAAAAAGTTCGACCACTGGGGTGTCCAGAATCATGTACATCCATGGTATTCGTTTGCGTTACGAAGCCAATGACACCCTGTATATTTATATTAATAAACCATAAATAATAACACAATGTAAGTATTCCAATAAAACATACGCAACTTAATGCGTAAGGTAGGTAGCTAGTACGCAATGACTGACAACTACCTACTGGTCACTTTACTCGTTCAGCTGAAGTTTACTTACAGAAATTAATTTCGTACATGCGTATATTAATTCGAATTTTAGAAATAAATAGCTTTGTTTTTTTATTCTATTGTGTTTTATGTACCCCATCGACTCCCGAGGAGATTAAAATATCAAAATTTTGTGTTGTATAATACTTACCATATACGGGAATTGGTTTGGATTTGCAGGTGTGTTACGTGCTACGTTTGTTTCTTCAGCATATGAAGAGCTTATTCTTGTAACTGTAAATCAAAATAAACAAACTGAAATATGATCTCTTATCATCAGGTGGGATCGCAGTCAAGCACTAGTTTATTGCCACCCAAAGGGCAATGGAAAGGGGTATGCTCGGAGTTTTCTTGCGTATTCATAGCAGAAATAAGGATAGATAGATATATTCTTTATTGCACACCAAAAATAAAAAAAAATAACAATAGGAACTTAAAATTAATAGGGTGTCACAATGGGCGGTCTTATCGCTAAAAGTGATTTTTTAAGACAACCTTTGGATGGATTTGAAAAAGAAGGAAAAGAAAGAAATATTGAGAGGATATTGAGAAGGGAGGCCTATGTCTAAAAGTGGACGTCCTACGGTAGAAATCATGGTAATGATGTAGGTATCTCAATTTATAGTTTCATATTTGATTTTACATCTATATATATAAAAATCAATTGCTGTTCGTTAGTCTCGCTAAAACTCGAGAACGGCTGAACGGATTTATCTTATCTTGGTCTTGAATTATTCGTGGAGGTCTAGGGAAGGTTTAAAAGGTGAGAAAAATTCGAATAGTAGGGTAGAGTAGGGTAGAGTAGGGTAGAGTAGGGTAGAGTAGGGTAGAGTAGGGTAGAGTAGGGTAGAGTAGGGTAGAGTAGGGTAGAGTAGGGTAGAGTAGGGTAGAGTAGGGTAGAGTAGGGTAGAGTAGGGTAGAGTAGGGTAGAGTAGGGTAGAGTAGAATAATCTGTTGCCGGGAGCGAAGCCGCGGGCAAAAGCTAGTCCTAAATATATATTCTGCCAGCCTTTTGGGCACTTTACCAGTCGACAGCGATGAGGAAGAGTTCTTTGACGCCTTATTAGATTAGGTATGTTTAGTTAAGTTCACATTTTTTTTAAATTTATGTGTATATATGTGGTTTTAAGGTTACTTTATTATTTAATCCCATTGTAAAATAAATAATTACTATTTTTCCTCCTGAATATACAAAGTTTATTCATCAAAAAAGTGAGTTATGGACGGCAAAAAAGTGACCTACTAATATCAGGGAATTTATAAATAAAAGTCAATAATTTAATTGTTTAGTAAATCAATGTCAATAACGATAAAAAATTACATAATAATTATATTAATTGAAATATGTCATCATCATCATCATTAGCCTTTTTAATGTTCCCATTACTGGGACACAGGCCTCCTCTTTGATATATGTGTATGGTAATAGTAACTTGATTGCATAGAGAATGGCTTAAACAGCTTGTTTTTAGGCAGAATAAAATTACTTTCAGATTATAAGATCTTTCAATGTATTTCTTGTAAATAAACATTTTGATTTGATTTGCAATATCTAAAATAGCTTTTTTATGGTAGGTAAAAATCATGCAATGACGAATCCCGCCTTTGGGTGGACCGTAAACTAGTGTCAGAATCTTACTGACTAAACAATCTACCACGTTTCTATGTTGCCATACATACTAGAGCCAGAACCTTACTTTTAGACACGACCCCATGGCCCCAGTTGGCTTCATTCTTGAATAATTAGCCTAAAATCGACAATTGCATTGTGATAGTCGAACACAATTTTAGAATACTATCACTATTAGATTGCTCGGAATTTTAGAACACTCGGATACGGACGGGTTAGGTTAGAAGGGAATAAGTGCATGGGCTCTAGCTTTCCAATGTGAGTAAGCTAGAGCGAATTGAACCCCCTGAATGGGTCCCAGTGGGGATACTGGGATATGTTACATTGAACCTTGTAGACAGAAATAGGAGGCTCACTCAGGGGTGCTCTATCGACCCTACCCAAGTTGGTAGTGTGACAAGTGATGCGTCACTGACTAAAATACTTGCTAAAGTAATATTTCGAGATAATCGATGAGTCTTACAAATGCCTACAATGGGTACGTATTTGAATATCGAAGATTAAAATACCTACGCTTAAAATACCAATGTCCAAAACATCGAAAATTTAAATATCGATTATATCAAAATGTCGAAAATTGTTATACCTAAGCTTAAAACGTCGAAGATTGAAATGCCGAGTGATTAAAATTTCGATTGATTCAAAATATCGAATGACATTATTCCTAAGTTCAAAATATCAACATTTCACACATCTAAATTCATAATATCTACGTTAAAAATACCTACTGCGACATGCAAGCAAGCATGGTTTCTGTCACGGCTCCGGCGCTGCAGGGCTCCGGCAGTCCCACGCGAGCTTAACGTCGCAGATGGTCTAAACGCTCACCACCGCAGCTTCGGCTTGTTGGCCGGCTTCGCCGGCCAACCTCAGCTGCGGCGGCGGGTGTTAAAACCACCTGCTCCTCAGCTCGCGGGCTGCCTCGCCCCTCCGCGCCTACGCGATTCTAAATTACACTCTAGGGGTAGGGCAGACAAGACTACGTGGAGTCGGTTTTGCAGCGATACGTTTCTGTCACTAACTTTAGTAGCACAACATATTGACTTTCAAGAAAATATTTTAATTTAAAGACCAAGACACTGATTTTCATGGATAAAATAGGTCAAAATTGTTCCAAAACCGAATTGGGGCACCCCGAATTTACGTAGTCTTTTGGCTGTTACCCCTAGAGTGTATATAAAAATCCGGAGGCGCGAAGGGAGGGCAATCCCCGCCCGCTGTAACAAAGCATAGGCACCCGTGGGAGCCGTTGCGGCTGAGGTTGGTCGCCGGAGGCGACCAGCAAGCCGAAGCTGCGGAGGTGAACATGGGTGCCTATTCTTTGTTACGCAAGGGCGAAGGGGTTGCACTTCCCGTAGCGCAGGAGACGTTGCAGAAGCAACCTCTGTTTGTACTTCGATATTTAGGACATTCGATAATCTGTATTTCGATATTTGGATCTTTCGATGTAACTTTTGTAGATATTTAGATTTTAGATATATTGGACGTAGACTATTTAACCATTCGATACTATAAACTTTCGTTATTTTAATTTTCGGTTTTATGGTCGTTCGATATATCCATTTTCGATGTTATGAACATCGATATTTTAACTGTAGGTATTTTAATCTTCGATATTCAAATACGTACCCCCTACAATACAGATGATTAAATTTGATTTCATCATCATAATTATTTTATCAGAAAGAAGTTTGCACTGGACATAGACTGCACATACATTATGAGGTGTACAATAAAGTTTATCTATACTAATATTATAAAGCTGAAGAGTTTGTTTGTTTGTTTGTTTGAACGCGCTAATCTCAGGAACCACTGGTTCGAATTGAAAAATTCTTTTTGTGTTGAATAGATCATTTATTGAGGAAGGCTTTAGGCTATATAACATCACGCTGCAACTAATAGAAGCGAAGAAACAACGGAAAATGTGGAGAAAACGGGGAAAATTATTCATCTTTGAAGGCTTCCGTTGCGTGCGCTGCCAAAACGGTTTAAGTTCTTATTAAAATGATCTAACAAAATGTCCGCGATGCGTATATGTCTATCTTTTAAGATTAACTTACTAGAACCGTTTTTATGCGAATCAAATTTAGCCAATTTTTACCGATTATTTGTTAGAGTTGTATCAACATAATAATATAATCTTTATCCAAATAAATGTGTTGTTGATTAAGAGTATGTAATTGTAAACAAAATTGTCTTTGACATCATTTAATTTCAATGAACATCTTAGAAGATATTACAATTTTAAAATAACTCCGATATAAAATTCACACGCGATGCATGATGTGCAAAACTTGACGCTGCGCCTGGCCGGCGGGCGAGGAGAGGGGTTGCTTGCGGGCGGCGCGGATGGGTAGGTAAAAATCATCCAATGACGAATCCCGCTCTTGGGCGGAGCGGGAAACAGTGTCAGACTCTTACTGACAAAACAATCTAATCCCTTCCTCCCTTGCCTTATTCCCAGAGCCCCGGTATAACGCTTTACACCAACCCTCAGTTGCAGGAGGCTTCGCCCCTGAAGGGCCCCACAGTTTGCTGACAACACCTTGAGGCGCACGGGAGCAGTGCACGCCGTCGACGACTTGGTCTCGGTCTGGACTGTTACCAGACAACCGGACGGCGAGCTACCCATTGCTCACCGTCCACAAGCCAGCGTCTATGGAGACCGAATATCGGCGGGATCGCGGCGGTGACTGCTACGGCGAGAGCGTTGTTGCCTTTGCCTTATGCGGTCGGCCTCCTCCTTTACGAGCATTACTGCTTTGCAGAAGGAGGCGACCGCTTGCCATTCTTCTTCGCTGCGAACTGTGGCCTGAACCAAGGCCCGGCGTGAGAGGTCGCCGCCGCTGATCACCACCACGAGGACACGGCGATTCACCGAGTGCTCCACCGTATCCTCCGAGCTGACCATACAGTGGCGACACCCGGGTGTCTCTTCCGCACGAATCCGGCGCGCAGGAATCTCCTGAACTTCCCATGTCCGGTGAGAACCTGCGTCATGCGGAAGGTGAGGATGCCGTGATAGACATCACGTCTCAAAGAGGGGACTTACCGCCGAGATTATGGCGTGCCCAAGTTGGGGTGTAGCTCTATGAAGTACTTTTAGATAATTATGTTCTTTTAAAAACTAAATTGTCTGAAATAATAACAGAAATTGACACGGGCAAAGTCGTGGGTAACAGCTATAATTTATAAAGCTGAGGAGGTTGTTTGCAAAAATAAATATGATGCCCAAAATAACTATTCCACGCGGACGAAGTCGCGGGCACAGCTAGTTTGAAATAAATGCTTTGAATTTGAAGTCAATCAATAAATTAAATATTGTTAGAAGCTAGTACAGTAAAAATATAGTCGTATACATTTTATTCTGTTTCTTAGGGTAGTCAGCTAGGAAACATCGGACTCATTTAGTTTAAACTGACAAAAAAAAAGAAATGTAAAAGTGTTATGGAAAATCTATTTGCAAAAATAAATATAATTTATCATCATTTGTCACGTAGGCTCTAGATAGACGGTCCGCAATTCAACTATAATCCAACTGCAAATTGTAGTTGCAATAGAACTGCACGGTTGGTTTGCAGTTCTATTGCAGTCGTGTCAACTGCATTCAAACTCCATCCGGACTGCAATTTGCGGTAGGATTGCAGTTGAAATGCAATCCGTCTGTCTAAAGCCTTATAGGTAAATATGAACGGAACCCTAAGTACGTGAGGCCTACTCGCACTTGCCCGGTATAAAAAAAAGTAAAATAATTAATAAATAAAATACTCTTAAAAATAATAATGCTCACCACAAAACACAATGAAACTAAAAATCAAAAACTGGTCCATTTTGATATCGGCTGTTGATGTTTCACTAAACACAGTCTCAAATATACTGATAAATAAAAATCATTAATACATTGGAGACATGTCGCTTATCAGACTAGATTATTAGATTAGATTACCAATATTATGTATTTTTTATCTACAAATACTTACTAGGTCGCCTGAATGAAATCGCAGAAAGAGATACAGTCGGCAATTGTATATTTTTTCCTTGTTTACATTTTGTCAACTAGCTTTTGCATGTAGGTTTTCCTGCGTACATAAAATATAGCTCATGTCACTCACTCGCCGTCCGGTTGTCTCTCGCCGTCCTACTGTCTGGTAACAGTCCAGACCAAGCCAGTCGTCGACGGCGCGCTCTGTTCTCGCGCGCCTCAAGGAGTCAGCAAATGGAGAGGCCCAACTTCAGGGCCGAAGCCTACTGGGGCCCCGGTCCGGTTTCTGAAAGGAAGGTCCGACCCTGGTATGAAGGCTTAGAAGTGGGGTGGGGGGTTTAGTCAGTAAGAGTTTGACACTTTTTTCCGCTCCACCCAGGGTCGGGATTCGTTATTGGATGATTTTTTCCACCAAAAAAAAATGTCACACAGAAATAAAGCTTTCTATCGGTGAAAAACAATTAGCAATCGGACCTAGTATTTTCACAAATCATCTCCTACGACTCCTACAAACAAACAAAATAGTTTACTTCTTTTTAATATTAGTGTAGATTATTTATTTATTTATTTATTTATAAAAACTTTATGCACATACTAAGTACAAAGGCGGACTTAATGCCATAGGCATTTTCTACCAGTCGACCTTAGGGTGGTGCAGAAACAAACACGGTAGGTGCAACTTAAAGATAATTAAAAAACAATGAAAGAAACAAATAATACAATAATAAAATCGTCCGCGTCGTTGAGTCAGGCTCTTATACCGTCTATCAATCGGTTTATAATTTTCCCCTAATTATATGTATAGATAATAATTATAACAAAGAATTATAGATATAGGTAGTTTCAAATCTAGGATCGTAGGTTCTATTAAAAAAAATTAATGCGTCGTCCTTAATAAGAGTTGATAAATTGTATAATTTTTTATTATTTGTCAGAACCGTAGGTCTTTTGTAAAAAAAACAAATATCACAAGAATTACTTTTTTCTGTACTATGATTGTATGATGGCAAAAAAAATACTATTTAATATTTTTTTATTCCACGTAAATAAATAATAATTATTTAATTAAAATTTAAGTAAGATTGCGTTATTTCGGGCAAAATAAAATGTTTTTGCTTAAAAATAGTGATAGAGCCCAAAAGCATTTCAAAGCTGAAAATATTGTTTTTTTTTAAATAAAACCATTAAGACCTAGTATTTTCCAAATCCAATAGTTTCAGCAATATCCCCGCACTCGTTAATACACTACAGATAAACGAACACATTATAGGCAACAAACAATAAAACAGCGAAAAACAAAAACCATATAAATCTCCTGCCCCTCTCCTTCTCCCCCCTTTTATCTCAAACCTAATGACAGCACTTTAATGGTTCGGAGTCTAATTGAATAATTCGGTGCGTCCTAAGGTGGTTAATAAATCTGACGTCTGTGAAATACCAACCGCGGATTAGCGTGGGAGCCTAAACTTGGATTAATTGGCGGTCTGTCACACCGAACCGTCAAATCTAATCTTGGTTTATTTCACAAAGAAACATGGGCCTTGTAGTCACTCTTTTTTTTTTGAAACGCTCGGGTTAATATCGATTTCGCAGCCCCGAAACTATTCTATTCTAGTTTCAGCAATATCCTCTCTCACTCACTCGTTAAAACACTACAGATAAACGAACACATTTTAGCAACAAACAAAAAAACAAAAAACCATATAAATCTTCTCCCCCCTTTCCGTCACCCTCCCTTTTATCTCAAACCTAATGACAGCTCTTTAATGGTTCGGAGTCTAATTGAATAATTCGGTGCGTCCTAAGGTGGTTAATAAATCTGACGTCTGTGAAATACCAACCGCGGATTAGCGTGGGAGCTAAAACTTGGATTAATTGGCGGTCTGTCACACCGAACCGTCAAATCTAATCTTGGTTTATTTTGAGAAAGTTTGTTTGTGTTTAGTTTTTAATAACTGATTATGTCTGCTGGTAGTGGGTTTGGCCGCGTTAAAATTGCCGATTTTCTAGAGAAGATGAATAAAAAGTATTTTAAGGGCCGGTTGTAGTCACTGTTTTATATTTTATGAACTCCGCTGGGGTTTAGATCGACTTATATTTATTATAAGCCAAAATTTGTGTAGGCAGTATCGATCCCCACCACCTCCTATAAAAGCGAGCGCTCAGTTGTGTCAGGTTTCACTTGCTGCTTGGTCGTTGAGTGGAAAGGTGGTTGGCGTCGATACTGTAAGACTGTTCTTTTTGCTTATTTTTATTTTTTGCTATCAATTGTGCTAATTTTGTGTTGGAGAATTAACGGTTGTTTTGTGTTGTTTACATTTTTGAATTATTTTCGATTATAGTGAAATTATTGTTAAATTAAGTTAATTTGTAATAAAAACTAGTTAAGTTCATTGTGATCTGTCTTTTTTTTTAATATTTAACACTTCTGGTTGCTAAAATCAGAAGTGGGATAGGATTTCGCTCACAAATAGCCTCGTAAAAAAAAAAAAAAAAAACAACCGTTAATTTTCATAATTATGCCACGTGCTTCTCGTGAATGTTTGGTGGAAACACCGCCTCGCACTGAGGTGAATCGTAGTCGTTGTAGTGAGTCTTCGCGACGCGATAGGCACCGTTCGCGGTCACATGGTGATAGATCTCGCGTTCGGTCGGGCCGTAGTAGAAATCGTTCACGATCTCGTGGTGGTGAAAACCGCTTGCGTGCGCAACGTAATAAAACGCGTTCTCGTTCACGATCTCGTGGTGGTGAAAAGCGCTCGCGTGCGCAACGTGATAAAACGCGTTCTCGTTCACGTTCGCGCCATAATGAGACTCATCGTGACCGTTCGCGGACTCGAGGTGCTTCCCGTTCGCGTGATAGGTCTAGGTCACGTTCCGTTTATTCGCGTCGCCGTCGGAGTAAATCACGATCCTACCCTCAGGAGTGTACAGTGAAAGATACCTTAAGTGCAATTATGTCGCGACTAACCGCTATAGAGGAAAATAGTGCCAGTGGTTCGCATATTCCGTCTACCCGTCGTGGCAGCACACCTCCTTTAGATAAAAACAATAGTTCTACAACGCGAACACTTGCTGATGCTATCGGTTTGCTAGTGAATAGTAAGCGCAGTAACAGTTATTACGTGTCAAATTTCGATCCGGCTATAAATAATTTTGAGGTGTGGTGCAACGAGGTGGAAAGGGCTAGGCTAGCAAACCGTTGGGATGATTTCGAGTGTTTCTCTCGCGTAGCTCATTGCTTGAGGGGCGATGCAAAAGTCTGGTTAAATGAGTGGAGCACGAATGATCGTTCGTGGTCCAACTTCGTGAAGGAATTTAAATCCCTGTGTCCTCAAAAGATCAACTATGCTCAGATTCTTCATGAAGTCATAAATACCACTTCCGAAAGATTCCTAACATATGCTGAATACGCACGTCGTTCGTTGCTGCGCTTACGTGTGATCAAAGGTTTGAGTGAGGAACTCATGGTTCAAATAGTGATACATGGTATTAGTGATGTGCAGGTACGCGCAGCAGCGACCAACGCTGATTTAACAATTGAAAACCTTATTTCATTCCTTTCCACCTATGTTAAGCCCGCTCGTAGATCTGATAATAATCGTAACCCGGACAAATCGGTTCCGTCTAGCTCTAGTATGACCAAAAAGCGCCACTCAAATGGATCGGGTCGGGCTAATAACAAATGTTTTACTTGCGGTCAGACTGGTCATCTTAAACATCTATGTCCCAACAAACGTAATTTTTCGGATAAGCACAATGGACGCGACACGCTCGACAGGCGCGACAAGCGCGATGACAGTTCCAAATCCGTTTGTTCTTTTTGCAAGAAGTTAGGGCACAAGGAAAGCGATTGCTTTACTAAAGCTCGTTCCGAAGCTCAAAATGGCAGCAACAATAACAATCAGCGTAAGGTTAACCTGTGTAGTGAGCTTTCTAAGGCGAGTGATAACAATGACATATGTACAGCTGTGATCCAAGGTATACCAGTTGACGTACTTATAGATAGTGGTGCGCTCAATGTGTCGTTGATGTCATCCGCAGTGGTGAATCACTTCTCCGGTTCTCGAAAACCAACTAACTGCTCTCTCAAAGGAATAGGAGATAGGGGGTTTGTAGCTCGCGAGTACATTACTCTTACGGTCGAATTTAGTGAGATCGCACTTGAGGTCGACTTTGTTATTGTACCCGCGTTGTACATGAATACTCCGATCATAGTTGGGACTGATGTGCTTAATCGTGATGGCGTTACGTTCATTCGCACGAAACATGGACAGCATTTGACCCGTACACCTGACAAGGTTTTAAAAGTAAATGCGGTGACGAAGTGCGAAGTCGACAAAGTAAATACGCCTCTTAAAGGTGCAGAGCTTGCAAAGCTGATGGCTGTTCTTGGAGAGTTCTCATCATTTTTAATATCCGGTACAGCTACCACTACCGTAAATACTGGTAAAATGCACATCAGCTTGACAAGTGAAGTACCCGTAGCATATCACCCGTATCGTTTATCATATCAAGAGAAACTTAAAGTCCGGGAGATTTGTCAGGATTTATTAGACAAAGAGATCATTAGGGAATCGAACTCAGAGTACGCAAGCCCGATCATTTTGGTCAAGAAAAAGGACGGTTCGGATAGAATGTGCGTAGATTTCCGTGCGCTAAACCGTATCACTGTCAAGGATAGGTATCCCCTACCTTTAATTGACGACCAGATTGATCGGCTTGGGGGTTCAAAGCTGTTCACATCTCTCGATATGGCCTCAGGTTTCCACCAAATACCCATTGATGAAAGCTCCATCCATAAAACGGGTTTTGTAATTCCTGAGGCTCATTACGAGTATTTAAAAATGCCGTATGGTTTGTGTAACTCACCAACTGTTTATCAACGAATCATCAACAACACTTTACGTAAATTCATAGAATCCGGCAGCGTACTTGTTTATATTGATGACGTATTAATTATAAGTATGTCGATCGATGAAGGTATCTCTTTGTTACGCGATGTTTTAAAGACTTTGACTCAGGCCGGCTTCTCTATTAATTTACGTAAGTGTTCGTTTCTGACCACTGAAATTGAGTACCTAGGCCGCGTTATCAGTCATGGTCAGGTTAGGCCGAGCCCCCATAAGGTTGAAGCGTTACTCAAAGCGCCTATTCCCTCTAATGTAAAGCAAGTACGCCAGTTTTTAGGTCTTGCTGGATATTTTCGACGGTATATCAAAGGCTACGCGACGAAGACCGCATGTATCTCGCGTCTCACAAAGAAAGACGTAAAATTTGAATGGGGACCTGATCAAGACCAGGTCCGCAAAGATATCATTGAGTGTCTTACTAGCGAGCCTATACTTGCGATCTTCGATCCGAGCCTTCCTACCGAACTGCACACTGACGCCAGTAGTGCGGGGTACGGTGCTGTACTAATGCAGGTTCACGCTGACGGCAGCAAACGAGTAGTCTCATATTTTAGCCGAGTAACTCAGGGCGCGGAAGCAAGATACCATTCGTACGAATTAGAAACGCTGGCGGTCGTCAAGGCGCTGCAAAATTTTCGTCACTATTTGATCGGTGTAGATTTTAAGATCATTACCGATTGCAACGCTTTGAAGGCCACCGAGCGCAAAAAGGACCTTCTTCCACGGGTTGCACGCTGGTGGATTTATTTACAAGATTTCAATTTTGAGATCGAATACCGTAAAGGCGTCATGATGGGTCACGCAGACTATTTAAGTAGAAATCCACCAACGTCACGTGTCAATAATATAGAGAGACCGCTTAACTGGGCACAGATGGCTCAGTCAGCTGATACTGAGACAATGGACCTCATCCAGAAACTTAGGGAAGGACGTTTAGATTCACGACGCTACGTATGTCAAAATGACGTACTTTATTATCGATACTCACCAGTGGGAGAAGAGTCACGCTTGTTATGTTACATCCCTAAGGGCCACAGACTAAGCCTGTTGCGTGTCTTCCACGATGAGCACGAGCACATCGGTGCTGATAAGACTTATGACCTTATCCTAAAGTATTTCTGGTTTCCCGGCCTAAAACAATTTGTTAAGAAGTATACGTCCCACTGCTTAATCTGTATTTCTAAGAAACGTGTTCCGAGAGCCCCACATCAGCCCATTACATCATGGGAAAAGTCCGATGTCCCGTTTAACACAATTCACGTTGACGTATTGGGTCCTTTACCAGAGTCCAATGGATATAAGTTTGTTCTCATTCTAGTAGATTCCTTCACTAAATATTGCCTACTCTACCCAATGTATAGGCAGGATACGAATGAATTGAAACGTGTTTTCTACAATGCAATATCTTTATTCGGAACCCCTAAGCTCATAGTTTGCGACCGTGGTCGTATGTTTGAAGCGTCAGCTTTTACTAGTTGGGTATCTGAGATGGGTAGTGCTATTCATTATATAACGCCCGAAATGCACCATTCTAATGGGCAAGCCGAACGTTATGTTAGGACTGTTTTGAATTTATTACGTGTAGAAAGTAATAATAAGAAGTCTACTTGGTCTGATGCGTTATGTAAAATACAATTAGTGTTAAATATAACAAAGCAAAAATCCACACAATACTCGGCTTTATATTTGTTAATTGGTACCAATGCGACCACTCCTGTGATCCGTGCACTGATCCGTGATGTTGCTGTCGAAGACCCCAGCCGCAATCTAGAAGCTGTGCGAGAACTCAATAGGAACCTCGCCAAGGCATCGCTCGATAAAAATCGCAACAACCAAGATGCACGGGTAAATCGCCAAAGACACCCGCCAAGAAAGTTCCAGGTTGGCGATCAAGTTTTCGTCATAAAATACTCGCAATCTGTGGGAAAACTCGATCCCGGCATGAGAGGCCCGTATAGGGTTATAAAGGTTCTTCCAAGTGACCGTTATGAACTAAAGTTACTGAGCGGAGCCAGGGGCAAAACAACCCAAGCCGCTGCTCAATATATGATACCCTGGAAAGGCGAGTGGTGTCCTGAGAGCTGTGCTGCTTTCTTTGAAAGTAAGTTTTGATAAGAGTTTTCTAAACAGTGTTTCTGAATTACAGTTCTGGCATGATTGAAGTGTGTGCTCGACCGAGGATGTGAGTTGGTGTGCCTTGCCGGTTGAGGACGTGCTGCCTAAGTGTCAGCAAGCTCACGATGTCATGGAAGGCAGGACACTCTGAGTGTCAGGTTGCAGCAGAAGCGTATCCCGGTGGCGGAATGGGCGCTATTGCAACTCAGGCGCTGTCCTGGCAGGCATAGTCCTGGTTCACGTATTACCGTGGTTTGGGCACTGTCCCGGTTCAGGCGCTGTCCTGGCAGGCATAGTCCTGGTTCACGTTTTTAACGTGGGAACTTGCAAGTTCAAAGTATGAGTCTGAGAGAGACTTTTGTAAGATGATGTATGCCTATTTCTGATAGAGAAGTGATTTTATCTCCGGTGTGAGTGCTTACTTTCTGTGTGAGGGCCTTGTTTGCGTGAAGTATGGCAGAACAGGCAACGCTTTATGTTGTCGAAGTTTACTAATATTCGGTTTCTTACACAGATTGCGATGATGACGACTTTGCCGATGCCAGTGGACCCTCAGGTACAGCTTCTGCGGGTCCTGCTAACGCTTCTGTGAATCCTACGGACGAGGATGGGGAACGAAGATCCTCCAGTCCTCCAGAAGACGTCTCCGGTGCATCCGAGGACGGTGCACGGTCAGGAGAGGCCGTATAAGCCAAAATTTGTGTAGGCAGTATCGATCCCCACCACCTCCTATAAAAGCGAGCGCTCAGTTGTGTCAGGTTTCACTTGCTGCTTGGTCGTTGAGTGGAAAGGTGGTTGGCGTCGATACTGTAAGACTGTTCTTTTTGCTTATTGCTATCAATTGTGCTAATTTTGTGTTGGAGAATTAACGGTTGTTTTGTGTTGTTTACATTTTTGAATTATTTTCGATTATAGTGAAATTATTGTTAAATTAAGTTAATTTGTAATAAAAACTAGTTAAGTTCATTGTGATCTGTCTTTTTTTTTAATATTTAACACTTCTGGTTGCTAAAATTATTATAAAAAAAAAACTGTTAAAAAATTTTGTTTTTGCTTAGCGCTTTCAATAAATAAACTTTATTTTTTTTTGTAACTGGCAAACGTTTCATGTAAGGGTTAGATTCGCGATATTTTTTTATCGAACCAACTAATCATGTTTTGATTTACCCGGTACTATTTAGTAAATTTTAATAAAATAATTTCAGTAAAATCTTCAGGATTCACCTTGGGAATTGAATTATTTCCATAGGTGGGTTAGTACGGAACTTTACTATTGAAGTCAGTAGTATTTTTTAAAATAAAAAGTGGTTAAATACTAGTAGTATTTCAAGAGTACTCTAGTAGTCCAGCTATTCACACACAACTTACACACTAGTTCCAACATTGTGTGCAGTTACACCACTTTAAACTTGTTCCTCTGAAACTTCAAGATTACTCAGTAACGTATAGAAAGTTCCAAGCGTCCGTACACTTGTAGAAATGACTATTCTGTTGGTCGCAAGTCGGAGTGGACTGCATTAACATAATTGTTGAGAGTTGTGAGCAATGCGGAATGGCTGAGCTACCTGATTGTGTAGTCAAGTAGCTTTGTTGTGAAGTTTGAAGGTCATGAAGTGCTGATAAATTTAGAGGCTGTTGAGTTTTTATGTTTTTTCTTCGAAACTATTACTCCAAATACTGAAAAGTTGATACGAAAGTCCGCTGCAGCGTTTTATTGTCATCATGTCGTCTAATAACACTTAAAAATAGCGCGTTAACGTCAGAACTGCACTTATGTTATCAATGACAATATTGTGTATGACGGCTCGCCTGCCGCGCTGAGGTTCGCGGTTTCGATTCCCGCACGTAAAAAATATTTGTATGACCTACAGATAGGTTATCGGGGTCTGGGTATCTTTTGTATGTGACCTTACTTGTTTGTTAACGCACCCATGACACAGGAGTAATTCCTAGTGTGGGGCAACTTTTTTTTTTTAAGTACGCCTCATCTAGTGCGTAGTACATTTATTTATTTACAAAGGGAAAAACAATCAGTGACGCATTACAATTTGTAAAAAAATAAAATGCAAAAAATGTGGTTAAATGTGTAACCAACGACGCTTTCCACGGAATACACATATAAAAATTTACAAAGTTTGTGGTTAACTAAAACCCAC
This sequence comes from Mythimna loreyi, assembly GCA_029852875.1. NCBI lineage: Eukaryota > Metazoa > Arthropoda > Insecta > Lepidoptera > Noctuidae > Mythimna > Mythimna loreyi. Next base: position 16,263,226 of record CM056801.1, on the reverse strand, counting down.
ACTACTACAACATTTAATAAATAAATATAGTTTTTTTTTTTAAGCTGCTTTTATGGACATTAATAAAATGTGGAAAAAAATGTGTGAATCTAATTGATATAAAAATTACTACTGACTCAAAGTTTTTAACAGTTTAAATTTGAATTTATGAGAAGAAAGAGCAAACATATCAATATGAAGGAAATTCTTATTATAGTTTGAGGTAAGTCGTCGTAGAGGCGCCCGCTCACCCGCCTTAGTGCGACAAGAGGACACTGCAAACAGGCACATTATATAATCATCATCATGTCAGACGAGCGACGCCCACTGCTGGGCATAGGCCTCCCCCAAGGATCTCCACAACGATCGGTGCTGTGCTGTCCGCATCCAGTGGCTTCCTGCGACCTTCACCAGATCGTCAGACCACCTTGTTGGGGGCCTGCCCACAGAGCGTCGTCTGGTAAGCGGTCGCCATTCGAGAACCTTTCCACCCCAACGGCCATCGGTTCTCAATCCTTCGAGCGATGTCGGTTGTTTTTGTGCTCCTACGGATCTCATCATTCCTGGTTCGATAAAGCAGGGAAATACCAAGCATCGCTCTCTCCATTGCTCGCTGGTAGTACGATTTTATACAGGTAAAATATAAAAAAAACATGTTTTTTTTTTAATTTGAAAAAATAACAACAAAAAATTCCACCACTGGGGGTCCTAATCATGTACTGGATCTATGGTATTCGTTTGCGTTAACTGTCAATGACACTCCGTATAATCGATATATGCGACATATTACAAACACATTTCGGTGTGACAGTCAGCCCCATATAAGCTTAAACAGCGTTTTATCACTTGAGTTATTGAAGCCTTTCCAGGTGACGTAATGTTCCGGAAAGCCCGGGTTTGTCTGCCTTCCTATTTATTAACGTAAACAGACTAATATATTATTGTACCGTGTTCCTGATTTTAAAGGGACTTAGTTGTGTTATGGGGATTAAGGTGTTATGGGATTGAGTTGGAGAATACGGTAGCAAAGTAAATTATTCGTATTTATTTTTTTAATACATAATGACATGATTTTTTTGTGTATTTTTTTTAACAGGTTGAATAAAGATACGAGGTCGAATATGCCTCGTATGTGTCTTCTTTGCGGTGCGGTTAAGAAAAAAATGGTCTTTTCTGCTGCGCGGGCATAACTTTAATTTGGTTTAGTTTAGAAAAGATGTACATACTTAACATACCTTGTTAAAACCGAATGCAGTAGTATACCTATCTGCCAATATACGGAGTCGCTTTGACCTCGTACCCCACTTAGTAAAAATATAGAAGTTTCTTAAACGTTACGGGGTCTAAAACGCCCCTTATTTTCATAATGTTAGGTTTGAAAATATGAGCTCTTAAACTCCTTCCGTCCCGTATAGAAGAAATGGAAATAATACAAAAACCGGCCAAGTGTGAGTCGGACTAGAACACAAAAGGTAACGTAACACAAAGCGAAAACATTTATTGTATGGGAATTTGACCTAAATATATTTTAGTATGTTTTTAATATGTGTTGTACAGAAACAAAACATCTATCAAAATGTCAAATGTCTAATTTTTTTTTAATGATCACGGTTCATAAGTTGCTGCTAGGTGATAGACATACAGTGGAATCTTAACAACAGAGTCCTGCTTTATCTCTTGATCACGGAACCCCAAAATCGATGTCAGAACGAATCGTTTTTTTCACAGCGTTAAAGGACCGCAGATTTGAGTATACGGTTTTAATTTCAACTTTATAAACTCAACCTTTACGCGTTCCCGAGATAAAGGGTCTTGACAGACAAAAAAACAAAAAAGTGATCCTATAAGGGTATTTTTACGTATTTTCCTTTTGGGGTTCGGACCCCTAAAAATTTTTTATATAGGTCAAGTTTTTCGACAGTTTAAACTAGATGAGGCCGGTGTTTCCTAGCAGCTGACCACCCCGAGAAAAAACATTGAAACGAACTCAGGAGTTGATGGCAAAAGCGTTGCGACTCTGCAAAAGGCGAAGCGAAGCCTATTGGGGCCCAGGGCATCTTTCTGAAAGAAAGGCTTGGCATCAGTGCGAAGGGAAAAGAAAGAACGAGGTGGGGTGTTTAGTTAGTAAGAGTCTGACACTGTTTTCCACTCCGCCCAAGAGCGGAATTTGTCATGCAATGATTTTTGCCTACCATAAAAAACTCAAGAGTCAAAGTTTCTTTAATTAATGCCAGTAAACATGTAATGGTCTAATCTTATAAAAACCATGCAAATGGGAGTCTGAGATTGTCTTTTGAGGAAAGAATCACGCAGAGTATTTGCAGAGATCAGCGGGGATTCCTTCTCCATGAGATAGTAAACAAAGATATTTTATTCAAACGATATCATCATCATCTTATTAAAACAATGTCATCAACATCATCATCATTGCAGCCAAAAGAAATCTACTGCTAGAAGCAGGCTTCCCCCAAGCGTCGTCGCCACAACGAACGGTCGTGTGCGTCTCACATACATCGGATTTCCGCAATCCTGACCGGCCCACCTTGTGGGAGGCCTTCCAACGAGGCTCTTAGAAAGTAGGCCTTAATAGTGGAACCCGACGTACATTTTTATACAACCGTTCTTACATGATTATGATGTTATTACACATCTTTCGTCAAATTTTTGGACACACAGATGTCTTGTGAATATTACCTAGGCTTCTATAGAAATCAAAACTTTGACTCTCCGTAATGTACCCCTATTTTAAAAATATTATAAACTAGCTTTTGCCCGCAGCTTCGCCCGCGTACATAAAATATAGCCTATGTCACTCAGGAGTAAAGCAGCTTTCTATTGTTGCTTAAATTTTTCCAATCGGACCAGTAGTTCCAGAGATTACCTCCTACAAACAAAAAAACAAAAAAACAAACTTTACCTCTTTATTATATTAGTGTAGATTACTTGGATAGAAGCCTTGCGCATTTAATCGACATTCTATATGTCATTTTTTTTTTTCAAAAATCGTTAAGAGAAACAAGTTTTGTGAAACATTCGAATAAATCGTAGAATCACTGAATGCTAACAGAGTTTTTAGGGGTTATCTCCCTTTTTTCGCATTACTTTTGCAGCAAACATCACTTTGGATTGCCTTAAATCTAGCAACAAGCTTTTAAACCATGCGTGGCCTTTACGATAGGCGTGTGAGGAAGGCCCACCTAAAACTTTTGAGCTTCTAGCGAACGCCGGCATTCGCACACCTCATCTTCATCATCAGCCTTTTTAATTTTCCCACTGCAGGGACACAGGCCTTCTCTCTAGGAGAGGGAATGGGCCATAATCCACCACGCGTGCCCAGTGCGGATTGGTGGATGTCACATGTCTTCGAATTTTTGGTTCTAAGACGTGCCGGTTTCCTCACGATGTTTTCCTTCACCGTTTTGAGAGCAGTGGTGATGTAATAAATTACACAAAGTAATGCGCCTGGCTGGGTTAGAACCCGCGACCTACAACTCGTAAGTCGGGGCCGTTACTACTCGGCCACCACTGCTCGCACCGGCCACCACTGCCACTGTTCGCACCCCTATTGTTCTTTAATTGTGTCTGTAATTACCAAAGTTGAAAGGTTAAAACGATTTATTTAATATCAAAAATTATACTCGCACAACCAGAAAAACAGAGACCCAATTTAGAATCACATTTTACAAGATAAAGAAATTGCTAAAGAACGGAAAAATATTTTGCTAAACTTTATTTTAGAAACTTGAACGTTTAAAAATTAGAAAAAGTGTAAAGTTTAAAGGAGATCGTGAGGGTTACTGGACTTAACCGCAGTCTGATGGTGAAAACCGCCCGGAAAATATCCGGCACTTTTAAAATGTACGTATTATATAAAGTATTTTGCACCTTCTACTTTTTGTAGGGCTGGGAAACGAGTTATCGATAGATCTTTTATTGGATTAAATGTTAAGAAAAGAAAAAAAAATTGGCATAATGAGTATTCTAATATTGCAGAATTGCAAGGCACTCAAAATATAATTGAAAACTGTAACTAAAGTCTTATCCCTACATTGAAGGTAGATAATGTAATAAAATTTAATTCATATAATTTAATTTGTATTTGTATCTCCTCGCACGTGAAGCGGGTATTATTAATACGTATTTACGCGCTTGTTAGAAATTCGTTTATTAAGCAACTAAACAAATAAATATTAAAATTTAATAGAGACAAAGGAGTAGTAATAGAACTTGCTGGGCATTAAATCAAAATGGGCGAACGCTCAAGCGGTTAAAAATTGATCCACATTGATATCAGTGGGAAAAATCATCTGCTTCTAAGTTAAGTTACAAGATTTGATCCGAACAGACATAGTTACATTGCAAGTTAATAAAAAGCTTGTGAAAGTGCACAGATCGCTGGCACTGGCTTGTATTGTGGAATAACTAAATGTATGGGTTGTGATATCAAGATAAAATTTTAGTAGATGCAAACGTGCATAGTAGCATTAAGTGAAGAGAAGTGATGGAGCAATTAATATATGATTTTAAATCAAATATCACGTCTAAACGGCTAATCCGTGTATTTCACCATCATCATCATCAATTCAGCCGAAAGACGTCCACTGCTGGACATTGGCCTCCCCCAAACGTCACCACAACGACCGGTCCCGTGCGTCTCGCATCCATTCCCATTGCCACTTAAGTTTGGTGATTCTTTGAGCTATGTCAGCAACCTTGGTTCTCTTGCGGATATTTTCATTTCTGATTCGATCACGCAAGGAAACTCCGATTATAGCTCTTTCCATTACCCTTTGGGTGACTTTGCGTCGTCTAATGAGACCTATTGTAAGCGACCACGTTTCGGAGCCATATGTCATCACTGGCAACACACACTGGTCATAGATTTTCGTCTTGAGAGGTATATTGGACGAGAAGACACCGCGTAGCCGTGTATTTACAAAAGTATAATTATATTAAACTAGATTATTTGCCTAATAATTTGGTATAAGCATATTTATTTATTTTTTCATAAAATTTGGCGAAATTTATTTTCTAAGTTATGTCTGATAGAGACAAAAAAGCGAAGATCAGATAAAAACTATCAAGCGTATTTTTATGAAACTTGCAAAAACTAAAAGTTAACTTAAGTACCAATCTTTTGATATACGATTTTTATTAATATTTTGTTTAATAAATGAAGGAAAAAAATATTATTCCAATAATCTTGATGCGCAGGTAGTGACGCTAGCTCCTATTTTGTTCGCGAACTTAAGCTTTAAATTAAGAATTATTTTATTATCTTTCTGTCGATAAAGTCGCAATGTGTGTGTCCTCGGCTTTATGCTGAGTGGCAGGCCATTTTGCGCGGACGTGCGCACTATTCTGTTTTGTACATGGTTTTATGTAAATTATTATTGTATGTGTGTATGTCCCATAAATAAAAAGATTTGCTTTCGTCTTTAAGAATTGTAATAAGAAAGACTTTCTAATTGTATTTTTTTCCTACCAATTATAATAAAAAAGTTAAACTCGATAAGCGGTAAGCACATCCCTAATTTCTACGGAAGGATATCCCTTAAATCCCCTAGGGGTCTGATAAATTGTGTTTCGCCAGCTCGCTGTAGATATTAATAATATTTTAGTATACCATTAACATTTTGAATAACATTAATAAAGTTTCTATAGTATAAAGTAAGATTTTTAAATTGCTTCAGTGCTTGAAAATTCTTCTGCATTTTAAAACAAGTTGGGACAGTTTTTTGATTAACTAAATCCAGTTTTATAGGTCTACGCCATTTTTTTGGTCGTGAATGATTTTCATTTTGTAAATAGGTTCTTACAAACTACCTTGTTCCTACGTCGCTATCTATACTAGGGCTAGAGCCCTTGCCGGAGTCGGTGTTTCCTGATGGCTACAATCCGGGTATCTTTAAGTCTCGAGTGAATAGGTTACTTCTAGGTAAGCGCGCTCCATCGTTGACCGCGTCGTCGCTTTCTAGCAGGTGAGATAGCGGCCAACGCGAACCTATAATCAATAAAAAAAGAGCCTTGTTTTCAGACACGAAACCCTTGGCTTCGACCCTTCTGCAGAGTCCCTACAATTTGCTGACAACTCTTTGAGGTGCGCGGGAACAGTGCGCGCCGTGGACGACTAGGCTTGGTTTGGACGATTACCAGACGATATCCTATAATTCCTCCGTTTTTTTCGAGGTACGATACTATAAAAAAAAAAAAAACAAATGAAAATGTACATATTTTTTTAAATTCCGTTAGCAACACGTGAGATATAATAACATAAAGATATCATATCTGATATGTATAATAAAACAAAAACTTATTTAAGTATTGGTAATTATAATCTAAATCTATTGTGATTATCAAGGTTAGAAACTTTGAAAGTAAAGAAAAAGACCTTTATTTTTTATTGTACACAAATATTTAATAGTACGTACGGGAAGTTCCCTATAAATTTTAATTCCCTTGAGAGTGTCAAAATATGCGTTTTTTGTGACATAAACGGCAGTATCTTTTTTCCGTTAACTTAAAAGTTTTCAGTTTCAAGGCAACTAAGTGTTAAGTATACGGTTTTCATTTAAACCCGATATCTTTTCGCGTTCCCAAGATAACAGCTCTGGACAGACAGACAGATGGACAACATAGATCTTAGAAGGGTTTTTTTATGGTAGGTAAAAATCATCCAATGACGAGTCCCGCTCTTTGGTGCAGCGGAAAATAACCTACCCCGTTCCTACATCGCCATACATACTAGGGCCAGAGCCTTCCTTTTCAGACGCAAACCCGTGGCCCTAAGATCTTAGAAGGGTTCCGTTTCTTTCCTTTCGAGGTCCTCCTCCTTGCGTCGTTTATCCTCAAAGGTGAGGGTCGTGACCTCGACGAATAACTTTTTGATGAACTATATTTCACCATGTTGCTCTATCTTTGGCGATGTGGATGGCGTCGCAGACTGTAGTCTCCAATGTACTACGGATTTGGTCTGACCAAAGTATCGGCTCCTGCCCCTTGATTTTTCCCACCTACTTTTCCTGTAAGCAGCCACTTTTCCAGGTTATCACGTGTCTTCCTGGCAATGTGGCCAAAGTAATCAAAAATTCTTATTTGGCATATGGTGGTGAACTTAATTGTTCCTTTCGAGGTACAAAACCATAAAAAAAATAGATAAGTATACAACGTGTAACAAAATAACCATATATGTATGGTTATTTAGTTACACGTTGTATATTATTTAAATTCCGTTAGTGACACGTGAGAAATGATAACAAAAAGGTTATTTCAGTATTGGTAATCTATATTACCACGTGTAGACATAGGTCTATTGCGATTATCAAGATAACAAACATAATTTATTTATATTCTGTTTCTTTGTTCATTAGTTTATTTATGACTTCGGTTTGTGAAACTTCAACCCTCATTTCCAAAATGGACAAGTTTTTGTTTCTTTTTTTTATTGTTTTTTGTGGTGAGCATTTTTGAATTTACACTTAGGTATACATCATCATCGATATCATCATTTCAATCGAAACACGTCCACTGTTAGACAAAGGTGGGATACTTACCAGGCGCCGTCACAAAGACCGGTACTGTGCGTTTTGTATTCATCAGATTACAGCAACCCTGACCAGGTTATCGGTCCACCTTGTCGGCGACCTTCCTGAGTGTTTCCGTATGGGGCAAAAAAAAAAAAATCATCGAGGGAAATAAAGTCAAACCCGGTGACATTTTTAATTTTAGTTTTACATTTCTTTCGCAAAAAAATGTAAAATAGCGTTTTTGTACAGTTCAATTTTTAAAAAACGTAAAAAAATTAAACAAATAAAATTTAAGAAAAAACAAACAAAAAGCGTGTCGGAATACGCTCAGTGTAGGGTTCTGTAGTTTCCCGTCCATCACAAATTTCTCACAATGTAACAGTAGGCCATGTTTAAAGTAGTAAACCAATTTCCTAAGAGATGGCATTGTACCCGGTAAAAAAAAATCCCGGTGGTAATTTCAATCAATTTTATTCTTTTTGTATTTTTGTTTGAAAGAATATACGCTCAGAATAATAAATGCTTGCTACATGCAAGCATTTTTTTCGGTTAAATTACAAAATTTGTTCAGAGAATGTATTTTTTTAATTTTTCTAAAACTGTTCATTCTATCAAGTTCAAAATATTTTTTTAGACAGTTTATAAAAAGTTATTTACCTGAAAGAAAAAAAAAACCGATTATAAGAGCAGTTTCTACGTTGTTAATTTTGTTTCATAATCAAATAATATTATTATTTTTAACTATCGACAGTTACTGCACACTACAGCACCTCATTTGCTGAAGAACTAGATGATATAACACGTAGAGTAACGGCTGCAAACGACAATCAGTTCCCATACATGGTAATTATTAAATTTTTACACATACTTCATATAAAATAGAGACAGGTAGATGTTTCGGGTCTGGGTATCTTGTGTATGTGACTTTACATGTGTGTGAACGCACCCACGACACAGGAGATTAGAGAGACTAGTGTGGGGCAAAGTTTTTTTTTAATAGGATTTTTTTTTTAATTTGACTGGCCCGTTGCTCTGACTACTAAGCCGGAGGTCGTGGGTTCGATTCCCACCCAGGACAAACGTTTGTGTGATGAGCACGATTATTAGTTCTATATCTGGGTATAATTTATCTATAATATGTATGTATTTAGAAATATTTAAGTATGTTCATCAGTTGTCTAGTACCCATAACACAAGCTCTGCTTAGCTTGGGACTACACAACGTTGTGTGAAAGTTGTGGAATATATTATTATTATTAAAACAATTCTGACCGTAATTTATAGATTTTGGACAGTTGTTACGGATAGCCGAAAGTCGGGGAAACTTACAGCAATCTAGCCAAGGTATCCAGCCATCCAGCGTGGCAATGCTGCCAGCGTTCTGAGCACTTTTACCATTGATATCGATGTAGATGAATTTTTTGATGCCCAATAAATGATTTGTAAATATTAATATATTTTTTCTTAGTTTATTTAGTTATTATTAGTATAATAATTAAATGTATATTATCGTGTAAAGTTTGTAGTCCGTTAAAAAAACATTGTTTTACATTTTAATATTATTTTGTATATTTTTTTGCAGGTTTCGTTGCAAGAGTGGAGTAAAATACATAGTCCCAACAGAGGACACAAATGTGGAGGAATATTGGTAACGCTACAACACGCACTTACAGCGGGGAGATGCCTTTTATTATTTAATGAAACCATCGGAGGATTGTCAGTAATGTTCATTTTAATTTTATATTTATTATAACTGTGTACCTTTTGCCCTAAATTTGGGCATACTTCTTCAATTATTTTGCGATAATCGTGAATATGACTTACGAGTTGTAGGTCGCGGGTTCTAACCCAGCCAAACGCATTACTTTCTGTAATTTATTTCATCACTGCTCTTTAAGCGGTCAAGAAAAACATCGTAAGTAAACCGGTATTAATTATTATGTATAATTTCATCATTATAAGCCTTTTTTAATGTTTCTACTGCTGGGATACAGGTCTCCTATCTAGAAGAGGGAATGGGCCATAATCCGACACGCTGGCCCAGTGCGGATTGGTGGATGTCACGAATTTTTTGTTCTAGGACATGCCAGTTTCCTCACGATGTTTTCCTTCACCGTTTTGAGAGCAGTGGTGATGAAATAAATTACACAAAGCAATGCGCCTGGCTGGGTTTGAACTCGTGACTTACGACTCGTAATTCGGGACCGTTACCACTCTGCCATTACTGCTCAACTGCTCAACACTGCCTGTATAATTTAAATGTTCAAAACTGTTTTGCAGCGTACCAATCGACCGAGATGAGTATAGAGTATTCGGTGGTTCAGCGAATCTTACTAACGATACGTCTGCTAATCGAGTGCGGCGTATAGCAAACACCACCGTATACCCGGAGTATAATATGACAATTAACATGGAACTAAACAATATTGGTATAATTATTGTAAGTAACAGACAGTACAAATTAAGTTTTTGCATAGTAATTTGAATATTAAACAAAAAATTCTGCAATTCGACATGATTCACTAACAATAAACTTTTAAAATGTTTTCATTTGTCAGTTTACAAATCAAACATATATATTTATTTTTTTTAATTGCAATAAACTAGTGCTTGACTGCGCAGCAAAGTAAGCAGTGATGCAATCGTTGATGGTAAGGCGCACTAGTTTATTAAGAGCCTATTCACTCTAGCCTTGAAGACACCTCCTCCTGGAGCCTCGGGTGGTGAGAAACTGTTACCGCGACTTTAGGAATAAGGCAAGGAAGGTACGGGGTAGGTTTTTTAGTCAGTAAGAGTCTGACACTGGTCTCCCGCTCCGCCCAAGAGCGGGTTTCGTCATTCGATGATTTTACCTAACATAAAAAAAAGCCTTGAAGACACCTAAATTATAATCGGACGGAAAGACTGCAACCGGCAAACTGATATGATATCTATATATATAAAAGGAGAAACTGAGTGACTGACATATCGTATCAACGTACAGCTGAAACTATTAAGGCTGAGGTGCATAAAATTATGCACAAGGCTTCATTTTATGACGTAGGCGAACACTAAGAAAGGCTTTTTCAAAATTCAGCTCCCAAAAAGATGTAACGGGTGTTTAAAGTTTGTATGGAAAACCCTATTTTCACACCGGCGAAGCCGCTGGCAATAGGCTAGTTAAAAATAAGACGAACTAAAATCTTGAGTGCGAGCAGTCTTGGAAAGCCAACAAAAAAAAAGAAATGCGAAAAAACCCGACTCAGGTTGTAAGCGGGTTATAGTAATTATATTTTGTTGGCAATTTTTACTACGCAGTATTGAACAATAAATATATATCTACACTAATATGTCGGCTCGTGTCAAGGTTGGTATTCGAGCTCTGGTCTATCAGATCGCAATGAATAACAACGGGTAGGAGTTGAATCGGTTTACTTCTCAATACATTTCGGTACAGTGCACTGTTATCACTTTACAAATTACAACAGAACGGACAGTTTCAGAACGTCTTGACTCTGCGACGGCTTGGCTAAGAGTGAGCGTCCGCTTCCCGGGCGGGTTCCCTCCTCCGCAAGCTCGCAGCAAAGCGGAAATGTCACCGACTCTGTCAAGCGCGCCATCTTTGTTTAGTTCTTCTAGTTGCCACTAGATGGCGTGCCTTGTCAACAAATCGAAGCCGTCTCCGACAAATATAATAAAGAGGTAAAGTTTGTTTTTTTATTTGTAGGAGGTAATCTCTGGAACTATTGGAAAAATTTTTGCAACATTACAGAAAGCTGCTTTACTCCTGAGTGCCACAGGCTATATTTTATGTACGCGGGCGAAGCCGTTGACAAAAGCTAGTATTATATATATGCAATATATTTCCGAGTATAGTCCAGCAAAATTCAGCAATTGAATTGCCGACGAAGGTTTCCAATGATCTTAGGGACAAGAAATTGGTGTGATCGGTAATGATTGTCTGTAATTTTTTTTTTGTTTTAGCTTGGCACACCGTTCTTGAGCACTACTGTGGCAAGAATATCGATTGGAGACATCGGCAACGCTGATTTTACACCGTGCACTGGTATGGGATGGCAGGTAAGTCATTATAACGCAGAGGTATAGTTCGTTTTTTAATTCTAGATTACGAATTGATAACTCAGAGTGTCACCCTCTAGAAATATGTTTCCAATTTTCTGGAGTTTGACATTTTAAGTTGTCAAATCGTAGTCTAGGATTAAAAATTATTTTCCTAGACAAGACGCGACAATGACGCGATGTTTGTGTGCAAAGTTATGGCTCACAGGGTCGACTGTCCACAAATACTGAGCACTTTCAACTTTCGTGTACCTTCGAGAATACCTCGCAGCCAAATAACACCACTGCGCCCACCGCAAAGAAGAACTGTTTTAGGCTCCAATTCTCCTTACGCAAGATTTAGCAAGGTCATTAATGATTGTAACGAATTGTGTCGTCACTGCAAACACAACCTGGCAAAATGAGGGTTTATAGACCCCTGTGACACACAGTGCGAGTGCGGTGTTTCTGATCAAACAATGGCCCACCTAGAGTGCCCAAAATGTCCCTACAAATGCAAGCTGGAGGACCTTAAAAATGCCACTGAAGCTACTATAAATGTGGCAACCTACTCGGCCTAAAAACTTTGAGGGAAGCGGAATCCATCGATTCGAGAAGAAGAAGAAGAACGACACAATTAACCAGACCCGAAACCGGGTATCTTTAAGTCAAGAGTGAATAGGTTACTTCTAGGTAAGCGCGCTCCATCGTCGACCGCATCGTCGCTTTCCATCAGGTGAGATAGCGGTCAAGCGCGAACCTATAATCAATAAAAAAAAACTTAACTCTTTAAGCCAATTAAAAAGCAATATGACAGTAAAGTCCCCTCAGTCAGTAAATATCACCTTAATTTGGATTCGATATGTATATGTAGTCGCCTGTTTTCAATAATACAATAATTTTAGATTAGGTTAATTTTTGCTTTTCTTTTTCTTTCCCATCATGTGCAACTTATCCTTAATGCTTGCGGAGTTTACCTTTTTTTTTCTATTTTACCTATGTTACACAATTTTACTCTATTTAGATTGCATGTTATCTTTAGCATAATACCAGTGTGACAATTGTTGGTGAGCTAATAAATAAATACTTTCCTCATGTGCCGATCATCATCATCAACTTAGCGCCAGTCCCGGTTGCTACCCTTGGCTTTCACCTCGGTGCCCGGGGTCCGCTTTCCAAACAAACACGCCTCCACTTCGCTCGGTCTTTTGCGTCCTCTGCCTTAAGCCCATTAGCACGCATATCGTCCCTTACGACGTCGATCCAACGCCTCTTAGGCCTACCTCGTTTTCCGGGTCCCGGCGGAGGCGGCATGGCGAGGCATCTGTTACCCACGTTGTCTGCCGGTTTTCGTAAAACGTGGCCATACCAGCGTAAGCGACTCTCCTTATTTAAGTGCCGATGCGAGTGCGATTCCAAACTGTCACTCACTGGATTGCTGAAATTGTTGCCCATTGAAAGGTTAAGCACCAATATATATATATATATCAAAGTTACCCGTAGATTGCTGGCTTTATCCATCTTCACGGTATAAGTTAAGCAACGACCTATTTTAAATACAGCAATACCCGATTCACGGATATATTGTTGTACTTTTGTGCGTCTATTTTGGGCAAAATAAACATTGTTTTCTTGTTCTTCAATTGTTACTTTTTTGGTGTACATTAGAGTATTATTTTATTCTATTCTTCTTTTCTTTCTTTTTTTAATATATCACGATATGGATTTTATGTTTGATAAAATTAGAAGGGTGTTTAGTATATTTTAATCAGTTGTCTGTTGTTTTTAATACCTTTTGGTTTGTTACAGAGAGGTACGCGGTTGATGTATCAACCAATGACAGCGATCAATAATACCGTTTGCCGTATGTTCATTCAATTTGTAAACGGTACGGTATGTGCGATGCCACCTTTTGCGATGCCATCTGCAAGTCATGTTTGTGTGGTAAGAAAAAAAACTAATTGTAAGATAACTTTTATTTGCTGCTTTAAAAAGAATTTAATTTCCCCAAAAGAACGTATTGAAAGTTAAAATTTTGAAAGACCTTCCGACCAGACCCTGCCATAGGTTAAATACCACTGGAGCCAAAGGTTCGCGTCTGAAAGGAAACTCGGCCCTGGTATAAAGGAAATGTAGGAACGGAATATGTTTTTAGTCAGTAAGAGTGCGACAATATTTCCTACTCCGCCTAAATCCATTTGTCATTGGATGATTTTTACCCACCATAAAAAAAAGATGGTAGGTAACTTTCTTTTTTCAATAGTCCTTACTGTCTCATTGCTGGACAAAGGTCTCCCCCAAGTCCGTCCAAATCTTCTTTTCCAGTGCCATCTCGAACCAGTCCTCTCGGTACGCGTCTAGATCATTCCGCCATCTCTTTAACTTTGGTAACTTTATTGCCAGAAATTTTATTTCTTTTTATTTTGCAGAGTGAATGGGGCAGCCCTTTAGTCTGCCAAGGCAATCTCGCTGGTGTCTTTATAGATTGGAGAACGTCCTGCTCGGGCACGATGACTGCTCAATTATTCACTCGTGTTTCCAACTACACTACATGGATAAATAGTGTCATTGCTCTACCCATACCTGAACTGGGACCTGAGCCTTCCACAGTGCCTCCACCTACAACGCCTACTACTACGCCTGCTCCAGGAGCATCATCCGTATTTCAACCTGGAATTACTTTTTTAACAGCGATTTTAGTTGCTCAAATTATAAGGGCTAGTGTTATAAATTAGGATTTTATGTTTCTAAGAGAAGTTAACATTTCTTTTTATCAATTCAATTGTATTTTTTTAAGAGGAAACTCCGTAGCGATTTTTTCAATGTAAATTTTAATAATAATTTTTTTTTTTTAAATATACATTTTTTTTTCATTCAAATCTATTGGTGCCAACCAACAGACATTCGCCACGGTATTATTCCGTTGCCGACTGGTTTTAGTCGACACTGTCATCGGCTCACGCTGAAAACCAGCGCCGTGAACTCGTCGTATTTTGCGTGTGGAGAGCATACCGTAAAAGAGTAACCATGGAGTTTCTTGCCGGTTCTTCTCCATAGGAAACGACCAATTTCGAACCGTGCACTAGCTTCTGACGTTTTATAAGTGCCCATGTACGCCTATGTGAAATAAAAAAAATTGGACTTTGACTTGACTGATCGGCTGATCTGGCTGTACTGAGCGAGCGCATATTAATTTTTTTTCCATTTTTTTTTTGTAATTTTTATAATTATGTTAGTTTTGTTATGCGTTTTTCCCAACAAATAATATGTTTTTCTTTCTTTCTTTAATAATAATATTTTTTTGACACTTCAAGACACAGATAATAATATAGCTTTGACTCTTGTTATTTTGTTGTTACAAAAGCTATTTAGTACAATTATCTATATTTTTTTTATAAAATAAAAAAAAGCAAAAATCATTCAAAACGTCAATTTAGTACCCATGACACGTAATTAGATGTGTAAAAATAAAAGACTTATACTACCTATTTGAAACTGTTAAAATCCATCAAAGTAATTATAGTCCAGTGCCGATAACTTTTGAAAGGGAACAAAATAGTTGTAGAATGAAACCCATTGGATAAGGAAGATAATATAGCAAAAATTTAAGTAAAATTAAATTACGGTCGATCTGAGGTCGGGAAGTGGATGGGTGTGCGGTTGCGGGTAAAAAATGGTTTATCTCGATTAGAAGTTGTAGGTCATAAAAAGATACACTTTTGTATTAACACTTTTTTCACATAACCTCAAAATCTAAGTGAAAAGTCCAAAAAACCGAGTTTTTAACTTGTATCTTCTTTAATAATTACTTTTGTCAAAAATTTTTTTGCAAAGTTACCCTTTTATGTCCTAAACACACATTATTATTATTTTTTATTTAAAATATTTACATTTGCTCTTTATTTTGACTTAACATAGAAAAAACAGCTTATTTTTCAATCGAAAAATCTCACATCAAAATATGTGTTTTTTTTTTAAATCACATATTTTTTGTTTATATTTTGTTTGTTGTCTTCTTACTTTTAGATGGTTTAAAAATATATTTTATATTTCAGTAAACCACTTTTTACTATTTTTAAAGTTATTTGCACTGGACAATTGTTGGTGACATACTTCTTACAATATCTGGTCACGTCATATAATTTTATTTTATTGTATTTAATTTTTGGCATTTAATATTTGATGATTTTTTGTTAATATGTAATTGATAGCATGCATAAGATTTGTGAACACTTATATGGGCTTGTATCTGAAATAAATAAATTGAATTGAATTAAATTGAATAAAGACGTAAGTATGAATAGCAAAAGTTAAGACAGAGCGATTCTTGACGGCACCCATCTTTTTTTTTTTTTTAGTAAGGTAAAAATCATCCAATGATGAGTCCCGCCCTTGGGCGGAGCGGGAAACAAGTGTCAGACTCTTACTGACTAAACAACCTATCCCATTCCAACGTTGCCGTATACACCAGGGCCAGAGCCTTCCTTTCAGACGCAAACCCGTGGCCCCAGTTGGCTTCGACCCTTGTGCAGGGTCTCTACGGTTTGCTCACAAGTGCTTGAGGTGCGCGGGAACAGTGCGCGCCGTCGACTACTGGGCTTGGTCCGTGACGGCACCCATCTTTGACTTCGAGCCCACAACTAGTTCAATATCAAAAACTCATGCCTACTGAACCGGTTATATTAGTCGGCCTTGGCATTAAGACTGCTCCTAAAAAAAAAAAACAGCTGGCACTTAAAGTTATATAATCAGTACCATAATTATCATAAAAATATATGATAAGTACCATAATAAATATGGTAACGATTGAAGTTCGCAAGAAAAAAAATATATCTTAAGTTAGATGGGCAGAAATATTTAAATACCATGCTTGCGTCTAGTTGAATTTTTATAGTAAACTGTGGATTTTTTCACTAACTTCAATATTCATTGCTGATCATAATTTGTATCTATCATGTAGGGATTTTTCTTTTTCATAATATTGTTTATTTTTTTTGCTTAATTTACGCGCTATTTTTAATCATACTTAACGTAATATCGACCAAAGTAACGTTAAATCTCATCGTGAAGCGACGCGTTGCTAACTGTATTTGTGATTTGAAGGGTTCTTTACGCTAAAAAGAAAAAAAAGACGGAACCCTTATACTAGGACTTTATTAGGATCACTTTGTTATCCTCCTGTCTTACTTTCAAGACCACAGATATAGATATAGGTACCTAGATAGATCTGTATGGAAACCAAGCGTGCCATTTTTTAACCGACTTCACTTTTTTTTTTCTTTTTTTTATGTTTGTTACCTCAGAACTCCGTTGTTTATGGATGGAATTGCAATTTTTTTTTTTATACTTGAAAGGATATGCTTCCAGATTGGTCCCATTTTTTTCAAAATCGACTTTTGGTGATGAGATCCATGAGAAAACAAGGGAACTCCTCAAATATTATAATATTTGAGGAGTATTAATAATATTATAATATTTGAGGAGTTCCCTCGATTTCTCAATATCTCTTGAACGAATTGTCATAGAATCGAGTTTTTGGTATCATTATCTAGGTAAACTTATCATCCGTGAGTCACGCTTATAACAAGTTTTCAATGAAAAAATTTTTTTTCATAACAAGCTTTTATAGCGGTGGTCTATGCTTATATAAATAAAACTCGTCAAGACGATTCACACGAGCCCAAACTCGACGTGGTTGTGCCGTTTAATTACAGAGTTCCTATGGCCACCTCGCGATTCCATCATCAGATCAGCTCCATGTCATCATAATATTGCATTGTCATCCGAACTAAACGTGTATACCAAATTTCAGCTCAATCGGAAACCGGGAAGTGGATCAAATTTAAGTTGCAAGATTTGATTACAGAACGACAGACAACAGGACAGGTGAAACTAAATAAAAGCTTGTAAAAAAGGGTATTTCTCGGGGGTATTTTTTGAAATAATCTTGAAAAACTAAAAAAACGATGATAATTTTGACATTAAGTTGATGTTTCAGCATGATACAGCAATAATTAAAATAATTTGAGTTATTTATCTGATTGCTAATACTTTGCCGTTACGAAAAGTTTTTTTTTACGATAATCGGGCATTAAATGCCAATTTTACATAAGTTTTAGTATGGACGTTACCCAAAACTGAACCAAAATACAAAAATGGCTGCCATTCAAAGGGGGTTGGGTTTAGACCTCGCATGTAGAATAATTTAGTGATCAAATAGAGCAAAGTATCAACCCCTAAAGTTTGTACAGTCCTTACCCGGACACATTGTATAGTAATTTTGATATTTTCATCGAGAACTCACACGCCCCAAACGCCGCCAGGATTCCGATCCCCATTTCCACCGCAGACGCACTGGCGGACGGCAATCAATGGGTAGCTTGCCGTCCGATCGTCTGATAAAAGTCTGGGCCAAGTCCAAGTCGTCGATGTCGCGCACTATTCCCGTGCGCCTCAAGGAGTTGTCAGCAAATTGTAGGGATCTAGCAGAAGGGTCGACGCTAACTTGGCCAGGGGTTTGCGTCTGAAAGGAAGCCTCTGAGTCTGCTGTAAAGGTAAGTAAGAATGGGATGGGTTGTTTAGTCAATAAGAGTGTGACACTATTTGTCCACCCAAGGGCGTGATTTGTCATTGGGTGATTTATACCCATTTAAAAAAAAAACATGCCTAGTTTTTTTTTTGACTTAGTAATTTTGTGAGTAGTTTATAGGTATTTTGAATCACATACAATAAGGTACTGCAAATAGATATCTTGATGTATTTTATGTGAATCACATTTAAGAGGCAGACGTACGATTTTTGATGATTGATATAAACTAGTGCTTGTCTGCAATCCCACCTGATAGTAAGCGGTGATGCAATGGTTGATGGCGAGGCGCACTAGTTTATTAAGAGCCTGTTCACTCTGGCCTTAATCATCATCAGCCTTTTTAATGTTCCCACTATTGAGACACAGGCCTCCTCTCTGGAGAGGGAATTGGCCATAATCACCACGCGGCTCCAGTGCGGATTGGTGGATGTCACACATCTTCGAATTTTTGGTTCTAGGACATGCCGGTTTCCTCACGATGTTTTCCTTCATCGTTTTGAGAGCAGTGGTGATGAAATAAATTTCACAAAGTAATGCGCCTGACTGGGTTTGAACCCGCAACCTAAAGGTCGTAAGTAGGGGCGTTTACCTCTCGGCCACCACTGCTCTCTGGCCTTGAAGACACCTAAATTAAAATCGGACGGGAACGAGAAGACCGCAGCTGGCAAACTGTTCCATTCCCTCGATGTACGCGGTATAAACGACGATTCAAAACGCTTAGTGCGGACCGTAAATGCCTCAACAAATATTATAAAAGCAATAAAAATTATATTTAAAAAAAAAACGTTTATTATCATACAGGAGCCCATAGCACACATCAGATGATTACTTAAAATATTAGAAATTAAAACCATAATTACAATAAATATACATTAAATCTTAAATTATCATTAAAATCTCAAAAAAAAAATCACAATACTTAGTTCAGTTAAAAATCATATATATATTCAAAAATACAATACCTATTTATATGTATAATATATTAGCATCACCTTAAGTTATGACGTAAAATTTAAACGGTCTACCAAAAAAAAATGTGTGACGAGGCCTCGAAGTGCCTCGAAGGGACTTTAGAATACATATAATATAATGTTAATTTACATAATATCTTGTTATATTCACGAACTATTAAACTAACGAATGTCGTGTGATCAGCTCGTGACTATTTGAAGCAATATGTTGTTTAAATTATTAGTTTTTATTTGTTTTGGTAAGTGGAATTTTAGTCTACTTAATTTTTTATTTTAAATTTATTCAAAATACACACGTATTTATAAACAAGTATAACTAATAAATTGAGTAAAAGTAAGTACTTAAGTAACTATTTGTGTTATATGGCTAAAAAAAAATGAATAATTTCAGAAAGATTTCTAATATAAAGAAATGATTTAATAAAAATTTACTTCATCATCAGCCTTTCAATGTTCCCACTGCTGGGACACAGGCCTCCTCTCTAGGAGAGGAAATGGGCCATAATCCACCACGCGGGCCCAGTGCGGATTGGTGGATGTCACATGTCTTCGAATTTTTGGTTCTAGGACATGCCGGTTTCCTCACGATGTTTTCCTTCACCGTTTTGAGAGCAGTGGTGATGAAATAAATTACACAAAGTAATGCGCCTGGCTGGGTTCGAACCCGCGACCTACAACTTGTAAGTCGGGGCCGTTACCACTCGGCCACCACTGCTCTCAAAAATTTACTTAGCAACAAGTAATTACTTCGTTTTAAATACGAGTGTAATACTTTTGATTTTTCTGTCCAATATTTCTTATTTAAGTGTCTAATTTCCAATTATTTATTTAAAAAAAAATGGTTTTAAAATTAACGGTGTAAGATTGGATTATAAATTAATAGGCATTATATTATAAACTAGCTTTCGAACATAAGATATAGCCTATGTCACTCAGGAGTAAAGCAGCTTTCTATTGTTGCTATTTTTTTTCCAATCGGACCAGTCGTTCCAGAGATTACCTCCTACAAACAAAAAAACAAACTTTACCTCTTTATTATATTAGTGTAGATGATAGTAAAAAAAATATTTTAGGTAAGGTACCAATAGGTTGTATCAATACAAAATAAATGCAAATACACCAAACACATAAATAAAAACATACTAATAACTTCATCACAATTATCGGAAGTGTTGGATTGTAATTAAATTATTAAAATCAAACAAATAAAAGTAACTTTGTTTAATCTATTTATTTAATTACGCACACTTAATACAGGCTAGTACAGAGTTAGACTTAATGCCTTTGACATTTTCCCGGGGCTCTGGGAATAAGGCAAGGAGGGTACGGGTTCCTGCTCCGCCCAGGAGTGGGATTCGTCATTCGATGATTTTTACCTACCATAAAAAAAACCAGTCAACCTTTGGGTGATGCAAAGAACAATAGTGGTAGATGTAATAAAAGAAAGAAGAACTAATAAATCTTAAATGTAATATATACAAATAAATACTAAAATGTATAAATTACTAATATAGTGTTTATTAAAGTTACTCAACTGGCTTATATCGACAATAAGAAAACATTTATGCTGTGATGATATTACTGCACCCTCTTGCGAATTAGCACTTGAACTGTAATTTTGATTGTAAATTGGTTTATATTTTGTTACAGCCCAAGTAATCTCTTACGATGTGCCCAACACACATCACCACGCTGCCATAGATGCAGTCATACACAGATTACAACTTGAAACTTGGGAGAAGTATGAAGCGCCATGCTTGGAGAAAACGCTGACGCTACTGGAGAATGTGAAGAACTACACGCTGTGGGCAACTTGGGGTAAGTTGAAAAATGCAATAGGTATAATATTTTCATTTGAGTACCTACCTTAAGGGGCAGATATACAATTTTCGATGATTTTAAATGAAATATCATGTCTAAACGGCTAGTTCCTATGTTTTGAATACACATGTCGATCTAATTCTAGACTATTTAGGGAAATAATCTAGAATTAGATCGCCATGTGTTTTTTACGTTTATATATACTTTGATATACGAACATTTACATTTTTTTTGCATAGAAATTAGCGTGATTTATTTTCAAAGTAAAATCTAACACAGACAAAAAAGTGAAGATCATTTAAAAACCATTGGGTGTATTTTTATGAAACTTACGCAAACTATAAAATAACTTAATTTTCAATCGTTTGATATACGGTTTTTATTCATTGTGTTTAATAAACGAAGGAAAAAATATTATTGGAATAATGCTGATGCGCAAGAAGTGTCGCTAGTTCCTGTCTTGTTCGCTCAAAGCCGCTGCATTTAGTGTCTCCTTAAATTAACCTTTTGACTTTTGTAATTACAGACACAATTAAATAACAGTAGGTGTGCTAACGCCGGCATTTAATTATACCTAACAACTAAAATAAAAAAGTTTATCACGATAGACGGTAGTACATCCCCAAATTAAATGCGTGAGCAGTGATGTTGACTCTTCTTTTGTTCGCTCAAGGTCACTGACGTTTAGTATCGCCTTAAAATATTTAGTTGCTATAGTCAACCCTGCAATAACTGCTAAGAAAAATATAAGGAACTCTTAATTTTTTTTATAAAGAGCACGCAGAATCAAGTTTTCGGTCTTAAGAGTGGCCAACACGACGTATATTTTCATACAACCGCTCTTACGTGATTATGACGTTATTACACCACTTTCTTCAGATATTTTGGATACACAGATATTATCTAGGCTTTTATAAAAATCAAAACATAAATTTGTGTAAGAGTAATCCAATAGAGACCTCTGAAAGTCTGCTATTTTACGTGAACTTTGACTCTCCATAATATACTCCTATATCATTACATAGTATAAAACAAAGTTGCTTAGATCCTATGTATGCTTAGATCTTTAAAAGTACGCAACGGATTTTGATGCGGTTTTTTTAATAGATAGAGTGATTCAAGAGGAAGGTTTATTGCTATAATATATCACCTTTGCACTCGTGCGAAGCTGGAGCGGGTCGCTAGGTAAAAAAATAAAAAAGTACTTATATAGAAGCGTAGCACATTTAATCGAGATTCGAAATGAGTTAATTTTATTAAAAAAATTCTTAAGGGTTTAACAAAAACACGTATTTCCTGGAACAAATTTCGTGAAACATTCGAATAAATTGTAGAATTACCGAATACCAACAGAGTTTTCAGGTGTTATTTCACTTTTTTCGCATTAATTTTGCTTCAAATATCGCTTTGGATTGCGTTAAATGTAGCAACAAGATTTTAAACTATGCTAGATGTTGATGATAGGCAATTGGGGAAAGCTCACCTTAAGAGGCCGGTTCGGGACAATTTATCCCCCAGATCTTTCTTTTTTAAAAAAGCTTTAAACAACCTTTTTAAAAAGCATTAAACAAGCTTTTTTAAAAAGCATTAAACAAGCTTTTTTAAAAAAGAAAGATCTGGGAACCTAGATAAATATTGTCTAAATACAAATATCACCATAATATGGTTGAAATATGCTCAACTTGCAAATGATTTTGGTATTACGTTTGTATGGATAAATTATCCCGAACGCCGGCCTCTTAAGTGCTATAAAAAGTGACTATTTGAAGCCTATTCCGGCTGCGTCAAAAAGTTAAAAAAATAAAAAATTACTAATTCATTCGTGTACCTTTATGTATGTATTCATTATCAACATATTATGTTTTATTTTCGTGAGACTAATAATACTGTCAAAAAAATTGTCATTATGATAATTTTTCGCTTATTCTTCTTACTCCTTTCAAACGGCTTCGTTCTTTAGAAACGGGTTTACACAAAAAAATGCTAGTTAATTGTTTTTTGAATGTACATAGGTATACATGGGAATAGTTTATACATACGTTCTTTGCAAAATATTGATGGATTTACTTAGTTATGGTAAATTAATCTAAAACTTACTCATGATGGTATTGAGCACAAATTAAAATTAGATTAAAAGGAATTGAAAATTAAAATCAATTCAACAAGAAAAATAACACACATTTCGTTATTTCTTAAAAAAATCATAAATTAATTAATTCATTGTATTGTACGGTCAGCGGCACATCAGACTATACAAATCTGTCAGATTTATTTTATTTTTATTGGCCAACCAACAATTGTATACACTGTAACATATATTTAAAAAAAAAGAATCTAAAAACTAGGTTAGTGTTACAATTTCTTATAGGTTAGCACCGCATGCCCCATAAAAGTAATAATTGTGCTAAAATCATGAATTTACAATTAACATTAATTAGTTAATTTACAATTATATTATTAATCAAATTAAAACAATAAATTTGCATGAATATTAAACATTTAAATTAAAATTAAATAAGCAAATCAAATTAAAAACATACTATACATATAAAAGATCAAAAAGGAAATAGAAACACAAATAAAATTAATAATTAAACTCACTTTACACAAAATAATTCTATTAAAAAAAAAAAAGATTTCTCCAATACATTTTGAACCTTGTTATATTATGGTTAAGAGTTGAAAATCGTTTGCAGAATTTTGACAGTTTGTTGTAGTCTGATGTTGGCTGTACTTGACATGCTATATTACTCGTAAAATAACTATAAATGCAATACAAAGTTGAATAATAAAAACAATTAATTAATTTTAAAATAGTATAAAAACAAATAATAATAATAAATTAACAATTGATTAAATAATGAAGAATATGATTATTTAATTGTAATTGATTTAAAAAATACAAATTTATTACGTACTAGCTTCTGCCCGCGACTTCGTCCGCGGAAAATTTGTGAGACAAAAGTTGTGATAGCTCGGTTAATATTTACGTTATATAAATAATTTATAGCCTATGTCACTCAGGAGTAAAGCAGCTTTCTATTATAGCTTCAATTTTTCCAATCGAACCATTTGTTCCAGAGATTACCTCCTACAAACAAAAAAAATAAAAAAACAAAAACACAAACTTTACCTCTTTATTATATTAGTGTAGATGTTCCACTGTCGCACACATACAAACAAAAAACACGTGTACCTGACGTTTACTCGCAGTTTTATACATTTGACCTTAGTCAAGGTCGACCTTGGAGAAACGTCAAATATATAACATTAATTGAGCATTATGCGAAACCCGAATCAGTAACTGATTCGATTCCATTTTTTCCAAAAATCTACACTAATATAATAAAGAGGCAAAGTTTGTTTTTTTGTTTGTAGGAGGTAATCTCTGGAACTACTGCTCCGATTGGAAAAAAAATAGCAATAATAGAAAACTGCTTTACTTCTGAGTGACATAGGCTAAATTTTATGTACGCGGGCGAAGCCGCTGACAAAAGCTAGTGTTTAATGAGGTCACAAGTTTTTTTTTTTTTTTTTTTTTTTTTTTTTTTTTTTTTTTTTTTTTATGGTAGGTGAAAATCATCCAATGACGAAACCCGCTCTTGGGCGGAGCGGGAGACCAGTGTCAGACTCTTACTGACTAAAAAACCTACCCCGTACCTTCCTTGCCTTATTTCTGGAGTCGAGGTTACAATTTTCACTTACCCTCTAGGCTCCAGGAGGCTTCGACCCTGAAGGGCCCCTGCAGTTTGCTGACAACTCCTTGAGGCGCGCGGGAACGGTGCGCGCCGTTGACGACTTGGACTCGGTCTTACCAGACGATCGGACGGCGAGCTACCCATTGCTCACCGTCCGCGAGCCAGTGTCTACGGTGGCCGGATATCGGCTCTACGGTGGCCGGATATCGGCTCTACGGTGGCCGGATATCGGCTCTACGGTGGCCGGATATCGGCTCTACGGTGGCCGGATATCGAGTTGGATACCACCGAAACTAAGCACAACACAGCTGGTCATAACGGAGATCAGGCGCCAGGGCACAAACGCGGGCTTGTAGACGGCGAGCAACGCGTAGCTTGCTTTCTTAACTTATTTACGGTCAACCTGTGCATGGAATCATATTTTTTTTTTATCAAAGCGTATGTATATAGTTTGACTGTTTTTTTTTATACAGAACTGTAAATTGCGGTCTAAAAGATATAAATTATGCAAAACTTTCGGAATACCGAATTAATTGCTATAAAAAATTAGCCTTTGATCAGTTTTAATTTGCCTATATTTTAGACTTGCTTAAAAATTAAAATCCATTTTTTAGACACCGTAAGCCTTAAACTTTTAAGTGGTGACAAAGTCAATTTGTTTTTGTATTATTTTCTAGTCTGGAACGCCAACACAATTCCTACGGGCAATCTGTATGGATCATGGGTTAACTTAGGCAATTTCGATCAGTGTATGAAACCACCGTGGTTGAACACCCATCCAGAGTTTAGAACGAAATACTGCTTGGCAGAATTAATGCTGTCAGATAAACCTAAGAAGAAAGCTGACTATGATCCTTATGGGTCTACGGAAGAGTATCTAAATGTGAGTAAAAAGTGGAATAGAATTCCTATGTATTTGAATTCTGAAATATAAATGAATAACTATTCAATGTAGTATGTAAAAGAAGAAGAAAAACTTTTTATTTGCGGGACGCACTCTTAACAATAATTTACAAGGATTTCAAATGGACAATAAGGAAAAAAGGAGTTAAAAATCATAGACAGTATCTTAAAATTAGAATTCTTGTGCGCACGGCCGCGCAATACGGCTCACCACTCAGCATAAAGCCGAGGACACTCACATATTGCGACATGTCCACGGCGCTGGTTTTCAGGTTGGATCGATGACTGATGTTGTAGTCATCGGTGAATCGGTGATGTGGTGATCGGTGATGATATAGGTAAAAGGTTTCCGGTCCTATGTTTACGCTTTTGTGGTACGTTCTAATATTATCGCGCATATTATTAAGACCGAACAAATTGCAAAAAGGTTTGGCATGCACAATGGTTCGCGTAAGACTAATTGTGGAAACCAGACTCCGGTAACTAGAAGATTACTTTAGTTTTTTTAGTCAGTCGCTAACCTGATACTAACCCGCCTTTGTAATGATTTTGTTAGTTGTTTGTTTGAGCTGTGTCCCAAGGTGTTGTAATAGATATGCTTGGCCTCTGAATGTCCTTTCTGTCGCCTCTTAAGACACTTTCGGGAAATAAAAGGGGTAATTTTTTTTTGTTCATTATTTTATTCTGTTTATTTATTATTTTATTTTTTTATGTTTTTTATTATTTTATTAATGTTTTTTTCTTTCAGTCACCCACAATATCAGGGCTGCCTGTAAACTATCTCTTATGGGGGATATGTGTCCCTGCAACCTGCCATCCACCATCCGTCCTCAAGATAACCAGGTCTATGTATGATCTGACCACGTTTGGACCTCAGGCTCCTAATATCACCGTGCACTCTTGTCAGGTCGCTGGTCAACACCCACAGCCTGGAATAGGGTTTTATTTGTTTATGTAAGTAGTTTTCGTGTTGCTTAGCATGATCATTATAATATAATAATTCGACAATTATCACACAACGCCGTCTAGTTTCAAGCTAAGCAGAGCTTGTGTTATGAGTACTAGACAACCGATAAACATACTTATATATTTCTAAATACATACATATTATAGATAAATTACACCCAGACACAGAACAAATGATCGTGCTCATCACACAAACATTTGTCCTGAGTGGGAATCGAACCCACGAACTCCGGCATAGCAGTCAGGGTCACTAACTACTAGACTGACAGGCCAGTCACCAGATCATTTGGTCAATGACGTCAACGATCGTTGACATATATTGTAATTGATTGAATGATTGATTTATTATTCAAGAACAATTACAATTGTATGCGAATATTTAACTTAAAACTCGCATCAAAAACATATTACAAAAAGAATAGGACAGTAATAGCAAAAAAAGTTACAAAAACCATGTCATATAATAATAATAATAAATCTAAAAAAAAATTATAATAACAACATTGTCAATTGAAAAAAAGCTAATTTAACAATATTAAATACTTATATTTATAAATTATATTACAATTTTATAAATAATTTAGGGAGTAGAGGTTTTTCTCCAACATATTAACTTGAGGCTTTCTTTGAACGAGTTTGTATATAATGTAACTATATCATTTATTATTTTCAGAGCCCTACTAGTGTCGTTGATCGTAATAGCTGCTGTTTCAACTTATAATAGATTCTATGTAACCAGCGATGACCAACCATCGGATAGTTTAGGTAAGTTATCTTTGAAATTTCTTGAAAATGTGCCATTGCTCCAAATCCTGCTCTTGCAGTGCAAGCTCCAGGGTTTGTTGCACTACGTGCTAAAATATTGCAGGAGGATTATTTATTTAAATATCTTTATTTAAAAATTTAAGTTCAATGTCATCTTTCTGCCCATGAAAACAGAATTTTTATTTGGGAACAGCACAATACCTCTTTTTTTCAGTTCTGTCTTGTCATCCGTCACGCTATCACTTACTCCTCTGTGTTTTATATTGTTCTCACACAATCCATCCACCATTTTTTTGGTGATCCTTTCCGTCTCCTTCCATACACATGTAAATTCATAGCTCTTTTTGCAACATGCGTTTCATCCCCCTTCTTTAGATCGCCATACCAAGACAAGCGATTCTCTTTCAATTTTTCAATCACTGTCGCCTCTTTCAAACTTCCTCTAATATGTTCTTTTCTCTCTTTATCTATTCTCGTCACACTAGACAGTCATCGATCTCAACATTATCATCTCTGTTACGTGCAATCTTTTTTCACCCGTCTTTTTCATTGCCCAAAATTCTGATTCATACAGTATGACAGGACTTGTCACAGACTTGTAGATTTTACCCTTCAATTTGAGGGGCATCCATGGGTTGTTCCAATGACCTAGCGCCATTTCATCAATTACAGTACAGGCCAAAAACATTTATATTTTTTTAAATCTTAAAGCCTAAAACAACTTAAGTGAATAAAGTACAAAGACTTAAAAATATAGGTATAATATTTATTCAAGCCAAAGCAAATTATTGGTATGATTTATTTTTTTCTTTTCACCAGAAATAAAACCTTAAAGACCAAACGGAAAATGACTAGCAAAAAAACTATATTTGCAAAAAATTACCAAAGGGAAATACCAGAAGCATCGTTTTTATTAATTTTTCCTTTTATTATAAGGAAAATAGGTAACGTCTGACAACAAGTTTTCAATTAAAAATATTTTTCACATCAAGTTTTATAGCGCGGTATATACATATGTAATTAATAAATCAATAAGATAATTTAAAAAAAACTCAAAAATATCGTATCTATCGTTATCTTTCAGCTCCATCATTAGACCCTGGTTACCATCTAGCACCAAAGTACATGTCAGAACTAATCATACGAGCCTAAACTAGATATGGTTGTGTCATTCAATTACCGAGTTCCTAAGGCCACCTTTTGGTTCCATCATTACATCAACTCCATATTATAATAATTGTGTATTATCATCTGATTTACTTATGCCTGAGAAATGCTTGCACTGACTAGACAGGTCCACTCAAACTGCGTGGTTCGTTCTTCAAAAGACCACCTCAGACACAAATCTGCATGGTTCTCATAATATAAAATACTAGCTTTTGTCAGCGGCTTTGCCCGCGTACATAAAATATAGCCTATGTCACTCAGGGGTAAAGCAGCTTTCTATTGTTGCAAAAATTTTTCCAATCGGACCAGTAATTCCAGAGATTACCCCCTACAAACAAAAATACAAAAAAACAAACTTTACCTCTTTATTATATTAGTGTAGATGATTTGACCATTACAAGTTGCAAATTGTTGTTGTATGGACTTTAAAAGAGACTGTGACCCCTGAATTCGTTTCGGTATTTTTCCTCAGGGTTAGGCTAGGAAACAATCCTCATCCACCAAGCCCTCATCGAGATATTGTTTTTTTTTTAAATTTTGATTGAAACGAATGTTTTGTTTTTGTTTATGTAGAATTGATTTGAAAAAAAATCTTTTAAACTTACTTACATAATAAACAATAAACATCGTTCATCATTTATTTCATGTAGCAAGTAAGTATGCATACATGTATCGAATTATTACGTCTTTTTCCAGAAACAGTGATAATAAAATCTTTCTGTATCATCAAGAACCTTCAAGATTTGATGAAAGACAATAAAGAGGAGATCCAAGTGTTGAACGGCATGAGGTTCCTGAGTGCAGTCTGCCTCGTTGCTGTGCATGAAATGTTCTACCAAGGCATGGCAGGGATAATTAATTCTAGGGATTATGATAAGGTAATTTGTAGCAAGAATAATTCTGAACGGACTAAGATTTGGATCCTAAATTCCATAGTTACTTTTATTCAAGTTGGAGATACCTTACCAACTATATAACACGCGTAGCTATTGGAAGATGGACCCAAAAATTTGTTATTTCTTTAAATTCTTCTGAGTTAGAATAAAATTGTCAACCAGTACTTTTTATATGGAAGGCTCTAATTAGGAGCTTTTTAAGTGATTGGTGGCCAGAATAATATTTCTTTACATTCATGCATAATCGATAACAATAGCAGTTGCTTTTTTCTTGTTGGATTTCTATTATTTTTGAATAGAATAGAATAGAAATAAATTTATTCAGTTCAGACACACACAACAGTTACAAAAAACACAACACACGTTAAAACAAAAATTACAAACATAAAATTTACGCTAAACGTGCTCGAACCGAAAGGGTGACCACCTCAGCATGTGCTGGGCGTCAGACACCTAGCGCTGGTTTTCAGTTGGCACCCCGCAGTGACGCACGGACGAGGACGAGTTTTGCTTGTAGTAATAATAATATAATATGTCCACAACTATCACACAATGCCATCTAGTCCCAAGCTAAGCAGAGCTTGTGTTATGGGTACTAGACAACTGATAAACATACTTATATATTTCTAAATACATACATATTATAGATAAATTACACCCAGACACACAACAAATGATCGTGCTCATCACACAAACATTTATCCTGGGTGGGAATCGAACCCACGACCTCCCGCATAGCAGTCAGGGTCACTAACTACTAGACTGACAGGCCAGTCCAGTCAGTAGTGAAATGTAAAACGAATAAAATGTGTATGTGTGTGCTGCCACTGCTACACGGAACATATTTTTCGGTTGTTTTGTGAATGTATAGCATATCTGTTTGTTACAATATCATTAACATAATACATAATATGTAAGGATTCTATATGCGTCTGTCAACTCTTTTGAAGTCTTAAAACAAAATTAATATTTTCAGACAATTGAAGGTCCCATAGGCCTACTCCTTCACATAGCTGTGGTCGTGGACACATTCTTCTTGATGTCTGGTCTTCTTAATATTAAAGGTCTTCTGAATAATATTAATAGACAGCAGAATTTGTTCAGTGTGCTATGGAAACGATATGTGAGGTGAGAATACCAGTAACAGTTATATAACTTTTAAGCTCTCAAGCACAAGTGTACCGTCTTTGATACACCTCGGTATAAGCTAAGTTAAACTTTAAGCTTATGTAATAAGGTTTAAGTTAGCTAGCATAAAGTTTACTGTGTTTCGTACTCTAGTCCCTTAAAAATTTAACATGAGCAAAATCTATGACGGTTTTAATATTGACAGAACATTTATCAGAATATTAATGGAAAGAACTGAAAATAAAAACTACTCAGTGAAAACAAAACATACCATGTTTTTACCGTGGAACACTACGCAACATTGGTCTCGATTTAGATGGCTACAGACTGGGATCTGTCCGTAAGCCCGCACCTACGGTGAATGGAAATCAAGATCAGGACGGGGCTGGGACGAGAGGGCTGTTGCTTCGTGGGTACAGCCTCTTCGTTCGGAAGCAGTACTGTTTCGTTTCGAGGTGTCCACCTGCCTTTCCTCCGCGCCCTGGACCATGATATGTATCAGGGCCGGACGTGAAAGGTCATTGCCGATGATTGTCCTCACAAAAACATGGCGGTGCTCTGCCTATGCTTGATTAGTGACTACAAACGACTATGTCTAAGCGTATGCTTAGACATAGTCGTGGCAGCCAAGGCAAAGGTATCTTTGCCTTGGCTGCCCGTTGCATACCAGTGCATGGCTGTGGATCTAATTCGAACAACCCCACAATTCTACAACGTCAAGTCAGGTCTAGTACTATAAGTCCATTCCAGTCCACTAAAATATACTTAATATAATTATAATTCCAGGTTAATGGGGCCTTTCGCGCTAATAATATTCTATCTAGCGTCAGTGTCAAAATACACTGGTACCGGACCAATCTGGAACTATGCCAATGAGTTTGAATCTGACGTGTGCCAGAAGACTTGGAGACTCAGCTTGTTGATGCTTAATACTGATTTGAAGTATCTTGTAAGTAAAATAAAACAGAGTATACTCGTATAGCAGTACCAGACGCTAATAAAGGTGATGAGAAAGTGGTTGAATGAAAAGACAGGACGACTTAGATGCCTTCCTTAGGAATTGGCAAGAAAGCTCAGAACAGAGAACACACACACACAAGGAGTGGAATGAGGCCTTTACCCAGTAGTCGGGCAGTACAGACTAGATATAAAAATAAAGATTAAACTCTTGAAACGCCAGCATTTGTACACCTATAGATTTTTAAGCTATTGCATAGCTTCTATCGCAGGCCTTGAGCGCGGGGACTAAATCCAGAAATTCCGTAACGAAAAAACCTCACGCTCCCCACTCCGACGGGCACGGAGGTGTGGCTTGAAGGCCGTGCATCGTCTAACGTCGTGTCAGTTCGGCAGTCTTCGACACGGCGCTGTGTGTCGTGCGATTAGACGTATTGTACGACTTTACGGAACTCGCCCGAATCGAGACGAGCTGCTCCGAAATCGGACGAATACATAATCAGCTGTTTGCTTTCGCATAGATTTGCGATTAGACGTATTGTACGACTATACGGAACTCGCCCGAATCGAAAGAAAAAGAAATATTGTATGAATAAAATAAAAATAAAAAAATAAATAATATTATAATTGCATAAGTTGATACAGAATGCTACCGCTTTACCGCGGCAGTCCCCGAGTGCCACACGTATTTTTTTTATTATGTCTCTAACGGTGTTCAAAAACTCTTAAAGAGTTCAAAAGGTTAATAACAACAATGAAAAAGCAGATTGAGAAAGACAATTGAAAGACTAACTATTATATGAGAGGGAAGCGCAAGAACTTTTTTTTTTTATGGTAGGTGAAAATCATCCAATGACGAAACCCGCTCTTGGGCGGAGCGGGAGACCAGTGTCAGACTCTTACTGACTAAAAAACCTACCCCGTACCTTCCTTGCCTTATTCCTGGAGTCGAGGTAACAGTTTTCACCACCCTCTAGGATCCAGGAGGCTTCGACCCTGAAGGGCCCCTGCAGTTTGCTGACAACTCCTTGAGGCGCGCGGGAACGGTGCGCGCCGTTGACGACTTGGACTCGGT
Source organism: Mythimna loreyi (assembly GCA_029852875.1). Taxonomy (NCBI): domain Eukaryota; kingdom Metazoa; phylum Arthropoda; class Insecta; order Lepidoptera; family Noctuidae; genus Mythimna; species Mythimna loreyi. The sequence continues at coordinate 16,230,747 of CM056801.1, read as the reverse complement.
TTTACCAGACGACCGGACGGCGAGCTACCCATAAGCGCAAGAACATGTGAACTTTAATATCTACTGCGTACTTGGCTAATGTCTGTTGAGATTTGCCATCATAATCGAAATTTGTTCGGAAGGGAATGTTTTACAGTGCATATGTGTTAACGCTTACTTTGATTTCTTAGATCTACATTAAATCTCAGTTAAGATAAGCCACGTTATGACTAGAATCAAACAAAATAATATAAACTTTCAGTGCCACATAGTTTCCTGGTACGTCCCCTGTGATTATCAGCTTACAATCCTAGCAACTGTCCTATTCTACTTCTATAAGAAAGATCGAAGACTAGGGTTGGCAGCCTTCGGAACAGCTGCAGTTTTGTCCCTGATCATACCAGGGGTTCTAACGTACTGGTACGGATTGCCGGCTGTACATTTCCTGGATTTTGGGTAAGATCATTTTATGTCGCCTTTAGGTTAATAAGTTAAGAGATATCTATGTCGGATTTATACCACCCCATGTCTCATTCATCTTTACTTTTATTAGCTTCATATCTTTATACAAATATTAAATTTAGTCCAACATTCCGATAGAGAGCCAAAAGACATTGGTGAATAAACACTGTTGGACATAGGCCTTAACTAACCATCGGTCCACTCTTCTCCTTGAAGTGACAAAATTTGCTGCTTGTAAAAAACTTATCGTTCCTGTGAAGATCATGAAAGCGAAGCCATTGGAATATTAATTACTAGCTTTTGTCAGCGGCTTCGCCCGCATACACAAAACATAGCCTATGTCACTCAGGAGTAAAGCAGCTTTCTATCGTTGCTGAAATTTTTCCAATCGGACCAGTAGTTCCAGAGATTACCTCCTACAAACAAAAAAACAAACTTTACCTCTTTATTATATTAGTGTAGATAATCGGTCCACGCTGAAAACCAGTGCTGTGACTCATCGCATAATGCGTTAAGGCGCAGCTTTATGCTGAGCGTTCGGCCATTTTGTACGGATATCTTTTTTATAATGGTTATGTTTGTTAACTAGTAAATAGACTATTTCTCTTATTTTCTGTCTAATTTACTATATACTTAACCTTGCTTTCTAATTCCAGCAAGCTCATTCCCAAGTTACGAGGTTATTGGGAGATTAGCTGTGCGTACATGGCCAGCTATAGTCGCGCCGGTGCATACCTTGTCGGCGTTGCCATGGGCTACATCATGACACTATATAAACCTTCTGAACATAGGAAAACTGTTTCTAAGGTAAAGTTATTTTCTTTCTTTCTATTAATGAAAGTGCTCACAAAACGCTGGTGGTATTGTCACTTTGTATGGCAATAATCTCTGACCCAGGTAAAAGCCAGCCCTTGAATCACGCGAAGTGTTAACTTGGACTCTACAGGCCAAGAGTCTAATCCCCAAATAGTTTAAAAACATAACTGTAAGTTTCACTTCAATTGAGACCCAAAAAACTGTTATATTCCTCATTATGCAACTTGTACCATCTTGACGGTCCGCATAAGGCAAAGGCAACGGCGTACTCGCCGTAGCCGTCGCCGCCGCGATCCTGCCGATATCCGGCCACCGTAGACACTGGCTCGCGGACGGTGAGCAATGGGTAGCTCGCCGTCCGATCGTCTGGTAAGACCGAGTCCAAGTCGTCAACGGCGCGCACCGTTCCCGCGCGCCTCAAGGAGTTGTCAGCAAACTGCAGGGGCCCTTCAGGGTCGAAGCCTCCTGGAGCCTAGAGGGTATGTGAAAATTGTAACCTCGACTCCAGAAATAAGGCAAGGAAGGTACGGGGTAGGTTTTTTAGTCAGTAAGAGTCTGACACTGGTCTCCCGCTCCGCCCAAGAGCGGGTTTCGTCATTGGATGATTTTCACCTACCATAAAAAAAAAAAAAAAACCATCTTGACGGTCGATCTTGAAGGCGCAGTAACTAATTTTCGGTTCTTAATCAAAGTAATGGGCTTCGCATGACCATAACAATTGGTTTAACTTATTTTTCGCGTACTACACTTAATTATTGTTATAATAAGATAACCAGTACAGATGTTAATATCCCAACTGTTTCATAATCCTGAAATTTGTTCCTAAAATTCTAGACCTGGTCCATCGTCGGCACAGCACTGTCTCTAGGCGTAATGGCGTACGTTTTGTCCCTTGGCCAGTACTTCATGTTCCGGGAGTACAACCCTGTGGATGCTGGCGTGATCGCGTCTACCAACAGGGTCGCTTGGGCTGTGGCCGTCTGCGTCGTTATCGGGTTATGTGAATATGGGACTGTGCGTAAGTATATGAAGACTAGCATATGCTACTGGCTTAGCCAGCGTAGTTGATTCAGCGTGGTCGAAACCCATTTTATTTTTGGCTGGCAGTTGATGAGTGATTTTAGACTTTGCTTATCTATACTTAGTATTATAATGCTGAAAAGTTTGAGAACACGCTGATCTCAAGAATTACCGGACCGATTTGAAAAAATATTTTTCAGTGTAAGATAGCCAATTTATCGAGAAAGACTGTAGGCTATATAACATTACGTTACCACAGGGCAGTAACTAAATATGCGGATTAAACGGGGATCCATCAGTGGACATCTTTTAAAATTATCTTTGAAATTATGAGATGAAATTAAAATCTTGTGCCAGATTCAAATTATTTCTCGCATAATTTGAATCTGACACAAGATTTTAATTGACACGAGCGTATTGTAAGTTAGAATTATACTGAGGATAAAAATTTTTGGCTTTTTTATGGTGGCGACATAAGTCTCCTCCTTGAGGAGTGGCAAGAGAGACCTTACGGCATCCTCACCTTCCGCATGACGCAGGTCCTCACCGTACATGGCAAATTCGGAAGGTTCTTGCACCGGATTCATGCGAAAAGACGCCCGGTCGTCACCACTGTGTGGACCGCCTGGAGGACACGGCTGAGCATACGGTAGAAAAATGCTTGGCTCAAAGCTGGTCCAGCTCCACAACTACTAGGGTGCCCCCTTTAATTCGGTAGCATTTTCTTTGTTAATGTCACTGACTTTTGCTATTGATCAAACTGGACTGGCTGCAGTTAAAGTGTTTGGAATTCGCCATATTGGCGCTGTTAGCCGTAGCGAGTGTCTACGGTACTAAAACTGGTAATTTCGTGCTGCATACAATATTAGTCAAATTAGTTCTCTGGATGCTCGCGAGTGGCGCTTCAAATAGGTACAGAAATTGAGCTGTCAAATGTACGAAACAGCCTCATCATCAACCTAGGGTAAGTCCCGGTTGCTACCTTGGCTTTCACCTCGGTGCCCGGGTCCGCTGTAAAATACGAAACAATGAAATATATGATTTCGTATACTCAAATACACCGTTAAATTTTAGTCGTTTTAATCCCGAAGAGGGTCGATCCAGTACATGAAACAGTATCGATTTGTGTAGATAAAATAAAAAAATAAAGTACTTTTTTTCTTAATCTCTTATTGATATACGCATTTACGAAATTAATTTCTTTAAGTAAACGAGTAATTGACCTTGTAGGTAGTTGTCGGTCGTTGCGTACTAACTACCTACAGGTCATTGAACTCACCCAGCTGATGTTTACTTAAAGAAATCAATTTAGAACATGCGTAAATTAATTCGAGTTTAAAAAAAAAAGTACTTTGTTTTTTCATTCTAACTTTACCAATCGATAGTGTTTCATGTACTGAATCGATCCTCCAAGGGATTAAAACCATCAAGATTTAACGGTGTATACGAAACAGCCTGTCCTGTGGTAAATTGGAGAGGTTATTGGTTAATGTTTGTTGTTTTTATTTGTTTTCAGCTATAGTCACGGACATCCTGAGCTTTTCTTATTTCGCCCCTCTGAGTCGTCTCTCGTACGGAATCTTCATGGTCCACACTCTGATCATACAGCGGAACAAATTCTCTTTACGATCGCCCTGGACGTTTGAAATCTTTTCCTTTGTGCGTATACTTTTTACTTGTATTTTTGTACTGTAATTTTCATGGCTGTTTAGGACCGGCCAACCTAACGTACATTCTCATACACCGCTCTTACACGATTATGATGTCATCTCACCTTTTTTTCAGATATTTTGATATCGCTTTTAGCGATAAGACCGCCCATTGTAACACCATAGTAATTTTAAGTGTCCTAATTGTACCAAGTTGTGTTTATGGTGTACCTACAAGAAAGAGTATATCTATCTTGTGTATAACACGATATTAATAATCTAACAAAAATGTAAATTTTACAAACAGAGCTCTGTTTGTAAAATTTACATTTTTACTTAACTTTTCTTACAGGTACTGAGCGTTATAGGTATCGTGGTTGCTTCTATAGCACTTAGCTTCGTGATGTGGCTCTTGGTCGAAGCACCGCTTATCAACATAAGCAATCATTTTTGGTCCAACAAGTAAGTTTAGCACTATTTTCTACCATATTTAAGAGGCAATTTAAAGATTTGTATTTGATTTTTAACGTAAGTTGTTTGTGACTACAATCATTTGTTTAAGTATCAGTCTTAAATGACCAGTCACGTTGTATATATACCAAAAAAAAACTTTTAAAATTGTGTTGTCCTATCTAACACATTTAAACTCTTTATTTTGCTGTTACTTACTACGTCTGTATGACGCGACGCTAGCGCATCAAGCCGATCCCTGCTTCATAACATTTAGAATGGTCAATTTAAATATCTTTATTGTTGTATGAAAACCTGAAGCGCAGCATAATAGGTGTTAAGCGAATAGATCGGGTTTGGAACACCACGTTGCGCCCCATAATTCAAATAGCGGATATCGGGGAAAACAGCCAGGTTGAAGGAGGAATGGGCTGGCCACGTCGCACGAATGCACCCGGACAGATGGGCGAAGAAGACCACTGGACACCTGAGGGTGGTAGAGGCCGTCCAGGTCGACCGCGGCGAAGGTGCAGTGATTATCTCATCATGTTTTCGAGGCAAACATGGCCGGAGGTCGCCCTAGACAAAGAGGTTTGGAAGGAAAAAGGAGAGGCCTTTGCCCAGCAGTATGACATACAATAGGCTTAAAAAAAATGAAAATCTGATATAAAAGTCATGTTATTTATGATGTTTGTACCATTAATTGGTTGCTGTGTTTTACAAATAACCCTGTATATATGTTGCTAAAATAATTTAATTTGCAAGATATAAAAGTGTTTTTATATTAATTTAATTTATTCTGTTCTCAGATCAAAGATTATACAGCCAATTGAAGAACAAAAGAAAAATGGAATCCAGTACAAGAATAGAGATATTAAATCCAAAGGAGCTTAGAACAGTTTTCTGCAGAGTATGTGCAGCAGTACATTGGTATACCATGGTGGTTACTTGGTTTGCCTCGAAAATATAATATTACTTTTGAAAGTTAAAGGACAGATAGTAGAAAAATGTAGATGTGTTGTAGACGGCAATCCTTTCGAGTACTTACCGATTAAAGAGGAAAAACTGTTCGAACGAAAATGAAAATAAAAGGCATATTAAAATTAAAAGTTTTAGAATGTTTTCCAGAACCCTTTTTGGCTATTTTCTTTTTATGGCATATTATTGCAATATTTTTTCAATTTTCAACACTTATTTATGTGAATAATGGATATGGAATAAAAACTTTGTTGATTAATAAATAATTATGTCAAATTTTAGTTTTAATTTATGGTGTACTACCAATATTTTCCGATTTCCTTCATCATCATTATTTCAGCCGAAAGACGTCCACTGTTGGACATAAGCCTCCCCAAGCGCCGCCACAAAGACCGGTCTTGTACCACTTGCATCCATCGTATTCCAGCAACCCTGACCAGGTCATCGGTCCACCTTGTGGAGGCCTTCTAACGCTGCGTCTTCCGGTACGCGGTCGCCAGTCCAGAACCTTTCGGCCCCAGCGGTCACTTGTTCTGCGTGCAATGTATCTTGCCCACTGCCACTTAAGTTTGGCTATGTGTATTATTTTCGCTATGTCGGCAACCTACATAGCGGATATCTTCATTTCTGATTCGATCACGTAAGGATACTCTGAGCATAGCCTTTTCTATTGCCTTTTGAATGATTTTGAGTCTTCTTAAGAGGCCCATTGTAAGCGGCCACGTTTCGGAATCATGTCATCACTGGTAACACATACTGATTGTCTCAAGACAGTGTGTTAAGACGAAATATATAACTATACTTTCGTCGTAAGACACTGTTTTGAGACAACGATTTCCTTAATGTGTCTTAAAAACAAAAATTTTTGCGAAAAACTGACTTAAAACATTGTTATTGACCGTTAATATAGGAACAGTAACGCCATAATATAGGAGCAAAGGAGGTCGGGTCCTACCTTATTGTGCACGTGTCATATATCAATAATATTGCAATACACTACTCGGGAATTCGGCCTAAAATGTAAACCCATTTGTGTAATATACAAATTGTAATAATCACTGCGGTGAAAAATTGCTATGAAAAATGATCAGGCGTTTTCTAACTTCAAAATATTAAAAAAAACCGGTTAAATATTTTTGGTTAGTGAAAGTTAAATAATAATTCTACTTTTGAGGATAACTTTTATTTGAAATAGGTTTATATGGAGCACAATACTTTGAACATTCTCTTTTCTCTTAATCGCCAAAAACTAAAGCTATGAAGTCGATATAAATGATCTATAATATAAACCTTATTTTTTTTGTCACTATACTTTCTTTTTTTAGGTGGGAAAATCATGTCCTCCCTCTTTTGGGCTGAATAAGAGGGCGACTTTTACTGACTATAAACCAGTGGTTCTTAACCGGTGGTCCGCGGACCACTGACGGTCCCTGGAGTCAGTCCAAGTGGTCCGCGAAGCGATCATAAATCAGTGACGTGGCGTAACGCGATGAGTCGATTCAACACAATGCAAAAATCTGTAGGTAACTTCATTATAGATTTTCACGAAGTAATTAATAAAAGAGTAGTAGTCATAAAATTATTTGTGTTTATGATTTATTTACAATTAGGTACCGTATACATTTCCAATAAACCAACTGAGTGGTCCCTAACGAAATAGGAATTTAATCAAATGGTCCCTCATGCCTGAGAGGTTAAGAACCACTGCTATAAACCCACCGTTCCTTTCCGTTACTGTTCCTTTGTTGACTTTCATGCCAGGTTCGGGTTTTCCTTCAGAAGCGAACCTATGGTCATAGTAAGATTCAACCATACGGAGGGCCTCTTTGAGGCTTGAGGATTTATGTTCTGCAAAAAAATATCATGTAGGTATAAAATACTATTTTTTTGTATAATATTTTTTTTGTTCATGTTACTAAATTTTGGGTGCCTATTTTTAGAACACAATTGTCTTAAGAATGATATTTTTTTTTTATGGAAAAGATACTGGATAAGAGACGAAGCCTATAAATATACTGATTTAGCCATTTCAGGTATGAAACCTTTTTTTAAAAAAAAGGAGGCGATGACGTTTTGCAGTAACTTGAAACTACTTATTTTGATTAGTCCTGTCATGTCTCCGATTACATTGGCATCATTACATAGTATAAAACGGTAATACAAAGTAGCTTACCGCTGTCCCTATGTATGCTTACATCTTTAAAAGTATGTAACGGATTTTTATGCGTTTTTAATAGATAGAGTGATTCAAGAGGAAGGTTTATGTGTTTAGTACATGCATAATATATTCAATATCAGTACCCGTGCGAAGCTGGGGCGGATCGCTAGTTAGCACGCAAGGATTGAAGCAATATGTGGTATTCATTATTAGTACTTATTTGTTTTGGTATGTCATTACTTATTGTTTATTTTTTTCTATTAAAAAAACCATACACGCTCGCGCCATACCTCACGCGCTCGGGTTCGAGCGCGTGAGGGTCGGTTTAACCTCTTAGAAGTTTTCGAAAATCCGTTCTTAGCACATACCAGCAGACACCCTATAATATTAAGGAACCTATCTGCTCAAGTTTGTACGTGTTATAGTTTTTGAGATTTTGTGATTAATCTGTGCGTGGTATTTTGCTTTTATATATACACCGTTAAATTTTAGTCGTTTTAATCCCTTGGAGGATCGATTCAGTACATGAAACACTATCGATTAGTAAAGTTAGAATGAAAAAACAAAGTACTTTTTTTTTAAACTCGAATTAATTTACGCATGTTCTAAATTGATTTCTTTAAGTAAACGTCAGCTGGGCGAGTTCAATGACCTGTAGGTAGTTAGTACGCAACGACCGACAACTACCTACAAGGTCAATGACTCGTTTACTTAAAGAAATTAATTTCGTAAATGCGTATATCAATAAGAGATTTGGAAAAAAATTACGTTATTTTTTTATTTTATCTACACAAATCGATAGTGTTTCATGTACTGGATCGACCCTCTTCGGGATTAAAACGACTAAAATTTAACGGTGTATATGGACACCAAATTTTGAGTTTATATGTATTTATTTAATCTTCATGTACAGTAGTAGTGGTACATAGGTGGTCTTAATGCAACAAGGCATTCTCTACCTGTCAACCTTTGGGTTAAAAAGACAACACTTTGGTAGATTGTGTGGTGAATCACTGAGTGGTATTTCGCTTTTAATCATACGGATATACTAGGTTTTACCCGCGTGAAAGTAGATTTCTCTATAGAATCTTTCGACCCCTTTTTGTTCCTTTAGAGGTATTTTTACGGTGGTTTTTTGGTTCTAGGACATGCCGGTTTTCTCACCCCCGACCTCTCTTACGGTAGCTAGATACAAATAGTAACTCCCTAATACTAGGCAGACTCCTGTGGCGGTCGAAGCTTGAGGACTAGCTCTTCTTTATACTTTCCACCACCTCTTTCACTCACATAACAATTTTGCTGGAGGAAGTCACGATGGGCTTCCTTCCCATGTCTTCTTGCCGGGCTGGATGTAAGAGGCTGTCACAGATCACCTCCACAAAGATATCATCATCATCATCAGCTTTATTAATGTTTCCACTGGTGGGACATAGGACTCCTCTTTAGGAGAGGGAATGGGCCATATTCCACCACGCGGGCCCAGTGCGGATAGGTGGATGTCATATGTCTTCGAAGTTTTTGGCTCTAAGACATGCCGGTTTCCTCACGACGTTTTCCTTCCCGTTTTGAGAGCAGTGGTGATGAAATAAATTACACAAAGTAATGCGTTTGACTGGGTTTAAACCCGCCACCTACAACTTGAAAGTCGGGGCCGTTGCCACTCGGCCACCACTGCTCTAAGGTCACAAGGACATAGCAGTGCTTTATTGAAGCTATGCAAACATCCATCATATGTTCGATATCCTCCGAATGATCCGCACGATTGTAATATCCAACCGTTATTTTTCCGTTTTGGTTTTTGCCGTTTTTTCCACCGAATTCGAAATAGAACCTTTTGAAAGTTGGTTTGTGTTGTGGCCACAAAACAATGAAATGACGACAAACAAATGTCGTCTATTGAGCCTGTTACTGACGATGACCTCTATTAGAATGTTGGTTATTACTCACTATCAAACTCAAAATTTATTGCTTCACATAGGCCTACATGGGCATTTAAAAGACGTGAGAAAGTAGTAGGTACACGGTTCCAATTGGTTATTTCATCTGAAGAAGAACCGATGAACTTCATGGTACTCTCTTTTTAGAGTTTCGTAGTCAACAAGAAACCCTTTATAGTTTCGCCATGTCTGTCTGTCTGTCTGTCCGTCCGCGGATATGTTTTTCATTTATGCCATAACGTGTGATATATTTTTGGATAGGTACTTAAAAATGATTAGAAGTCTCCTAAAACAATTTTTTGATAATGTAAATATTTTCGAAAAGTAAAAAATGAGGCCCCCTAAATTCCCCCCCTCTAACTTTTGAACCTTAAGTTAAAAAAATATGAAAAAAATCTCAAAAGTAAAATTTTGAGTAAACTTTCTAGGAAAATTATTTTGAACTTGTTAGGATGAACAGTTTTTGAAAAATTAAAAAAAACGTTCTGAACTAATTTTGTATTTTATCCGTACATGCAAGCATTTTTTTAACTCTTTTACATATTTCACTATCCTGAGCAAATCTTCTTTCAAATACAAAAAGATTAAAATCGGTTCACGCAAATTAAAATTACCACCGGGTACAGCGCCATCTCTCGGGAAATTGGGTTACTCATTTTCACTGGGTTCTGTCACATTGTGAGAAATTTGTGACGGACGGGACACTACGGAACCCTACACTGAGCGTGGCCCGACACGCTCTTGGCCGATTTTTTATTTAGAGAAGTGGTGGCCGAGTGGTAACGGCCCCGACTTACAAGCAGTAGCCAGCCAGGAGCATTACTTTGAGTAATTTGTTTAATCACCCCCAGCTCACAAAACGGTGAAGGAAAACATCATGTTCTGGAACCGAATAAGATTGCTTCTACATTATTTCCACATGCAACACAATGTAGACCGGTCAACTGTACAATGTTCTTACATTCACATTAAAAAAAAGTAAATACAAAAATACTAGTTGGCGAAACCATCTACTTTCAGACAATCCGACGTACGATACGGCGAGTATCCACCCTTACGTTGTTGATATCTCTACCGTCTCGTCTGGACTAAGCGTTCTTATGTCGTACATTGAAGGACGATTTACCTGCAGAGGTCTTCCCGTCCGATTATAGTTTAGGTGTATTTAACTTTTGAGCGATGTTGCACTTAATAAACTAGTGCTCTTCACCATCAACGATTGTGTCATTGCTTACCATCAGGTGGGATCGCAGCCACGCACAAACGTACGGAAACCTCGGTGCACGAGTCTATTTTATTATTATACTTTATTACTATTAGATATTTACTGCTAGAAAGAAACATACAATTGGCAGCCTTATCGCATTTCGCGATCCCTGCCAGGCAATTTATAATGCGCAGAGATTGCCCAAACATAAAACGCAATATTTCTTGCATTATAACTTTATTTGTAGAAATTATTTATTTTTTTATTCAATTAAAATAAACGGTTCAAAATTGAAGAAATGGATTATATTTCAGCTAAAGTGACCTCACGAAATGCACCCTATATGCATCAACACACCATCATAGATGCATTTATAAATAGATTAGAACTGGAAACTTGGGAGAAGTATGAAGCGCCATGCTTGGAGAAAACGCTGACGCTACTGGAGAATGTGAAGAACTACACGCTGTGGGCAACTTGGAGTAAGTTCATCATCATCATCAACCTTTTTAATTTTCCAACTGCTGGGACACAGGTCTCAGAATAGGAATGAACCATAATCCACCACGCGGGCCCTATGCGGATTGGTGGATGTCACATGTCTTCGAATTTTTAGTTCTAGGACAAGCCGGTTTTCTTGCGGTGTTTTCATTCACCGTTTTTGGAGCAGTGGTGATCAAATAAAATACAAAAAGTAATAGGCCTGTCTGGGATTGAACCCGTGACGTACAAACTCGTAAGTTGGGGCCATTACCACTTGGCCACCACTTCTCCTCGGGGTAAATTCAATAAAACATAATCATTTTGTTTAAGTAGCTTTATAAATATTAAGTCACTATAGCTGACCCAGCTTAAGGGTTATCCTATGACTTCTTTTGCTCTGCGGTGGTGTAAAAAGGCGCGTCAGACTTGTACTTACTGTACCAACAATTTTTCTTCAGTTTCTTCTTGCTCAATAAGCATGATTTTAAATCTCATATTTAAGATCAAATCAAAGACTACTTCAAGGTAATCATACTCCATCGTCAGCCCCATCATCGCTTACCATCAGGTGAGACAGTAAGCAAACGCGTGCCCATCATTACATAGTATAAAACAAAGTTTAGATCTTTAAAAGTACGCAACGGATTTTGATGCGGTTTTTTTTTAAATAGAGTGATTCAAGAGAAAGGTTTAAGTGCATAAAACATGCATAAAACAATCAATATCAGTACCCGTGCGAAGCTGGGGCGGGTCGCTAGTTTATAATAAAAAGTCATATTACTATTTCTTCTAGTATGGAACGCCAACACAATTCCTATGGGTAACCTTTATGGATCCATCTTCAACTTGGGCAATTTCGACCAGTGTATGAAACCCCCATGGCTAGAAACCCATCCGGAGTTTAGAACGAAATACTGCTTGGCAGAACTAATGTTATCAGATAAACCAAAGAAGAAAGCTGAGTATGATCCTTATGGGTCTACAGAAGAGTATCTAAATGTGAGTAAAAAACACAAACCTATAAACATATTTTTTAGGAAAATAGCAATATGTAATCCAGCATCGGATTCCTGCGAAAAAACCTCGCTGGAGCTGGAAGTGGTGGTGGGTTATTATGTGGGCCACCTGGTCACCACAGTGGAGCATACAGTAGTGGTGCGCCCTGTTTGGGCAGAGGACTATAGCGTGGGGGCGCTCGGCAGCAAAGTCTTTTCGACCCTGTTTTTACCCTACAGTTTGCTGATCACTTCTTGAAGTAATCTGATGAATCTTTTAATCAAATCTAATAATGTGGTCTTTCTTCTTAAAGTTTTGTGGTCTACTTTCTTTTTTTTATCCCCGACATACTTCATTTTATTTAGTAGAAGACCTTCAAAAATATATTTTTTTTTTTCTTTTCCAGTCACCAACAACCTCAGGCCTACCCGTGAACTATCTGGTCTGGGGGATGTGTGTTCCTGCAGCATGCAATCCACCGTCCGTCCTCAAGATAACCAGGTTTATGTATGATCTGACCACGATTAGACCTCAGGCTCCTGACATCACCGTGCACTCTTGTCAGGTTGCTGGTGAACAGCCACAGCCTGGAATAGGGTTTTACTTGTTTCTGTAAGTACCTACAAAGTTACAGGTATATGATTTGTACCTAAAATCACAACATTAACAAAAAAAAAAAATGTTATAAACCAGTGCTTGACTGCGATCCCATCTGATGGTAAGTAAAGATGCAATCATTGACGGAGAGGCAAGCTAATTTATTAAGAACCTATTCACTCTAGCCTTGAAGACACCTAAATTATAATCTGTCTCACTCACTCACTCACTCACTCGACGTATAGGGTAAAAACGTTGAGGTGAAACGCTTGGTCCGGAACGTGGAGGTTTCAATAACATAAAGGTCGCCCTTTGTTGGGTGGTCCGATGGTAGAAAATCAAGATGGTAGGAAGTTTATATTATAGGTTAAGTAATGCTTGCCTGGAAGCAGTGGTGGCCGAGTGGTATCGGCCCCGACTTACGAGTTGTAGGTAGTACTTTGTGTCATTTATTTCATCACCACTGCTCTCAAAACGGTGAAAGAAAACATCGTGAGGAAACCGGCATGTCCTAGAACCAAAAATTCGAAGACGTGTGACATCTACCAATACGCACCGGGCCCGCGTGGTAGATTATGGCCCATTCCCTCTCCTAGAGAGGAGGCCTGAGTCCCAGCAGTGGGAACATTAAAAGGCTGATGATGATGAATGCTTGCCAAGGTCAGACTTACTAAAATAGAGTAATATTTCCAATTTAACTTCTGTTATTTCCAGAACCTTAATTTTCATGCTCATGGTAATTGCTGCTGCTTCAACTTACTATAGACTTCGTATTGCCAATGAAAATGATCCCTCAGACAGTTTAGGTAAGTTCACTTTGGAATTTCTCAACCATTCTTTTCTTCATAAGAATTTACCATTGCTGCAGACTCTGCTCTTGTAGCACCAGTTCCTTGGCTTGAGCCGTTTAAGATCATCATTACTCTGGATTACCACGTTATATTTGCCAGTAGACGATTTAGATTTAAGGACTCATCTAGTCTACTATCAGGGTTTTTTTTATGGAGGGCAAAAATCATCCAATGATGAATCCCGCTCTTAAGTGGAGCGGGAAACAGTGTCAGACTCTTAATGACTAAAACACCCTACCCCGTATTTCTTTGACATTTACACTGGGGCCAAGCCTTCTTTCAGAGAGAGACCCTGAGCCCCAGTAGGCTTCGACCCTTACTATCAGGGTTTCATAAATTATGGCCGTCCCCTTCGACATCCAAATTTGTATCGTTTATGAAATGTTCCATCATTTTCCAGAAACTGTAATAACAAAATCGTTCTGCATCACCAAGAACCGCCAAGACCTGGTGAAGGAAAATAAGGACGAGATCAAAGTGATGAACGGCATGAGATTTTTGACTGCAGTCTCTATCGTCATGGTACATGAAGGTTTCTATAGCAACATGGCTGGGATGATTAATCCTAGGGATTATGAAAAGGTATATACCATTCCACACTAACCCCTTTTTTGTGGTGAGAGTGAGTGTAAGATTTTTTTGAGTGAATCGATACGATAACTTTTCACAAAAATATTGTTGTCCTAGATACACACCAGGTCTTTGTAGTGGATCATAGCCTACTCTATCTAACAAAAAGTAAACATCCCCTACCCAAGCAGGAGGAAAGTTAAAAACAAATACTAATGCTTATGATAAGATTGGGAAAACGTTATATAGTTATGGTGGAAACTATTAAGGTTAGACATCGGTATTGGATGGCGAATAATGAGTAGTTCACCATCCGAGAAAGACCAGGACGCAACTATTTGAAAGAGTTACCACAGCCCTGAAACGCAAAGGCTAAAAATCTGGCCCTCTCGATCCAGCCACAGTGAGAGAGGTATTATTGGATGAATCCTTTACACAAAAAAAAAAAATATATATATACCTGTTCGACTCTTTCACCGCCTAGATCGCTAACTAAGTGAGAAAAATGCTACTTTATTTAGATGTTCTTTGTACTTCTAATATATCGCGCAACGCTTGGTTGGGTTGGAAAAACATAATGATCCTCAACATTGAGAAATATGACGCAAAAAAGTGATGGAGGATAACTTACGGGGTATACTGTTCCTAAATTCTTAAAACCCATTTTAACATTTTCAGATGCTTGAAGGTGTTGGAGGTTGTTTCCTTCACTTAGACGTGGTCGTGGACACGTTCTTCGCAATGTCAGGTCTTCTTCATATCAAAGGTCTTCTAAATAACATTAATAGGCAGCAGAATCTGTTCAGTGTGCTATGGAAACGATATGTGAGGTAAGAATAGAAACTGCATTATTGTACACGAAAACTATTACACAAGTCATATGCACCACACTGTAAGGACTTGTGGATGGCAAACATTGGGAAGTGGATGGTGGTGTATTGACACAATAAATTACTATAGAACTCTATCGTCTGCATAGCTGCGGTAACTCTCTCAAACCATCACGTAGTCTTCGCTTAGAGACCTAAAAAGTCAGGCCCGTATTTGCTGATACTGAGCTGACTTCTAAGACTCTTGTCGTGTTCGACAAGAGTTACTATTGTTGAGCGGTCTCATTCAAAAGTACTCCATTACGGCTCACGGTGCGGGCGTTCATCGCGAGGAGTTGTGCCTCTTGCCGTTTTACCCCATCAGCAAAACGGGCACTAGCTTCTGACGTTTTATAAGTGCCTATGTAGGTTTATGTGAAATTAAATCCATTTTAATTTTGATTAAAGTTCTGTAACGATACGACTACATGCATATTGATAAAGTGAACTAGAGACTCTGCACAGGTCATAATCCAGTTTTCTTGACAGGAATCGTCGTGTATGACACAGAGAGCATCTGTTTAACGTAGTTTCAGCCCTAAAATACACGTATTTGAATTCCAGGTTAATTGGACCTTTTGCACTAACAATGTTCTACCTGGCATCGGTGTCAAAGTTCACTGGTACTGGCCCGTTGTGGATATTTTCCAATGAACAAGAATCTGAAGTGTGTCACAAGACTTGGAGACTGAGCTTGTTGATGCTTAATTCTGATGTGAAGTTTCTTGTAAGTACGGCAAGACATACAGGCAGGACATACAGGGCTTTTGCTTTTTATTGCTCGCAGACAGATGGTCGATATAGCTGAACAGTTTTGGAGTGAAGACCGCGTACAGGAAGACGCAGCGTTGCTAGAGCTTACACGAGGTGGATTGGTAATTTGACGAGGGAGAGTCGTGGTGAGACTTGGGTTAGGAATATGTCCAATAGTGAATATTTTCCAGCTACAGCTACTAATATATCGAAAGCTATAGATGCTCAACGCAATCGTGGAGGTCAAACCTTTGAATTTGTTTGCTGATGAATGAAAGACGATATTATTAGAAAGTTTACGGTTTTGTGAGAATACAGATTCAAAACATTAATGTAGTTTTATATAAGTGGCTATTTTGCTGTATTGCTCTATACTTAATACACAAAACAAAATTACTATTATTTTCAGTGCCACGTAATCACCTGGTACATCCCCTGTGACTACCAGCTCACAATCTTGGCAACTGTCTTGTTCTACTTCTATAAGAAAGATCGAAGACTAGGGTTCGCAGCCTTCGGAACAGCTGCAGTTTTGTCCCTGATCATACCAGGAATGCTGACGTACTGGTACGAACTGCCGGCTATACATTTCCTGGATTTTGGGTAAGATTTATTTAAATCACTGTAGAGCTAGCATACTTTCAGCACAAATTCACGAGCAGTATATGAGTAAGGTCTTATTCAATTATATATTCAAGTTATAACGTAAGTACATTGCTGTAAAATTAGTTCATCATATTTTAGCTCATAGACGATGCGCCGCAAGGCCTCTTGAAGGTTAAATTAGTTCATAATAGGATTAACAGATGGCTTTATATAATAACGTCAGGTTTCTAAATCGCAAAACTTTAATGATCGTCCGTGGTATTTTTATAATTTGTAAATTCAAACCTTTCAAGGGTTTAAGTTAAATCTTTGTCAAATCCTAAGGTTTATTAGCACCCTGGTTTAAAGTACCATGCAGTGAGATCAGTGTTACGTGACCAAATCTAACCAATCTTTTCAATTGCAGCAGGGTCCTTCGCGGCCTCCGCGACTGCTGGGAGCTGAGTATCACGTACACGACCTTCTATTGCCGTGCTGGTGCCTACCTTGTAGGCGTCGCCATGGGCTACCTCATGACGGTGTATAAACCTTCTGAACATAGAAATACTGTTTCTAAGGTAAGTGTTTTTAGTATTGGTTTCGATTTGCTGATGCCTATCTAAGCTGTTTGAAAGAATCAACACGCCTCTGGAACATAAAGGGCAGCTGAAAGAATATGGATGAGTGGTAGTCGATAAGTCTGAAGGTTAGAACCTATATAGCGCTGGTGTATAGGTTCAACTGTACACCGTTAAATTTTGTTCGTTTAAATCTCGTGGAGGATCGATAGTGTTTCATGTAATAACTGCGAAACCTTACACTAAACGTGGCTTGACAGGCTTTGGCCGTTTTTTTTACAATGTGATTATGAGACATTGAAGGTTCCGCGTAATTTTTTTTATTATTATTTTTGCTGTACTTTCTATACAATGATGACTGGTCTTCCTAGGATTTGTTGTTTTTTTTTTAACCAATTCTTAAACCAGGCTAAATGTGATTAACAGTGCCAAAATCCTTAATTCCAGACCTGGTCTACCATCGGCACAACACTATCTCTAGGCGTAATGGCGTACGTCCTGTCGCTGGGCCAGTACGTAATATTCCGGGAGTACAACGCTATGGAGGCAGCCTTGATCGCGTCTAGCAACAGGGTCGCTTGGGCTGTGGCCATCTGCGTCATCATCGGCTTATGTGAATATGGGACTGTGCGTAAGTATATCATGGTAATATTTAATTTAAGATCTGACATGGATCATTCTAGAAATGAGACGTAATAGGAGGCGGTTACCTGTTGTACATTTCCCTTAAAAAAGTATGAGGACTGCGATACGGATGCCTGCAAGGCAGTGATCTCATAAAACAAAATAATGACCGTTCGACTTTTGAATCTTAACACCTGTTTCTGCAAAAAGTAGGCTCGCCCCGAAACACAGACTACGGTAATTTCACTCCTTAGTTGTACTGCGGAAACATGCGGAAGAACCTCCTGAGTGCCACAATTATGTGGACCGGCCAGAGGACTTGGCAGGACATTTATATAGGTCAGAGCACTACCGTGTTTCCCCACAAGAACATGGCACAGCTCTGCCCTAGCGAGGTTATCGTCAGCAACGATAGAATAGAATAGAATAGAATAATACTTTATTGTACACCAAAAAAGTGACAATTTCACAAAAACTTATATGAATGGCTACAAAAGCGGTCTTATCGCTGACAGCGATTTCTACCAGACAACCTTAGGATAGCGTATAAGAGCTTGAACTAAAAAAGAGGGTAGTCTCTCGCACCGAGCCCTGGGTACTCCCACCGTCAATCGCAGCGTCGTTTCATCACTTTGAAATGTGTTTGGTGGAATTAAATTGTGCTGTTCCGAAGTATGTATGGCTTTGACTGCCTAGCAACAAGGCACAAAACAAAAAGGTACAGAAGTCAATCTCATGTATGTACTTCACTTTTCATACCTACGCACGGCGGTCGCGCGCGTTAGGGTTGTTAACTGGATTATGCACAACAAATCATCGTGGTAGTTGCAAAATTTCACAGACGCGCGTCTCAAATGTGACACCCTCGCGGTCATAATGATCCTCGTTGAGCCCAGTTTTCGCGTCGGTGAACGGTGTCTATGTGTGCGTTGCTCCAGCGCGCTTTGTACGTAGATTGACATCTGTACCTATATAATTTGTGAACAAGGTGTTGATGCTTAGCTTATATATCATCTGTTTTCAGCTATAGTCACGGACATTCTAAGCTTCTCTTACTTCACACCTCTAAGTCGTCTCTCGTACAGCATCTACCTGGTCCACACTCTGCTCATGCAGAGGAACAAATTCTCTTTACGATCTCCCTGGAAGTTTGACTACTTTTGCTATGTAAGTATTAAGGTGATTCTTACTTGTATTTCTAGCTTCGCTACAAAATCCTGCATCGCGGTAAAACAACAATCTAAAATCAACCATCGGGCGGTTATCTAGATTAGACACAACATCAGTCTGGTCAGAGAATCTTCCCTATGCAATGGACGATTGCGAGATTTTACACCTCTACCTCACTGGTGACCCCGATGTGATTTAATGCCGAAGTCTCACCGTTTAGAGGAGGCATTAGATACTATTGCAACTTTGGTCGCTACATATCTAGGTATCCTTTTTTGAGGAGGAATCATTAAATAACTCCTCCTGTCATCACCGTCATTATCATCATTTCAAAGACCTCCACTGTTGGATGTAGTTCTCTCCCAAGTTACACCACAACGTGCAGTGCGTTTCGTATCAATCGCATTCCCCACGATTCACATGAGCTCATCGGTCCACCTAGCCACCTTCACACGCTGAGTCTTCTGGTGGATGATCACCATTCTAGGACTCCTTATATTCTGTGTGTACTAGAGCGAAAATAAGTGTACTTTTACTAACTAAAACACACCCAAATTTATTTACCCTTTGCATACCTGAGCCACTGTAACGCTTACAACAATGAGCCTTTACTCACTGATTACGCATACACCATTTCCTTATTCTTTTACAGGCACTGGATATCACAGGAACCCTGGTTATAGCGATCGGACTTAGCTTTGCAATGTGGCTCTTGGTTGAGGCACCGTTAATTAAAATAAGCAATCATTTCTTGATGGGCAGGTAAGTTGGTATGTTGTCGTTGCGTTGTTGATTTTGTTTTAAAAAAAATCAAACAAAATAAAAAATGCAACAACAATAAAAAATACTTATTTAACAACAATTTGTTAAATATTTTTACTGTTGTTACTAATTTTAGTTGCAAGAAACAAAGCATTCTATTTACTTTTTTTTGCAGATCAAAGAACACACAGCGAATTGAAAATCAAGAGAAAAATGGAATTCAGCAGAAGAATAGAGACACGAAAACCAAAGCAGCTTAGAAGGGAATTTATAGTTACATAATAATTTTTAATAAAGCGTACCGCGTTATAAAGTTTCCGGAACAAAATTTTTTTGGCATATCTTTTTTGCGTCAAAAAAGAAACTGTTCGAGTAAATGATGAATTTCTCGATAAAGCGTTCCGAAGTTCTCTTTTTTCGCATTGCTTCTTTATGAAACACTGTTATGGATGAACCGTGCTCAATATTGCCGAAAGACGGGTCGGGAAAAAAACCTCTTAATCATCGTTCATTAGGTAAATTAAAAAAAAGCTCCTTCACACGGCCATTAAAAAAAAAAGAATATCCCATTACTGTTAATTGGCAAAAAAATGGATCATATTTCCAGTTCCCTTTCAGTATCAATCCGATAATTACTGAGAAGTTGCCATTAATTTAATTAATTGCTACTTCGCGACTTCAATTAAATTTACGCTTTATGATCAAATCAATTTCTGGTTAATCTTATGGACAATGGCTTCCAGATTATTAGTGTTTAATTACGCTTATCTTGATTAAGTTTCAATAGTATCAGTGAAAGCTGATCATAGATTTGGATAGGCATCGGTTATCCGGCGATCAGATTAGAATTACCAAACTTAAGTGGCAGAGGGACTAACCGTTTCGCTTCGTCATTTATACCGCGTAGAAGGACAATTTGCCTGTTGCGTTCTTCCCATCTGATTATAATTTGAGTGTCTTCAAGGTTAGAGTGATAGGATTTTACTAAACTAGTGCGCCTCAACATCCACGATTGCATCAATGCTTACGCTCAAATGGGATCGCATTCAAGCATTCATCATCATCATCAGCCTTTTTTTAATGTTCCCACTGCTGGGCCTCCTCTCTAGAAGAGGGAATGGTCCATAATCCACCACGCGGGCCCAGTGCGGATTGGTGGATGTCACATGTCTTTTTTTTTGGTTCTAGGACATGCCGGTTTCCTCACGATGTTTTCTTTCATCGTTTTGAGAGCAGTGGTGATGAAATAAATTACATAAAGTAATGCACCTGGCTGGGTTTCAACCCGCGACCTACAACTCGTAAGTCGGGGCCTTTACCATTAGGCCACCACTGCTCTCAAGTCAAGCATTACTTTATATCAAACTAGCTTTTGTCAGCGGCTTTGCCCGCGTACACAAAATATAGCCTATGTCACTCAGGAGTAAAGCAGCTTTCTATTGTTTCCAATCGGACCTGTAGTTCTAGAGATTACCTCCTACAAACAAAAAAACAAAGAAACAAAAAAACTTTACCTCTTTATTATATTAGTGTAGATGTAGATAAAAAAGAGCCTCATTGTTTAGTGAGTAAGAGTCTGACAGACCTCCCTTGGGCGGAGCAGGAAACAGGGTACCATAAAAAAAGACATAAAACATCCATCAATGAGCACATAGATCATGCCCTATCCTCCTAGAAAAAGGCCTAAGCCTCATGCGTGGGAATATTATAAGGCAGACTACTGTTTATGCACAAACATCATCATCATCATCATTTCATATGAAAGACGTCTACTGCGGTGTAAGGCAAATATCCACCCTTACGTTGTTGAGACATCTACGATCCGGACTAAGCGTTTTAACTCACCGTTTGTACTGCGTACATCGAGGGACTGGAACAGTTTTCCGGCTGCAGTTTTTCCGTCCGATTATAATTTAAGTGTCTTCAAGGCTAGAGTGAATAGGCTCTTAGTAAACTAGTGCCCCTCACCATCAACGATTGCATCACTGCTTACCATCAGGTGGGATCGCAGTCAAGTACTAGTTTAAAGCAATTTAAAAAAAAACTGCTGAACCTCTCCCAAACGCAAACATTTTCGGTTAAATAATATCACATTTATAACTCTAAGTTTCCTACCATTACAACATTTCCTCCGTCTAAGCGAAATTCACCTGATACTGTAGCGCAAGTTATTTCCCTATACCGGCCGTAAGAGGCGGGTGTATCGATAAATTCCTTTTATCGTGCTCTGCCGATCCAATAGATTCCAAGGTTTAGCCATATCGTTGACCTTTCCGGCCGGATTGAAAAGTATTGTTGCGTATTCGAGTAGAACTGGAGAAATGAATCGGTAATACAGAATAGCCCACAGATATAGATATACCTAGATAACGCATCACGAACTGTATGAAAACCAAGCGTGCTATTTTTCGACTTCCTATTATGGTGTAAGCACTATTTGTGATGGGAAAATCAAATCTATTCAAAGACGCCGCTGCATACGGCGTCCCCCTCGCGCCAACCCCGTCTAGCCAGCACAATTAACAATTTGTCCGACTAGCGCTGTACACCGATACAGGCTGACCGCAAAAGTGTCCTCTTACGTTTTTCGTACGTAAGCTAGGCACGCGAAGTAGTTGCTCTTGTGTTATCTAGGTATATCTATATCTGTGGGATAGCCCGTTTTTAGTGGCCCTAAGATTAAACATTTACAGAAACTTTTTACTCGCTGTTCAACCAATTTTATCTTCTATTCCGTAGTCATCAGGTTGGCATTAATAAGAAAAAAGTCGTTAAAAACCAGCTATTTACTGCAGTCGCCATTTGTCATGCCACCAACGTAATATATGGTAATATGATTCAAAATCGGTTAAACAGACAGTAAAAATGTTTTATAAAATGTCTCATGTTTTTCGAACGGATCATAGTGAATACAGAGCAGTGGTGGCTGAGTGGTAACGGCCTCGACTTACGAGTTGTAGGTCGCAGGTTCAAACCCAGCCAGGCGCATTACTTTGTGTAATTTATTTCGTCACTACTGCTCTTAAATGGTGAAGGAAACCATGCCGGTTTCTTCACAATGTTTTCCTACACCGTTTTGAGAGTTACCACTTGGCCACCACTGCTCTTCAAAAATACGATTTAGACGATATTAAACAAAGTTTATATAAAAATAGTGTCACGAACAAACTCGCAGGAAAAGTGCTAGTCATCGCATATACGAGTTATTCTCAAGAATGCGTAGTTGCGGAAACTAGGACAAGCAAAACAAAGAAAATGGTGTTTTTCTTTGCACATACACCCACTATATGTATGTATGCAGTGAATATATCTGTTTTATTGGTAGCGGGAATGCTACAGATATATGTCGGATCTTTATTTATACGGATACTGGCTATTGCCTGTAGCTTCGCTCCCGGCAACAGAAAAATGTGATAAATGAAGAACCGCTCGACCGATTTAGTGCAAATTTGACATAGACAATCTACTAAATAGTCCAAACAAAGCCTAATCATTTGGTTTGGATAGGTGAGCCCATTCTTGAGATAAAAAAACTACAGCAAAACGTGGCATTGATTTTATAAATATAGATATAATAGTAATTGTGCGGGATGACTAATGACTAACTTATTATAGTAGGAATCATTTGATGGCAAGCGGAGAAGTTCCCACTTTGTCAGACTTACTGACTAAAACCCACTCTTATTCCTTTTTTGCCTTTGTTCCAGTTTCCCGACGTTAACTTTCACTAACTGTCGTCGGTCATATCATCGCTTACCATCAGGTTAGATAGTGGTCAAACGAGCCAATCAAACTAGTGCGTCTCACCATCAATGTTTGTATCACTACTTACCATCAGGTGGTATTGCAGTCAAGCACGACTTTCTGTCCCCTATTCTCATGTTATTTGGATTGCCCCAGTTGCACGAGTTTATATCAATTAAAAAAAAAACTTATCACATCCTTATACCCTTAAGCACGACTTGTCTTGAACTAAGGCATCTGTAATTAAATCCTCTAAACATGCCAATTTTAACTCTATCACCAAAACAGTAAGACTTTTGCAACCGCATGACATAACAATTGAAAACGTCTGTCATTTGTTTTACGAATTACGCCAAATTGGACCTTAATACTGAAGCATAAGGTTTCATTTAAAACGAAGATTGTTTTCGGAAAATTCGTATTTCCTCTCGTTTCGAACTTAAAATACACAAGTTTTAATTAATGTAGACAAATTGCGTTCTAGTGTTTTCTTTAAGAATTGTTCGAAGTGATTATATTTTGTTAGGTTTCTCAATTTTGTTTCTGGGAATTGTTTCGGAGATTCTGATATCAGGCGTCTTGCCAGAGGATATTGAAACATAAGTTAATAATTGGTTTGTTTCATTATAAGCTTGAATTTGACTTTTCTTGGAACTCGAGAAATGGTTGTTTGTGTACCAATTAAAATTGTTTACCATTCATAGAAATGTACTTATGATTTAAAAAAGAAAGAATTTTTAATATACAGGGTGTATCTGTGAACATTTACATCCCATTAACCACGTGTTTTACCAACCATTCTGAATAACATTTTTTTCTACGAGTTATCGAAATTCGTCAAAAATTTTTCGACTCCCCATACAAAATGACCAAGTTACGTGACCGACTTTGTATGAAAGTTGAAATTTTTTTATGCAAATTTCGAAAAGCCATAGAACAAATGTTGTTCAAAATGGTTGGTAGAATACGTGGTTGAAGGGATGTAAATGTTCACAGATACACCCTGTATATGCCATATACAAAAACTAAGATATAAAAGAAACGCTGCAACGACAAAAAGGCACCTATAACTTAGCACAATAATAAGCTGTGACTGTGTTCTTGGTGTCATCATCATCATCATCATTACAGCCGAAAGACGTTCAGTGCTCGACATAGGCAACCCCCAAGCGCCGCCACAAAGACCGGTCCTGTGTGTCTTGCATCCATCGCATTGCGGGAACCAATGCAATGGATGCCAAGGGTATACTCTCTCCCTGCAGAAGGGTCAAAGCCAACCAATGGATCAAGGGTTCGTGTCTGAAAGGAATGCTCTGGCCCCTGGTATAAAGGCAACATATGAAAGGGGTGGGTTGTTTAGTCAGTAAGAGTCTGATACTTTATTCCGCTCCCCCGGGCGGAATGGTATCATTTTTACCCACCGTAAAAAAAACTCTTGAAAAAATACTCATGATTTTTTTTTTAGATTAATTAAATTGATATTAGAAATAACTAAAATAGAGTAAACATAAAAAGTCACAAATCAAATTAAAAACTAATTAAATATAAATTTTCGTCTAAAAAAACCAACGTATAAAAAAAAATCTGTACAAAAATCCACCCATTCCCGTAAAACAGCCAATGCTTTAAGCATTCCATTACTAAATACAACGAAGAAAAAACTACAAACCCAAAAAAACGGGTTCAAACAAAACTCAACACATAAAATGGCCGATCGAACCTATCTCACCACTTCTAATAGCCTATAAGCCGTAATAAAGATCATATCAGACTAGTCCGAAAGCCTCAAAAGAAACTTTGAAAGTCGGTTAGCCTGTAAGGGTCTGCGGAAGTCGCCGGAAGTACACGGGGACACGTCACTTCCCGTGATTAACGACGATAACCCAATTTCCTTTAAACTTGGTAGAAAATATTCGTTTGGTCCAAGTTATTAGTTAGAGCGTTAGGATTATAAAAATATGGTCTCGGGCCAGTAAATCCCGAGAAAAGCATAGCATCAGCCATGTTTTCATTGCTGGGACTTGGGCCTCCTTTTTGGAGAAGGAACCCAAGGATAAGTTAAAATGCTATGAAAGCTCGTTCAACTACAGATCAAACTACTTAAGTGGAGATGGATTGGTTACACGCTTAGGAGTGATTCAGATCATTTACTAAAACAGGCATTGGACTGAAATCCTGTGGGGAACAGAAGTCTTTAGTAAATCTAGCGACGCACCGAAGTAGCAGAAGTGATGAGAGCCGATGGACTTGCACAGAAAGAAGAAACAGTAGAGGTGAAACATAAAGTTCAAAGTCATAACGATGGGTAATTACTGTAAATGCCCTCTGTCTAAGTTAGAGGACATAGGATCTCATGAGAGTAAGTCCAGTTAAGATGACAAAAGCGTTTGAAAGGAGTCACTTTTTTTTGCTGAGCAGTAATGTAAGCAAAGGAGGCAAAAGAAACCCTAAGGTGGAGACCAGCCTTACTTTCTGACCCCGCTGTAGACAGAAGCTACACAACGTATATCGGCCACTGTAGACGCGAGTTTGCTGACAGCGAGCCATTGGTAGATCGTCGTACGGCGGCCATCCAGTAAGAATTCAACCCAGATTAACGGTGCGTTGAGTCGTAACTGAATAAACAGTTTGACACTTCCTCTAATTCCGCCCAAATAGGAAGAAGTTAATTCATGATTTAAAACCTAAATAAAAAAATCTTGAAATGCATAAAATAATAGTATAAAACTAGGTACAGTGTTTTCGGTTTTTTTTTTTTTAATTGCTATACACTACAGCTTGACTGCGATGCCACTTGATGATAAGCAGTGATGCAATAGTTGATGGTGAGGCCCACTAGTCTATTAAGAGCCTATTCACTCTAGCCTAGATGTCTTCAACATCCAAATTATAATCGGACGGAAAGACCACAGCCGGCAAACCGTTCCAGCCCCACGATGTACGCGGTATAAACGATGAGGCAAAACGCTTAGTCCGCAACGTAAATGTGTCAACAACGTAAGGGTGAATATTTGCCGTACCCGTGCCGGATGATCGATGGTAAAATTGAGATGGCGGAATCAAATCGTGCAATTCCCGCGCGCACCCTCCAAAATACGACTATTAGGCATTTGATTCCGCTTAGTACACCCCTATTATAAGTACCACTAATCGCTAATGCCTTCTAACTTGTACCAATCGCATGAATCAGTATACCATGTCTTTTCAATAGATTATGATTTATAACGACCGTCTGCCGATGATTCGTCGAAGATATTCAGCTTCTTATGGTATTTGGCACCGATATCGTTTGTGGGAGAAGTGGTGGCCACCTCGCCTCTTCTAGACTATATATATAAATGTATATCGAGATTTACCTAGGATAGGATAGGATAATGTAATTATAATTTATTTATTTATTATTATTATTTAGTACAGCAAAAAAGCCATTAACACTAAATTAAATTAATTAACCCTTTCATTTTGTCTTCTCACAGAATCGTAGGCTTTCTAATAATATCGTCTTCCATTCATCAGCAAACAAATCCAATCCAGGATTGGTCTCCACGAGCGCGTTGAGCATCGTTAGCATACGCGGTATAGGAGAAATGGATCGGGCTACAGTTTGATAAAACGGGACGTTAAATAATTTATGTTTTCTAGAGCGATTGTAATTATTTGGAACAAATAATTGACACAACTCCGCATGTAAGTCGGACGCATCAGTGTAACCATTGATGATTTTATAGGCTGTTATATAATACAATTTAATTCAAAAGAAGGACGGTCTCCTAGTGGTAATGGTAGGCGCATTATTTTGTGTAATTTACTTCATCAACGCTGTATCGTTGAAGAAAAACTTCGTGAAGAAATAACGGCAAACGGCATGTCCTAGTACCGGAAATTCAATTAACCTGCTCAGGACCCGTGTGGTGGATTACGGCCCATTCCTTCTCCTAGAATTCCAGAATCAGAATCAGATATTTTATTTGTAGAATATAGGTAGGTAAACAAAATACAGATGTGATGTCAATATAAAAGAACACTATGTCTTGCCCTCAGAGGCGTACAAATATTCACATTAAAATTATTATAAAATGTTATTGAATTATATAATAAAACACATTGAAAATTAATTAAAACAAATTCAAAAATAATCGTCAAAAAAAATTGGTTGCCTGTAAAGTCGGTATACGGGCGAAAGTTTTACGTGACAACGACTTTGAGTGGTAAAATAATTTTAATGAAACTCTCTCTCTCTCGCTCTGTCTCTCTCGCTCTTAGGCGGGCTAACTGTGCTCGAGTGGAAGGGACGCGTGCCTTTCACTTTTTATGTCTGTCTCTCTCGCTCTTAGGCGGGCTAACCATGCCCGAGTGGAAGGGACGCGTGCCTCTCACTCGCTCTCATTGTGAGCGCATAACGTGAGCGGAGCGTAACGCAGTTTCTTGAAGTGTCACCCGGCAAACCAATTTATAAGACGTTGTCACATCAAAAAAAAAATTAAATACATACACGCACAAAACCTCATTAATAAATATACATTTAAATCAAATTAGATTAAATAAAATAATTGCTTAATAATAAAATTGTCCTTATGTTAATTATAATTGATCTTCCATGTATTCATTAAGCGTATAATAAGTTTATTCACACAACAGATTAAAAAGAGCCTTTTTAAAATGGTGTATGTTGTCAAGATCTTTTAATTTAAATGGTAATTTATTATATAACTTGGGTGCCATTCCCAGAAAGCTCTTTGAGTAAAGTGCAGTCTTGTATGGAACAGCATATATCTCTCTATATCGTCTTTTTGATCTCAATGTTGGAAATAAATGCAGGTTTGATTATGTGAATACCACTGTTTCGTAAATGTACATACAAGGCAAAGTAAGTAGTTTATATTTATTAAATAAGGGTCTACAACTATCAGTCCGTTTTAGCTTAAACACAGCACGTAAACACCTCTTTTGGGCTTTGAACGCAATCCAGAAGACGGAACTCCTTCGACGCCGATTGTACATATTCGTTTGTACAACTTGAATGAATTTCAAAAAACTAACTATCGTACTGTTCACATGGGTGTACGAAATTCATTCGGCTGAAAGTAACGATTTCTAAAGTTTTCATTTTTCCTGGAAAAATCTAGAAAGTTTCTTTTTTTAAATATGCGGTTTACGTAATAATAATAACCCTTTTGTGCAAGTGGTTAAAGGGTTATTTATGAATAGCATAATTAGCCTTTCATCATCATCATCATCATTTCTGCCGAAAGACGTCCACTGCTGGACATAGGCCTCCCCCAAGCGCCGCCACAAAGACCGGTCCTGTGCGTCTTGCATCCATCGGTTTCCAGGAACCCTGACCAGGTCATCGGTCCTTTTAGCCTTTATGTTATTGTAATGTTCTAAATCAATTAATTGTAATTGGGAAAACAGGCAAACATCGCATCGCCGCCATCAGTACGTGGTAGACAGCCACCCATACATACTTTAGTGGATGGGTTGGTGAAAATGGTTGAGCGGAGTGGGGCTGATACATGCGTCATGCTCGTGAACGGGTGCCGTCAGTTGAGACCGGTCATCTCTTGGCTGCTAAGCGCTTATTTGAAATTTTTTTTTTATTATTATTATTTTACTTTTTGTTAAATACCGCTACATCGTGCTCGCATATTAGAATCAACATTTTGTAACCAAGTAATATGTAAATATAAATTTTGATTTAAAAGAGTGCCCATGGAGTTTCTTGCACGTTCTTCTCCATAGGAGTCTACGCCTTGGAACGTGCAAACTAGCTTCAATTTTGACATTTCAAAAGTGCCTGTAAATGGTCTATTTGAAATAAATGAGTTTGAGTTTGAGTTTTGAGTTTGATGTGTTAGGTTGCACCAGCAGTTATAGGAAGGCAACTATCAACTTTCGCCTCTTACAGTACGGCCATCGGATCTTAGCGTGTCTGAAGTTAAGTTCTGCGAATTTTAGCGCTACTAGCCTGTCGCCCATGACTCGGAGACAAAAATACATAAACACTACACGAGCAAAAAGTTTTTCGCCCACCTTCACTATGCGTAGAGAAGTCGAATTCCCTGCAGGAGGTTGTGTTTCCTAATAGCTACATAATAACCATGGGGTCTTTAAGTCAAGAGTAAATTTACTTCTAGGCATGAGTGCTCTATCGTCGCCCACATTACCGCTTAAGGTGTCTGCACACAACGGGCGCGGCGCGGCGGGACCGGGCGGCGACGCGACGCTGAGCAGTTGTAATGTACTAGATAGTACGGACGACGCCACACAGAGCCGTCCCGCTCGGCGCGACGGTAACCTCGGATCTGTATGGCGTCATCGCGTCGCCGCCCGGTCCCGCCGCGCCGCGCCCGCTGTGTGCAGACACCTTTACCGTCAGGTTTTTTTTTAATGGTGGGCAAAAATCATCCAATGATGAATCCAATGACGATGGTATAGACATAACAAATGTAAGAAATTCATTATTATTGACATTTAAATTTCTTAATTTCTCAACTAATAGTAACATGATAATTATATTAAATTCATTATTATCAACACAAAAATTTTCAACACTATTGTATTACTCAAATGAATTTATAATAATAATGAAGTAATAAAATGTTTATACATGTTAATTCAACACACAAACATCGTGAGGAAACAGGACATGCCGTGTCCTAGAACCAAAAATTCGAAGACATGTGACATCCACCAACCCGCACTGGGCCCGCGTGGTGGATTACGGCCCATTCCCTCTCTTAGAGAGGAGGCCTGTGTCCCTGCAGTGGGAACATTAAAAAGGCTGATGATGATGATGATGATGATGATGATGACATGTTAATTAGGATAGAGAGGAAGAGGGAGGCCGAAGAAGAGATGGATGGATTGTGTGAGAAATGATATGAAAGAAAAGGGAGTTAGTGATAATATGACGGGTGACAGGACAGAGTGGAAGAAAAAAACATGTTGCGCCGACCCCAAGTAATATGGGATAAGGGTAGGATGATGATGATGATGATGACATGTTAATTAGGATAAATAAAAAATGCAATGCTTGTAAAAGGCTACTAAGTCAAAAGTCATGATTATGACAACAACATTGTACACTTAGTTCGCAATGAATGTTTTGACTTAAAAACAAAAAATCCCACCCTTGAGCGACACTGTCTTACTGACTAAACACCCCACCCCAGTCCACATAGTGGCGACACCCGGGTGTTTCTTCCGCATAAATCCGATGCAGGTACCATCCGAACTTACCATGTCCGGTGAGGACCTGCGTCATGCGAAAAGTGAGAACGCCGTGAGTTCTTTCCAGTAGCGCTTACCGCCACGTGGGATATTGGTCAAGAGCAAGACTATAAATTGTATAAAAATAAATCTATAGATACCTATAATACA
This sequence comes from Mythimna loreyi, assembly GCA_029852875.1. NCBI lineage: Eukaryota > Metazoa > Arthropoda > Insecta > Lepidoptera > Noctuidae > Mythimna > Mythimna loreyi. The sequence continues at coordinate 16,200,126 of CM056801.1, read as the reverse complement.
ATTCAGCCTAGAGAACCAGAAAATTGCTTCTAGAGAAAACCAACCATCCGCAAACATTTCATTTCGCATGAAAACAAAAGAATTCAGTCAAATGATTTCGTGAAAAATGAATAACAACGTTCTTCTCTCTCCTCTACACACATCTTAGGGAGTTCTTGAAACCAATTTATTTTTCAGTGGAACGCGTTTGACTGACAGTCTTTCATTACTGAATACAATTTATTTAGAAACATTGCGAAATTAGGGAATGTTGACGTTCAATCAGATTTTTGTGTACAATTTATTTAATAACTAGCGAACCGCCCCAGCTTCACACGGGTAGTAATATTGAAGATATTATGCATGTATTATGTACATAAACCTTCCTCTTGAATCACTCTATCTATCAAAAAAAGCCGCATCAAAATCTGTTGCGTAGTTTTAAAGATTTAAGCATACATAAGGAGGAAGCGACTTTGTTTTATACTATGTAATGACTTATATTTGTGTCGTGGACAGATAGATACTAGACGATATGATCTGCCGTTTTTGGTTATAATAATAATAAAAAGGCCTTTTATTTTTTATACCTTGCTTTTACATTTTTGAGACTGTTAGAAATGTTAGTAGGTTCACTTAAGAGCGGCCAACGCGAGGTACATTTTCATACAATCGCTCTTATGGTGGATATAATCTAGGCTTCTACAGAAATCAAAACATAAATTTTGTGTAAAAAGTAATCCAATAACATCATCATCTTCCTGCCCTTGTCCCGTTTTATTTGGGGTCGGCGCAATATGTTTTTTTCTTCCATTCTGTCCTGTCACCCGTCACGCTATCACTAACTCCTCTGTTTTCCATATCACTTCTCACACAATCCATCCATATCTTCTTTGGTCTCCCTCTCCCTCTCCATCCATCCACATTCATACTCATGGCTTTCTTTGTAACATGCGTTTCATCCCTCCTTTTTACATGGCCATACCAAGACAAACGGTTCCCTCTCAACTTTTCAGTCACTGGCGCCACTTTCAAACTTCCTCTAATATACTCATTTCTCACTTTATCCATTCTCGTCACACCACACATCCATCTCAACATTCTCATCTCTGCTACATGCAATCGCTTTTCATCCGTCTTTTTCAGAGCCCAACATTCTGACCCATACAGTAGGACAGGCCTTATCACGGACTTGTAGATTTTACCCTTCAACTTGAGAGGCATCCGTGGGTCGCAAGTTGTTCCAGTGACCTGTCGCCATTTCATCCATCCTGAGTTGATCCGATGTGCCACGTCTCGGTCTATCTCACCATTCCCTTGGATAAGCGACCCAAGGTACCGAAGATCGGAACAGGTTGGTATGGGCGTTCCGGCGAGAGCTATGGGCACAGGACTAGAGAGACCGCCAAAATCGCAGAACAGGTACTCTGTTTTAGTTCTGCTCAATTTTAGGCCAACACTCTCCAGTCTTTGCCACCACACCTCCAATCTGCTCTGGACCTCTAGGGCACTCTCGGCAACCAGCACAATATCATCAGCAAACAGCATACACCAGGAAGCCTCTTCCCGAATGTCCAAAGTAATCCAGTAACGACCTCTGAAAATATGCTATTTTATGTATGCAAAGCATATGTATAAAGCAGTCTCCATAATGTACTTCTACATTAAAAATATTAAAAAGTACTTCTATAGAAGTCTTAGCGCATTAATTTAGATTCTTAATGATGCAATTTTTTTAAAGATCAATGGTTTAATGAAAACACGTATTTCCTGAAACAATTTTTGTGAAACATTTGAGTAAATCGTAAAATTACCGAATGCCTACAGAATTTTCAAGTGTTATGTCACTTTTAACAAGCTTTTAAACCAAACGGGATGTTGACGATAGGCGAGTGAGGAAGGCCCACCTTAGTTACGTTATGTTCACTGGTACGAATTTCATTTTGAGTAAAGGCCTCCTCCAGCTGTTCCTACTTCCTTTTATTACAACTTTTACTCATCCAGTCCTTTCCTGCATTCTTTATAATACCATCAGTCCACCGTTTAATTGGTCTTCCAACTTTCCTCTTCCCAGAGTTTGATCCACTTTAGCGGGTACTCAGTATAGTTCATCTTTTGTCTGTGTAACGTCCTGAAAAGAGAAATGAAAAAAAAACCACTTCCCACTTTACGTGTAGGGGAGGTACCTTAATAAATCTTTTTTTTTTTCACTTTTTATTTCTGCAAATTGTCAGCGTGATTGATATACATATTGATACCAGTTTCAGCTTTCTAGTGCTAACGGTCGTTGAGATTATCTGCGGACGGACAGACAGACATACTTGGCGAAACTATAAGGGTTTCCTTATTGACTACAAAACCTTAAAAAATTAAAAGCTGTCTGAGTTTGAAACACTGACAACACCATTGCTCCTTTCAACATAATTTACTTAAATTCCGCTCCCAAGAATATAAGTCTAACTAATAGTTGTGAAGACCTGAACTTGACAAAGCTAAAATAAACGAGTCTACGCTACTTCTAGAAAACAATTTATTTTCAAGTACTGTGCTGATGGACAGGGTTTCATTACGACCTGACAACTGACAACTTATTCAAGAGAACTGACGGAAAAACAATTGAATGTAGGAAATATTTATTTTTCAATTATATTAGTTTAGGTTTTATTGATATTTGCCTGGAATTCTGAAGTGTCTGCGTTATTGGATTTGGTTTTTCGTTACTGGATTTGGTTTTGCATTGGAAATAGTTTTTGCACAACCAATTTTGCATATGTGCAAATTAATTCGAGTTTAAAGAAAAAAGTACTTTATTTTTTAATTTTATCTTTACAAATCGATAGTGTTTCGTGTACCAGGTCGATCCTCCACGGGATTAAAACTACTAAGATTTTAGGATGTATAATATAGCAGTCTTATAATGTTCCCACCACTGGGACTCAAATCTCCTCTCTAAAGATATATAATTGTCCATAATATACCTCAACGGCCCAGTAAGTGGAAGTCACATGTCTTCAAATTTTAGGTTCTAGAACATATTGGTTTCCTCACAATGTTTTCCTTCACTGTTTTGAGAGCGGTACAAACTGGATACAAACCGACGACTTCTAATTCGTAAGTTGGGGAGTTATGATAATGATTTTAGGTAAGTAAATTAATTATATACTACGTTACAGCAAATAACCATTTTCCGCACTAGTACAGATAAATGTGACCACTTGCCACCACTACAATTTATTTTATATTATTGCCACGAGTCATTTATTAACATCCATTTATTTTATAATTTATTTCTTCTTAAGTTTATTAAAAAAAACATCGTGTGATATACGAGGAAAGTCACTACAACACTTTGCTGCGTAACACTCTCACCTGTGGCTCGGGCGTATTCCGCCTTAGTTAAAATAACATACTTCTTCTATCAAAATGTGCTACTGCACAGGCTATTCTGAAGTGTTATTTGTATAATAAACGGTCACCCATCTAACAACGACCTCATTAAGCGTTGCTTAACCTCTATGTGCCATTCACTACTTAACCGCGGTTGCCTCATTTCAGCCATAGAAAGGAAAAGGTTCTCTTAATCTTTACAAATCCTCACATAACATGCCCCCGATACAAAGTTAATAACACTTGCCATTATTTTCCGACTACCCTACAATTTTATGCCGCTTTCACGAACAACCTTACGACCACAGACTAAACAAAAGTGTATTAATCACTAAAACAAAGGGAGATTAATGAGTTCGTTTCCTTTCATTAACCAGCTGCCAGTTTCACTTGACATTACAGGGTGGCGCCACTTTCAAGGCAAGCTGTCAGATGAAATGTCAAAATTGTTACGTTTGAATTTAGTTTCGTTTTTCTCCGCGGTTCAAGATAAGTTGGTTAGTCTTTTATGTGAGAGTGAAATATGTGTGAAAGGGAATATTTTTGAAAGTGTTGTTTGGTGTTTAATTTTTGTTTTAGGTATTTATTTGTCTTTTGGATTGTGGTAAGAGTTTGTATTATAAATAACGCCTATTAAAGGGTCGTTTCAGGGCTGCAAAAACATTCGAAATAGTTGCAGTAGCCCTGGAACTTAAAGGAGAGATTTAATCGAAGGTGTGCTCCGCTTGGGTGGAGTGCCTTCATGTCTTGGTGGAGGCATCAGTAGTATCTAGGTGGTCTGGACGATTACCAGACGACCGGACGGCGAGCTACCTATTGCTCTCCGTTCGTAAGCCCGCGCTTACGGTGTCCAAAAATCGGGATCCCAGCTGGGTCTAGGGTACGAGCGCCATTGCCTTATGCGGTCGGCCTCCTCCTTTACTAGCATTACTGCTTCATAAAAGGAAGCGACCGCTTGCCACTCCTCCTCGCTCTGGACCATGGCTTTTTATTTTTTTTACGAGTTTTTAAGCGCTAAAATTCGCAGAGACGAACTTCAGATTTGCCAAGATCCAACGGCCGTACTGTACCCATGTTTTTGTTTTTATTATTATACTAGCTTTTGCCCGCAGCTTCGCCCGCGTACATAAAATATAGCCTATGTCACTCAGGAGTAAAGCAGCTTTCTATTGTTGCTTAAATTTTTCAAATCGGACCAGTAGTTCCAGAGATTACCCCCTACAAACAAAAAAACAAACTTTACCTCTTTATTATATTAGTGTAGATTTTATGCACCTGCTTGTTCTTGCCTGTTCGTCACTCCACCACCTCTTGGTTAGCTGGTAAAGAATGCTTCCAACCTTTGTGTCGTGACGTTTATTTTTCATGAAGTTTGAATAAATAAATGAATATTATCATCATCATCATCTTCATCAGCCTTTTAATGTTCCCGCTGCTGAGACACAGGCCTCCTCTCTGAAAAAGGGAATGGGCCGTAATTCACCACTCGGGCCCAGTGCGGGTTGGTGGATGTCACGTGTCTTTTTGGATCTAGGACATGCCGGTTTCCTCACGATATTTTCCTTCACCGTTTTGAGAGCAGTGGTGATGAAATAAATTACACAAAGTAATGCGCCTGGCCGGTTTTGAATCCGCGACCTACAACTTGTAAGTCGGGGCAGTTACCATTCGGTCACCACTGCTTTCACTGAATATTATATCAACTGATTTTAATAACTGACCCAGAAACCCTTAAATCAGGCAAACATCTACAACGAAATATTATCCAAAGTATATCTCTAAAATTTATGACACTTTCCCTCAGGATAAGGCTCTAAATTTACATTAAAACTTGTGAATAACGCCTTAATTTAGAAAAGGGTGGGGGGAACTCTGGGTGTCCTGTTTGCTACAAAAATTAGGGTAATCCGAGGTCTGATTAGCGATTTTTTTTTGTAATTAAACTTGTATTTGTAATTTAGTCAGCCAAAAAAAGGTCGCTCATTAAAAGTGTTACAGTTTGTTATGGTAAATTATGGCGTCTATTTTGCAAATGACTCTTTATGCCTCTTTTTTGGTAGGGTAATAAATATCCAATTACGCGCGCAATCCAATCGTCGCGCCGTGACGTCGTGACGATTGGATCATCGACCATCACGATTGGATCATCGACTGCCTAAATGCCAGGACCTTAGAGTAGAAAAGTCAGACCTAAAAAAAGAGAGAGAAAAAGAAGAGAAGAAAGAAGAGAGAGTAAAAGGCCAGGGCCTTAGAGTATTTAGGCAGGGTGGGAGATAGTGCCAGACTTTTACTGACTTAAATCCGACTTCTGTTCCTTCTTTGATTTTCAAACAGGGACTGGACCGTCCTTTTAAATGTGAATCTACGAACCCGTGCCCATTTTTGCAGACTACAGCACCTTTTTTGTGGTAGGTAAAAATCATCAAATGACGAATCCCGCCATTGGGCGCCGCAGGAAACAGTGTCAGACTCATGTTGACTAAACAATCTCAATTCGAAAATCCGTCCCTTCTTTGCCTTAGTCCCATAGCCCCGGTGTAACACTTTCAGGAGGTTTCGACCCTATAGGGCCCCTACAGACTTGAACACCTAGAAAAATCTTCGCTCAAGGACTGCAAAAATATCAGGTCTTGTGTGACTAATATTCACAAGCTATCGGTTCACCTTGCGACCTTACTTTGTGAAGTTTACACGCTACATTTGAGAAAAGAACTGATTTATATTATGAATCTATACTACTCGTAAAAACAAAACAATAGTACTCGTGAAAAAAGTATATCTTTACTACAGTATATTAATTAAAAACAAAAGCTTTTTCTACTGTATTGTACAATCTAATTACAATAATCGAATGTAGTAAAACTTCATCTATACCATTTTTTATATAAATATCAAAGAACAGTTATTACGTACAGTAATAAATATACATTCGTAGCTTATAAAATTATTTTTATAGAACATAATATGTTTTTTTTTATGGTAGATGAAAATCATCCAATGACGAAACCCGCTCTTGGGCGGAGCGGGAGATCAGTGTCAGACTCTTACTGACTAAAAAACCTACCCCGTACCTTCCTTGCCTTATTCCTGGAGTCGAGGATTCCTGGAGTCGAGGAGAACATAATATGTGGATATTACTAGTTATTTTCAATCTTTAAAAACTGAATATTTTATAATATATTTTTTAAAAGATCTTTTGAACTTTATTTCCATGACTAATAAATATTCAGACCTCATGAAAAACTGGCTAAGCACAAGACTGATTTGCTCACAAAAGATTCCGCAGAAAATGGTACATACCTACAAAATGCGAAGAAAATTGGCCAAATATGGTATTTGTCCTGTAAAACCCTGACGAGCCTATTCTCAGTTTATGGAAATTGAGAATAGGCTTGACAGTGCTTGCAGACAGTGCGAAATGGGTAGCTCGCCATCCAGACGTCTGGTAAGCGGACTTGAGTGACAAGTCATCAGAGATGAGTAGTAGAGTAGTGTTCCAGGCACACCACATAGAGATGTCATACTGGGGCTACGGTTCGTTCCTGCAACAAAAGACGCAAGATAAACAAAAAACATTGCAGTAGGTTTTTATTAGTTAAAGCCTGACATACTTCCTTTTTGATTCGAAGTTCAAGTTATATAAGAAAGAAAAAAAGTAAAGGTAATTTGTGCAATATTTTCTTCTGCGATTATTATGAGGATATCATGAAAGAATTTTGTATCATATATAAACGACAATAGATATAGTTATTGACTTCTGTTGAGTATAACGGAACCCTAAAATAAAACAAAAAACAATATTTCTAAACATCAAAAATATTTTTTAACGAATTTATTGTTAAAGAATTACGAACGCCTTTTAATTCAGCTATTCGGATTTTTGATAAAATTGGTACATTTGAAACATTTTACAAGACTTTAAACAAAGTGACAGGCGATAGCGATTGTCGAACTACCAAAATAAATATGATTTTTTTTAGGATAGTACGGAACCCCAATAAGGTCACTTTGTTGTCCGACTGTCTGTCTGTCAAGATCCTTTATCTCAGGAACGCGAGGATAATTTATAATTCAAACTACTTTAACCGTTTTCGACTAAACAAGTTTGAATGTTTTTTTTATTGATTATAGGTTCGCGCTTGACCGCTATCGCACCTGGTGCGCGCATACCTAGAAATAACCTATTCACTCTTGACTTAAAGATTCCCGGGTTGTAGCCATCAGGAAAGGCATGACATGATTATACCTACTTTTATTAGATAGCTTAATACACGTTACATTAAGATATTGTATGCTAATGCCTACAATTTTGACTAATCGCTATCGCTTATATCACTTTGTCTGGAGCCTAAGGTTTGGGGCGGAAGCGGTAGCGGGAGCGGATACTTAAGACCGAAGGTACAGGAACACTAAAAAATTACGAGATCACGTTTTGAATATCGTCCAAGGTAATGCAAAGAGTGTTTCGAGATTATTTTTGTACTGGATAAAAGAAAAAGATTAGGTAATAAGGTCAAACATTGTGGAAATTCGAGGTAACGAAAGTGTGATCGTCATTAATTTTTTTTGCAGACATTTCCTCTTTTTAACACCGGCATCGGAAAGCTTCCTACAATGTCGATCTGTTGCTGTATTCCATTGCTGGAATCCGAAAGTTGTAAGACGCACAGAGAGCTTTGTGAAGTTTTTTTTCAGTATCTACAGGTCCGTTTTGAAAAAACAAAAACTGTTAAATAGCTCATTTATTGAGGAGGAATATGTGGCTCATATCATATATAAAAAAATCATTTATCTACACTAATATAATAAAGAGGTAAAGTTTGTTTTTTTTGTTTTTATTTTTTTTTGTTTGTAGGGGGTAATCTCTGGAACTACTGGTCCGATTGGAAAAATTTTAGCAACAATAGAAAGCTGCTTCACTCCTGAGTGACATAGGCTATATTTTATGTATGCGAGCGAAGCCGCTGGAAAAAGCTAGTGCTATATAAAATTCAGCTATAACCTACAGGAGCAGGACAGTAACTAAATATACGGGTGGTTCTACCTGCCATCTTAATTAATCTTGATGACTCAAATCACAGCACAACGCTCAAAATCTTCCAGAAACTACCTCTGAATCCAATTTAGAAACAGGCTCCTGTACAACAGAATTTACGTTAAATACTACAAGGTTATCCCATATATGTAACACAGGGATTTCGCAAAATGGTATATTAATGAGCCAGACTAAACCCACGATATATTCAGCTAACGCCACTGCAAAGACGTCAAGTGCGTGTAACGCTTAGCGTGTTATTAATGGTTATTTAGCGGTTATTAATAGCGGCTATTTGGCGGTATTAAGCGGTTATGTTATTGCTGTGTTACGGTTTTTTTTTCGTGGAGTAAAGGAGGTGAGCTTAGTAGGTTTGTTTTGTATGGGTAAACATGGGATCGAAAAAACGCTGTTATTTGTAAGACTTTAGTGACTTGCTAAGAATGCTATAAAGATGCCTAACCGATGGCAAATGGGCAAATGCGAATCGGACTCGCGTATTGAGGGTTGCGTATAAACTATTAATAAATTTTTTTTTCGTATTATTCGCATTTTTTGGGGTTTCAGATATTTCCTATACTTGTCCTATAAGACCTTGCTTCATGCCAAATTTTAGTTTGATTTTTTCACAGCTTCAAGGAACCGTAGACTTTTGTGTATGGTTTTAATTCCAACCCGATACTTCCACGGATTCCTTCGTTTATTTTTAATGTTCTTACCGAAGTCTAAGAAAGTCTCAGGTTTCCTTTTTAGAATCGCATCAGACCTGATGATGCTGCTGGGCCCATAAGATTTGCTAAAATCTCTTTGAGAAGTAAGCGGATCACTAAGTGCTGTCGACGACTCGAGTTCAGTTCGGTTGGTTACCGGACGGGCGGATGGTGTGCTAGCCATTGTTCGTTATCCTCAAGACCATGTCTGCAGTAGCTAGTGAGTTTTGGTGGCTGCTGTGTAATGATGTTAGTTCCCTTACATCTGTAGCCTCCTCCTACGCTAGAATTACTGCTTCGTAGAAGGAGGCGATTGCCATTTTTCCTTGCTCCAGACCTTAGCCTAAACTAGGGTCCATCGGAAGAAGTCACTACCGGTGATTGTCAGCAGCACCATGTCTGTACCTATTTCAAACGTGGTGCTGCTCGTAGGAACCCTGCAGAAGGGTCGAATCTAACTGGGGCCAAAGGGTTCGTGTCAGAAAAAAAGGCTCTGGCCCTGGTATAGATGGCGACGTAGGAACGGGGTAGGTTGTTTAGTCAGTAAGAGTCTGACACTTGTTCCCCGCTCCGCCCAAGGGCGGGATTCGTCATTGGATGATTTTTACCAACCATAAAAAAATACTTGGTGCTGCTGAATCTGAATAATATTTTGTTTTTTAATTATGTAAGTTTCCATTTAATGTCGGAAAAACTCTAAAAGGAAATAGTACTTCTCAACCTCCTTTTTCGTGACCAAACTAATGGTAGGCTTTAGGTGTTATGGTAAATGTATAAATTTAATAGCATTAAATAAGTGTTCACGGCATAATTTACACGTCCGGTTCTGAAAGTAATAACAGTGTATAACTAATAATTACCATAGCTTGAAGGTTACATGATAGCGAGGGGTGCGTGGTGAAAGTAATTTTATGGTTCATTTTTGAAGCACTCAATTTTGTTTTTGCGTCGAATGTTGGCTGGTATTTTCTTATACTGGCTTCGATGTTTGGCTTGGCTGAAAAAAAAATCTTGGGCCTGTCTTCTGTCCACGCGTAGATTCATAGGCAAGACGCTACCTGTTTGTCGACAGAGTTTCAGAGTTTTGTATGCAAGCTTCACACAGGCATATACCAAGCATATAATAAGGAATACGCGTCTGCGAATAGTAGGATTTTGCTACAGTTTATTTACGAGTGTGGAAGAAAATAGATCTGGCGATACCAACGAAGACTTTATTCATTCATCACTTTCCTGTGAGTACTGTGACATCTCTAAAGAGATCACATGCGCCCCGAATTAGCATACTGGCTGGCAAGACGTTCGCAGACTATTCGTGGTTTAAAATATTAAGAAATAAATATATTAGGTTGTCATGTCGACACATTAAGATTGTATGTCGAGCCGTAAGAACGAAAAATATAGGAAAAAATATAAAGTTAAACTTGGTTTGAATTAAAGTTGCCACGTCCCTAGGATTGAGGCGCCCCTCGAGGGGACTCGAGGCGTCTCAGTACCTACCGACACCATACACACACACACACCCTACGAACGACTAAAAATGTTTCTAATATACAGGGTGTCATTGACATCGTAACGCAAACGAATACTATAGATCTAGTACATGATTCTGGATACCCTAGTGGTGAAATTTTTAGTCGGATTTTTCTGTTTTTTTTTTTTAAATAACTTTTTACTTTTTTTAATTAAAGTACAGGTAATTTTAACATTTTTTTGCGAAAAAAGTGAATGAATTACATTCCAAATTAAAAATGTAATCGGGTTTGATTAGAATAATGATTTTATTTGCCTCGATTATTTTTTAATACATTTTCTTCTTTCTTTTTTTAAAAATACAATTGGGGTTGGTTAGAATAACGATTTTATACAGATAAAATATAAAAAACACAACATTTTATTTAAAAAATTGAAAAAAAACCGATGAAAGATTCCATCACTGGAGGTTTAGAATCATGTACTAGATCCATAGTATTCGTTTCTGTTACTATGTCAATGACACCTTGTATATCTAGAGAATATTTCTCCAAATCGTCATTACCTAGCGTAACCTAAATGTACCTTTAAAACTAAGCTAACCCACTGCTGGTATCTCGACAAGAGCTAATTTAGACATAAACACTAGGGCGTGTTTATCTTCAAGCGCTTAGCTGACGGGGTGAGTAGGGGCCTTACCGGGTGATTAGGGGCCTTACCGCGTGTAAAATGTCAGGCTTACGAGAGTACAACAAAGATTGAGCTTAACACTCTATAGCCTTTATTTCTCTCTCTCTCTCTCCATGCCTTTATTTGATAGATTGATATACGCTCGCGATCGTGAGCGAACAAAGAGGAGCTAGCGTCGATTCCCGTACATCAAGATTATTCGAAAAAAAATTGTCCGTCATTTATATTTTTTTATTACCTATAAACTAATGCTTGACTCCCAAAAAACCTGATGGTAAACAGTGATACAATTGTTGACGGTGAGGCGCATTAGTTTATTAAAATCATATTCACTCTAGCCTTGAAGACATCCAAATTATAATCGGATGGGAAGACCGCAGCGGGAAAAGGACTGGAAAAATTTACCTTCTGCGGAGCAGGGAAATTTTTCGTCCAAACTGTAGAGGTTTCAACGACGTAAGGATGGATACTCGCGATATAAAGAACATTTTTCGGACATTGCTTTTTTATTTAAAAAACGGTTAGTATAACTATCAGTTAACACGACGCCAAACGCCATCTATCGCATTGCATGCACAATATTACAAAATTTACGTAAATCGTAAACAAGATAAAAATATCCTTAAAACAATAACATATATACAGATTACTAGCGACATCAGTTCAGAATAGGTCGTCAACTGAATCGCATTAAGAGTTATCTTGCTAGCTTACGTATCAGCATCATCATCATTATGTACTGGTAATACAAACTTGGCAGTTGAAGTCGGAACTGATACGGTGACCGTAGATCTTGAATTACTTGGAGGAAGCTTGGAGTGCTTGTTCACGTTGGAACGCGCGGGTGCGGTGGCGGGTGCGGTCGAGAAGACGTGGCGGGTTCGTGTTCAGATTGGCCGCCAGGCGTTTCCGCGATGTGACGCGCTAACGTTTCTAACGACAAGTTCAAACTGGTTGAATCGCGCGCTCCGCCACTAGTTCGACGTGAACACACACAAACATCTCACAGGTTTGATATTGCCACGAGCGGCGCGCGCGCTACTCGCTAGCTTGCCCGCGACTTAGACCGCACGTGCGATTCCTACGTGAACACTTGGATGTTGCGCCATTTGTTTGATATTTCGTGACCGCGCCCGCCACCGCGCCCGCCACCGCGCCCGCGAGTCAACGTGAACAAGCACTTAATCGAACGCTACATATTCGTATAATAGGTACACTATTATGAAGGCGTATAGGGATACGATGTCAAAGCTTGATTAACAATATTATTTTGAAGAACGGTTTTGCTCATTATTTTTAATTGTTTTTATTTAATTTAATTTTATTTTTATTATTATTTAATTTAAATTGTTTTTATATTATTGACTAATTATTTACTATTGGCATTGTATTATTGACTTATTGATAATTTACTTTTGACATAGCATTATTGACTGATTTAAGTTAGTTTTGAAATTATTTTGATCACTAATCATTTATTAGCTTGTTATTGCCATTGTATTATGAACCAATTTATTAAATTTAATATTGCTTACCACTGAATGGATTTTTTTATTATTTTAATGAATTGGCATTAGTTAAATAGTTAACCTCCACCCAAGGGAACGAATCTCATATTTGTGTGTTGGCATAGAAATAATTTGATTGCTCAACTACAAAGCAAAAAAAAAACCTATATAAAAAAAAAACATTGGAGAAAAAAAAGTAGTAACTTTAAATACTTATTTTTTATTTCAGCTTATTCATATAAATTTCCTTATCATTAAGAAAATCATGATACAGAAACCTACCTTTAAAAACTCAAAGCTACTTTAAAGAAAACCATCTCAATACATAAAGATCTTTAGAAAACGGAATTTCATTGTTGATATCACAGATATAGATATACCTAGATAACGCAAGAGCAACTATTTCGCGTGCCTAGCTTACGTAAAAAAATCGTAAGTGGTCACTTTCGCGTTCAGTCTGCATCGGTGTACAGCGGTAGTCGGACATCACGTCTTAACAATGGTTAATTGTGGTGGCAAGGCGGGGTTGGAGCGAGGAGGATGCCATACGCAGCGGCGTCTTTGAATCAAATTGATTTTCCAAATAGTGCTTGTGACGCCGTAATAGGTAGTCAAAAAATGGCACGCTTGGTTTTCATACAGATCGTGATGCTTGCGTTATCTAGGTATATCTATATCTGTGGTTGATATTATAGTGTTGTGTCTCATTGTATTAGATTCTATTCATTTCACGGTGTCGAGCCCTTGTCATCTTGACTTCAATGACACCGGCAGGTTTGTCCAGCAAAATGGCTTTTTGTCCACATTGAATGTCAAGTTACACTTTACACCTCTTTGTAGTATTTCAATCGATCTGATCACGGTAGGCTCGGTCTTGTGATTGAGCTCGTATCGTCAACGGTGCGAAGTATTACACGCGTGCCTCAAGGAGTTGTCAGCATAACCGTAGGGGCCCAGTAGAATCTAAGCCTACTGGGACCATAGGTTGAGCTAAAGAGAAACCGGGACTCGAAACGATGAAACGGAGGAATGGGTTTTCAGTCAGTAAAAGTTTCCATTCTACCTAAGAGTGGAAAAATTCATTGGACGATTTCTCACTTGAATAAATTGTAATCAAATGAAAAGAAGTGTATATTTTTAATTTCAATGCAATACCTCCAGTCGTTCCCCAGATAAAGGATTTTAACAAATAGGCAGTCAGAAAGACAGACGGACAACAAAGTGATTCTATAAGGTTTCCGGTTTTCATTTTGAGGGACAGAATCCTAAAAATAATCGAAAAGAATCTCTAGAAGTACCTTTGATACGTTCTTGACATCATCATGTCAGCCCAAAGACGTCCACTGCTGGACATAGGCCTCCCTCAGCAACCCTGACCAGATCATCGGTCCACCTTGTAGGAGGCCTTTCAATGCTGCATCTTCCCGTACATGGTCGCCACTCTAGAACCTTTCGGCCGATCGGCCATCTGTACTGCGTAATGCGTGCAATGTGTCCAGCCCTTCGCCACTTAAGTTTGGCGATTCGTTTCGCTATGTTGGTAAACTTGGTTCTCTTGCGGATATCTTCGTTTCTGATTCGATCATGCAAAGATACACCGAGCATAGCCCTTTCTTTTTTACGTTACGTTCTTGACTTACGTTCAATACACAAAGTTTTAGCCATCAGAAAACACATACTCTGGCAAGGAACTCGGTAACGCATTAAACATATGGCAGATTCGACCCAGCGACCAGAGCAATGTACTCCATACACGATCCAACTTGTGCTTGATTAAGTTTATCTAGAACTAAGACCAACTTCAATATTAGAGTAGGTACTAACTATATAGAAACGCTCTGATAGCTAAATCAATTTTAGGTTGTTCTACACAAAGCCAATGGAAATATGGAGAGCGCATTTGCCAACATGAACTTTGTGATTGAATTATAATACTATTATAGTAACTTAGATAGATTTCCTGTATTGCCTGAACATCAATTTGTAGTTCAGATATTTTGGTTTGGGTAAATGGCAATCTGAGGGCCTTGCGTCTACGGTGGCCGTTGGTCAAAATCGGGATCCTGTAATATTCTTATTACATTGAGCCTTAATGTATAATATCGACACAAATTAGATTGAGCCTTACGAGGTTTTTTTTATGGTGGGAAAAATCATCTAATGACGAATCCCACCCTTGGGTGGAGCGGAAAACAGTGTCAAACTCTTACTGCCTAAAAGACCCAGCTCTCTTTTTAGGGGGTAAGTGGAACAGAGAGTAAAGTCCCACATACCTCGGTTGCAAAGGGAGTATCCTCCAACCAGACAGGTGATATCGTCTGGTGGGCTACTGCCTGATAATACTCTTAAGGCTGTCGTATATGTTCTAATCGCGCGGAGAACTTGCATTGCGCGATGCAAGATTCTTGTATTTCTTATGTGGCGTCATAGATGGTGCTACACTTTCTTATCCTTCATCCCAGGGTCAGACCTTCATTTTAGAAACCGGACCGGGGCCCCAGTAGGCTTCGGTCCTACAGTTGGGCCCCTACATTTGCTGACAACTCCTTGAGGCGCGCGGAAACAGAGTGCGCCGTCAACGAGGCCTTACGAAGTTGAAGTATCAATTCCTCATTAGGCCCTTCGCCTATGGCGACATACCGATGCTGTCGCACGTTTTGTAAGCGCGACTGTGTCGCTACTAAAGTACGTTAGTCGCATTTGCATCGCATTAAATAAAAGTTCACAGCGCGATACGAACGTGATACAGCATCAATACTTACGCTCTACAGCCTCGCGACTGTATCGATGTGAACGAGCTACAGCACCGGGCCTTGGTAGAGGCCAAGATCTGGAGCGAGGAGGAGTGGCAAGCGATTGCCTCGTTTTGCGAAGTAGTAATGCTAGCAACGGAGGAGGCTGATCGCATAAGGCAACGGAACTCACGCCCCAGACGCTGCCGCGATTCCGATCCCAATTTCTGGCCACCGAAAGCGCGGGCTTGCTTGGACGTTGAGCAATGGGTAGCTCGCCGTACGATTTATGTACGCCGTACGATTGTCTAGTAACAGTCCGGACCAGGCTAGTCGTGACGGCGCATTCTGTCCACGCGCGCCTCAAGGAGTTGACAGCAAATGGAGAGGCCCAATTGCAGGGCTGAAGGCTACTGGGGCACCGGTCCGGTTTCTAAAAGGAAGCTCCGACCCTGGTATGAAGGCTAAGAAGGAATGGGGTGGGTCGTTTAGTCAGTAAGAGTCTGACACTGTTTCTCGCGTCATTAGATGATATTTCCCACCATAAAAAAAGAACTACAGCATCGCTATTAAAATACACCATTGTTGAGGGCCCATAAACTCTCAAGACATGACCTAACCACTTAACACTAAAATAATATGCAAAATTGACCGTTACGAACGGTTTTCCCTAAGGTATATTCCACAACAGTGAAAATTCCCTTTCTCTCGCTCATTTACATTTGAATGTAGCCCTGCTCTTTGTTTATTCACGCTATATATTTAGTTGTAAGGGGTAAGCACAGTTTGATGTATGGAAGGTAGGGGTGGCAAATACATTTGCATATTTTCTAAAGGATGGGTTCCTTCGTAAGATTGTTGTTTAACAATCTGATAAAGAATTTTTAAAATTACGGCCCGTAATTTTCCAGGGTTATGATGGTCTAGTGATTAAGGTACCTGCTTCCCATCCATGCGATTGTGGGCAAATACCAATGTGGATTTTTCAATTTATATTGTACTCTTAACTTTGTCGAAGAAACGGCGTGTTCTAATTTCAAGGCGTAACAATATGTACATTTCTTTTTATAAACAGCCAGGTAGGTCCTATCTAAATCAGAGACTACACTCGAAGTAGTGAACGATTACGTCTACCTCGGATCAACAGTTCAGTTTGGTGGATATTATTTCGAGAACCGCTTTCTCGAAACCTCAACCGGATACGACTATCCTGCTCGACTGGGCAGCGTTCGGGAAGCGCGATATCTCTCTCATCCAACATACCAGTAAGTCAAGGCAAAAGTCTATGTGTGTGTTGCCAATGATGGCAATTGTGGCTCTGGAACGTGGTCGTTTATAATGGGCGTCATCATGAGGTTTGAAGTCACCCAATGGGCAAGAGATAAAAACCAACTCTAAGCATAAACCTTTATGCTTAGAGTTTTCTTTCGTTGCTGACATAGCACAAAGAATCGCCAAACTTTTATTTATCGAATTCCCGCAAACCTTAGCAGGTCAGGCTTGTAGGAGACCTTCCAACGCTACGTCTTCCGGTACTTTTTCGTCACTGTAATAATGTTGATGACTGCTTCGCGGTACTATAGTTTAATGGTCTTTGTGGATCTAATATCCTTCGAGGTTTCTATTGATACTAAATTTTGTGGTGGTAGCTTAAATCCTGCTCTACATTACTCGCAAAGTCGGTCGAAGTTGAACGAATATGTAAGTGTAGACCCTTCTACACTTACATATTCGTTCAACTTCAACCCTTACTTATCGCTTCGCTTCGTGCAACCTCGCCTCGCTTCGGCCAACTTCCAGTAGCTGTCGATTTTTGTGCCCGAGTCAAAGGACTCGAAGTGCTCCTCGCGAGGTTGCACGAGTGTGTAGTCACATACTTCGGACTTCGGTCAACTTTGATGAGTACTTCGTCGAGGCAACTTCGCGAGTAGTGTAGAGTAGGCTTAAGATTTATGATAATGTGAAAATAAAAATTAAAAAATCCTTCATATGTACAGCCAAAATTTAATCCAATTTTATTACAATATACTCACATCCTACCGTAATTACCTGTCAACAACACGAAGTAACGTGTTCTGCTTCCAATTAATATCCGTTGCCTCTTCAAGATAGCTGACGGTCCTGTCAACCGGCTACCGAAATTGATGGGCTTGTAAAATTAAAGGATAGGTTTGGACATGGAGTAAGGTGTGAATGGAGTGATCAGTGGATCTGATTAAGGGTTTTACTAAACTATGTATATAGGGTTACTAGTAATTAGTAACCGAGTGACCGAAAAAGAAATAAAGGTAAGCAATCCGAAATAAAAATTACTAATATCAAACAGTATACTGAAAAAAAATCCTAGGTGCTGATAACACCTGCTTCTTTTAGGTTTTAGTAGTATAAGTAAGAGTTATTAATTAATTTAATTGAAATGATAAATGATATTTATTTTTGCAAATAGAATAGAATAGAATAGAGTAGAGTAGAGTAGAGTAGAGTAGAGTAGAGTAGAGTAGAGTAGAGTAGAGTAGAGTAGAGTAGAGTAGAGTAGAACAGAACAGAACAGAACAGAACAGAACAGAACAGAACAGAACAGAACAGAACAGAACAGAACAGAATAGAATAGAATAGAATAATACTTTATTGTACACCAAAAATAGTAACAATTACACAGAAACTTATATGAATGGGTACAAAGGCGGTCTTATCGCTGACAGCGATATCTACCAGACAACCTTAGGATGGAGTAGAAGAGCTTGAACTAAAAAGGGGGTAGTCTATGGTGTACTGCTTTAACAAAACAACATTAAAAAAAAAATTATTCATAACACTTAAACACGCCATTTTTTTTTTGTCAGTTAAAACTAGACGAGTCCGGTGTTTCCTAGCTGACTACCTTGAGAAGAAATACCGAAACAAACTCAGGGGTCAAAGCCTCCCAAAGCTTCAGAAGATGAACAGCTCTAATGAATTCATTTAAGTATAACATTTTAATTTCGTTCGTTTAGCCCCAAGAGAACACTGGTGTACTGACACCTACTACTGTCTTTTAAATATGTCTGTAATTACGCATTTCTAAAGACTAAGTAAATTCATCAATTATCTTATCAGCACAATTTACATTTATTGTACTTTTATAACAAAGTATACCTTCAAAAAAAAACATTACTAACTTTTGTCTAATGCTATTGCGAATAGAGTATTGAAATAACCTATTGATTGTTTTATTGTAACTTAACACTCCATTTGTTCACTACTCTAGGGGACCCCGACAGACAAGGGATTGATGTAAGGCCTCTCTGTATTTTGTGTGGTTTTAAATGAGTAACCGTGAAGGTTGTGCGTGACTTAAGTTACTTTGATCGGTACTGACAGGTTGAGGATGCCTTCATTCGAAATGGTAAACATCATTTGAATTTGAAATTACCCTAGTTTGAAAACTCATCTCATCATTATCATCATCATCAGTTTTTTTAATGTTCCCACTACTGGGACACAGGCCTTCTCTCTAGGAGAGGATTTGGGCCATAATTCACCACGCGGGCCTAGTGCAGATTGGTGGATGTCACGTCTTCGAATTTTTGGTTCTAGGAGATGCCGGTTTCCTCACGATGTTTTCCTTCACCGTTTTGAAAGCAGTGATCATGAAGTAAATTACACAAATTAATGCACCTGGCTGTGTTCGAACCTGGGCCCTACAACTCATAAGTCGGGGCCGTTACAATTGGCCATCACTGCTCTCAAACAACAACTCTCTCTCCAAAAATTGTGTACACAAATTAAATACAAAGTCGTCTACAACACTCACAAAACCCCCAAACTTACTTACTTTCCAACCTAATTTTCCTCCACCATATCCCATAACTCGCCTAAAAACGGCCCATAGAAATATAACATGGGATACTACAGTGGCAACATTGCAAAAAGTTGGAAAAGGTCCCAAATCTGATACCCTTATGGACTTAATGAAACTTGATGGGAACAAAAAGTGTGTACAGTGACCAGTGTGTCTTGATCCTTGGTGGTGACACATAAACAACATTATTTTTAGGGATTCGTGCCTCAAAAAAAATGTAACCCTTATAGAATCACTTTGTTGTCCGTCTGTTTGTCTGTCAAGACCCTATAACTCGGGAATCCGTGAAGATGTCGAGTTTAAAAACAAAGTCGGCGGTAAAAAAAAAAACTAACTTCTAAATTAACGGAATTCCTGTTGGCCTATAACCCTGAAATTTGGTATGACGCAAAGCCTTATAGTATGAGTTTAGGAATAACTCCTAATTCTTTCCAATTTGATACTAGATTTTAAATTAAATATTCCCATACCTAATTGTCATTGTTCTTGAATAAATAAATCAATAAATCTGAAAATTCAAAACTTGTGATTACGAAAAAAATTTTTTTTTGTGAAAAATCTTCCGTTACTGGATATGGCAAATTAATTATTTACATGAATTAAGCGGTGTTTTTACGAACAAAATTTTGGGAGGCCAGAAAGGCCTCCTGAACACTGCAAAAAAGTTCAACTTTGGCTTTAACAGACCTACGCAGCGTTGACTGCGGAGTAACACG
Source organism: Mythimna loreyi (assembly GCA_029852875.1). Lineage (NCBI taxonomy): Eukaryota > Metazoa > Arthropoda > Insecta > Lepidoptera > Noctuidae > Mythimna > Mythimna loreyi. The sequence goes on along the minus strand of CM056801.1, from coordinate 16,180,055 downwards.
GCGCTGTTTCATAAATTCTTTTATATTGGTTTATTAAAGCTAAAAAATGATATGCAAATTCCCTATTGTACTAATAAATATAGATGTGATCATTAAGTTGTATCTGAAACAAATGATTTATTTAGTATCTCTCAGGACTGAGGTCTTTGACCTTTAAAAGACGTACAAAGGACCAAAGTTAACTCGGGAAGAATTTATAATACATTGCAGAACTACATATGAGAACATTATCATATCCACCAACCCGCACAATCTGCGTAGTGCTTTACGGCACAATCCCTCTCCTAGGGAGGTGGCTGGATTCCCAGCAGTGGGAACATTATAAGGCTGATGCTGCTGATGATATGGATAGCAGAACATGTTTTGAACTTTCCCTACTGCCTTAGGAAGGACTGGCCCTACTGGGTTCCTACAGTTTGCTGACAACTCCATGAGGCAACCAGGAACAGGTCTTGTACGCGCCTTCGACGACGTGGAAAATTGGGAAGCGGGTGCGACAAAGAAGAAAGAGGTCAGGCAGAAGTCAATAGCCAGAATATAAAGTACAAATTATTATCATCAGTCTTTTTAATATTTCCACTACTGGGAGAGGGAAAGGGCCATGATCCACCACAGGAACCCTGTGCGGATTAGTGGATGTCACATGTCTTAGAATTTTTGGTTCTAGGACATGCCATTTTCCTCACGACGTTTTCCTTCACCGTTTTGAGAGCAGTGCTGATGAAATAAATTACACAAAGTAATGCGCCTGGCTGGGATTGAACTTGCGACCTCGTAAGTCGGGACCGTTACGACTCGGCCAGCACCTAAAAACATGAAAAAACTGAATTGAAACTCAAATAAAAACAGTGAGATTGTATTCAATACAATCTCACTGTTTTAATCAAACCATAAATTTAAAATTAAAACCAGACTTTACAATACCAAATCTGAAATTAAAATTTTAATAAATATTTATAATTTAAATCAAATAAAAACGTTGAGTATATTTTTATAGGCGATTTACAGATTGAAATCGCCTATAAAAATAATTTCAAACCGTGTAGGTTTATACATAATAAAGCAGATTATTATCATTTATTTTTATTATTATCTTGTTGTGACAATATCTACTGAGATTCTGTATTTTATTTTATTATGACATTTTTACTATTTTATTAGTTATTACTATTTTATAGCCTATGTCACTCAGGAGTAAAGCAGCTTTATATTGTTGCCAAAATTTTTCCAATCGGACCAGTAGTTCCAGAGATTACCTCCTACAAACAAAAAAACAAACTTTCCCTCTTCATTATGTTAGTGTAGATTAATATGACATGTATTTTTTTAGACATTGTTAAATTATTATATGACATTAATTTTCTTTAGTAAATTTTGTACTTGACCTTATTTTGTATGATTATCGGCAAGACATGTACTATCGACATAACTATGTACATTATAAACACCTATAGTCGCAAAATAAATGATTTAAATAAAATTTGAGGATCTTGTAGGTCTATACTTATGTTATGGGCTATGAAAAAGACGGATGAAAAGAGATTACATGTAGCAGAGATGAGAATGTTGAGATGGATGTGTGGTGTGACAAGAATGGATAAAGTGAGAAATGAGTATATTAGAGGAAGTTCGAAAGTGGCGCCAGTGACTGAAAAGTTGAAAGGGAACCGTTTGTCTTGGTATGGCCATTGGCCATGTAAAAAGGCGGGATGAAACGCATGTTACAAAAAAAGCCACGAGTATGAATGTGGATGGATGGAGAGGGAGAGGGAGACCAAAGAAAATATGGATGGATTGTGTGAGAAGTGATATGAAAGAAAGAGGAGTTAGTGATAGCGTGACGGGTGACAGGACAGAGTGGAAGAAAAAGACATATTGCGCCGACCCCAAATAAAACGGGACAAGGGTAGGGAGATGATGTAGGTCTATACTTATATTTCACCGCATGACTAGCAATTCTGGTCACCCAATACTTACTATAACAGGGTATAGTGTTGAGCTTTCCGGGATGTTGGCTGTTAGTTTGCGGGTCCCGGAGTTTTGATGACAGTTTGAGGAGAGCCAATGAGTTTCATTTAGGTTTGCCAGATAGTGGTTTTGCGCGGTTTTGTTGTTGATGATAGTTTCATTTCTTTCATATGCATATGTTATTTGCTGTGTTTAATCTATCTATAATATGTATGTATTTAGAAATATTAAGTATGTTTATCGGTTGTCTAGTACTGAGACTAGATGGCGTTGTGTGATATTTGTGGAAAATTGTTATTGTTATTTGTTTTTAAATTGGAGGTATCCTACAAAATAAGCAATTAATTCTCAAACTATCTTATCCCATGGGCTTTGCCCGCATTAAAGTGGGATTTTCCGTTTAAATCTTTAGACCCTTGTTTCGTCATGAATTTTGAAGAATCTTAGTGCTCACTTACGTCATAATAGGAATCGTTGTAAAGGACTTTCACACTGCTATGGAATAAAATTCCCTGTCGAAGTTTGTGTTTTCTGGTAGATAACCCAGGGAAAACCTAAGGATCTTTAAGGCAAGACTGAATAAGTGAATAGGTTACTTTAAGGCACAAAGCCAGATTATGACTTATCATCAGGTGAGATTATGGTCAAGCGCGAGCCTATCAATTATAAAAAAAAAAACACTCCTAGTCCCAGTAGTTTCGGCTGTGCGGTGATTACGTATTTTTGAAGTTTAAAAGCACAAGTTTTGTTAAATATTTGAGTGAAATTACATTTAGATTTTTGAAATATTATCTCTCTTTTTTCGCGTTGCCTCATCATCAGACATCGTTTTTGATTGCGTTAGATGAAGCAAAGGCTTTAAAACCATGCTTGACGTTGACGATAGGCGAATGAAGAAGGCCCCTTTTAACTCATCTATGTTAGCTTGAAAAACTAATAGAACTGCAAACTCTGAAGTAAGAAAAGTAGTTTCCAAAGATAACTTAAAAACACTTTGCACATCTTTTGCTCCAAAGAAAAACGTATCATAGTCAATACAACAATTTTTCCTAGAAAACTTGGGCGTACACATTACCGTTAAAGTTTTCTAGAAATATTGGTTCAACGCTACGTTAGCTGATCATAAACTTGTGTGGTTTACTGTACTTCGTGCAGTTTGAAATGGGGAGCATTGTTCGAATAGTTTTAGGATTTCCGTATAAAATAAAAAGTTTGTTTCTCTGGGTATCATTTACTTCACATAGTTTTTACTACTTACGTTCCATTCGGTTTTTTTTTTATTGTTTATAGGTTCGCGGTTGACCGCTATCTCACCTGATGGAAAGCGACGATGCGGTCGACGATGGAGCGCGCTTACCTAGAAGTAACCTATTCACTCTTGACTTAAAGACACCCGGATTGTAGCTATCAGGAAACACCGGGTTTTATTTTTTTTTTCCTTGAAGAAGGGTCGAAGCCTACTGAGGCCAAGGGTACGCTTCTGAAAGGAATACTCTGCAAAAATTGCCTGCTGCGGTTTTCGCATCCGATTATAATTTGAGTGTCTTCAAAGCATAGAGTGATTGGGCTTTTAATAAGGTGAGGCGTTACCATCAACGATTCTATCACTTCTTACCATCAGGTGGGATTGCAGTCAAGTATTAGTTTATAGCAAATAAAAAAAAATACTCGGCCCTGGTATGAAAGACAATGTAGGTACGGGGCGCGTTTTTTAGTCAGTGAGAGTCTGGCATTATCTCCTGCACCACCCAAAGGCGAGAGTTGTCATAGGATGATTTTTACTCATCGAAAAAACCCTTATAAGATCAATTTATTGGCCATCTTTATCGATCTGTCTGTCAAGACCCTTTATCTCGGGAACGTGCAGGAGATGGTGGTATCGAGTTGAAACATTAAAAATACATTTTGTATACTGCGGTTAAATGCGGTTCTTTGAAGCTGTGAAAAAATCAAACTTCATGTTAAAAAGAAAGATACTCTTAAAGGAATCAAGATTCTTAAGGAGATTCTCAATACTCTTACTTTTGACCTAGAACCCTGAGTCTACTCCCAAAATTTGGCATGAAGTCTTCATTATATAGTATACTAACTTTTGTGAGCGGGTTCGCCCGCGTACATAAAATATACCCTATGTCACTCAGGAGTAAAGCAGCTTCGTATTGTTGCTAATTTTTTTCCAATCGGACCAGTAGTTCCAGAGATTACCTATTACAAACAAAAAAACAAACTTTACCTCTTTATTATATTAGTGTAGAAAACAAAGTTGCTTCCTACCTATGTATGCTTAAATCTTTAAAACTACGCAACGGATTTTGATGCGGCTTTTTTTAATAGATAGAGTAATTCAAGAGGAAGGTTTATAGCTATAATATATCACCTTTGCACCCGTGCGAAGCTGGGGCGGGTCGCTAGTTAGGTGTATACCGCGGTTATATACGATTCATTGAAGCTGTAAAAAAATCAAACTTGTAAGTTCACAAGAAAAAAGAAAGATTCTCTCAAAGGAATAAATATTCATAGGGTACTTACCGTTGACCTAGAACCTTGAAATTTGTCCTGAAGTCTTATAGTATAAATATAGGATAAAAACTGAAAGTTGTAAATATCGTCTTTCTATTATATCTATAATTTATTACGTTTTTCGAAAGGTTAATATCAAAATTTAAACGTGTTTTTTCAACTAAAAACTTTAAAAAAACTACAGCTTTTTAAACTAAAATTTTCTATGCACCATTAAAACTGACAAATAATAAAATATCTAAATATAATGCAATAAAAATAATATTTCGAACCCGTCACGTGCAATACAAAAATAAAAATGCTTTTTTATTTATTCAATAAAAAAATATGAGAACCGTTTAAGGGTTTATAAGGATTTTCGTCGAATTTACGGCTTCATAAACCACAAAAAAATAAGAAAAATTTTAAGTTTGTATTATCTCTTGAGAATTCGAAGTTGTTGGCAATTTATTTATTTATTTATTATTTATTATATACTTTTGTACACCAAGACAAAAAACATTAAAAAAGGAAAACTTATAATAAAAAAACACACAATCGGCGGCCTTATCGCACTAGGCGATTTCTTCCAGGCAACCCTGTATAGACAGAAATTTACCGGATACAAAATGGGGTTGCACTTGGTGGAAATACAAAATTTAAAAAAATAAACTATATTAGAACTAAATAATAAAAAATAGATACATATATACATACATACAAAATATATACAGGCAAGAGAATAAGTAAAACGAACACAAGATCACAGTCTCAAGTAATGTTCCTTCACAAGCTTTTTAAAAACAGGTAGTGTTTGCGCACGTTTAATTGTCACAGGCAACGCATTCCATAGGCGAGCGGCCTGGACACTAAATGCCTTATCCAGAAAGGTAGTGGAATGCGTTGGCATTTTTAATTTTAAGTTATCTGATGATCTAAGAACCTTTATGTGGGAGTCGCAAAGGAATTGGAACCGTTCTTTGAGGTAAAGAGGAGAAGAAGGGAAAAAGAGCACCTTATACAAAAGGGAAAGAATATGAGCATTACGGCGAAGGCGAATTGGCAACCACTTGAGTTTAACACGAAATTCCGATACATGGTCATATTTGCGCAAACCAAATATGAACCTTATACAAAAGTTTTGAAGTCGCTCAAGTTTATCCAGTTGTACTTCAGTGAGGTCAAGATAGCTGGCATCAGCATAATCAAGGATGGGTAGAAGGAGAGATTGTGCAAGCGTTATCTTAGTGGCAGTAGGCAGAAAATTACGTAGTCTTCTCAAAGATCCAGCAGATGCAAATAACTTGCGACTAACTTCCTGTAGCTGGGCAGTCCAAGAGAAAGTCGTGTCGATGAATATCCCCAAGTTTTTAACTTTCTCACTATATGGAATAGTTGAGTTGTCAAAAGACACTTGGGGAAGAGTCGTCCAGTCAATCCTCGAGACCATCCTAGAACTACCCACCACCATAACCTGCGTCTTCACAGGGTTCACCATGAGTCCGTACCTTTTGCTCCAGTCAATTCAATTTATTTTATGTTTGAGATTATATTCCTGTGAAGTAGATTAACACCCGTATTTATAAACAGGTGAAATTAATTACTTGAGTAAAAGTAAATACCTACTTAAGTGACAATTTGTATTGTTAAGAAAGGAAAGGAAGAATTGAAAGAAAGAAAATCTGCGAGTTCAGTACATTTTAACCCATAAGTTGAACATAAATGTATTGACCAGCAGATTTTTATCGCAATGTCAGGTCCCATAGTAACGTAAGGACTCTGCAAAAGGGTCGAAGTCTACTGGGGCCCCGGGTCTCTTTCTGAAAGGAAGGCTTGGACTCAGTGCGAAGGGGAGAAAAGGAACGGTGTGGGGTGTTTAGTCAGTAGGAGTCTGCCACTTCCCCGCTCCGCTCAAGAGCGGGATTCGTCATTGGATGATTTTTGCCCACCATAAAAAAAGGTCCCATAGTAAAATTTGTCTATTACCATTACTAAAATCACGCGTATCGGTCACTAATTACCAGTCACTTGTAAAGACTGCACAGCTATTTTTTTTACATAATGTAAATACACCGTTAAATCTTGATCGTTTTAATCCCTTGGAGGATCGATTCAGTACCTACATGAAACACTATCGATTGGTAAAGTGAGAATAAAAAACAAAGTACTTTTTTTTTAAACTCGAATTAATTTACGCATGTTCTAAATTGGTTTCTTTAAGTAAACGTCAGCTGGGCGAGTTCAATGACCTGTAGGTAGTTAGTAAGCAACGACCGACAACTACCTACAAGGTCAATGACTCGTTTACTTAAAGAAATTAATTTCGTAAATGCGTATATCAATAAGAGATTTAGAAAAAAAGTACTTTATTTTTTTATTTTATCTTCACAAATCGATAGTGTTTCATGTACTGGATCGACCCTCTTCGGGATTAAAACGACTAAAATTTAACGGTGTATGTTTAAAATTATTTCCTTAAGCTTTATTTAAATATCATAATGATATATCCAAACGAGTGCTGCCGCAGACAAAGCCAGTATATCATAAACGCAACATTTAAACTGTCAACATTTCGCCAGCGGCGGTAGCGTGCTGTTTTACGCAAAAATGAGGCTCGGTTGAGTGCCTTTGACGTAAACACTATATGCAAGCTTTTATGCCAAATTTTATCCGCTTTACTGATTTTATTGTATGCCTCACTATTGTTTATGAAAGATAAAAAAACATGGAATATGTTTGACACGTTGAAAAATTTGATTATTTTTTCTGCAATATGTTTTTTTATAAATAAACGTCAAGACTAACAGGACAGAATGGAAGAGAAAACATTTTGCGCTTACCTCAATATACGATGAGAGCAAAATGTTTTTTTTTTTTTCGTGGCTTTAGTCGTAATTCGGCTATGACAGCCTCATTACAACCAACACTTGTGTCTTGCACTAGTTACTAAAATATGGCTCTGGATCTATTGCACACAAAATTTATAAAGCTCATTGGCCATTTCCAAATTAGGACTAGATAAAATACTCTGAATTATTCCAATGTCGCTTCTGTTTAATTTATGCTTCCTTATGAACTCTAATCGTGCCGCTTCATTTTTTAAACAATAAACAATTCGGAGATTCCGTCTTCTTCATTAAAATGTTTTGAGAACACATTCATAAAATGTACAGCTAAGGAGAAGAATTCCCTGTCGAAGTCTGTGTTTCCTGATAGCTATAACCTAGGGATCTTTAAGTCAAAAGTGAATAGGTTGCTTCTATGTAAGCGTACTCCATCGTCGACCACATCATCGCTTACTAGGTGAGATACTGGTAAAAAAAAACTATATACATAGTAAAATAAAAAAATAGTATTTTCGTTGTTCATCTGCACTGTTTCTGATGAAGTTTGAAGTTTTTATAGACCCTTTTTGATTGCATAGCAGCTCGTCTTTGTAGCTACAAGTACAATTCCAAAACGGACTGCAGACTGCAACCGCAGGCTGCACTGCTTGCAGCTGCGGTTGACCGCAATGTCGCCTGCGGTCGCAGTTGCTTTTATTTCAAGTGCGGTGACATGTTGCGGCTAAACAAAGCATAGACCCATGCCTCAGTCATTCTAGTAACTTCGTTTGAGACAGAACATCCAACAAACAATGCTTTATAAACTTGCAAAAAAGTAATTTTTATTTTTTGTGTATTTTTTTTACCAACACCAATATTATACAAAACATTATACATACACATAACATTACATCATATTATCACTAATATTAAATTATACATGTGTAAGTACCGACATGAAAAACTAATGAATTAATTACCCTTCGTCGACTTCGGAAAAAGTCGTCGGTTTTGTACGTATAAACTCTGCGGTTGCGACACCACTGGTGCTGCAGTCTGCGGTCGCTTCGTGTCGCAGCCGCCGACTGCGCGCCGCGGCTGCAAGCCGCAGTGTCACTACGCTTGGAAACATTTTAAAGAGATTCAACAGTAGCAAGTAGTGTCGCTTGTAGTTTGCGGTTACAGTTTGCGGTCGGCAGTCCGTCTCGGAATTGCACCTTACTACTCAAATAATAATTAATTAGGGGTCCGCGGTGTAGTAGTAGCTATTTTATTAGTAGCTACACTACACCGAAAAAGCTGATCGGTAGTCAAAATACAATAGTAAATGTTAAAACGGGCCTCTTATTTTTAGACAACTTTAGTGTAAGTAGGTACAGAGTGCAATGGTGGCCGAGTGGCAACTTACGAAATGTAGGTTGCGGGTTACGGTAATTTCATCACCACCCCACATCGCGCCCACGTAGTTTTTTTTATGGTAGGTGAAAATCATCCAATGACTAAACCCGCGCTTAGGCGGAGCATGAGACAGTGTCAGACTCTTACTGACTAAAAAACCTACCCCATTCCTTCCTTGCCTTGTTCCGACAGCCGCGCTAACACTTGGTATCGGGCCCGCGTGGTGGATTCCCTCTCTTAGATAGAAGGCTTGAGTCCCAGCAGTAGAAACATTATAAGACTGATGCGATGCGATGTTAGTGTACAATCAATACGTAACAATAAATTTCTTTAAACACAGTATGACCACTTTCCAGTCTAAATAGTATTTTTACTATTTTTCTTTCACCCTGTGACAACCAGCTATCAGAAAAAAAAACAGTAACAAAATCGACTTCCCACAGTATCCACCGGACTCACAAAAGCTATTTCAGTCATCTCGTTAAAAAAAAAACCTGTAGCCTTCTTTCCTTTGGTCAGAGCTTCTCAAAATAACAAAACACTACCTCACCTTTGTAGAACTAACCAGCGTTATTATTTTATTTCCAACTGTTGTTGTAAAATCAAACAAGTGTGGCTGTTACTGTAGTCTACACAAAGGAGAGTGATCGTTAGTCCCGCGATTGCGAGGTGTCTCTTCAAACGGTCGGTACTATGGTAACTCACTTTTTATTGGTGAAAGTGTGATAGATAAAACACACTTTTTACTGGTGACAGTGTGATTAATAAATAACACCATCAACGAGAAAAATTTACCAATAAACTTATTAGTAAGTCACCAATAAACTTATCAGTTTCTTGAAAGAATTTTTTATTTTGCATTTGGTCTTCAAAGATGTTCAGAAAGAGACCCTGGGTCCTAGTAGGCTTCGACCATTTTACCGAGTGCCTACGGTTTTTCTGACAACTCCTTGAGGTGCGCGAGAACAGAGCACGCCGTAGCCGACTAAGCTGGGTCTGGACGATTACCAGAGGACCGGTAATCATCCAGATCGGAGAATCGGCGTCTGGGGCGTGTGCATCGCATTCAGAATTCTACACAAGTTCAGCTAAAATACGAAAGTGAATTTGTAGCCACTAGTAGGTTCGCTGGAGCCAACCGTCAAACGTATCTCGTTACGTTCTATAAGGGCGCGTTTAGACGAGGCGAAAAGTTTCTTGCAGGCGCCGGCGCCTTAAGGTGACCTCGTGCAAGTTGCGCTAAGTTTTCATTTATCATCCTGATTACTTAAAACTATTTTAAAAGGATTCTTAAAATGTTAAGGGTTTTTTTTATGGTGGGATAAAATCATCCAATGACGAATCCCGCACTTGTGTGGAGCTGGAAATAGTGTCAGACTCTTACGGACTAAACAACCCACCTCATCCCTTCTTAGCCCCCATACCGGGGTCGGACCTTCCTTTCAGAAACTAGGTCGGCGCCCCAGTAGGGTTTGGCCCTGCAGGTGGGCCTCGACATCAAATTTGCTGACAACTCCTTGAGGCGTGTGGGAACAGAGCGAGGTACCAGGTTGCTAGATACCAGGCCTTCCTTTCAGATACGAACCCTTGGCTCCAGTTAGCGTTGATCCTTCGGCAGGGTCCTAGAGCTGAAGGCGATCTGTACATTTTAAGAATACGCTGTGAAAGGAACCAAGGGAAGTCTTCTGTCGGCTTTTGTTAGCAAAGTTTGTGGAGACCTGTCCTTTAGGGTCAACTCACACCGAAAGAGCGGCAAAGGGCAGCGAAGTGGAACGAAGTTTCAATGTCTTTCTTTCTCATGCGATAATAAATATTATATTAATGAAAATAAAGTTAAAGTTCATATGACATTGAAACTTCGTTCCGCTTCGTTGTCCTTCGCCGCTCTTTCAGTGTGAATTGACCCTTACTTCCTGTATAGTATTCAACGTTGCCTTTAATGAAATGTAATTTGTACACCATTACATGTATTTCAAAATATATCAAATACAATTAAACACATAATGACATTCATGTAATCTAATTAATATTAGTTCATTACGTTGGCGCCTGAAATTCATTTATATGCTAATTATTACGTTATTATTGACTGAATGGTTTGAAAATAATTTTCCAACAAATAGTCAGAACTGAGTTTGTTGCAAATAGGTAAGTTAGACTCGTCAATGGGCCATAATCCACCACGCGGGCCCAGTACGGGTTAGTGATGTCACACGTCTTCAAATTTTTGGTTCTAGGACCTACCGGTTTCTTCACGATGTTTTCCTTCACAATTTTGAGAGTAGTGGTGATAAAATAAATTGCATAAAGTAATGCCGACCTATAACTCCTAATTCGGGACTTTTACCATTCGGCCAACACTGCTCTCTACTTCCTTCAAAAAAGTAGTATAAATAAATAAAATGTTGACTAATCTTGAAAACATGATTTCTCAAACTCAATTTTACCATCGGACATTCCGGCGTACGGCAAATATCCACTCTTACGTTGTTGAGACATCTACAGTCCGGTCTAAGCGTTTTACCTGGTCGTTTTTATCGGGTGGTAGAACAGTTTGCCGGCTGCAGTCTTTCCGTCCTATTATAATTTAGGTGTCTTCAAGGCTAGAGCGAATAAGCTCTTAATAAACTAGTACGCCTCACCATCAGTGATTGCATCACTGCGTACCATCAGCTGGATCGCAGTCAAGCACTAGTTTATAACAAATCAAACAAACAATTACTCCAAATACGATATTCAGCCCTTACACTGGGTATTTACTTTGCCCGATGACCAAAGTAAACCGCCAGTGCTCAATGACAACGCCAACAATTTTATTTGTGTCCAAATCAACATAGAAATGACTCCCCATGTCACCAGTAGCAGTTCTTATCCAATTACATCTATTTGTTCCAAGAACAAACAATCGAACGGAGATATATCAGTTTCTGATACTGAGGAATCCTCCCCTAAATCATGGAGTTACATTCGATATTGCTTTTGTTTTAGTCATGGGGAGAAATGACCTGGTTTTTTTGGAAATATTTTCTTTGAGATCATGTTTGTTTTATCTGTCTGTTTTATTGGATGTATGTGTACCTTTTAGGATTCTGTACTTAAAGGGTAAAAATGGGACCATATTGCTGTAACTTCAATGCCTATTTGTCATCAGACCCCCTAACCAAGTTCATCATCATCATTTCAGCCGAAAGACGTCCACTGCTGGCCTCCCCCAAGCGCCGCCACAAAGACCGGTCCTGTGCGTCTTGCATCCATCGGTTCGCATCGGCAAGTTGATAATCTACAATCGTTAACTTTAGTAAACAACTAATCAAACGTATGGGAATGACTTCTTTTCAACAAAATTCGTAGTCAAATTCACATCGTTCAAAATTATAGAATGAAATGTAATCGTTTCTGCAATGGTATTTTATATAATTTAGGTATTGATAACTGTGCTAAGGCGTTTCAATAGTAGAAAGAGAGTCGACACGAAAATTTCGTAGCTTGGGTAGGGGGGTAGTTTGTATCTCATAAACCGTATTAGAGAGACAACTGATTTTTTCTCCGGCTACGCGTTTCTGTTGCCACTATAGCAACAAAAATTTAGAATAAGAATAAGAATAAGAGAATAAGAAAGAAATAAGAAATTTTATTTGCTAAAACACGTGTATGCACACAATACAAACATGCATGCAAGATATTAAATAAGTACCTAGCTCACGACATGTCTGCCATTTTTCATGGCGTGCAAATATATTAAATTATTATATGAATTAATCTAAATCAATTTTACATTTATACAATAATAACATTTTTACAATTATCAAATCATACATTTTCATTATTAAATAATTATAGATATTATAGTACATATTTTAAAGAATTCAATTATATTTAATAGCATTCAAACACTGCTGATACACACCTTAATTACGACAATGTTTAGTTTATTTATTGATTACTATCACGGAGTCGTTTAGAAATTCCGTAATATTATAATATGCTTTCTGTGCTAAAAACAATTTCATAGTTTTTTTAAGCTTTGGTATTGTTTGTTCTTTCCAACTTTTGGGCAATTTATTGTAGATAATTGGTGCCATGCAAAAGACACTCTTGCGCATAAGTGCAGTTTTCGATGGGTGTAAACATAGTTGGCTATCATCACGTCTATTTCTTGGAAATTTGTCTGCCATACGAGGAAACAAATGTGGATTTGTTTTTACGAACATTGTTATTTCTAATATATAAATTGAAGGCAATGTTAATATATTATATTTAATGAAAAATGTTTTACAGCTATCAGTAGTCTTGAGATTGAACATAGATCGTAAGCAGTATTTTTGTTTTTTAAAAATGATCTCCCTATCGGTTGAATTACCCCAGAAAATAACACCATATCTAAGGACAGATTCAATCAGACCGTAGTAGACCATTAATAGCGCTTCTGTATTTAATGTACGAGACAATTTATATAATGCATATGCTCCACTGCTTATTCTTTTGGCTAGAGCTTCAATATGCGATTTCCAATTTAAGTTTCTGTCAATTGTTAGACCTAAAAATTTTGTAGTATTAGATGTCTGTATTTTATTATTATTATATTCGATTTCCAAATTAGAGTATAATGATGGTCGTTGGCTAAAATGCATAATCAAAGTTTTATTGATATTAATTTTCAAATTATTATTATTGAGCCACGTTACCGCTTCAGTCAATGTATTTCTTATGTCCGTTTCATAATTATTTTTATTAAGGCATGGTATGGTTATCGTACTATCATCTGCAAACAGTGTCATTGGATGTTTGATGGCTTTAGGGAAGTCATTAATATAGAGGGTGAACAGGGGTGGTCCAAGCACACTACCCTGAGGAACTCCATGAGGAACGGTACGCTCACATGACGTAAATAACTCTTCACGTTTGGTGCTCATATTTATTCTGCTAATTTGAGTTATTTGTTTCCTGTCATTTAGGTATGATTGTATTAGATTAAATATGTTTCCCCTTATACCATATGCATCAAGTTTATTTAGTAGTATGTTATGTTGCACGTAGTCGAATGCTTGTGTCATGTCGCAGAAAATGGCACATACTGGTGTGTTCTTGTCCACATTTGTCATAACAGTATGCAAGAAATCGTATATAGCCAAGTTAATCGTTTTTTTCTCCCTAAATCCTTTCTGTTCATCACAGAGTATATTATTTTTTTCAAGGTAGGTATTAAGCTGCTTGTAAATATATTTTTCGATAATTTTTGACATTATTGGTATTAATGATATCGGCCTGTATGATTCCAATAGCTCTTTGTCCTGTTTCTTAAATAATGGTTTTACTATGGATTTTTTTTAACGCATTCGGAAATATACCTTCACTGATACTTAAATTAATAATATGGCTAATGGGGCTACTGATCTCATGTGCTACTAACTTAACAATTTTCGTACTCATACCATCGTACCCTACACTGCTAGTATTTTTTAAGGCCGCGATAATATTAAATACATCAAGTGCCAGACTTGGGGCCATGAACATTGAGTCTTTTCTCGTTAAAATATGTTTAGTCACTGTGGTTCCAGAACTAGTAATAGGTTTGATTTTATCTATAAAGTAATCATTAAACATATCTGCAATGATTTTGGGGTCAGTTACAGTTTCATTATTGTACCGAATTTTATTTATAGTGTTTTTTGGTTGGTTTAGTTTAGTTTGATTAATAATTTCCCAAGTTGTTTTACATTTGTTACCGGATGTTTTAATTTTGTGTATATTTTGTGCTCGTTGAGTTAAATAAATAATTTTTTTAAGTAATTTTGAATAACTTTTAAATTTATTTTTATTCTTATCAGTAGGTTTTTGTCTGTATTGCCATAACAATCGACGTTTCCTTTTGCTACATATTTTAATACCACGAGAGATCCAACTAGGCCTTCTTTTCACGTGTACAGAAATCAGAGTTTCAGGAAAGCACTGAGTATATAATAAAGAAAACATTTCTGTGAAGGCATTGTAAGCAATGTTTGGGTCTTTCGCTTCATATACGTCAGCAAACGACAGGCTACGGAGGTAGGACTTAAATTTGTCCATGTTCTCTTTACTATAATCCCGTCTAGTGGTTCGCCACCGATTCCTAGTGTTTGCAGTGCTAATCGGACAGTTGAGTAGTTGAGCGGTGTGGTCAGACAAAGCCAATTCCAGAACAATAGCTTTACGGGACAAATTAAAATTATGCGCAAAATTGTCAATGCATGTCTTGCTCTTTAAACGAGTAGGTTGGCGAATAGACAATTTTAAGTTAAAGTTTAATAATAAATTTTCAAATTCTAGAGACTGTTTGTTTTTTTTCAATATATCTACATTAAAATCACCCGCCAGTACAACATTTTTAAAAGGTTTTTTTATCAGAATACGTAATAAAATCTCTAACCTGCTCATAAATTCATCAAAATTAGTTGTATTTGGTACTCTGTATATACATACAATTGCAATCTTATAATTTATAAGTTCTATAGCACAACATTCAAAAATACCCGTTATTGATAATTTAGCAATTTTCGGTAATTCTCTCCACTGATGACCATTTTTTATGAGTATACAAGCACCACCCCTTTTACTTTCCTTGCGACTAAAGCATGCAGCTAAACAGTAGTTCGGTATATTGAGATGGACTTCATAACCTTCCATCATGAAATGTTCCGTAATACATAACAGGTCCACTTGTATACTTTTTTCTAATAACTCATTTAGACACACCGTGAGCATGTCTGATTTTGCTAGGAGTCCTGCAATATTTTGATGCATAATGTATACATTTTTATTCACGAAAAAAAGTATTTGTAGGTAATATTGTTTCAGCTGTTATATTGTTATCATTCAATTTATTCACTACTACATGTTTGTTACAATCTAAGTTAACCTGGACACATTTGTTTTGAAACGACTTTTTACATTTATTTTGACTTAATTGTTCATATTGAAATAATTGGAAATGATAATGTAAACATAATATTTCTTTTAATAAAGATCTTGCAAGATTAACTACAAAGTTCCGACCACTTGGTAGTGATATAGTGTAGTTCATATCCATGTATAGAACATTTTTATATTTATTACAAATAAACCTAAGTAAATAATTAAGTTTTGTTTCTTGTAAAAACCTGTTTTTGGGTACTTCAGAGATGATCACATTTGTTTTCGCAGTTAATGCTAACCAACGGTGTAGATGTATATCGATATCACAGGGATTTTTATCGCTGCATCCGCCTAATATGATGACGTAGTCGTTTTTTGTCAGGTTGCTGATTATGTTCTTGGGGCACTGTAGAATGTCATTTAATGGCGCACCTGGCTTCAGATAGGAAACTACAGTATACTCAGGCCCTAGGAGATTCTGCAGTACGTCACGCAAGCCACGTCCCTGACCATCTCCCAATATAACCACTCTATGACCACTACTTCGGTGCTCACCTTCCGATACCTGGCGCTGAATCATCTCACTAGTTAGTATTTCTCTGCAGTTACTGGGGGTGTCCCTTTGGATCTGAACATCGCTTGCTGACTGATTTAAAAAAGAAAAACTAAGTAAAATAATTTGTGTAAAAAAATGTATGCTCTATGATAATGAATGAACTGTCATGCGTAAGTCTGACTTGCACTTGGCTTCTTTTTGTATTTTTTTAGATTAGTACTTTATTCAAATAAAAACCTAAAGAGAGGGTTTGTCAGATTCTAAAATTGAGAATTGCAAAAAGATTTCTGGCTACTGTACGCATGGGCAAAACCAGCGAACTCAGTACATTTTGACCAATTGGGCAAACATCAATGTACTGCAGCAACAGCAGATTTTTTTTCGTAATTTCAGGTTTAGTCTCATAGTCAATTAATAGTACATTGTTATACGAGGGATGATAGTCAGTTATTTAGTTCCGAGAAATTTCTTGGCGACCGAGCGACAGCGAGGTCGCTAATAGTTCGAGGGACTAAATAAATAACTCTTTAACCCGAGGTAAACACTGTGCTTTTCATTACGAATACGAGGAAAATAAAAATAATAATAAAAACCTGAGTCATCGTCAAATGTCTTCGTATGTTTTTAGGTAAGTATATTTCTTTTGATTTAGGCGGTAAGCGGTTTTCTCCTAAAAGAATCTTGCGTTAAATTTATAACTGAAGCTGATGAACTTATCGTGTTAATACAAATTTCTTATAACAGAGATTTAGCAAAATGTAAACAAAACTCTGCACCTCAAAAAAAAAATCAAGATAGAACAAATCGGCCACAGATTATAGAGAGACTTTACCCGCCATATTTTTTTTTAGTCGTCGTCTGGCTATTCAGTCAATATTTTTCATTTTATCATTGTAAAAATGGGTCAGGTCAACATTTTTCTCAAATATAATATTAGTATTAATGAAATAGTTGAAAGTAAATTAAAATAAAGTCATTAAAAAAAAGTATTCTTAAATTATTTCTATCTCTATGTCATTTTAATTGTACTGGCAGTATAAAAATTCGGATCACGGTTCAATAGAAATGTCAAAATAGAACTAGTTTTTTTTAATATTTGCTGTCTAAATATTAAAAAACACAACTGTCAGTTGTAAAGTAAAACTCCCTAGGGAGTAAAAGTACTTCTTCCAACCCTGTCCGCAGTCAACTTTACACCTACTTTCAGAATATGAGTAATGAAAAGTTGTGTTGTTCTCGGATTGTGGGGTCCGAGTGCCCACAAGTGGTTTAATGAGCTTTCTAAACGACTTATTGACACTTCGCGTGACCTTTTTACCTTGGGCTGAAAATAGGCATTGCCATAGAACGCGGCAATGCTGCCAGCCTTTTGGACACTTTACCAGTCGACAGCGATGCGGATTATTTATGTGTATGTATGTAGTTTTAAGTTACTTTATCATTTGATCCTATTGTACAATAAATAAATACTTTCATGTCACAGTTAAAAAAATAAAAATTGGAGTTGTTTTTTATAACATAATATCATAACTAAAATCACGTGTTTAAATATCGGTCACTAATTATAAGGCACCTTATATGTATACTAGCTTTTTCCAGCGGCTTCGCCCGCGTACATAAAATATAGCCTATGTCACTCAGGAGTAAAGCAGCTTTCTATTGTTGCTAAAATTTTTCCAATCGGACCAGTAGTTCCAGAGATTACCCCCTACAAACAAAAAAACATAAAAACAAACTTTACCTCTTTATTATATTAGTGTAGAAGTGTAGATTACCAGAAAGTTTAATACCTATAGTTTTTCGTGCAACCCACCCTGAAAAGTTAAACTAAAACTTCCCGACAATGTTCCATTCTCTAACTTATCACTGGAATCAACAATCAATAAATAGATTACCCAGGGTTTAGCTGAGCCACAAGCCATGCTAACAACCCTATTATGTGTATAATCGGAGTTCGGTAAGCTCGAGTATTCGACATAATATGCTGTACACTTCCTAGCTATCTTGTTTGCGGACCTACTTGGAGTTTGCACTTAAGCTATATGACAGGAAGGTAGCCGAAAGCTTACTTCGATTTCCCTTTTCATTCGTTAAAAAGGAAATTCGAAGAAATAGTCTTGTTGAGCCCTTGGCGGTGGTGTGTGGTGTATGAGTCCTGGGTGCGGTGTAGCCCTGTGTAAGGAGTAGTACAATTGAAAGTCACATATAATTGTTTATTTGGCTCGTTCACAAATAGGACACAACTACGTTGTACGAAATCAGGTGCGCGGATTATAATATGATATACACTGTTTGCACCACCACTGCGCGTGTGGGACTGGCGTTCGAACCCGCCACGGTCCCGCTGAGCGACTACACTCTTTGTCACGTAAGCATTCTAAGTATGTGTGGCGTGAGCCCCCAGAGTCTCAGTTTTCGAAGGATGTTGCGAAAACTAGATAGCTGACAAAGCAAATTATAATATCGTTTATTCCGCGTACGTCGAAGGACTGTAATAATTTGACTGATGCGGTCTTTTAGTCCGATTATAATTTCGGTGTCTGTAAGGCTTTTATCATCTGATCAGGGTCTGCTCAGGGCTGGTCAGGGTCTGGGGAATCCGATGGACGCCAGACGTGTAGGTCTGGTCATTATGGCAACTCTAAAGAGAGGCCTCTGTCCAACAGTGGACGTCTTTTAGCTGCAATGATAATGATGATGAATAAAAGAATAGTGCTGAAATGTGTTAATAAACTAATTTTCATCATCGACTTTAACTTGACCTTCTGTACATCCTATTTCATTTTAAAACCCGCTAAAGCCTATCTTTATCCTCCCGATATCTGTTTACTGGGCAGCTTACGTACCCCATAAGTTAAGTTTACGAGTATTAGAGACAAGAAAAATATGGTCGGGATAACACAGGGACAACGAACCTATTTCGTGAAGTTCCATTATTACGACTTATACTTTAAGCCAGGTTTTCGGATATTACTTCTTAGAATCGACTTAAGTGGCTTATTGGATATTCTAGTACGTAAGTTGGATATTATAGTTAACTGCTAATCATATTAATATTATAGAGGTCACAAGTTTGTCTAAAAGTTTAAATGTTTGTTACTTTTTGACGCTCCGACGGATTATATTTTTGTAATTGGATTATGAAAATTGTAATGTGTGTCTATTTGACCTGAAATTAATGTTTATTAATATTACGAGTGTATGTGTATTTTTTGTATTTTTTGTTTCCATGTTGCACCCGCTCCAGTTAACGTTGGGAACATTACACTCGAAGTTGTTGACCACTATGTTTACCTGGGACAGACAATCCAGTTAGGTAAGTCCAACTTCGAGAAAGAGATCTCTCGTCGAATCCAACTCGGATGGGCAGCGTTCGGGAAGCTCCGGCATATATTCGCGTCCGAAATACCTCAGTGTCTCAAGACAAAAGTCTTTGACCAGTGCGTGTTGCCAGTGATGACTTACGGTAGTGAGACGTGGTCGCTTACTATGGGTCTCTTAAGAAGGCTCAAGGTCACCCAGCGAGCAATGGAGAGAGCGATGCTTGGTATTTCCCTGCTTGATCGAATCAGGAATGATGAGATCCGCAGGAGAACGAAATCAACCGACATCGCTCGAAGGATTGCATCGCTGAAGTGGCAGTGGGCGGGACACATAGCGCGGAGAACCGATGGCCGTTGGGGCGGAAAGGTTCTCGAATGGCGACCGCGTACCGGACGACGCTCCGTGGGCAGGCCCCCTACAAGGTGGACCGACGATCTGGTGAAGGTCGCGGGAAGCCGCTGGATGCGGACAGCACAGGACCGATCGTTGTGGAGATCCTTGGGGGAGGCCTATGCCCAGCAGTGGGCGTCGCTCGGCTGACATGATGATGTGTATTTTTAACTTATCTATTTATTTTACGAGCAGTAAAATAAATAACGGCTCTGTATAGGTTAAAGTTGATGTGTACTTCTATAAATACGAGAAAAAGATAACAGTATATCATTCCAAAGTAATATAGAACCACAGAACGAACACGATTTTAAACCTCAGCCAGTGTCAAACAGCCTAAAAACCAATTTCGGAACACCAAAAGCTGAAACCAATCTGGCGTACCGATGAAAAAAGAAAAAAGTCAACTCTTTTTTGCAAAACAATGGTTTTATCGGTCGTTTCGGAGATTAAGCGGGAAACATCGAAGCGACTACAACTTGCTCATTTCTGAAAGTAAAAGTTTTGTACTACGAGTACAAATATTTGTGTACTTTATTTGTGCGGGAGAGACAAATGCAGAAGGTGAAACATTTCACTGAATTATAACGATAAAATTTAAGATTATCTCCAGCTTAATACATATATTTGTTGAAAAGACTTAGGATGCATTCACAAATTATACAATTAATAGATTAAACAACTTTTACAAAAAAAAACAAAAAAAAAATATAATCGACTTCAAAGTTTAAAAAAATCACAAAATAACAACATAACATAACAGTTTTACTTCTTCGTTAGTAAACACTGACTTCCGCAATTGAAAGTTATTTTGCATTTTTTCGTAACTTTTTTTTACACAACGATGAACTTCGAAGTTATCATCAGATTAAAACAATATTTTTATGGAAACAATAAGGGAGTATATTCTTTCTTTCAAAATTCAGAATCAAATTTCATTTCTTTAAAAATACATTCAATTTTCAATCTTTCTTTAAAAATATATATAAATTGTTACTTTTTTGGTGTACAATAAAGTATTATTCTCATCATCATCATCATGTCAGCCGAGCGACGCGAACTGCTGGGCATAGGCCTCCCCCAAGGAACTCCATAACGATCGGTCCTGTGCTGTCCGCATCCAGCGGCTTCCCGCGACCTTCACCAGATCGTCGGTCCACCTTGTAGGAGGCCTGCCCACAGAGCTTCGTCCGGTACGCGGTCGCCATTCGAGAATCTTTCCACCCCAACGGCTATCGGTATTATTCTATTCTTTTCTAATTAACCGAGATATCGGTGAAGGTTTCCTTCATTTTGCTTTACGTCTTTGTCATTTGGCCTGATAAAAATGTCAAAAACTGTCATCAAACAAGTAAAAAGTATACACACTAAACTAACAAAATATTCACCTACACCCTAAATATGTCATTAAATGGCTTACCATTAAAATACAAAATTGAGGGAGAGGGCTAATCGACATCGATCACTTTTGGCAGAAACAAATTACTAGGCTTAAAGCATTTTTCTACTTTAAACCTCGCTCAAGTAACATACATTTTTTTTACGTGGAGAATCATCGAATAGATCAAATGGAACAGATGGTCGATGTGGCTGAAAGGTTCTGGTTCTGGTTTTTCACAGCTTCAAAGAACTGCTGACTAAGTACATGATTTTAAATTCAACTTGATACTTTCACACATTCCCGAGATTAAGGGCTCTTTATTGACAGACTGTATATATACATAGAGAGACATATCCACCAATTCGCACTGGGCCCGCGTGGTGGATTATGGCCCATTCCCTCTCCTAGAGAGGAGGCCTGTGTCCCTGCCGTGGGAACATTAAAAGGCTGATGATGATGATGATTGACAGACTGACAGATCACTAAGGGTTCCATCTTTTCTTTTGAGATACTTTTATGGTGCACAAAAATCGTCTAATGACATCTCCCAGCCTTGGAGCGGGAGATAATGCTTTTAGGTACTGACTAAAAACCTGCCCCTGTCCTTCATTGACTTTTTTCTAAGGCCCTAGTGTTAACTTTCACATTAGACACGGCTCCACGCAGGCTTCGATCCTGCTGGGCCTTTACTGTTTGCGGACAATTCCTTGAGGCACACGCGTCTTCGACGACTTGGTTTCCTTCTGAGGCAGGGAACCCCAAAAACGATGATTTCTTAGATATATTCAGTTAAATGAAACTTCTGTACAAACTTATTCCGTGACCACTAGTCACAATAAGTTTTAATTCACTTGCAAACAATAGCGTCTTATTCGTGAACAAACTTCCTACTTGTAGCCGGGAATAAAATGGCGGAACTAAAGTTATCTTGCGTTAACTTGGCAGGTGTTAATCAAGACTTAGCATTACGTTAACGGATTTCATTTCTTATTCAGTTGTTTTGTAGTACTTCTAATATTAATACTAATATTTTGTCAGTAACTTTGATTGTGAGAATATTTTGATTAGCCCGTTCTATCTTTGGACCAGAGAGAGCAGTGGTGGCC
The DNA here is from genome assembly GCA_029852875.1 of Mythimna loreyi. Lineage (NCBI taxonomy): Eukaryota > Metazoa > Arthropoda > Insecta > Lepidoptera > Noctuidae > Mythimna > Mythimna loreyi. Next base: position 16,157,717 of record CM056801.1, on the reverse strand, counting down.
GAGTGGTTACGGCCCCGACTTACGAGTCGCGAGTCGCGGGTTCAAACCCAGCCAGGCGCGTTACTATGTGTAATTTATTTCATCACCACTGCTCTCAAAACGGTGAAGGAAAACATCGTGAGGAAACCGGCATGTCCTAGAACCAAAAATTCGAAGACATGTGACATCCACCAATCCGCACAGGGCCCGCGTGGTGGATTACGGCCCATTCCCTCTCCTAGAGAGAGGAGGCCTGTGTCCCTGCAGTGGGAACATTAAAAGGCTGATGATGATGATGATGATGATCTTCGGACCATAGGGCGTACGGCGATGTGCCATCGGTGCAACTAGCGACATTTTTTTCCTGACAGACCGACTTCTTGACATTTCAAAAGTGCCTGTAAAGATTTATTTGAAATAAATGCTTTGAATTTGAATTTTGAATTTACATACTGTACATCTCATCTATACACAAAACGACAAACTTGCCATCCTGGAAAATGTCCGGACCAAGCCAAGTCGGCGACGGCGCGCTCTATTCCCGCGCAACTTAAAAAGTTGTCAACAAAACCGTAGGGACTCTGCAAAAGGGTTGAAGTCTACTGGGGCCCAGGGTCTCTTTCTGGAAGGAAGACTTGGCCCTAGTGCAAAAGGCAAAGAAGGAACGGGGTGGGATGTTTAGTCAGTAAGAGACTGACACTGTTTCCCGCACCACCCAAGAGCGGGATTCGTCATTAGATGATTTTTGCCCATGATAAAAAAAACCTATACACAAAACATTTTGGAAACGGTTTCAGCGTAAAACTAAGGAATGGAATTCCCTGCCAGAGTCGGTGTATCCTGACGGCTACAACCCGGGAATATTTAAGTCTACAGTAAATAGGTTACGTCTAGATAACTGCGTTCCATCGTTGACCGCATCTATCTTTTCAACAAGAAAAAAAAAAAATTCAGCATCATTATCATCGTCATTTTAGCCGAAAGACATGTCATGTCGTCCCCAGTGACTAGTCCCAAGGGCCTCGCATCCATCGGATTCCAGCAACCCTTACGAGGCCTTCCATCGCTACATCTGCCAGAATGCGGTAGCAACTCAACTTTTCGGCCCCAACGGCCATCTGTTTTGCGTGCCCATTGCCACTCAAGTTTGGCGATTATTTTCGCTATGTCAACGACCTTAGTTCTCCTGAGGATATCTTCATTTCTGATTCGATCAAGCAAGAAGGCTCTGATCATAGTTCTTTCCATTGCTCTTTGGTGACTTTGAGTCTTCTTATGAGGCCTATTGTAAGTGACCACGTTTCGGAGTCATATGTCATCACTGGCAATACACACTGGTCATAGACTTTCGTCTTGAGACATCTACACTAATATAATAAAGAGGTAAAGTTTGTTTTTTTGTTTGTAGGAGGTAATCTCTGGAACTACTAGTACGATTGGAAAAAAAATAGCAACAATAGAAAGCTGCTTTACTCCTGAGTGACATAGGCTATATTTTATGTACGCGGACGAAGCCGCTGACAAAAGCTAGTTAACGTATATTGTACGAGAAGACACCGCGTATAGAAGCTAGTGTTAGAATAGAATTTCTATTGAACTAGTTAGTTCTTTCCTTAATGTTGACAATTTAAAACAACAAGTGTCATTATCGGCTCTGTTTCTGATTGTCCAAGTTATCCTGATGCCAAAACTATATTTATTTAGACCAAGAGATAGCATCATAGATAATTTGTAGAATCAGTGCTAAAATATCCAACAAAGACGGTTTTTTTTATTGGTATCCATTTGATACACTCGCGCTTGACTACTATCTGACTTGATTATTAGCAACGATTTGACGACTCTCCTGAGACCCTTAGGCAGACAGACAGATTGTAGCAAGGAATTCCACTTTTTTGCTCATTTTACAAAGTAAACTCCCCAATTTTGACGTCTAAATAAGTAGCTCGCTTCAAGGAGTTGCCAGCAAAGTCGTAGAGATTCTGCAAAAGGATCGAAGCCCCCTAGGGCCCAAGGTCTCTTTCTGAAAGGAAGGGTTGGCCCCAGTGCGAAGGGCAGAGAAGGAACAGGGTGGGGTGTTTAGTTAGTATAAGTCTGATACTGTTTCCCGCTACGCCCAAGAGTGAATTCGTCGTTGGATGATTTTTGCCCATCATAAAAAAAAGTCTAAATAAGCCGATCATCAACTCACTTTAGCTTCCGTCTTTACTAAAATCGATTTAAGAGCAATCCAGTTTATTTCGCTATTCAAAATTTTACTTTTATTTATTAAAAATGCTATAGGTACACTAAAGTACAGAGGCAGACTTAATGCCTTAAGCATTTTCTACTAGTCAACGTTTGGGTGCAGAGTAAAATAGGTCATCATCATCATCATTTCAGCTGAAAGACGTCCACTGCTGGACATAGGCCTCCCCCAAGCGCCGCCACAAAGACCGGTCCTGTGCGTCTTGCATCCATCGGCTTCCAGCAACCCTGACCAGGTCATCGGTCCACCTTGAGGCCTTCCAACGCTACGTCTTCCGGTACGCGGTCGCCACTCCAGAACCTTTCGGCCCCAGCGGCCATCCGTTCTGCGTGCAATGTGCCCTGCCCATTGCCACTTAAGTTTGGCGATTCTTTTCGCTATGTCGGCAACCTTGGTACCTGAAAAAATAGGTACCTGTAAGTAATCAAAATAAATTGTGCACATACAATACAAAAACACATAATACACTGAGGCATCGAAGTAATGTTCCATATCACTTTCATCTGGAAACGATAGGTTTAGTGTAAATATTTAGTTTAGTAGTATATAAATATTTATATTTAAGTTTTTTATATTGCATTTTTAAAAATACCGTAATTAGAGACAATAGGTGTGCAAACGACGTCGTTCGATGTAGGTTCAATATGTAATAAAATAATTGTGTGCCTTTAATTTAAAGCTTAATTTTATGAAATGAAGCAGCTATATAAAAATGTGGACAACTGTACATCATAAAATGCTAAAACAACCACATAAAACAGACTAACCAACACAACTTTTTCAATAATTTACTAACGCGCAACGTTACAAAACCAAACCAAAATCTCTCAATAATTTTAACCAAAAATTTACATAAATATGACCGCAAGTTGCCTGACTCCCCGAATATAATATAGAGTGCTATCATGCACACGCATCACGTACGGCTCTTGGAGTATACAGTATTGAATTTTGGTCACGTAATATCTTTGTATTTTCTCCTCCTTGTGTCTCTTGTTTAGGGTTCCGTGGACTTTTGTGGAGTTAGAATTGGGGTCATCGCTTAGGGATAAAATATTGTAGGTATAGAAATTTTAATCAAATTGTTCCTTATACCAAACGATGGTTTTTTGTACCTGTAATAGAGTGTGCTGGTTAAATAAGTGTGGATCTATTAAACTTTTACTGTAGACAGTACATCGACTTGTATCTTAGAGATAGACAAACACGTTCATAGAAACTAATTGTCAAAATACTGAAAAGTTAATATAAAATTTCTTCGCAGCACTTCATCTCGTCTAACAAAACTTTTAAAACTTACAGCCCTCTAACAATGCGTGTATGTCAAAATTACACTAATGTCATGACTAATGAGTCTAAAGGTGTATGGCCTGCAGAACACCTAAGTCAAGTAAAGTGATTGTATGATACGCTTAATTCAGTGCGTAGTACAAACATATAATGAGACAATAAGACAGTATAACTAAAAACCAAATTGTTAACAGAAAACTATTTAGATATTCATTTGCAAAAGCGACAAAAAAGTCAATGTTAAGAACTGTATAATATAGGGTGACTGGTATATAATTAGTAACCGATACTTAATCACGTGATTATAGGCATGATAACACAGTTTTTACTATGGGACCAAACATGAAATCGCGAAAAAAAATACCAGTCACTAATTCCAGTCACCCTATACACCTATTTTTTATTTTGTAATGCGGAACCCACAAACACAAACAGGGAGCACTTCTGCTTCTACGTTTACTTATCATAGTTAGCAGTTTCGAGGGTCGCTGTAACATAGATCCCGATACAAAATTAGGTAAGCAGACGATACATATGATTAGATAAGTATTAGGATTTTCGTTTGTTCCCGGATTAGTATAATCCAAGCTTTTTCTACTCTGCTTGTGAAAGGCTTACAGATTTCGTTTATGGGATTGAGTGTCCTTTATACTGATTTTTGACGAAAGAAATTATCGGTCACATTCATCCATGTTCTTTAGAAATTTCAAATGTAAAAGATTTTTCGAATAAAATGAGAGAGATAAGCACAATAACTCATTATACCTTACCCTTACCTTTTGATTACGGCTTTTACTCATAAAGCCGTAATCAAAAAGTAATAAAATTATCTAACTGGCAATATTATATTATTAGTTTGTGAAATTTACATAAAAATAAATATATAATATAATAAATCTACACTAATCTACACTTCTACTCTAATATAATAAAGAGGTAAAGTTTGTTTTTTTTATTTTTTTGTTTGTAGGAGGTAATCTCTGGAATTACTGGTCCGATTGGAAAAATTTTAGCAACAATAGAAAGCTGCTTTGCTCCTGAGTGACATAGGCTATATTTTATGTACGCGGGCGAAGCCACGGGCAAAAGCTAGTAATATATAAAATACACCAATTGCTTTTTGTCTGTGTTAGACATAACTTTGAAAATAAATTACACAATGTTCAATGAAAAAATATTTAATTACTCGTATATCAAATTAAGAGATAAATAGTTTGACAAACATTTTTAGGTTTACGTACCTAAAAAGGGAAAAACAGAACCCTTATAAAATTACTTTGTTGTCTGTCTGTCTGTCAAAAGTCAAGACTGGTCAAGACCATTGAAGAATCTCGAGAACGCGTGGAAGTATCGAATTTTTGAAGGTCAGTCAAGACCCTTTATCTCGAGAACACGTTGAGGTATCGAGTTAAAATTTAAATTATGTACTGACGTCTACAGTTACTTACAAGTCCGAGCAATTTACAAGTCCGTGATAAGACCTGTCCTACTGTATGGATCAGAATGTTGGGCTGTGAAAAAGACGGATGAAAAAAGACTGCATGTAGCGGAGATGAGAATGTTGAGATGGATGTGTGGTGTGACGAGAATGGATAAAGTGAGAAATGAGTAAATTAGAGGAAGTCTGAAAGTGGCGCCAGTGACTGAAAAGTTGAAAGGAAATCGTTTGTCTTGGTATGGTCATGTGAAGAGGAGAGATGAAACGCATGTCACAAAAAGGGTTTTGAGTTTACACGTAGATGGATGGTGAGGAAGGGGGAGACCAAAGAAGAGATGGATGGATTGTGTGAGGAGTGATATGAAAGAAAAGGGAGTTACTGATAGTGTGACGGGTGACAGGACAGAGTGGAAGAAAAAAACATGTTGCACCGACCCCAAATAAAATGGGATAAGGGTAGGATGATGATGATGATGACTGACATCTACAGTTCCTGGAAACTGAAAAAAAAAACAAATTTCTAAGTTAATAAAAAAAAGATACGGCTTTTTACGCAAACAACGCATATTTCGATATACTTAATCTCAAAGGAATTCAAATTCATAGGGTACTTCCCGGTGACCTACGATCCTATTATTTGGCATGAAGCAAGGTCTCATAGCTTAAGTATAGGAAAAAATGCGATTCGGAAAAATCTTAGCAATTCAATTCAGGAATTAAATTGTTTTCAGATAAGTTTTTAAGGCCCATTCTCTAGAGAGGAGGCCTGAAATAACAGGGCCCTGTGACTAAAGCAAGGAAGAAACAGGGTAGGTTGTTTAATCAGTAAGAGTCTGACAGTTTCCCGCTCCGCCCAAGGGCGGGATTCGTCACTCAATGATTTTTATCTACCATAAAAAAAACCATCAGTGCGCAAGTCGGACTCGCACTGGGCAGGTTTTTTTTTTAAACTCACATACTAGCCGTTTAGACATGATGTTACATTCAAAACATCAAAAGTCGTATATCTCCTCCTTAAAGTTCCTAAAGTTAAATTAACACTTTAACCTCTACAACCCCTCCCCCTCTCCCTCCCCCTGTCTGACGCATCCAGACGTAAACTCATTACCTCTCGTTTCATCAATCGGTTAAAAAGACTCGCACTATATTTTATCACGAGCGGCATGTTCCCAACTCGGTAACTCCTCGTTTGTCTATGGTCTAGCGGCCATTTTTAGCTGTTGATCCGAAGCGGTCAAGCGGGACGTGTGGCTTTGATAGGTTTGTTACTGGTTCGGGAGTTTTTGATGGGTAAACAAAAGAGTTTAAGCTAGTGGATAAAAAAGCCAGGCTGAAATAGAATTCGGTAGGTCACCACAGCAGTATGCACACAAACCGTTGCTCAAGTCTCTCCAGAAAGTGTGTACCGGAGGCTGGAAGACGCCAAGGTCCGCCAAGGAAGAGGTGGCGAGATGACCTAATGCGTAGGCACCAGTCCTTGAAGTAGCACAAGGGCTGGTTTGTGATTCAAGAAATGAATATCTGGAAGAAGTTGGGGGAAGCAGTGGGAAAGGATAAATTAAAAAAAAACTGTCACAAAAAATATATAAACTAGCTGATTGTATCGCTCAGCTGATACATGGTTACCAGGCTATACGAGCGACTTAGAGGTGGTTTTGCTCCCGCACCCAGCTAAGCGCTGATTTCTATTGCCTGCTTTAATCTGCCGTGACCTGTGTTGTTCTAACACAGGGATACACGGTACCTTAGAAAAAAATAAATAAAAAAAACATTATTTTATTTATTTAATCTTCATGTACAGTAGTGGTACATAGGCGGACTTAATGCAACAAGGCATTCTCTACCAGTCAACCTTTAGGTCAAAAAAGACAACACAAAACATGTTTTTTATCTATACTAATATAATACAGAGGTAAAGTTTGTTTTTTTGTTTTTTTTTTTTGTTTGTAGGAGGTAATCTCTGGAACTACTGGTCCGATTAAAAAAAAATTTAACAACCATAGAAAGCTGCTTTACTCCTAAGTGACATAGGCTATATTTTATGCACGCGGGCGAAGCCGCTGACAAAAGCTAGTAGTAGATAAAAATCCGTCCAATGACGAAACCCGCGCTTAGGTGGAGCAGGAAACGGTGTCAGACTCATACTGAATAAACCACCTACCAGCTTCCTTGCCTTGATCCCGTACGGCTCCAGTAATGCGCTTTCGTATCGACCCTTGGTTCCAGGAGGTTTTGACCCTGCAGGGCCCCTACAGTTTGCTGACATATAATATGGGTTAGGTAATTTATGTGAAGATTCTGTGGTGTGGCATGTTTGAGTGTGAATAGATATTCACACTGAAACACGCACACAAATACACACACTCATCACATCACGTATGCGTGTGTGTATTTAGTGTCATACTAGCTGCTGCCCGCGACGTTGTCTGCGTGAAAGCTTTACAGCACCAAAAATACTTAATATGGCAGTGTCGGTATAGCATTATAAGTAAATAACTTTTGAAGAGGGACTGAGCCATAATCCACCACGCGAGCCCAGTGCGGATTGGTGGATGACACATGTCTTCAAATTTTTGGTTCTAAGACATTCACAGTCATGTCATGTGTTTTAGTAAATATTTTAATTCCATTATTATAATTACTTATTGTACAACAACCAGTAAATTTTCCGTTTCTTCATAACTAAGTTGCTAATATTTGTAGCTTACTTTATGTATGTTTACATTTTAATTTTGTGAAATGTTAGATTTTTTATTTTATTTATTTCATCATAAAGAAACGGACCGAGAAATTGCACAAATCGATTACTAAATTTAAAAGCAGTTCTTTCTAGACATATTCTTGTGATTTCGAGAAGATACAATCGGTCTTTATATTTTGTTAAAATGTGTATGTGTGTGTGCCAATTCGTTTATATTCCCACACAAACAAAAAGCAAATAAACAGCTTTTTCTAAGAGCAAAATAAAACTATCTTGACGGTAAGACTGGGCTTAATAATCTTTCTTTTCCACAACTCAGTTTCACTTGTCCGTAGTAATAAACTTCCCTTTTTATTTTTGCTCTTACAAGGTTGGTTTCAAGTTTCAAATTGGGTTTGTCTTGTGAAGTCCTGACCTTAAGACGGATAGGGGTGTACTACAAACTTGAGTTTGTTTTGTGTTTTGAACTAGAAATATGATTTTTCCTGTTAAAATGAGTTAGTGATTGAAATTGTGTGTTTTAAGTTTGAATGAAAGTGATGTGAGTTGTAGGATAATAGTAGGTTAAGTTTAAAATTATTTGTTCCAATTTAAACAACATTGACATCACCTTCATCAGTTTTTTTATTGTTCTTACGCTAGGACACAGGCCTCCTCTCTAGGAAAAGGGCCATAATCTACCACGCTGACACAGTGCGGATTGGTGGATGTCACATGTCTTCGAATTATTGGTTCTAGGATATGCCGGTTTCCTCACAATGTTTTCCTTCACTGTTTTGAGAGCAGTGGTGATGAAATAAATTACACAAAGTAATGCTCCTGGTTGGGTTTGATTCCTCGACCTACGCCTCGTGAGTCGGGGCCTTACCACTTGGCCACCACTGCTTTCACAATTGCATCACTGCCTACCATTATGGCGGCTACAGATTAGTGCCGTGAAGCTCCGTAAACAGGCGTGAATGTGAATGTAGACGGTTTTCCTGGGGTGGTCCCAGGGTACTTCTTGTGTAGTTTATTCATGGCGTTTTTTTATGGTAGGTAAAAATCATCGAATGACGAATCCCACTCTTGAGTGGAGCGGGAAACAGTGTCAGACTCTTACTGACTAAAGAACCTACCCCGTACCTTCCTTGCCTTATACCCAGAGCCCAGGTGTAACGCTTTCGCACCAACCCTCAGCTCCGGGAGGCTTCGACCCTGTAGGGCCCCTACGGTTTGCTGACAACTCCTTGAGGCGCGCGGGAACGGAGCGCGCCGTCGACGACTTGAGCTCGGTCTGGACTGCTACCCGATATCATGGCGTGAATTCGCGCGTGAATTTATACATTGGGTCTCGACAGTGGAGGTCTTTCGCCTGAAATGATGATGATGATGACTATAAGGGCTTGCAAAACAATACTGCTTACCGCAGTTTTCCGTATAACTTTATTTATTCCCAACAACCTTATCCCACCACAAATGACGTCAAAAACCATGACACTGACATTATTCAAATTCAAGATCGACCCCTAAACGACGTAAACAAACCAACCCCTTTCTATATTGTACATAATAAGTATAGATCTGACACGATCTAAGGCCTTGTCCGGAGAGATGTGGAAGCGTGGTGTATGCGGGCGTGGTAGCGTACGCGGCTTGCTGTCCACAGGGCATCACGACTCGATATAATAATAATAATAATAATAATATGTCCACAACTATCACACAACGCCATCTAGTGCCAAGCTAAGCAGAGCTTGTGTTAAGGAAACTAGACAACTGATAAACATACTTATATATTTCTAAATACATACATATTATAGATAGATTACACCCAGACACAGAATAAATGATCGTGCTCATCACACAAACATTTGGCCTGGGTGGGAATCGAACCCACGACCTCCCGCATAGCAGTCAGGGTCGCTAACTACTAGACTGTCAGGCCAGTCAGATATACTGGGTAGATGAAGCACCAGCTTCTTCTAGTAGCATCACATGCGTGAATGTCCTAAAGGAATTTACTAAAGGAGGATCGAAGCCTCCTGGAACCAGGGGTTGATGCGAAAACTATTACCAGGGCCCTGGTATCATGGCTAAGGAGGAACGTAGTTAGTCGTTCAGTCAGTAAGAGTCTGACACTGTTTTCCGATCCACCCAAGGGCTGGATTCGTCATATTTAAAAATTATATATGTTTATGTTTTCTCCTTTATTAAATTAGTTTTATATAAGTAGTATAGATAAAAAATAAACGTCGATTTTATCCACAAGATAACTGTGGATCCAAAATATCTGGAGAAAGATGTATAATACCATCATAAACACGTTATTGCGATTGTATGAAAATGTACCTCCGGTTGGCCGCTCTTAATTGAGACTTTGTCCGCCTCAGAACTCGCGTAAGCCCCAGATTTAGTCGACGACTTACTTTGGCCTCGACGTATTGAAGTGCCAAGGTCACTTGTCACTTTTGAGGTTATGGCGATAGGCAAATGTTTTTTTCCACAGCTTGGAAGATTGATCGCGTAAGGTCATGGTCAAATTTTGTGTGACAAATTGTAATTTATGGTTTTGGTTTCCTGTGTTTTGTTAGATATAATGGTAGGGTATCGTGTACAGCGAATTGAGACTACTAATTAAAGCCCATATTTAAGACTCGAGGCGTAATAATAACTGCTATCTGTGCCAATTTTAAGGTTAAGTTACGTTTGGCAAGGACAAAAAATGAAATGTTTTACTTTTGTTGTATAATTATATCGATGCCTCCCACGTAAGTTATTGTAACCCACAAAATGGTGATTTTGGGTTTTTTATGTAAAGGTGTCTAATTTTTACCCGACTATGGCGAAGCAAAAGGAGGGTTATGATTTTGACCTGTATGTATGTATGTATGTATGTATGTATGTATGTGGGTATGGATGTTCATCTGTTCCCTCGTAACTTCTAAACTACTTATCAGAATTCGACAAATGACATATCATTAGAAGCGTCTTAATTGTCCGCTGGTTATAGGCTATATGGGATTTCACAAAATCTAATGTGGCGCCCTCTAGCGGACAAAACATACGAAGTAAAAAAATAAAGTTAAGATAAATATGCCGTGTTTGGTATCATTTGAAAGCGCTTTACTTGTACATTTTGAATATATATATATATATTACTAGCATTTGCTTGTGACTTTACCTGTATTCATGGGCTGAGAAATCAATGAACCCAACATTAACCTATTTAGAACTCCAAAATATGTTAAATAAAAATAAAGTTTAAAAACTAACACCCGACTACTTAAAAACACGCTCTAAAAAGTACGAAACAAGAAAACAAGAAAGCCGTGGTCCTATGCCATAAGAATAATAAATTAAAAAAAGTGGTATACGACCACGGCTTTCTTGTTTTCTTGTTTCGTACTTTTTAGAGCGTGTTTTTAAGTAGTCGGGTGTTAGTTTTTAAACTTTATTTTTTATGTAATCTATTCTACAAAAAAACAAAAAGTCCAAAAAACCTTTTATTTAAGGTACTTTTGAAACGTATAATGTTGTATATTTCGAACGATTTCGGCGTAGACTGTAGTATTTATTACTTGCAATGGTTTACAACGGGGAAAAGCGCACGTGCGTCCGGTTTTTGTAACACATATCACAGATTACATTGATGTAAGTATCAGATATGATCCAAATCGGCTCTAGAACTCCCGTGTATAATAATGTGAGTGATAGTTACAACATTTTGTGAGGACCTCCGGTCGCGGTAAACAGTTGTAACAACAAAATTCAAGAAATTGTTAAAATTATAAAGTAATGACATGTAGTAAACGATAACATAAAATCTATACACTCATACCGAATTTCAAAAAGATTCTTTGAAAAATGTGGCTTGTATCTCAAAAAGTATCTTTAAAACGCTCTCCTGTAAAATTGCATTTTTGGGGTTACAACAACTTACGTGGGAGGCATCGATATATGTAAAAGTTAGTACACGATTCCACGGTTAGTACACGGTCTTTACATATTATAAAAAAAAAACCAGAAAAAAAAAATTCTTGGCGACGCGATCAATAATAATAATGATTTCATCAAAGACTTAATGTCAACGAGTAAATAACTAAGAATTTTCTTCAGAAATATTGAAAAAAATACTCGCGTGCTCAAAAAATAAAAATAATTAAATGAAATTAATTTGGGGAAAGGGAAGAGGAGGAAAGAGTCATTGTAGTCTTGAATAAGAAATGGCTACTGAAAGCCAGTTCAGCCAGTAAAAGTTTGACATCCTTCTCGTTCAATAAAATATGGGATAATTTTCTTGTTGATTTCTCTCCCTTAAAAAAAGTTGGGAGGTATTGTGGGTCAAATACACGATTTTATTCACTCATTCATTTCAGCCTAAAGACGTCCACTTCTGGAAATAGGCCTTCCCCAAGCGCCGCCACAAAGACCGGTCCTGTGCGTCTTGTATCCACCAGATTCCATCAACCCTGACCAGGTCATCGGTCCACCTTTTCCTTGATGGAGGCCTTCTGACGCTGCGTCTTCCAGTACGCGGTCGCCACTCAGGACCTTCCCGCCTCAGCGGCCATTTGTTCTGCGTGCAATGCGCCCTTCCCATTGCCACTTAAGTTTCATAATTCTTTTTGCTATGTCGGCTACCTTGGTTCTCTTGCTATATAATCTTTAATTCTGATTCGATCACGCAAGGATATTCCAAGCATTGCTCAATACACTATTACTTAATGAAATACATATATGTATTAAATTTAACCAAGACCAGCAATCGAAAATTCCTCAGAAATCCCAAAATAGATAAAGCATCTATGTAATGTTTCAGAAAACTATTAAAATACTTGTCGGTATTTCTGAATTGAAATACAAGGCTATTATTAAATTATTTATCAAGGTCTCTTCTAGCTAACCGAACTAAACTAACCAATGAAGAGAATTTTCAATCTAAAATTGTTAGTCTATTTCTGATGAAATTGTTTCTGAATTCGAAATAAAAGCTTTTTCTGTGAAACAGGGGTCATAGAATATTGGTGGGTGTTTAAAAGGCAGTAAATGTATCGAATAAGTTGCTCAAATATTTTTGAAAACCATATTAATATACCCACGTAGGATTGTTTTATTGTTTCGATATTGCCAAAAACTATTTCAGTTTATTAATTTAATATAATAAATGCGACTAAAATCGGACGATTTTAGAATAGGCTTAAAAGAAAAACCACCGATAAAAAATATGTTTATTAGGAACTCTAGGTATATGTACATGTGTATTGAATCAGGGATGGTTTAAATGGCCCCACCATTGAAACCTACTTATCCTTATTAAGTAGTATGAAGTTTGCCAGCATAGTTACACCCGTATTCACAAACGATACTATGCGGTCTCACAGTGCTCGCGAGCGCACAGGGCAGGGTTTGTGAACTACGCAACACAAACGAACCAATCACAGAGCTCTATTTCAACGCTGTGCGTTTGCTTAGTCAAGGGTCGTTTGAGTATTGTTTGTGAATACGGGTGTTAGTCTCATATATAAAAATGATTAGCTATGCGTTAGTTTCGCTGAAACTTGAGAACAGCTAGATTAATTTCGTCAACTACTCTCTTCGTCTTGAAATACTCCTGACACGTCAGGGTTGGTTAAAAAAAATCAGCGATAAAAAGTTTGCCGGCGCAGTTAGTCTTCTTATATATAAAAATAAAACAGCTGTTCGTTATTCTCGCTAAAATTAGCCATTTTGATTTTGAAATGTTCATTTAACTCCAGAAAGGGTCTAATGATGAAATTCCCGCTCTCTCGCCATCCCGCCCTCGGGGGAACGGGAAACAGTGTCAGACTCTTACTGACTAAACGACCCACCCCATTCCTTCTTAGCCATCATACCGGTGTCGGACCTTCCTTTCAGAAACCAGACCGAGGCCCCAGTAGACTTCGGCCCTGCAGTTGCGCCTCTACATTTGCTGACAACTCCTTGAAGCGCGTGGGAAAAGTGCGAGCAGTAGACGAATGGGCTTGGTCTGGACGATTATCAGACGACTGGTTGGCGAGCTACCCATTGCTTGCCAAGCCTGCAGAGAAGGTTTAAGCGGTGAGAAAATCTGGGCCTATTAGGCAGTACGAAGTTATTAACAGGTATAAACAGTTTGCCGGTTGCAGTCTTTCCGTCCGATTATAATTTAGGTGTTTTCAAGGCTAGAATGAATAGGCTCTTAATAAACTAGTGCGCCTTACTATCAACGATTGCATCACTGCTTACCATCAAGTGGGATCGCAGTCAAGTACTAGTTTATTGCAATTAAAAAAAAAATAATAATAACATAGTTTACCCATAGCTGCCCCACTTTCTAGTATTAATTTCCTATATTCCCCTGACTCTCCTAAATACCTAAAGCTAAGCTCAAAGTTCTAAGCAAGGGTCGACAGACTTAGTTGAAACATAGTTGAAACTAAACTTAGTGAATGGTCAGAATTTGTGTCCCAAGTTTACCTTTAATTTGCCAGTCAATATTGAAGTTTAGGTTTGAATTGAAACGCTTGAATGGACGCAAATAAGCACATTTTGTTCAATAATGTTTTAGGTAAGATAATACAATAAGAATATTATACTCTATTCACTTCTGTATTAGACAAAAGAGGTTTGTAGAAGTAGGTGTGCACATCGTGGGGGTGATCGGCGGCGGCGACCTCTCGCGCCGGGCCCTGGTTCAGGCCATGGTCCGCAGCGAAGAGGAATGGCAGGCGGTCGCCTCCTTCTGCGAAGCAGTAATGCTCATAAAGGAGGAGGCCGACCGCATAAGGCAAAGGCAACACCGCCCTCGCCGTAGCCGTCACCGCCGCGATCCTGCCGATATCCAGCCACCTTAGACACTGGCTCGCGGACGGTGAGCAATGGGTAGCTCGCCGTCCGGTCGTCTGGTAACTGTCCAGACCGAGTCCAAGACGTCAACGGCGCGCACCGTTCCCGCGCGCCTCAAGGAGTTGTCAGCAAACTGCCGGGGCCCTTCAGGGTCGAAGCCTCCTGGAGCCTAGGGTGGTGCAAACTGTTACCTCGACTCTAGGAATAAGGCAAGGAAGGTACGGGGTAGGTTTTTTAGTCAATAAGAGTCTGACACTGGTCTCCCGCTCCGCCCAAGAGCGGGTTTCGTCATTCGATGATTTTCACCTACCATAAAAAAAGAGGGCTAGGCTTTTCTTTGGTCAACGAATCAGCATTGCCATCTAACGACGTAATGCTGCCAGCATTCTGGGCACATTTTTTTTTAAATCTACATCTACATCTATCTACACTAATATAATAAAGAGGTAAAGTTTGTTTTTTTTTTATTTTTTTGTTTGTAGGAGGTAATCTCTGGAACTACTGGTCCGATTGGAAAAATTTTAGCAACAATAGAAAGCTACTTCACTCCTGAGTGACATAGGCTATATTTTATGTACGCGGGCGAAGCCGCGGACAAAAGTTAGTTACAAATAAACTAGTGCTTGACAGCGATCCCATCTGATGGTAAGCAGTGATGAAATCGTTGATGGTGAGGCGCATTAGTATATAAATATGTCAGTATTTTAATGATGAATTCTTTTTTTTTATTGGTTATAGGTTAGCGGTTGACCGCTATCTCACCTGATGGAAAGCGACGATGCGGTCGACGATGGAGCGCGCTTACCTAAAAGTAACCTTTTCACTCTTGACTTAAAAAATAATAATAATAAACAATAATAAAAAAAAAACAATTTTAACAACACCTACTTAGATATATTTGATTATTACTGAGGTACTACTAAAAAAAATGTATATAACTTTATTTCAAACAATTTTACTTTTTTTTTAAATGGGTTTTTAACAAGTATTCTTACAAAACCATATGAACTGTACACAATACAAGGCAATTTATACATGACTAGCTTTTGTCCGCGGCTTCGCCCGCGTACATAAAATATAGCCTATGTCACTCAGGAGCAAAGCAGCTTTCTATTGTTGCTAAATTTTTTCCAATCGGACCAGTAGTTCCAGAGATTACCTCATATAAACAAAAAAACAAACTTTACCTCTTTATTATATTAGTGTAGATAATTTTTATTACATTTTATTTTCATTAACTATTAAATATTCATAGAAATAACAAAAACTAATATTATGCTTATACAACTATAGTTCCAGGTACTTTGCAGGGGTTGTCAGTACCTTTTAAATAGAAAAAAGCAACTATTAATCATATAATTAATTCAAGAACTGAACAAAAAACTACCGATTCAGTAACAACCCTTCACAGACCTCTACCGATCATATGCTCGAGCGGGCCGATGCATGGACCGTGTGCTAGTGATGTGCCACAACAATTACGTAATATATCGATTACAGAATTAAGTCTCTCGATATCAAGTGTGCCTCAATGCGCCGGAGTAAAGAGGGCATTGTGTTACTTGAAGAGGGGTGTTGGGGTGGAATATTGTGTCACAGGCTTTTGTAGTTTACCTTTAGAGGTAAGCTTGCTATGTCTGATTACTATACAATATACAAGTTTACAAACAAATTACATTTAAATGGATAAACGTTTATAGAATAGAATATCTTATATTAATTATCAATGTTTTTCTTCGAGATAAAGGGTTTTGACAGGAAGACACACAGTTTTGAAATTAACGATTTTAGAAGATTTCCTTGGACAGTGTAAATCATTTAATATGCAACAGCACAATAAAAAAGTGTGTTTAAATAAAAAAGAGATTTATGAATCCGATAAAAGAGTATCTACCAATAACAAGTTTTCAATGAAAATATTTTTTTTCATAACAAGCTTTTACAGCGGTGGTCTATACTTATATAAATAAAACTCGTCAAGACGATTCACACGAGCCCAAACTCGACGTGGTTGTGCCGTTTAATTACAGAGTTCCTATGGCTACCTGTCGATTCCATCATCAGATCAGCTCCATGTCTGCATAATATTTTTTTTTTTACATTGTCATCCGAACTAAACGTGTATACCAAATTTCAGCTCAATCGGAAACCGGGAAGTGGATCAAATTTAAGTTGCAAGATTTGATTACAGAACGACAGACAACGGGACAGGTGAAAGTAAATAAAAGCTTGTAAAAAGAAACAAATCCTATCAATAAATGAAATGTTAACAAAAACAAACCACTAATGAAGTTAAGATAATTGAGGTTTAAATAATATAAAAATATTGTAAAAAAAGAAATTTTTGACTGACCTGTCAGTCTAGTCTGTTACCCTTACTGCTACGCCGGACGTTGAATTGTCAAATATAATTTTAAAAAAAATAAAGCTTCGGTACCATCTAAAAGTCCCGTCACTAGTGTACCGAAGCGCGCATACAGAACTCTTTGGTACTTACGTGATAAGGGCGCAGCGAGTCGCGAACGATTAAGTTTTGATGTCGTTAACATGTCGTCGACCCATCGTTACGTTGTCACTAAATAGTTTATTTGCACGTCCTTTATGAATTTAATAGTTTTTTGTTATTGTGGATGAGTTTACTGAAAGTGATGTTCATAATCGCAAATTTACTTTAGTAACGAGTACCGCCAAATGGCGAGTACACCCAAGAGCGGGATTCGCCAGTAGATAATTTTTCTCACCACAAAAAAAAAAAACATTATTTGGCAACAAATTTAATATTGGCCTCGTAAAGGTCTTCAAAAGTACAGGTAGTTGTGCAGGATGGGCAGCACTGAAAATGACGCAAGATCTGTGTAACCGCTCAACACTGCCATTAGCTTAGGGATGGCTCGAGGAAGCCCCATTTTGTCAGATTGTCTTTACAGGTTACATTTCGGAGAGTGTTCGAGGAAAACTTAATTCCGCCATCTCAATTCTACGAATACCATCGGACAACCACTCTTACGTTGTTGAAACTTTTAAGGTCCAGACTAATCGTTTTCTCTCGTCATTTATAACGCGGACATCGAAGGACTGGAACAGTTTTCCTGCTGAGGTCTTCCCGTCCGATTATAATTTAGGTGTCTTCAAGGCTAAAGTAAATAAGCTTTTCATTAACTAGTGTGCCTCACCATCAACGATTGTATCACTGCTTACCATCAAGTAGGATTGCAGTCAAACTAGTTTATCTATATATATAAAAGGAGAAACTAACTGACTGACATATCAACGTACAGCCAAAACTACTGGGACTAGGAGCGTGCAATTTTGCACAAAGCTTCCTTTTATGACGTAGGCGAACACTAAGAAAATGTTTTTCAAAATTCACCTCTTAAAGGGATGTAATGGGGGTCTAAGGTTTGTATGGAGAACCCTACTATCAAGCGGGCAAAGCCGCTGGCAGAAGGCTAGTATCAAATAAAAAAAAAGTCGTCAACCTGGCTTCGAAGTGCTGTTATAATATGTAATGTACTTACAATACATATTATTGTAGCCTACATCTTGATCTCAACTTTAGTAAAAAAAATATTCCAGACAGTTTTTTTGACGTATCCCAACATTCTGATTCCATTCGTAACAACATGATGGAGTTGCTACATTATAAATACATAGCATGAAAGAAAAACCTTGAGATACGTACGTAGTTATTAGGTATTATGAGAAAGTTGGTGATCTGTCACGAAGTTTTGACTTTTTAGGGTTCCGTAGACAAAAAAGGAACCCTTATAGTTTCGCCATGTCTGTCTGTCTGTCTGTCCATCCGCGGATAATCTCAGCGAGCGTTAGCACTAGAAAACTGAAATTTGGTATCAATATGTATATCAGCCATGCCGTCAAAGCGCACAAACAAAAAGTGGTAAAAATTGTTAGGGTTCCTCCCCTACACGTAAAGTGGAAAGTGTTTTTTTTTTCATTTCTACTATAACATGTGATATATTGTTGGATAGGTATTTTAAAATGATTAAAAGTCTCGTAAAATAATTTTTTGATAACATAAATATTTTCGGAAATAACCGCTCCAAAAGTAAAAAATGAGGCGTCTCCCCCCCACTAACTTTTGAACCATATGTTTAAAAAATATGAAAAAAATCTCAAAAGTAGAACTCTAAGTAAACTTTGTAGGAAAATTATTTTGAACTTGATAGGATGAACAGTTTTTGAAAAAAAAAAAACGTTTTAGACGTATTTTCTAATTTAACCGTAGGTACATGCAAGCATTTCATATATATTTCATTATCCTGAACGTATCTTCTTTCAAATAAAAATACAAAAAGAAAAAATTCGGTTCACGCAATCCAAAATTACCACCGGGTACAACGCCATCTCTCGGGAAATTGGGTTACTAATTTTTACATGGGCTACTGTGTTCTGTTACATTGTGAGAAATTTGTAGCGGACGGGAAACTACGGACACTACACTGAGCGTGGACCGACACGCTCTTGCCCGATTTTTAGTATTAGCACTTGGTTAACTTTTTCATGAATAGACATAATACTAGTGAGTATTTAAATAAAAAATGTAAGAAAACTACTTAGGTTAATAGTTCAATTCCCGAATCGACTTTCGAAGATTAATTCGAATCAATTTTTTTTTATGACGTCATACAAAAATTAAGTTTCCAGCTTTATTCCTACGTTAGTATAATATGACCTTGCTTCAGGATTCTGGTAGGACAGCGAGGGAACCCTGTAAATTTTTATTCCCTTGAGAGTAACCTATGAATCAAGATGGGAACAATATAAGACTACAGGCACAATAAATACTTTGATACATATCAATGATATCAAAATATCATTATCATTTGTGCTAAAAGACGTCCACTGTTGGACATAGGCATCCCCCAAGTGCCTTCATAACCACCTTTTGACATTTTAGAAAGAAAGAAAGAAATCATTTATTTGCATAAATAAGGCATAGAAAGTTGACAGTATAAATAAATAAAATTGCTCTCTTATTCTGCCATTAATTTCGGCGTGCAAATATACAGTAGCTTCATGAATAATAATTAATATATTAAACATGCACTCGTTTATTACACAGATATCTATAAATTGAAACTGTATTATTTATTGAAAAAAAAAAGTATAAAAATAAAAACAATAATCATAAATGTCAATAGTAATCTATGTCTAAAAAACAATCTCAAATGTCATTGATAATCAAAAATGTCAAGAATAATCATAAATGTCTACAGGTATCATGTCAATAGTACTCATGTCAATCATTATAATAATAACAATAAAAATAATAATTATTTCGAATAGTAATAATTTAAATTCCAAAATAAAATTTAATGACCCAAAAACTTATAACTTATAGCCTAAAAACTCATGTACACTATAGAAACACTTTTCAATTAAAAATTTCGTGAAATTACTTTTAAACCTATAAAAAGGTAACGTTTTCATGGAATTTGGTATTTTATTATACAATTTTATACACATAATATAGCTATTGTTCCCTGTGATGAGATTCGTCTTTGGTTGAGCTAACTTATTAGTATACATAGATCGTGGGGCATAATAACTAGTCGCTTGCTGGAAAAGACTCTTGTGTTTAAAAACAAATATACATGATTCTAATATATAAAGACTAGGCAGAGTGAGTATTCCATGTTTTCTAAAAAATGGACGACATGACTCTATTTGTTTTAGTCCAAATATGGCTCTCACACATTTTTTTTGCATTATAAATGCTTGATCAATCTCCACACAACGACCCCATAGGATAATACCATACCTAAGAGTAGAGGTTACATAGCCATGGAGGGCTGTGATTGCAGCATTTCTGGACACCTCGCAGCTGATACGTCTCAGTGGGTATACAAAACTGTTTATTTTGGCGCAAATGTCATTTATATGATTTTTCCATGAGCAGAATTTGTCTAGAGTTATTCCAAGAAATTTAATCGAATCAGTTTCAGTCAGAGAGACCCCTTTATAGGATATATTTAGATCTAGCGGTTTTGATCTATAGGTGTGAAATTGGATAAATTTTGTTTTATTAATATTAACTTTCAAGTTATTAGCCTCTAACCACTCTATAGTTCTTTGGAGAGCAATGTTAATTTCTTTTTCGTACGACCTTTTATCATGTCCCTTTATTATAATAGTAGTATCATCGGCGAATAGTACACATTTATGATTTATAATGTCTGGGAAATCATTTATATAGAGCAAAAACATTGGTGGCCCTAAAATACTGCCCTGCGGCACACCATATCTATTGTACATAGGGGAAGACTTAAATGATTCTAACGTTTTTGTTTTATCATTATACTGTGTAACTTCTACTGTTTGTACTCTGTCAGATAAATAAGATTCGACCCATTTATATGCTGTACCTCTGATTCTATACCTAGAAACCTTTTCCAATAGTCGTTCATGAGAAACATAATCAAATGCTTTACTCATGTCCATAAACAAAACTGTAACAGGTATTTTCTTATCAATACAGTCTGTAATTTCTTTTATCAATTGAAAGGCTGCTATTTTTACGAAACCCATTCTGTTCATCTTTAATAATTTTGTGCTTTTCAATAAAGTTTGCTAATTTATTATGGAAAGCTTTTTCAAAAATTTTTGAAAACACTGGTATCAAAGTCACTGGCCTGTAATTGTCCATTTGAGTGCTATCTCCTTTTTTAAGTATTGGCTTTACAATTGATTTTTTTAATAAATCGGGAAATATTCCTTGTTCCAATGAGAGGTTAACAACGTGAAGAAGGGGCTCAAGAATTATATTAACTGACAGTTTTATGATGTCGGTACGAACTTCATCATAACCACAAGCTTTGGAATCATTAAGGGACATCACTATTTTTTTAAGATCACTTTTGTCGAGTGGGTGCAAAAATATTGAATTGCTGATTGATTCAATATGATTTATTTGATTTAATGTAGATTCTCCTTTATTATTTTGGCTATTATTTGTAACCGTGTCAATGAAAAAATTATTAAAATGATTAGCAATAGAACCGGGACTTGTACAGTCGTTGTTGTCAATATTAATTTTTGAAATGCAGGACCTTTTTAAATCTGTACCGGTATGTCTCTTTATTATATTCCATGCAGCCTTACACTTATTTTGAGCTTTAATTATGTATTTAGTATTATTATTTTTCCGTGACGTTATAATGCATTTTTTTAATAAATTACAATAAGTTTTGTACTGACTTCTGCATGGTTCGTTGCGTTTATATTTTAATTTATAGTGTAATTTACTTTTATTCTTACAGCTTATTTTGATATTAATTAAAAGATAACATGAAATTATAATTTATTTTGACAAAGACCAAACTAAACTTGAATGACCAGACGAAAAATCTACAGTATTTTACAGGAACCTTAATAAAAGTCACTTTACGTAATAACCTAAAGTAAGTAACTCAAGACAAGACGAGACGAGACAAGACATTATTCAAAGCAACCATTTCCCTAATCACAAATGAGAACTTCACAACGGAAAACGTAAACAAAACAAAAGTCAAAAATAAAATCAAGTTTATGTTCAAAGGCCGTTTTAGATGTGTTAACTCGTAACTGAGTTTGAGTGATGGTAACGAGACGGGCACGTAACGATATCAAAGCGATTTCACTTTAAAACGGAAGGCTGTGTTAGAGGGCGGGGTTTTTTAGGTCAGTGGTGCTATGGGAGAGCGTTGTTTAGTGATTTTCTTTATATTGTTTGAATGGTAGAGAAGATAAAATATTTTATTTGCCAAAACATGTGTATACAAACAAGAATTAAAAAAAAAAGTGCATGCAAGATGACAAAAAAAAAAAACAGTCCAGACATGTTTTCCACATTGTATGACGTGAAAATATTATGTAACATTATGTAAATAACTACCTATATGAATAGCAAAACAAAAAAAAAATAGATTTTATAACAATGCCAAACAATATCATTAAATTAGGGCAAATTTATATATTAAATTTATATTATAACTAGTAAATCAATAGCAAAATTAGATTTAATAAAAGCATCGACTTATACAAAAGTCCGCTGCAGCGCTTCTTTGGCATTAGTGATACACTTTGCCAGATTTGAGTGGCAAAGTATTTATTATATAAAATTTATGTGACAAACAACGTTTGCCGGGTCATTAATAGGCTAGTAATATGACTGCGACACTTCTCGCAAACCAAATGTCACTTTCTTTCTTTATTAAAAACTAGCGACCCGCCCCAGCTTCGCACGGGGATATTGAATATATTATACAAGTTTTATACACATAAACCTTCCTCTTGAATTACTCTATCTATTAAGTAAAAGCGCCTCAAAATTCGTTGCGTACTTTTAAAGATCTAAGCATACATAGGGACAGCAGTAAACCACTTTGTTTTATACTATGTAATGATGCTTTGCTATTCAACTAACTCATGTTTTTAAAGCTGTTTTTTTTTTTTATTAAAAGTTTCGGTCAACGAACATCAATAGTTTACTGATCCGAAGATTTTTAGAAATCCGAGTATTTTTATTATAATAAATTGATGAAAGCTATATTATGTTTTTTGTTGCAAAAAAATTTTAAATTACAGTATTTCAATAGAATGACTGAACAACACCACATAAGAGCATTATTTTATGAAAGGGATCAAAAAGCCAATCTTTTTTATTAAAGTTCATTATTTTTTCGATATTCGAGTATAAAAGAGGTACTCAGAATGTGATACCAAAATCTAATTACCACTCAACACCCACGCAGACTGCGGACAATTATTTTTATCGAGCCAATATAAATTATTTATTATTTTTATAGACTTTATTTATTTCTACATATTATTATTATTTATTTAGACACTACATCATTTTATTTATCGCAAGGGAACGGCCCTCCTGCCCGCCGAGATTCCAGTCTCAATTTCCAGCCACCAAAGGAAAAGGCCCATATTTATAACTAACATAATAATATAAAAGATTACAAAACATTAAAAAAAAAGGAACATGCTTCACGCCCGCGCAAAATTACCGTCTAACTAACTCAGCATAATGCTGTGCCCATACGCAAAATACGTCGAGTCCACAGCGCGCAGATTTCAGCGTGGAGCGTAAGCACGGGCTAGGGGACGGTCAACAATGATTAGTGAAGTGTACGTGCGTTTCAAAGAGACGACACCAAAACCGTATAGGCCCAACAGGGGCCTCTGGGGCTATGCACTGTCCAACCGATCGGTATAATTCAAATTTTCCACCTTAAAAATTATACATATATATATATATTGGCCAGACGTCGAGCAATTGGGTAGATCGCCATCCGACCGACCAGTAACTGACCTTACGGAGCCCTGTCATCAACAGCTAGCAGTGCTTAGTGATCCAAGCGCTCCTCAAAGAGATGTCAGCAAACCGTAGGGGTTTAGCAGCGTCGATGCTCGCTAGCAAGGTCTGCAGAAAATCTCTAAAAATGGAAGCCTTAAAAGGACACAGGAGTGGTTTTAGTCAGTAAAAGTCTGACTCACCCTCTAGCCCTAGAGTGGGAATCGTAGGCGCGGGCTTGCGGAGCCCGCTCTCCACAAAGAGTTGTCTGCAACTGTAGGGGCCCAGCAATGTCGAAGCTCTCTAAGACCAAGAGTTGATACGAAAGTATTCCGATTGACCGAGACCCTGGAACTAAGGTAAGAAGGAACGGTGTAGTAGTAGTCTGACGCTGTCTCCCGTTGCGCCTAAGGATGAGATTCGTCATTAGTTGATTTTTCCATCATAAAAAGCTCTAGAGCGGGAAATTGACAATAAATGACTTCCAACCTAAAAAATAAAAAGGTTCAAGTAACAAAATACTTAATAAGTAACAAGTTAGCTTTATTTTTGTGAGCAAATCAGCATTGCCATTCAGCGTGGCAATGCTGCCAGCGTTCTGGGTACTTTTCCCATTGATATCGATGTGGATGAATTTTTTGATGCCCAATAAATTATTTGTAAATATTTTTTTTTTGTTTTTTTTTTATTGTTTATAGGTTTGCGCTTGACCGCTATCTCACCTGATGGAAAGCGACGATGCGGTCGACGATGGAGCGCGCTTACCTAGAAGTAATTTTTAGTTTATTTAGGTTATTTTTAGTGTAATTAAATGTATATTTTTGTCTTATAAACATACCAGTGATAAGTAATAAATAAATAAGTTCTCAGTGTGTCCAAACTTTACCATCAGCTGTGACCCCAGTTTGCCAGCTAGTCGACGACTGATAAAAAGTCACCTTTCTTTATTTGTTGGTTCATCAGGAGAGCTTTTTGATCGAGTTTTCTGTGAAAAATAGTAAATTTTCTCTTTGTAGCATATTTTAAAATAGTTTGTTTTTTTTCTGTGATTTTCTTTTGACTCACTTTGTGCCATTACGTCTGTCAGGAATTTTCCTAATAAGCAAAATAATGCTAAATTATAATTGTGGATTTTTAAAGCTCCGGTGAAGGTTTTGATGGTTGCTACTGCGCTTTTAACAATATAAATACATGCTGTGTTTACTCAAGTACGTTAAATCCTATAATAAATTGGTATTTATTTCGGTACCTATGTACGATTATATTTCCTGGCGAATATAGGATCAATAAAAGCATGAAACAAGAGTATTTACATATGTTTGTATGTCTATGTCACATAATAATAAGTAGGTATGCTTTTTATTCTGACGTGGGCCAAACCGTGGGTTAAATATTAGATTGGTCTTCAAGGCATCACTGCTAATAAAGTAAGCGCTATGTACCATCGAAGACACTTTCGCATGACTACCGCTAAGTTAATTTTTGCCTGCACTAAAAGCAAAAATTTCAAAGGTGTGGTTTGGCACCGCGTCGCAGGATTGAAGAATAGAGAATTTTGATTATGTAAGTGATCAGGCAGTTATGACCGCGATAGTACATACTATCTACAGTTAAGTAGATAGTATGTACTACTAGCTGGTACCCGCGACTTCGTCTACGTCCTTTTCCCATACAAACTTTCAACCCCTGTTTCAACCTCTTCATCCCTTTTTTTCGCAATAAAAGGTAAAAAAAATGTCCTTACTCAGGATCAAAAGATTGTCTGTGCCAAATTTCATCAAAATCGTTAGAGGGGTTTAAGCGGGAAAGCGTAACAGACAGACAGACAGACAGAGTTAGTTTCGCATTTATAATATTAGTACGGATCGAGATATTTCCTAGTAAATTTCTTCTTTTTTTCGCCTCAGTTAATTCAGAAACAAACCGAAAAAAAAATCATTGGTAATGGTGCACTCGTTGAGTCGAGACTTCAAAGCCTTGAGCATCGACGTAGAGTTGCTAGCCTGGCGATTTTCTACCGGTTGCATTTCAGGGAATGTGCGTCGGAATAGGTGAAGCCTGATTCTGTAAAGCCCGTTTCGTCATCGGACTAACAGGCATACAACGATGCGCTATCCGCAGAACTGCCATTCATACGCACAAAACGTTTTATGAACACTTTCATTGTGCGTACAAGAGTGAAACTTCCTGCCGGAGTCTGTTTTTTAACAGATAGCATAATTCAGGAATTTTTAAGTCAAGAGTGAATAGATTACTTCTAAAAAAGCGTTTATTATTTGTAGGCTCTCGTTTGAACACTATCTCACCTGATAGAATGACGAAAACTGTTTTTTTTTCTTCTTTATATTATTTACCTTGTTTTCACATAATAGCATAACTGAACAAAAAGAGTGTCCATGGAGATTCTTGTACTTTCCTTCCATAGAGATCTACACTGTAAGATGTAAAACTATAGTTCGCTTTTTAATTCTAAACTACGATTTGACAACTCAGAATGTAACACTCTAGAAATATGTTCCCAATTTTCTGGAGTTTGACATTTTAAGTTGTCAAATCCTAGTCTAGGATTAAAAAACGAACTAAATTATCGTTTTTTTCTGATAATGCCTTTCAAAAATGCCTGTAAATGGTTTATCTACACTAATATAATAAAGAGGTAAAGTTTGTTTTTTTTTTTGTTTGTAGGAGGTAATCTCTGGAACTACTGGTCCGATTGGAAAAAAATTAGCAACAATAGAAAGCTGCTTTACTTCTGAGTGACATAGGCTATTTTATGTACGCGGGCGAAGCCGCTGACAAAAGCTAAGAAAAAAAAACAAAAGGAAAGACTTTTGTACGATTAGCCTAATTTCATCAGAAAAACATTATACCGATCTCAATCTTCTACTTCGTTACCTAACTTTGAGGACCAACTGTGCCGAAATAGTGACAGATTGCAGACCTTTTCAAGGCTCATTTAGTGCTCGCTCCCCTCATTTGTAGGGTAAAGGGGTAAACAAGGCTAAACAGGGATAAGCAACAGTTTCTTTTACATACTCAATCTGTTCTGGAGTGTTGGGCAAGGAATTTGGGATGTTTGGAAAAAGTTCAGGGTTATTGAACTTCGTTGGAGGTTGATGACATCAATATAACATATGAACTGTGTACGTTGGTGAAGATCCAGTACAGTAGTTTCTTAGAGTAAATTTAAAAATGCTTTCTACTTTGTTTCTTTTTAAAAACGTTGCCACACATTAGGAATTACTTCTACTACTTTCTGTGTCGTGGTTCACAAACGTAATTTACATACACAAAGAAACCCAGTTCCAGGCCCAGACTTCGCATATTTGGATCCGAAACACTTAGGATTGAAACTGCGTTAGGCGGGCGTCCGCGTTGGGTACCCATCAAATCAAAACATCATAATATAAAAATTTACAAAATCCAATAAAAATAAAATAAATAAATAAAATGTCAACAAATGAAAATCGACAGCAAAAGATAAGTGTGAGTGGCAGCAATATTACAAAGTCAAATTTTTTTTTATTTTTTAATAAGTAGAAAAACAAAAAAATCAAAAATTGTAAAATATATTAGAATTATGGTATACTATAAAGGGTAGCACAGTGGTGGCGGATTAGTAGCTATATAGATATAATCATATATAGTAGCCCCGTCTTATGAGTTGTAGGTCACGGATTCAAACTGTGAAAAAATTACTTTGTGAAATTTATTTGGTACCCACAGCTCTCAAAACTGTGAAGGAAAATATTGTGAGGAAACCGGCATGTCCTAGAACCAAAAATTCGAAGACTTGTATTTATTTATTTATTGCTAATTTACACTGACAGTGCACACCACACATACATTTTAGCCACATATTAATGCATAGCGATAAGTACACAAAACATTCGCTTTCCATCAGGTGAGATAGCGGTCAAGCGCGAACCTATAATAATCAATAAAAAATAGAACAATAACATAAAAATAATGTTGTGACATTCGCCACTCCACACTGGGCCCACGTCGTGGTTTCTTAGTGGTAGACCTCCAAAAAAAAAACAAAAGACTGCCGCAAACATTCTAAATTACACACCATCCCACAAAATACAACTCCGCGAGCAAAATTTGATGGACACGATCCATTTTTTACGTTCGCAGACGGAAACGCCTTGAAAGTTCGACGGGTATTTATGACATAATACTTCGTTTTCGAATACGGAAGGCAGCTCATTTGATTGGCGGGTTATAACGACTATTATTTATGAGTTCAGGAGGGAAAGAATTTGGACGGGACCAGATGTGGCTTCGTTTGTGATTCATCTTTGATATATCGGTTGGTTCTCTGTCTTTTGGATATTTTAAGAAAGATAGACATCTTAATATCTTTCTTCAAATTTTATTTATGACTAGCTTTCTGCCAGCGGCTTTGCCCGCGTAAAAATAGGTTTTCGTACAAACTTTGGTCACGCGTTTTTTCCCTTTAGGGGGTGAAATTTTGCAAAATCCTTTCTTAGTCTTTGCCGACGTCATAAAAGCAATTCTTGTGCAAAATTTCACTCTCTTAGTCTCGGTAGTTTTGGCTGAGCGTTGAAAAGTCAGTCAGCCAGTTTGTCCTTTTATATATATAGATATATGTACCGTAAAGAGTATTTATAAATCTATACTCTTTATAGTATAGCATCAACCTTATAATGTTCCCATTGCTGGAACTCAGGCCTCCTCTCTATGAGAGGGAATGGGCCGTAAACAACTAAGCAGGCCCAGTGCGGGTTGGTGGATATCACACGTCTTCGATTTTTTTGGTTCTAGGACATGCCGCTCTCCTCACGATGTTTTCCTTTGCCGTTTTGAGAGCAGTGGTGATGAAATAAATTACACAAAGTAATACGACTGGACTTTGAACCCGCGTGTTACAACTCGTATAAAGGCCCCGAGCCTTTACCACCCAGCCACCACTACTCTTCACTGCTTAGTAGTGTAAAAACAGTCAATGCTTACTATGGCCAAACTCCCACTGCTACAGAATTGGGGCAGTCTTACCACCATTTTTTTTTTTTATGGTAGGTAAAAATCATCGAATGACGAATCCCACTCTTGGGCGGAGCGGGAAACAGTGTCAGACTCTTACTGACTAAAGAACCTACCCCGTACCTTCCTTGCCTTATTCCCAGAGCCCCGGTGTAACGCTTTCGCATCAACCCTCAGCTCCGGGAGGCTTCGACCCTGCAGGGTCCCTACGGTTTGCTGACAACTCCTTGAGGCGCGCGGGAACGGAGCGCGCCGTCGACGACTTGGGCTCGGTCTGGACTGCTACCAGACGACCGGACGGCGAGCTACCCATTGCTCACCGTCCGCAAGCCAGTGTCTACGGTGGCCGGATATCGGCAGGATCGCGGCGGCGACGGCTACGGCGAGTGCGCCGTTGCCTTTGCCTTATGCGGTCAGCCTCCTCCTTTACGAGCATTACTGCCTCGCAGAAGGAGGCGACCGCCTGCCACAGTCTTACCACCGTAAAAATCGTTATTAGATTTGCCCTAAACAATTCTTTACACACAAATACATACCGCAATTTTTTTTCTTAATGTTTTTGGCTTGCGCACTCAGTCCTTTAAGCATAAAGACTTAATATTTGTTTACTGTGAACCCGCATCCTACAACTCGTCAGTCGTGGCCATTACCACTCGGCCACCACTGCTCTCAAACTAAACTAATTAAACTAGTGCTTGACTGCAATCCCAACTGATGGTGAGCAGTGATCTTACTGTGGTATTACATTTTACTATCAGCAGTTTAGTAATATGGGCTGGAATGAACGCGAAACGCATACAAGTTGTTATGGCGAAAGTTGGGGATACCTGTGTCACGGATTCTCTCAACCCTGGCCACGATTCCAGCGTAAGCTGGCAAACGGCGAGCAATGAGTAGCTCGCCTGTCGAAGTCTAGCGGGACCGATTTCTGAAAAGAATTTATACCAGTATATTATCAACAATAAAAAACGGTGTACCTTATAATCTACCAAGATTTCTGAGTTACTGCACGAGATGGGTGCGCCATCTACGATAGGTCAAGGTCTTCGTAAAGGAAAAATTAAGCTTTGATCTTCTTTTTGGCGTTTCACTCTAGCAGAGCGTTAAGCATAAAGGTAGCTCTCCGAAAGCCGTCCCACTCCGAAACCACTTTCGCCTGCTCATGACATGCCCAGTGCGTAAGGGCGCACTCGTTTAATGGGCTGCCAACAGCCGATTTGACTTGGTCAGTCCATCGCAACGGTGATCTGGTGGTGATGCAGCCTTGTTCCGTCTACCTTCCCTTGTATAACAAAGCGTTCGATGGAGTCAACTCTCATCATCATCATCGTCATCATTTCAGCCGAAAGACGTCCACCGCTGGACATAGGCCTCACTCTTTGTCGACAAATATGACGAAAGTAACGAAATATACCTGGGAGGCCTGTGTCCCAGCAGTGGGAACATTAAAAAGGCTGATGATGACGATCGAAAAATAAAAAAAAGCTTTCAAAATAAGTTGATAACTTATATAAATCACCAATTACTTATTTTCAGTACCAATATCCATTTTGTTTCATTGAAATGAAACTCATATTTTACTCACGTATACGCTATTTTTTACCTTTTTATCCATTAACTCCAAGTTTTTATTTCAATCACCGATATACGTTATATTGACTTTGATCACTTTGTAAACGCGATCAAATTCAATAACAAAACTTATAAATACCGTTTAGTCTGTGTGGGAAATTTTATTCTTCGACATCGCGATGAGAAATGCTTTGTTCCACTTGGTAGGATTCCGTGCATGGCTATGAGGGACGAATTCATAGTCTGGACTAGGGCTTCCAATCCCGCAATACCGAGATCTCGGAATACCGAGATTCCGGGATCCCGCATCATTTTTTAGTCCCGCGTGCTGCGGGATTACGGGTGCGGGATCCCGAGGGATTTGCGGGACTGTAAAGAAACATGCGCACGACTATTCGTGACTAGTGTGGAAGCCGAAAGAGCCTTCTCTGCTGCTGGCTATATTGCCTCTAAAATACGCTGCAGTTTGGCAGACGACACTTTAGACATGCTATGTTTTCTTCGCAAACATTTCCAATTGAATGATGAAAAAAATATATAAAAGAAACTAAATAATTCTTTATCATTCAGCTGAAATTGTATTTTTCTATTGTACTTGATTGTATTTTTATATTTGATCTCAGTGATTGAGGTGTAATTAGATTAATATCATTTAACGTTAATTAAAATGAAATTAAGTTGATTTAATTTGATAAATGTATTGTTTTATTTGCCTTACATAATATTTTTATTAATTATATGCGGATCCTGCCAATACCGGGATCCCGCGGGATTTGAATTCCAACTCCCGCCAATACCGGGATCGAGCATGGAGTGCGGGATTGGAAGCCCTAGTCTCGACTGTATACTTTTTAGTGGCGTTAAAATAAATAATTTGTAACTTCAAAATGTTATGAGATGGCATCATGGCATGTCATAAAAAGGTATTATTTTAAAAATGAACATTAGTGATTTTTAATAATGAGAAATTATTTAAAAAATCACAAATTTTATCAATATTATTATGTTCAGTGCGAGAGCAAGTGGCAGATTTTATCTAACTAAAACTCACCCATATGGTTTTCAGTTACATGTTATGTTCCAGGGCTTTACCAAATGCGATTATTTGAACGAGTTTTTGCTAGTAATCCTGCAGCCTTGACGGATCATTTTTGAGGATTGCGGAGCACAATGAACCGTTGATCCGGGTTTTTACTTATTCAACTTCTTTGACAGTGACCTATTGCATGCTACCCGTACGACTTCGCCTATATATTCGCCTATAATAGAGGACAAAAATTCCCCGGTGATTTCTGAAGCCCAAGCCATCTCTTGCGGCAATTAGGTACCATAGATACATTAAACTTTATTGTACACCAAAAATTTAAGAATATAGAACTCTGAATACTTAATCTGTGCTCAGTTAGTTAGTTACTATAATTTAATTAATCCATAGTCTTTGAAGCGACAAATCTTTCTCCAAACCGTGGCGTTTACTCCAGACTATGAATACGACTCGAAGAAAACTTAGGCGCCATCGTCTGGTATGTAATAACAGTAGGAGCTTGTTCTTTATAAACATTGGACTACATTACCATACATATTATGCAACTAGTGTGATATGGGAGGTATTTACTCTCATATGGCATTCTATGGGCTGGATATGGTGTGTGTGAGAAGTGCGGTTGCTTTGTTTATATTTGTCACTCAGAAGTTCGAAATCATCCGTCTGTCTGCTGATCTGTTCGAAAGAGTTACGAACTACTGGTCCGATTGGAAAAAATTTAGCAACAATAGAAAGCTGCTTTACTCCTGAGTGACATAGGCTATATTTTACGTACGCGGGCGAAGCCGCTGACAAAAGCTAGTAAATTATAAATTAAATTAATGCAGATCGAGATCAGAATTCCGGCGCCTGGGGCGATAGGGTCATTCACTCAGGCATGTCACCTGTTTTGCTAATAAGAGCAAAGCAGGGGACAGCGTGTTATCCCCTGCTGAAGCAGAGATCGTGATCTCTGCTTCGCAGAAGGAGGCGACAGCCTGCCACTCCTAGCTCTGGACCATAGCCTGTACCAAGGTCCGGCACTTCAGATCGCTGCCGCCGATCGCCCCAACGACAACACAGCGGTGCTCTACCCAAACCTCTATCGTATCCACCATATCCACACAATGTTGACAACCGGGCGTTTCTTCTGGTGTAAAAAATCCCCGAACTAATCATGTCCAGGAAGAACCTGCGTCATGCAGAAGGTGAGATCACCGTGAGGTTTTTCCAGCCACTCCTCAAAGACGGGACTTACCGCCACAATTGTGGCGTGCCCAGCACTGAGTGTTGAGAGTCACTGTCACCATTCCACTATGAAATCCCACCGGAACTTTGTCCCCTATGCCTCAATTTGTTACGGCAGTGGAATTTCACCCCGGCGATTCATCTCTCTCTCGTGTGCAAAGGCTGGTGTCTTCTAATCCCGTGGTGGTCGGTTATACCTACATTTCAAACCATATTTCATATTATATTTGTTCTATTTGCTTTGGAAACAGTCGTATTTGTATTGTATATATCTGCAAACATGTCTCATCTTTCATCTTGCGCCATATACCCTGGTACTTGTTTACGTAAGGATCTGATAACAGCATCAACGAATTGCATTGTTTTTACCAAATATCAGGTCAAGTAAAGGAAATTAATTTTTGCCATCGATACGCTGAGAAAAAGAATTCGAAGTAATAAAAAATAAATGTAAAAAAATGCCAATAACAATTTTTAACAGCAATAACAACTGCAGATTGCATTTATTTGTTTAAACCATTTATTATTTCACGAATTTTCAAGCGCAATTCGCAGAGCCTAACTTCAGGGGGGCTACTCTCTTTCTCCGAAAAACGAAGTTTCGATCGAAAATTCAATTGTTTCCTACCACGTGTCAGTTTAATTAGACTCAGTGCAAAGGTGGCAACCAACCACAGCCACTAGTGGCTATCGATAGCGACTTAACACACTTTTATAAGAATGTTGTATACGACGCACCACACGTGTTGCCGGTGACCGCCACTCGCTACACCAGCGTCCGTGGCTTGCCACTTTCAGTCGCTACGGGCGACACAAAACGACAACACCGCTACTGTCACGCTGCAACACCCAACGTACTATAACGACTAGACGTTCTACGTATCGCTCGCGTCACCATTCCAAACCACCATGCGCCAGCAAACTTTCCGTATCAGAGTCTATCATAAGATTTTGCAGCAGAGAATGGGTTTTACAATGTGGTGGCTTCCAAACACCAGTGGTTGTCGCTCGTTACTTATACCTACTGTTACAAATGGTCCGTTTGCGCCGAGCCTTAATTTCCGAAATTTCATGACAACGAAATTTCGAAGAAAGAGAGTAGACGTCCAGACACGCCAAGATCCGACGGCCGTACTGTACGTATATTTTAAGGTTACATACCTCATCTAACAAGGAATTATTCAAATAGCTATGTAAAGTAATCAAGGAGTTTAATCAAGCCAACACAGAGAACTAAATCTAAGTTCGTTGACAAATATTTGGACTTACAAATTACGCTCGAGAAATGCTTCTTAATATACAATGGTGGAACTTCTGTCAAGAGATGCCGGTTTAAGTGGTTCATCATCATCATAATCAGTCTTTTTTCGGTTCCTTAAGCATGCGTTGGCTTCCTTTGCTAGCATTACTGCTTCGCAGAACAAGCCGGCCGCTGGCTACTTCTCCTTGGTTCGTAGCATGACTTGAACCGACAAAGCCAACGATGGCAGGAGAGGTCGTTGCAACCAATCACCCCTACGAGAACACGATGGCGCTCTGCCTAAGTAGGGCACACATCCGCCGTATGCTCACGAACCCGGTGCAATAACTTCGCTAACTTACCATGTCCGGTGAGGACCTGCGTCATGCGGAAGGTGAGGAAGCGTGACGTCCTTCCAACTACTCCTGAAAGAAGTTTTTTTATGGTGGTCAAAAATCATCAGATCTGACTATAAACCCCACCCCGTTCCTTCTCTGCTCTTCGCACTCTGGGGCCAAGCCTTCCTTTTTAAAATAGACCCTGGACCTCAGTAGGCTTCGCGGGACCCTGTGCGGTATCCTCGGATCATCCATATAGCCTCTGGCATGCATTCAACTGGATCCTCGGTTGCTGCTACTGCGATCGTGCCCACACTAACGCCCCGTAAAGGGCCATAGACCGGATGATACTTGCGTAGAGCCTCCGGCAGACTCCTGAATGAGGTTATCTCTCACCATAATTATGGTGAGTCCATTGCATTTACCCAAGGAGTAGAACCTTAGTTTAATTTATTTATTTCTCGCAAGACGTCTGTCGTCGCTTCGTCTC
This sequence comes from Mythimna loreyi, assembly GCA_029852875.1. NCBI lineage: Eukaryota > Metazoa > Arthropoda > Insecta > Lepidoptera > Noctuidae > Mythimna > Mythimna loreyi. The sequence goes on along the minus strand of CM056801.1, from coordinate 16,123,007 downwards.
AACTTAAGTATTCATGTAAACTGAATAAAGTATGTAAATGCAAACAAACAAAGGTGTTTACGTGAGAATTAACATTAATGATTTATTACTAAGACTTTGTGAGAGCAATCAAGTGTGAGTGAGGAAGTAGGTTAATGTTAAACGCTTGGGTTGGTAGTTGAGTGCAGATACTGATAAATGCTTGTACTGACTGAACAGGTCCTCCAATTTATTAGTATTTTTGACATAATATTGTATTTATGAAAACTGGCGAAGACACTGGTCCCTGTGATACAGTTAACACTAGTTTATGGACCAGCTTGTTTCCCGCTCCACCCAAGGGCGGGACTCGTCATTGGATGATTTTTACCTACCTAAAAAAAAAAAAGTTTATTGACCAGGGGATTCATATTTATGTAAAACTTTTATGTCGATAAACATTTATTATTATCATTATTAAAGGAGATGTTTCAGAAATGTATGGAGCTTGGGCCAGCACTATGTACACTTAATGAAAATATTCCTATACTGTATAGTTTACGTTTTTTAAAGTTAATTTCCTATATTTTAGCTTCGTTTTTATGTACATTCAATTTAACTCAGTCAATTAGAGCAACACAACTAATAATAAATATGGTGGTCAGCATTCAGTAAAATGTCATTTTGACAATGACATTTGATTGATGTGTCATTTGTCATGCTTATAACTGCTAGTGAACTGTCAAAATCGCTAATTAAATGGCAAAATAACACTGTCATGGCTACCCTAAAAAAGGGTTATCTATCTAAAAAACTTTTAAATAATGAATTTGGTACGCCTGTTCTTTTATTCAAAATAATTTATTTGTATTTTTATGAAAATATACGATATTTTTCCTTTTTATCTATATTGTGTACATAGTGGTGGCCCAAAATGAAACATCTCCTTTGTGTGGTTCTTTCCTCTAAAGACTATCTCATACACTAATCTGCCTTGTTCTCATGTGATTTAATCATTGTATGTTAGTTACGTATATTTATTATGTACTTTAAAAGAGACTTTGAACCCTGAGTTTGTTTCGGAGTTTCTTCGAAGGGTAGTCAGCTAGGAAACACTGAACTCATCTAGACGAAACAGACGAAAAAAACGTGCATCACTGTGCATAATCAAATCATTATTCGAAGTTTGCTTGTATCATCGCATGAGAAATGAAGATATTCACGGAAGAAAAACGGTTACAGCCAAAGCCCGAAGACTAGATGGGGTTTTGGTATATTATTATTATACTGTTTTGTCAAAATAGTCGTTAGACTGTTTTGTGTGAAACTTAAATATTGTACACAATAAACATATATAATGTATTGGAATAAGCCATCGGGTATGTTTACCGCTGGCAGAATCTACTACGGTCTAAATAAAACGAAAATGCTACGCCGGAATCTACTTGCCTACGCGTGCTACGCCGTAGCAACTACGTAGCACGCCGGAGCAACTTCGTAGCACGCCGTTGCGAATTATGAATTTGGTAATGCGTTGTACTTTTGGGTTTAAATTTTATGTTTTTCTTAAGTTTTATAAAAGTATACATTACTAGAAAGAAGTGAAAATATGAAATGATAATTTATTTTATTTATACTTTTACACGACATTTTTTTCCTCAGTTTCAACTATAATTGACTGGTAGAAAATGCTTTGTTGCATTAAGTCTATCTATTTACCTACTGTATATGAAGAATAAATAAATAAAATTTGTCTCACTAATAGGCTAAGATCATAAAGCCTTTAAATCATAGTGTATTGTCATGGCTGTGTATTGTATACAAAATACAGTAACACAAATCGACCCGTACCGAAATCTCGTCTAAAAACAATCAACAAAACAAACTCAAACAAAAAAAAAGAACAAAGCCAAAAAGAAATAATAATTCAGACTTAGCGCTAATCTCGAAGTGTTCAAACGAAAGCTTAAGAAAGAAAGAAAGAAAAATCTTGGACAGTCTCACGTATCAACGCCCCGGAGTTTTGTCTAAATGATAAATGATTGTACCAGGACACTAGGATGGATAAGAGACATTTTTTTGGCACTCTGGAGCTAAATCTTTGTGCTTCTGATGGTCAATTAGTGCTATTCTTCATGAAAGAACGGTGTGAGGGAAATTGATGAATGTATTTTTTTTTAGAGCAACAGTTAGGCCAGTCATTAAAGCCTCAAACCCGGAAGAAATTAGTAACACGGTGAAATTTTGAGGGGTTTTTAAGGAAGGTGAAATAACTTACCGAGTGATTTTGCAGCGCTCTGGGGTGTACGGAAAGGGTTGAAAAGGGGTGAAAATGGTTTTTTGTTAATAACATTTTAAAAAAAATTAGTAACACGCTGCAAATTTAGAATTAGGTTGTTATTACCGTTTTGTAACGTGTATTAAATTTGCAGCGTTTTGCAATGTACGGAACATTGTTTATTATTAAACAAACAAAACAACTTAAATATAAATTTGCAGCGTGTTACTACTTTTTTTAGCTTTGTTATTAACAAATTTCATTGTTTTTTATTTATAAACAATGTTCCATATGTTGCTAAACGCTGCAAAATTAATAGACGGTACGAATTGGTAAGAACAACCTAATTCCAAATTTGCAGCGTGTTACTATTTTTTTTACCCTTGTTATTAACAAATTTTAATGTTTTTTAATAATAAACAATGTTCCGTACATTGCAAAACGCTGCAAATTTAATACACGTTACAAAACGGTAATAACAACCTAATTCTAAATTTGCAGCGTGTTACTAATTTTTTTAACAATGTTATTAACAAAAAACCATTTTCACCCCTTTTCAACCCTTTCCGTACACCCCAGAGCGCTGCAAAATCACTCGGTAAGTTATTTCACCTTCCTTAAAAACCCCTCAAAATTTCACCGTGTTACTAATTTCTTCCGGGTTTGAGGCTTTAATGACTGGCCTAAGTGATTTTTGTTAGAAAAACTTATGTTTTGTCTATATAATGATGATAATATTGGCTTTGGCTATTCTGTGCAACCTATCGAATAACGTGATAAGAGAAATAATAGAAAGACAAAAGGTGTGCGTACGTTCGCTTGGGGCTCAACAGTTTAAAGATCGACTTTAGTAATTACATACACTATTATAGAACAATAGGTGAACGCCGGCGTTCGCTATGGGCTCAATAGTTTAATAAATAAAGCCATTTATTTCATAATCTCTTAAAAATTTACATTTCAAATGTGTGCGTTAGTATTTTGTTTAATTTTTCAAAAGCAACGCTTGGTGCAATGCGATGTTTGATAGAGAGGTAACGGAAAAAAGAGAGACAACGACCGAAAATTCTGTTGGCATTCGGTCGTTCCGTGATTTACTATTTAATATTTCACAAAACTTCTGTTTGCCAGCTCAGGTCTTTCCGTCCGATTATAATTAGGTATCTTCAAGGCTAGAGTGAATAGGCTCTGAATAAACTAGTGCGCCTCACCATCAACGGTTGCATCACTGCTTACCATCAGGTGGGATCGCTGTCAAGCACTAGTTCATAATAATTTAAAATAAACTTGTTCCAGGAAATGCGTGTTATTTTTAAAACTTTAGAGGTATTTGAGAAAAAAAATCCATGATTTAGAATCGTGATTTTTTGTATTTATATTCGTGATAATTTTAAAAAAGTTCTGAGTTTACACGTAGATGGATGGAGAGGAAGAGGGAGGCCGAGGAAGACATGGATGGATTGTGTGAGGAGTGATATGAAAGAAAAGGGAGTTAGTGATAGTGTGACGGGTGGCAGGACATAGTGGAAGAAAAAAACATGTTGCACCGACCCCAAGTAATATGGGATAAGGGTAGGATGATGATGATTCGTGATGTTTTAATATATGAGTACATTATAGAGGGCCCAAATTAACGTACGAGTAAAATAGCAGATTTCCAGAAATTTACTGGATTAGTTTAACACAAATATATTTTCATTTCTATAGAAGCCTAGGATCGCAGTTGAGCACTAGTTTATTTCAATTTAATAAATCTGTAATTTTTAAATAAAAAGTAGATAGTTATGTAGACATTATGAAGCTTATTATTGTCGAAAAATAAACGGTATCAAATAAATTAGGAGCTGAAATATTACAGACAGGTTTTCTATTTGTGATCTTTTCTAGGTACTGGGATAATAATACGGTTTATTCATGTAAGTATTAATTTGGGATTATTTTCTACGAAATGTTTTTTACATTTCCAGTAAGCCTTCAGTGAAAAACATTTTTTTATGATATTATTATAAGATTTTATCGAACAGTGGAGGCCAAAAGGTAACATGCCCGAGTTACGCGTTATAGGTCGCGAGTTTAAACCCAGGCAGGCGCAATAATTTGTCTAATATATTTCATCACCACTGCTCTCAAAACGATGAAGATAAACGTCGTGAGGAAACCGGCATGTCCTAGAACCAAAAAATCGAAAACATGACTGTGACATTGACCAACCCGCACTAGGCCTGCGTGGTGGCTTACTGGCCATTCCCTCATCTAGAGAGAAGGCCTGTGTCACAGCAGTGGCAACATTGAAAGCCTGATGCTATGCATATTTGTTTGCAAAAATCTTGATGGATAGACCATGGTTAATCGCTGCAACAACAGTGCCTTCAATTAAATTATTAAATTTAGAAATCAATAATAAAAAAAAAACTCTACGATACGATAACTTATTTAAGTAGATCAAAGAGCGAAAAATAAATTAAGAAGTTAATTATAATTTAATTTTTACTCTATATTGTAAATTACAAATTCACAGAAAAGAAAATTCCGATAAACAACAATATTAATTACTTTTAATTGTAAAGAATTTTTCTTTAAGACCTGATTAGACAAGAAAAACTAATAGTACCTTACATTAAAAAAAAAAACAGCAATTCCAATTTTAAAAAATCAAGAATAATAATTATTGATATCAGAAATGAGATTTTAGATCAGCCGTTAGGCAAATTGAAAACATCGTGAGGTATCACGATGTTTTCCTTCACCATTGAAATAACAGTAGTGCCACGCCATCACTGCTCTCAATATTTGTATGGCCTACAGTATAATTATTTTTGCATTTCAGTCTATCCTGAAAACCACTGACATTTCGGGGAGTGTGCATTGGTATTGCACAATTTAATCCCACCAAGTTCGTTCTATCATCGAACCACTAGACGTAAGATGTTGCGCCACCGGTACATGGTGGATCACCCATACGTACAAAGCCAAGCGTACAGCAGGCTATAGAGGTTACGCGAAAGCCCCCACTTATGTTAAGACCCAAAAATCGGTTATAATCTTCGTCACTCGATTTTGATTACGCATTATACAATTTTTTACCCGACTACGGCGAAGCAAAAGGAGGGTTATGATTTTGACCTGTATGTATGTATGTATGTATGTATGTATGTATGTATGTATGTGGGTATGGATGTTCATCTGTTCCCTCGTAACTTCTAAACTACTTATCAGAATTCGACAAATGACATATCATTAGAAGCGTCTTAATTGTCCGCTGGTTATAGGCTATATGGGATTTCACAAAATCTAATGTGGCGCCCTCTAGCGGACAAAACATACGAAGTAAAAAAATAAAGTTAAGATAAATATGCCGTGTTTGGTATCATTTGAAAGCGCTTTACTTGTACATTTTGAATATATATATATATTACTAGCATTTGCTTGTGACTTTACCTGTATTCATGGGCTGAGAAATCAATGAACCCAAGATTAACCTATTTAGAACTCCAAAATATGTTAAATAAAAATAAAGTTTAAAAACTAACACCCGACTACTTAAAAACACGCTCTAAAAAGTACGAAACAAGAAAACAAGAAAGCCGTGGTCGTATGCCCTAAGAATAATAAATTTAAAAAAGTGGTATACGACCACGGCTTTCTTGTTTTCTTGTTTCGTACTTTTTAGAGCGTGTTTTTAAGTAGTCGGGTGTTAGTTTTTAAACTTTATTTTTTGGGTATCAATCGAAGTGGGAGGCTGCGGGTAAACATAACAGATTAAAACTACATTATACACTTAAAGCAATAACTCCTTAACTGAAATATGGGGACACAAAATACTTCCGCATCATTTTTATCGCCTGTTTCGGTTTATATTTGTAAAACCGATTGTCATACAAGGAAAAATAAAGCCACAAACTCTTGATAACTCATTTAAAACCAAAACCAAACCACAAAGCATGCCCATTAACACTAATCGCCTCTCAAACAATCCCCACATTATTTTAAAATCTTCAAAAGAATAAATTAACGAGGTTTTGAGGCTTCAGTTCTGAAGCTGAAAATGAAAACTCCAGCCATTTTATTTGTAATAAAGGAAATAAGGCATTTGTGAAAAGGCATACCATGGATGTATTATTGTATTTAGTTTCCTCTTGAGGTTGAGGTTTTTAAATTTTATTTAAATTTGTATTTTGTATACGGTTTCCCTTTGTTTTCGTTTGTATATTGTAAGTTTTGTTTTTTTTTTTTTCAACATAAAACTATTAAATGAAGTCTCCCATTTTGAGCAGAGCAGGAAGGGTCAGATTTTTACTGTCTTAAACCCATCTGTGGTTTTTTATATGGTAGGAAAAAGTCATCCTTTTCTCTTAGGTGGAACGAGAAATAGTTTCAGAATCTTTCTGACTAAACACCCCACCCCGTTCCTTCTTTGCCCTTCGTACTGGGACCAAGCCTTCCTTTCAGAAAGAGACCCTGGGCACCTGTAGGCTTTGACCCTTTTGCAGAGTCCCTGCGGAATCCATCTGTGGTACTTTTGTTAGATAAATATACTCTTTATTGTAAGTACCACCGAAGACACTTCCACTTGACTAAAGTCAAAGTCAAATCTTGATTGCTGAACCCAATACTATAAATGAATACATTTCTGGATGTCATGTAAATGCGCAGTTCATTGTGTTCTACCTATTTAGGCATGCAAACATTGCAGTACAAATTTAAATACAGTACTCGAAATGAAAACTTCAAACGTTTGATTTGTCGCCGCGCCACAGGATTCCAGCCATTTGTGTGTAAAGAATTAATAAAAATACACACAAAAACTCATAAACTGTTGCCTTTAGAAATAGCACTCGTAAGTTAAGATTTCCTCAAAATTATTTGAGGAAATCTTAATTTCAAACCGAAGTGCGAGCTTTTAATTAAGTGAAAAGACTGTAGGGATTTTTTTGTTTTTCGGAGCTTGTGATATTTTTGTTAACTACTCAGTTAAAAAATTAATGTCATAAAATGTCTGTCACTCTCCTAGCGGAGTGGTCGTGGTCATGCTTCGTGTGGTAGTTTTTTTTTTTTTTTATGGTAGGTGAAAATCATCCAATGACGAAACCCGCTCTTGGGCGGAGCGGGAGACCAGTGTCAGACTCTTACTGACTAAAAAACCTATCCCGTACCTTCCTTGCCTTATTCCTGGAGTCGAGGTAACAGTTTTCACCACCCTCTAGGCTCCAGGAGGCTTCGACCCTGAAGGGCCCCTGCAGTTTGCTGACAACTCCTTGAGGCGCGCGGGAACGGTGCGCGCCGTTGACGACTTGGACTCGGTCTGACCAGACGACCGGACGGCAAGCTACCCATTGCTCACCGTCCTTCGTGTGATAGGTTGGTTGCGGTTTTCGCGAGACTTCTCCATCTAAAGGTTGTCTTTAAAAAATCGCTTTTAGCGATAATACCGCCCATTGTGACACCCTGTTTTTTAAGTTCCTATTGTTATTTTTATTTTTGGTGTGTATCTCTCACTATTTTCGGTACTTCGTATACCCTCAATAAGTATTTACTAATGTAAGTTTGATATAAATGAGAGAAAACGGGTTAAAGATAACAAGAGAAGAAAATTAAGAAGAGAGATATAAATGGCAAATTGACAATCAAAATACATTTTATATTACGGCTTTCATCATCCTGCAACCTGTAGACATTTTCTAAACAATCCTGCATCTGTATTGCACGCATGGAAATAAATACTTTTATTAAAAGAACATTTGTGGAAATTTTGCATGCGGAGAAAACCCGCATACGATATAAAAATCAGCCTTCGATTCTATTGAGGCAAATAAGTTGAACTAAAATGGCCGTCGCTGCTACGGTCATACGCACTCCACTTTTCCGCATTTGGATTGAGACCTAAAAATGTCTTTCTATTCTGGTTTTACTTAAATGCTGTGTATTGGATTTGATGATTTACCACCACAAGAAGCCCTTATATTCCAAGTTGTTTGTGTTGAGTTATGTAGGTACTTGATTTTGATTAAAATTCATCAAAGATTTTCCTTCTTTGATGTGGCAATTGATCGACTGGAGTGAGAGACGATTTTTTTTCAGAGTGATTTAAAATTAATTATGATTCTTTTGAAGTGTCAAAATATGCGTTTTTTGCGACGTTAACTGCCAACTATTTTTTCTCGTTAACTAAGAAGTTTGTCTACATTGTCACTTAAGTTTGACGATTCTTCGGGCTATGTCCGTAACTTTGGTTCTTCTGCGGTTGTGTTCATTCCTGATTCGATCATGCAAGGAAACAGTCAGCATAATAGTCCTTAGGTTAACTATAAGCCTTCTGATGAAACCCGTTGTGAGCGACTAGCTACGTTTCAAAGCCTTAAGTCATCACTGGAAACACTCATAGCTCTGATTTTGTATTAAAAATAACTTATTATTAGTTTTCAATATATTAAATCCGTAAGCAGCTCTTATCGCGCTGCCTCTAGGCACGCAACTGTACTTTTTCCGCACTAATGTAAAAAACTGCGCGTGCTTGCCCACGTCACAATTTGAATGTAATAAAATGGTTTATTTTATCATTATAGGTGCTCGTCGACCCCTACGTTACGTAACCTCCACGAGTCGTAAAAGTATTGTAAAATGTTTGACACACTGCAGCCCATAACACAAACGCCTTTAGATCGTGCGAAATCCGCCTCGGTTGCAATGATAAACTTTCTGCACTTATATCAAAATGTACTATTTCAAATTTAATTCTGCCCCATCCAGTATTCCCACGTCCGCACAACAAAAAGGCCGTTTCATCTGCATTAGAGTCTCGGACGCCTGGAGGCTCTACTTAATAGATTTCCGGACTTCATGTCTGTTACGCCGAGGGTACGGAAGCCTTTCTGAAAGGTACATGTCTCTCTGTAATGTTTGTGTAGTTAGTAGGACTTTTGGTCGTGTATTAAAGTTATGATCGTGTGTTTGTCAAAAGTAATTTGCCTTTTTGCTCGACTGTCAAGAAAGGGTTATGGTTTTAGCACACATTTCATATACATGTTGTACTTTGACATATCTATGAGTATTTCAAACGTGAATATGTTGTATGTAGTATTTCACACGTGAATAATAATACCTTAGTCGTTCACTCTTGACAGAGTGGTCGTGGTTGATCATGTTGCATTTTTGTTGGCTAGTGAGGCTCCCGCGATGCGTCTCCACTTGACACGGTTTATTACGGCGTCTAGGGCACTCTGGACTATGGAGGTTTGTGTTGCATCTCTAATGAGGTCTGTCCAATGCGTAGGTGAACGCCCACGAGACCGCTTCTCCTCTATTTGTCCCTGGACTACGAGTCGCTCGTTGTTCGTTGCGAACAACGTGACCGAAATATTTGGGGATTCGTTCTTGCACAATCGATGATAACGTCTGTTTGTTTATACCTCTTCCAAGATCGGCTCCTGGACAGTATTAATAGTATTCTACAATTAATATCACACAACGCCATCTAGTACGCCACTAACGTCCAAATTAAGCAGAACTTATGAGTACTAGACAACTGATAAACATACTTATATCTATTCGCTCTTTACTATTACATGGCCCTTTTAGTTTTGCTAAACATCTTTGATTAGAGATTTTGGACTGCCCTGTTGGGCTAGTGGTTAGCGGCCCTGATTGCTATGCTGGAAATTTTGGGTTCGATCCACACAGAAAAAATGTTTGTGTGATGAGCGACCGATCGACGATCATTCGACTCGATCGATAATCATTTGTTCTGTCTGAGTACGATTTATCTTTATACATATAAGTATGTACCAAAATATATATATAAGTATATTTACCAGTTGTCTAGTACTCATAGCACAAGGTCTGCTAAGTTTGGAACTAGATGGCGTTGTGTGAAAGTTGTAAAATATTATTATTATAAAACCAAAATTTAACGATGTATGTAAGAGGAGAGGTGTCTTCATGTATAAAAGCATCTTCATTGCTCATTTCATAGGTATGCTTTATTAAATCACTTACATTTTTTATATGATTAAATTTAATAATTATATGATACTTGCGTAATCACAATAATTTCAAAAATAATACAACGATAAAATATTCTTCAAGAAAGAAGATCGATCGCCGAACCAATCAGCTCTGATGTCGACGAACTAATGACCGTACTCGCGCCGCGCCCACCTTTTATAAACTTCTTGCCTTTCACTTTAGACTGGAGAGGAGGGGGGGGGGGCGCCGCGTGAGTAGTTCGTAATGTTTCACGTGCGCTCTGCGTTCTCCGTTAGGAATATTTGCGCCGATATGAATACATATATTAATCTACATTAGCGACATACATCAGGTTGACTGGTAGAAAATGTCTAAGGCATTAAGTCCGCCTTTGTACATTTGTGCATGAAGTGTTTAATAAATAAATAAATAGTGTCGACTTCCAGTCTATTCAGATTCAGTTGACTGTAAATATTGTTACTTTGAGCTACTGCCTATCTGACCTCCCCAGCCGAGTGACTGATGTCTATCATGTCGAGGGTACGGAAGCCTTTCTGAAAGGCATATTTGTCTTATAGTAATATTTGCAACACTCGCATGGAAATCAAAATTTATAAGGTACTTTCCGTTGACCTAGAATCCTGAAATTTGGCATGAAGCAAGGTCTAATAGCATAAGTATAGGAAAAGATGTAAAAACTGTAAATTTAAAGATTTCGTCACAAAAATTCATATTACGATTTGAAAAAATTCATAATTCATGTTGCGAATTTCACTGTTTTCATCTCTGTCTGTGTCTTTTTGGTATATTCGTACGGAACCCTCAGTGCACTAGTTCTGGTTTGTTTTAGTAGATACACTTTCTTTTAACATGCTTTTAACCAATATCTCAAGTCATGGTAAGCAATGTGTGGTCGATATAGGAGTGCGAATTGCAATTTTTGACACACAATATTGATGATATCTATAATTATATGCATCCATAGATGTACATCTATGGATGCATATATAGGTATGATGGATTTAGTGCACTAGACTAGGCGTACCGTACAGTCATACGGTACGCCTAGTCAATTAAAGTGACTACTTTAATTGACTTGGGTGATCAGCAGGCCATACACTTTTTCATTGATGACAATAGTGCAGTTTAGACGTTCACATAGTGTAAGTTTAAAATTTTGGTTAGACGTCATAATGAAAATAAACATTTCATTATTTTGACAAGAAGTTTCTATGAACGTGCTTGTCTATCGCTAGGATATAAATTGATGTCTGCACGCCATATACTTTTACATTGATGACAATAGTGCAGTTTTGACGTTCACAAGTGTGAAAGCGCTATAACTTTTAAAAGTTGTATAATATTAGTCGTCATAATGCGAGTAAAGCGCGGCAGCGGTACTTATATGTCGGCTCGTGTCCAGGATGGTGTTCGAGCTCTAATCTATCAGTTCTATCATGTGGATGTATGTGGGTATCGTGCAATGAATAACAACGGGTAGGAGTTGAATCGGTTTACTTCTCAATACATTTCGGTACAGTGTACTGTTATCACAAGTTACAAATTACAACAAAACGGACAGTTTCAGAACGTCCTGACTCTGCGACGGGCTGGCTGAGAGTGTCCGCTCCCAGGGCGGGTTCCCTCCTCCGCAAGCCCGCAGCAAAGCGGAAACGTCACTGACTCTGTCAAGCGCGCCATCTTTATTTAGTTCTTCTAGTTGCCACTAGATTGCGTGCCTTGTCTTGTTGTCAACAAATCGAAGCCGTTTCCGACATATACAGGGTGTTTGGTGCATCGTTTGCCAAATTGATTTGGCCGACAGAATAGACCATTGGCTATATCTTCAGCCCCAATAAATCATTCCTTGCCACACCGGTTTTTTTTAAACACGTTTTTAAGTTTTATTCTGAAAAACACCGGATTTCAGCATTTAAGCTTACATAAATAAAAAAGTTATTAGTCTATCCAACAAAATTTATTTTTATATTTAAGTGTACTGTTGTATGGTTCTATGAAATCCAAAATTACTTGCTAGTAACGTGTAGTTATTCTATAAAAAACCTACAAAGTTTATGGGATATGACAAAATAATTTTAAAACTTAACTTTAAATATCTATTAAAAAAAAATAAAAGCGTTGGAGATCTTCGAATTTTATAAAAAGTTCTCTAGTTAATGCCCTTTCCAATGGTGTGCAATATGCTAAAAAAAACCTTTTATTGACTTCACTAATTGGCTAAATGTAAAAAGACAGAGGTCATTTCAGAGACGATTCAGTGTGAACGTTTTACTGAGCTGCCAATTTTCAATGAAGACAGGTCTTTTGTCTTTCAACATGACGGTTGCCCCGCTCACTGGCGATGAACTGTAAGGCAGGCCCTAATCCGTGACCTCCACGGTCACCAGACCTAACTCCGCTGGATTTTTACGTCGGGAGTTGGGCCAAAGAACTGGTTTATGCGACGGAAGTTGAGACGAGAGATGATTAAGTGTAACGTATTGAGGCGGCATTTGTGACCGTTAAACGGAGCAGTGGTGGCCGATTGGTAACGGCCCTGACTTACGAGTTTGTAGGTCGCGGGTTCAAACTCAGCCAGGCGCATTACTTTGTGTAATTAATTTCATCACCAAAATGGTGAAGGAAAACATCGTGAGGAAACCGGCATGTTCTAAAACTAAAAATTCAAAGACATGTGACATCCACCAACCCGCACTGGGCCGGCGTGGTGGATCTTGGCCCATTCCCTCTCCTAGAGAGGAGGCCTGTGTCCCAGCAGTGGGAACATTAAAAGGCTGATGATGATGTGACCATTAAAGCAGAAATTCGTCTTCGAACTACAACTCGACATAAGAGAAAGATGTCGCGCGTGTATACGAAACAATGGCACCCAATTTGAGCAAGATTTGTGATTTTAGTACTTGCTTGTGAAATAAATGTTTAATTTTTTATTTCAAGTTTGAGGAAAGTTTTGTAAAAAAATAAATAATGTGCGTAAAAATGAGATATCAATATCTACCTACTTAGAGCAAGTTATTTATTTTTTTACTTTAACTTCTTAATGCATTTACCGTAATATCAAATATCAGCCTTTTGTGATTTGAGTGCACATTTAGCCAGTTAGTGAAGTTAATAAAAGATTTTTTTAGCATATTGCACACCGTTGGAAAGGGCATTAACTAGAGAACTTTTTATAAAATTCGAAGATCTCCAACGCTTGTAGTTTTTTTTTAATAGATATTTAAAGTTGAGTTTTAAAATTATTTTGTCATATCCCATACACTTTGTAGGTTTTTTATAGAAAAACTACACGTTACTAGCAAGTAATTTTGGATTTCATAGAACCATACAACAGTACACTTAAATATAAAAATAAATTTTGTTGGATAGACTAATAACTTTTTTATTTATGTAAGCTTAAATGCTGAAATCCGGTGTTTTTCAGAATAAAAGTTAAAAACATGTTTAAAAAAAAAACGGTGTGGCAAGGAATGATTTATTGGGGCTGAAGATATAGCCAATGGTCTATTCTGTCGGCCAAATCAATTTGGCAAACGATGCACCAAACACCCTGTATATTAACTTTTAATTTTTAATTATTTTGACAAATAGTATCTATGAACGTGCTTGTTTATCGCAAAGATGTAAATCGATGTGTACACGCCATACACCTTTACATTAATGACATTAGAGCAGTTTTGACGTTCACGTAGTGTGAAAGCGCTATAAGTTTCAAAACTTTTATTAGATGGCATAATGCCAATGAAGCGCTGCAGCGAACTTATGTACCTTTCAGTATTTCGGTGAATAGTTTCTATAAATGTGCTTGTCTATCGCTAGGATAGAAGTCAATGACTGATGATGATAGCTGCGTTAACATTAAACTCCTTTGTGCGCATAGAGCCGAGGTAATTGGATCTTACAACTGTGGAAATAGGAATCGGCCCACTGAAGTCACAGGTGTCGTATATCCAGCGAAAGGGCATTTCAGGGAATCGGCCGTCACGTCTCGTCCTTTCTATGTTACAGATGAATCTACTATTCAGGTAGAAATGAAATGAAATGTAAATATATATTATTACCTCTTGCCAGTGGCTTTACCCGCGTACGTAAAATATAGCCTACGAGTATGTCACTCAGGAGTAAAGCAGCTTTCTATTGTTGCTGATTTTTTTCCAATCGGACCAGTAGTTCCAGAGATTACCTCCTACAAACAAAAAACAAAACCTCTGTATTATATAGTGTAGATGTAGACATATTTTATTTATTTGTATATATATTATACAATTCGATTTTAATGTATGATTTATTAGTATATCTATGATAATGATAAATGATATTTATTTTTGCAAATAGGTTTTTCACAACACTTTTACACGTCATTTTTTTTGTTAGTTTAAACTAGATGAGTACGGTGTTTCCTAGCTATAATATAATATATTAATATATAAATCATATGAGAACAAGCAGAAACATACAGATCTTATCCATTCTTGTATTCGCTTTTCCTTTTGTTGCACCTACCATTGTTATAACCTTTCGACCTTGTAATTACAGACACAATCACGTCTCTCCATCACCCTTAGGTTGACTAGTAGAAAATGCCTAAGGCAGATTTTAAATTTTAAATAAATGTCTTTGAAATACCAGAGGCATTTTCTACCAGTCCGCCTCTGTACATTTGTGCAATAAGTGTTTAAAAAATAAATACACGCACAAAACCTTTTAGGTTTAATTAATGTTTTTAATAGAGCAGAATTCCCTGCAGTTCAGAAAAATGCCAAAAAAACTTAAAAAAAAATGAATTTTGCTGGTGACTTTCATGCTTTTATCTTAATGTTTATAGAAATGTACCATAACAAAGCTGGGGTGCCATGACAGAAAACCTCCTCGAGCGCCCGCAGGCTGGAGTTCCCTTGCGGACACGTCCGGAGTGAAGACCAGTCTGCGGGACGGTGCACCCCGGGAGGCCGCCATCGACCCACCCTTGGGCAATCCCTGCCTAAGGGTGCTCGATGGCGGCTTGCGAATATTCTGTTGGGAGTATCGCCTCAACGCGTGTCCCTCTGATTTAGCAGAGGGCACAGCGACGAGGTAAGAGCGGGCTCGGTGTGCACTCACCCTGCCATCGGGCAGGCAGGAGGAAGAATTCCTCCTCCTTCTGCCACCGCTAGACTCGTAGCCCCAAAGATTGTCCAAGGTCATGTTTCTGACTTTCGATGGGGGTCGAGGGCCTTGGCTTAACCGCCCGGGCCGCGAGGAAGACAACCTCTATAAAAAATCACCCCAAACCTCCAAGCGGCGGCGCACCGTGAGGGAGGTTGTTAGCTTGACTAATGGGTAGCTAAATTAGTCCCTAGTGCGGACCACTAAATTTGAGCCAGTACCTAAAGTTTTATACTCGTGGGAACAAGATGCAAAACTCAAAATTTTTCACCCAAATTTCGGAGAGTGACGAGCGGTCGGAGTCCGACGCTGCGTCCAGAAGGAGCTCAGGCTCGGAGTTGGAGGAGGAGTTGGTGGGCAACTCCGGAAGGGACTCGCGTTCCTTCCGGAAGCGCACCAAATCGGGGGACGGGCAGTCGTCCTCCGATGAAGGGAAGGGCTCGGCCCCAAAAATCCCCACCGGCAGTCGCGGTGGGGGCCAAAGCCGAGGGAAAGGCAGGGGGCTCACTTCACAGGAGTCCGCTCAGCGAGCTGCAAAGCTTGCTGCGGAAGGGCGCCACCCTGGTGCGGTCAGCGCTGGAGAGCGCCCGCCGCGTCAGTCCGGTGGCGCGCCAGACGCTGGGGTGGACTCCGCCGAAGAGGCCCGCAGGTCGTTCGGCGAGCTCATAGTCGCGGCGCTGCGCGATATGGGCCGCAAGAGGCTCGCAAAGCCGTCTTCCAAGGAGAAGACGGTTTTGAAGCACGCCGCCTCTTTGTCCGAGGCTTTTGATAAGGCCTTGGACAAGAGTGTGGCGAAACTGCGGGCCGAGCTTCGGGCTGAGCTTCGGGCCGGGCCCGTGGGCCCTGGAGCCGTTGCGCGGGAGGCCGTCGGAGGGGGTTCCGGGCAGGGGCAGGGGCAAAGTCGGCCCCAGACCCAGCCCCAGCCTGAGGCAGGGAGCCAGCTGCTGACGCTGGTGCAGTCGGAGCTGGCTGCCGTCCGGCAGCAGCTGCAGCAGCAGCAGCAGCAGTTCCAGCTGCAGATCCAGCGGCAGCTGTCCCTGCTGGAGGGAAATAGTCTTGCGCCCTCCACTGGCGACCTCCGGCCAGCGCCAAGCGGCAACTTATGCCGCTGCCGCAGCGGCCACGACGGCTGCGCCCAAGGCGGGCCCGTTGGGGCAAGCCGGGCGCAGGGCTTCAGCGCCGGAGCCTGCGAGGCCAGCCCCGGTGGCTGGGCAGCGTCGGGCGCGGGCCGCTCCTCCCACGAGGGGTGGTGTGGCGCCTGCTGCTGTTGGGCCAGCGGGTGTTTCGACCGCGGTGGCGGCGACTCAGTCGCGCCTGCCGCCTCCCCCGCCTCAAGAGCCATCGTCTGGCGCCGACTGGACGGTCGTCGGCGCCAAGAAAAGCGCGGGTAAGGCGCGCAGGGCGGCCAAGAAGCGTGCAAAGCGCCAAGAGCGCAGGAAGCGGGCCATGGCGGCGAGACTTCGCGCCCCGAAATCCGAGGCTGTAGTGATCACACTACAGCCTGAAGCGGGAAAGAAGGTCGCGAACTACGACGCCGTCATGGCGAAGGCAAGGCGGGCGGTGGAGCCCCACCTTGACGAGCTCGGAGTGCCTGGGGGCTTCTGCATAAGGCAGACCCTAACGGGGGCCCGAATTCTTGAGGTCCCCGGCTCGGCCAGTGTCGCTGACATCCTGGCCGACAAGATTAGGGTGGCCCTCAGTGCGGAGGAGGCCCGAGTGTCCAGGCCCACCAAGTGCATCGACATGCGCATCATGGGCCTGGACGACTCAGTCAAGGTGGACGAGGTGGTGGCCGCCATCGTCAGGGTGGGCGGTTGCACGCCCGAACAGGTTCGGGCGGGCACCATCCGCGCTGACAGCACGGGCATGCGAGCCGTCACGGTAAGCTGCCCCGTGCCGGCGGCTAAGGCCATCACTGGCGAGGGCCGACGGCTTTTGGTGGGCTGGGTCTCCGCCCAGGTAAAACTGTTGGAGCCCAGACCTCTGCGGTGCTACCGCTGCCACGTGGGGCACCACGTGGGGGCCTTCTGTGCCGCGGAGGTGGATCGCAGTGACCACTGCTACCAATGCGGTAAGCCCGGTCACAGGTCTGCTGAGTGCCGGAATGCGCCGCACTGTTACGCATGTGCGGCGGCAGGCAAGCAGGCCGACCACCGGGCTGGGAGCAGGTCCTGCGACCCCCCGGCCAAAGTGAAGGCCAAATTAAGTCGCCCCCCGACCACCACCGCCGCCGCCGCAGCCGCTTCTTCGGCCGCCGGCGCGGTTTCTGTCGCCGCCACTACCGCCGTGGCGGCGCCCTCTCAGAGGGCTAGGGAGGAGACAATGGACTGCCAATAACGGCCCCATTACGTCTCCTCCAGGCGAATATCGACCACTGCGTCCCAGCTCAGGATCTGTTGCTCCAGAGCATGGCGCAGTGGTCGATAAACGTCGCCGTGGTCTCCGAGCCGCACTTTGTCTTGCCCAGAGCTGACTGGGTTCAGGACCTGAGCGGCTCGGTGACCCTTATCTCGTCGGCCGCCGCTGGTACCCCGACCCTCGAGGCCGTCACGAGGGGTCGGGGTTGCGTGGCAGCACGGTTCGGGGACATTGCAGTGGTAGGCGTCTACCTGTCCCCGAGCAGAACTCTCGCCGATCTTCACGACTCCCTCAGGGAGCTGAAGACCGTCGTCGCTGGGTATGGTACCCTCCCCGTGGTCGTTTGCGGGGACTTCAACGCCAGGAACGTGGCTTGGGGTTCCCGGCTCACGAACCAGCGGGGTCGGATGGTGGAGGACTGGGCTCTGGAAACAGGCCTGGTCGTCCTAAACCGGGGTTCTGTCCCCACGTGTGTGCGGGTGCAGGGTGAGTCCGTGGTGGACATTTCGTTCGCCAGCCCCACTCTGACACCGCGTGTAGTTGACTGGCGCGTCATGGAGGGGGTGGAGACATACTCGGACCACCGGTATATCCGGTTTGACGTCTCCGCCCAGACCTCGACCGCGCCGGTCCGACAGACCCCATGTGGTCCGCGTTGGGCGCTGAGGCAGCTGGAAAAGGAGCTCTTCCTGGAAGCCGCGGCGGTGCAGGCCTGGGTGCAAGCACCGGTCAGGCCTGCCGACATCGACGTCGAGGCGGAGTGGTTCCGGGAGGCCCTGTCGCAAATTTGCGACGCGGCAATGCCCCGTCTCCGCCCAGGACGCGCCCGACGCCAGGTGTACTGGTGGTCGCCGGAGCTTGCGACGCTGCGCGCCGCATGCAATGCCGCGCGACACCGGTATACCAGACACCGCAGGCGCCGCTTCCGCCCGCCGGATGCGGAGGCCGTAGAGGCGGAGCTGTATGAGGGATACAGGGTGGCAAAGCGCACCCTCCGATCGGAGATAAAGCGGGCCAAAGAGGAGGCCTGCAAAGCGTGGCTGGGGACGCTCAACGCTGATCCGTGGGGACGCCCATACAAGTTGGTGCGAGAGAAACTCCGCCCATGGGCTGCCCCGTTGACGCAGAGTCTCCGGCCACAGATCGTGGAGGGTGTGGTGAGCGCTCTGTTCCCTGCGCGGGGGGACCACTCCCCCCCGCCCATGGCTCCGCCACCAGCGGTGTCTGACGCGGACCACGTCAGCGACGACGGTACCAATGCTCCGGAAGTGACCGAGGTAGAGATGAGAGTGGCGGTACGCAGGATGGGTGCGAAGAATACCGCCCCAGGACCCGACGGCTTGCCAGGAAAGGCTTGGGTCCTGGCCATGGAGGCTCTCGGGTCTCGATTGGGGGGGCTCTTTAGCGCATGCTTGGAGAGGGGCCAGTTCCCACTTCCCTGGAAGACGGGAAAACTGGTCCTCGTCGCGAAGCCGGGGCGCCCTGCGGACTCTCCGTCCGCGTATCGGCCCATTGTGCTGCTTGACGAGGTGGGCAAGCTCTTTGAAAGAGTCATTGCAGACCGCCTCGTCAGGCACCTAACACTGAAGGGGCCCGATCTCGCGGACGACCAGTTCGGGTTTCGCAGGAGGCGCTCCACGGTGGACGCCATCATGCGCGTGCGAGCCCTCACGACGGGGGATGCGGTGTCCCGGGGCAGGTGTGTCTTGGCGGTGTCATTGGACATCGCCAACGCCTTTAATTCCCTGCCCTGGAGTTGCATTAGGACGGCACTCCGGTATCACCGGGTGCCCGACTACCTCTGTCGTACAATCGAGGCCTACCTGTCCGACAGGTACATAGTCTACCCCGGTCACCAAGGAGATTGGAAACGGCGAGAGATGTCGTGCGGTGTCCCACAGGGATCGGTACTAGGACCGCCCTTGTGGAACATCGGGTACGACTACGTGCTGCGCGCCGACCTCCCCGTAGGGGTCAGCGTGGTCTGCTACGCAGACGACACGCTGGTCCTAGCGCAGGGAAGGTCGTACCAGGCGGCGGTCGAACTAGCGACACGTGGGGTTGCGACAGTCGTTGAGAGGATCCAGCAGTTGGGACTCAAGGTGGCACTGCACAAGTCCGAGGCCATGTGCTTTCACGGCCCTCGGAACGCGCCACCAACGGGTTCCCAACTAACGGTAGAAGGAGTTCACATCGGCGTCGGGTCGACGATGAAGTACCTAGGACTTGTCCTCGACAGCCGGTGGAATTTCGAGGAGCACTTCCGACGTCTGGCCCCCAAACTCAATCGGACGGGGGCTGCTCTCAAGCGGCTCCTGCCGAACCTTGGGGGTCCAGACGCCTTCTGCCGGAGGCTCTACGCCGGCATCGTCCGGTCCATGGCCCTTTATGGGGCACCAGTGTGGGCGCCGACGCTGCGTAAACGCCCGGCGGCCCAGCTGAACGCCTGCCAGAGGGTCATGGCCATCCGGATGGTGCGGGGATACCGCACGGTGTCCCGAGAGGCGGCGAGCCTCCTTGCTGGCCTACCACCATGGGATCTGGAGGCAACAGTCCTTGCACGCATGCACGACCAGCGCGTGGAGGTGCAACGCCGGGGCGAAGATCCGCTGCCCGAACATGTCGAGGCGTGGCGGAAGGAGCTCCGGCGAGATCTCATGGTGAAGTGGAAACAGCGACTGTCGCAACCCAGCGCTGGGCACACCGTAATCTCAGCGGTAGTGCCCCTCTTTGAGGCGTGGCTGGATAGACCTCACGGCGTCCTCACCTTCCGCATGACGCAGGTTCTCACCGGACATGGGAAGTTCGGGAGATTCCTGCACCGGATTCGTGCGGAGGAGACGTCCGGGTGTCGCCACTGTGAGGCGAGCCCGGAGGACATGGTGGAGCACACGGTGGAGGTGTGCCCTGCTTGGGAAGAGCATCGCCGTGTCCTCGTGGGGGTGATCGGCGGCGGCGACCTCTCACGCCGGGCCCTGGTTCAGGCCATGGTCCACAGCGAAGAGGAATGGCAGGCGGTCGCCTCCTTCTGCGAAGCAGTAATGCTCGTAAAGGAGGAGGCCGACCACATAAGGCAAAGGCAACGGCGTACTCGCCGTAGCCGTCGCCGCCGCGATCCTGCCGATATCCGGCCACCGTAGACACTGGCTTGCGGACGGTGAGCAATGGGTAGCTCGCCGTCCGGTCGTCTGTAAGACCGAGTCCTAGTCGTCAACGGCGCGCACCGTTCCCGCGCGCCTCAAGGAGTTGTCAGCAAACTGCAGGGGCCCTTCAGGGTCGAAGCCTCCCGGAGTCTAGAGGGAAGTGGGAAACTGTTACCTCGACTCCAGGAATAGGGCAAGGAAGGTACGGGGTAGGTTTTTTAGTCAGTAAGAGTCTGACACTAGTCTCCCGCTCCACCCAAGAGCGGGTTTCGTCATTGGATGATTTTCACCTACCATAAAAAAAAAAACCATAACAAAGCTTTTTGCCGCAAAAATTTTAACGAAAAACCACTTGCCCAGAGAAAATGTTTATTTAAAGTACTTTGACCTAGACTTTAAAATACCTTCGAATACAGCCAAGTCACTTACCATATGAACTCCTTGCCAATCTACATCGACAAAAAAAAAAAACAAAATTTAATAAGGCCACCTATACAGGCAAACTCCAAAGAGGCACCATAGCACCGTTTTTACAAGCGCAATTTGGCACATATGAGTGAACTGGGGAGATAGGAGTAAACAGGGGAAAAAGGGGAAATAAGGTAACGAAGATAGTGTTAGATAATATTGACACGAATTTACTTGGTGAAGCGCTTATCTTAATGTTGCGACCTTGGATTAGGAGGGAGTATTTCATGGGGAAAATATGTGTCAGTCTACCCTATGACGGCAAGATTGTTTGTATGTGAAGTGACAAGTTATTTTCAAGGAGTGCGATAATTTAGCCTTGATGAATAACTAACCCTGAAAAGTCCGCATAATGTATTTTTATGAAAAATTATACCTGAAGTGTCATATCTTAATAGGTGACGTGATCAAACTTCTCACTTTATAAATACGACTACTTTCTTTTACTTATTACTTGTATTATTGTTAACAGTGCGTCCCGCAAATAAAAACTTTTGGTTTCTTTCTTTCTTTTCAAAATCAATTATTTTCTAATCAATATTCTTGGTGTAAGAGCAAGTGAAGCGAGCTCGGAATCGAAGTGCACTCTGACACGGACAAGTTAAGTTAATACAAAAGTCCTTCATTGGCGCTATGTTGTTTAACAAAACTTTTAAAACTTACAACTCACAGCGCTCTCATTCTGCGTGAACGTCAAAACTGCACTAATGTCATAAATTTAAAAGTGTATGGCCTGCAGATTACTCAAGTCAAGTAAAGTGACTGTACGGTACGCCTAATCTAATGCGTAGTCTACACTATCTACATCTACACTAATATAATAAAGAGGTAAAGTTTGTTTTTTTTTGTTTTTTTTTATTTTTTTGTTTGTAGGAGGTAATCTGTGGAACTAATGGTTCGATTAGAAAATTTATAGCAACAATAGAAAGCTGCTTTACTCCTGAGTGATATACGCTATAAATTATTTATATAACATGGATGTTAACCGAGCTATCACTACAAGAAATTTTCCGCGGCCGAAGTCGCGGGCAGAAGCTAGTGCATAATATTGATGAGTGGTGTTATAGATTTGTTTTATATCCATTCAGAAAGTGACTTATACAATAAGTAGTGGCTAAAATAGTACCATTCAAACCGTCCCTAATTGTGGCTGACTTAGTTTTCAGGTCACTAACAACATAGCACGGTTTTACAAAAAAAACACACACACATACTTACTTTTATTTACTTACACATACTTGCTTTTTTTCACTTTTTATCAGTGACCCGGAATTTTAAGGGTCTACTTTATTTAAGAGCCATTTGAGGTTGAAATTCATGGGTCGTGGAGTCCTAGTGCCTGCAAACTGTATTAAGACCTTTCTAAATACCTTGTTGACATTTCGTATAACCTAAAGGATACCTTTTATGTTGGGTAGAGGGTAAGTATTGCTATACAGCGTGGCAATGCTGCCAGACTTTTTGGCACATTACAAGTCGTCAGCAATGCGGGCAAGTTTTTTGACGCCATATTTTAAATTGTTTTTAGGGGTTTGTATTTGGTATTAGAAAAGTATGTGGTAAAGTGTGTCTGAAAAGTTAAACGACTTGTGTATTTCTTGGAGTATAATGAAATCTGATGTAGTCAACACTAGTTGAATAATTTATTTAAATTTCATGTACAGTACATACATGATAGACCTACAGTTGGTCTAGTAGTTAGTGCCCCTGACTGCTAAGCCGGAGGTCGTGAGTTCGATTCCTACCCAGGACAAATGTTTGTGGAATGAGCACGATCATTGGTTCTGTGTCTGGGTGTAATTTACCTATGTATGTTTATAAGTTGTCTAGTACTCATAACACAAGCTCTGCTTAGCTTGGGACTAGATGACGTTGTGTGATAGTTAAAAAAAAAGTAGTGGTACAAAGGTAGACTTAATGCTACAAGGCATTTTTTTTTTTTTTTCTAAGCGTCGTTTCAGCAATCCAAGTTAATTTGACACAGTTGTTAATTTAACAGTTTTGTCAGTTCAATACTAATTTGATCGGGCTTTCAGAAACTTGTTGTTGTGTGTCCATTTTTTTTTATCACGGTTGCGTTTAAAAATATGACTCACCAAGCCCCCAACATACCATATAGCATATGCCTTTGTACCCATTCATATAAGTTTCTGTGAAATTGTTACTATTTTGGTGTGTTTAATATTACTTGAAATTGTATTTGTTTATTTTATATTGGTTCATGGAGTGCCAAATAAACATATTTTCTTTCTTTCTTTCTTTCTTTTCTTTACAATAAAGTACGAATATTATTCTATTCTATTCTAACAAATTTCTCACATATACAAAACATATATATACGAGACCCGGAACAAATATATATTTTCCATATAAATATTTGTGTGCTTGTTAGTCAATCAAGTTCAAACAGAAAATAAAATAAGAATTCTTGTAACTTGCTATTAATAACAAATTATTTGTATTCGCAAAATTACCAAAAACTAACTGAAGGTTCCTTTGAAATCGACAAAATAGCGTAAAATGACATTTCAACATTTTCTTTCATTTATTTTCATTGGCAAAGACAACTAGTAAAACAGCCAACAACCTTTTTTCGCACGAACGAATTTGAAAGGAACCATTTTGCAAGTTTAAAACTACGTTATGAAGTGAAATTGTTTTTATTTTTTACTAGCTTTTGCCCGCGGCTTCACCCGAGTGGTATTGGGGTTGGGGTTTGGGTTTCCGGGATAAAAAGTAGCCTATGTCCTATTCCAGAGTGTATCCTATGCCTGTACCAATCCGCCAATCAGATCCATCCAGCCGTTTTGGCGTGATTGAGTAACAAACATCCAAACATCGTAACTTTCGCATTTATAATATTAGTAAGATTAGTACTGTCGTTTATTTTCATTTTCGTTGTTGAGACATCTACGGGCCGGACCAAGCGTTTTGCCTCGTCGTTTATACCGCGTACACTCACTAGTTTTATCGTAAACATGTTTAATCGATAGAAAGCTGCATTATTCCTGGCCATATTTTATGTACGCGAGCGAAGCTGCAGGCAAAAGTTAGTGTTTAATAAAAAAGCAACGTAAAAAAAAGGTAGAGAACGCTTGAACGCTTCGTTGGCATTTAGTAATTTTGTCACTCACTCGCTTATTTCAACTTGTTCTAGGAAACACGTATTTTTAATACCTTGAAATGTTTTTGTAAAAATATTTCATTATTCGAAATCTCGACTAAATATAGTTTATTTTTTGTTTCTTAATTTATTAATATACTAGCGACCCGCCCCAGCTTCGCACGGGTATTAATATTGAATATATTATGCATGTATTATACACATAAACCTTCTTCTTGAATCTCTCTCTATTAAAAAAAACCGCATCAAAATCCGTTGCGTGCTTTAAAAGATCTAAGCATACATAGGATCTAAGCAACTTTGTTTTATACTATGTAATGATAATAATGATTCTGTGGGGGGGGGGAGCGAACTTAGCACAAAATAACAAATTGTCAGATAGTATGGAAATGTATCTCGGGTTAGATCCTCTTAAGTTTTATTTTTCATGGTGGGCAAAAAACATCCAATGACGAATCCCGCTCTTGGGTGGAACAGGAAACAGTGTTACACCCGTATTCACAAACATTACTATGCGGTCTCACAGTGCTCGCGAGCACACAGGGCAGGGTTTGTGAACTACGCAACACAAACGAAGCAATCACAGAGCTCTATTTCAACGCTGTGCGTTTGCTTAGTCAAGGGTCGTTTGAGTATTGTTTGTGAATACGGGTGTTAGACTCTTACTGACTATACACCCCAACCCATTCCTCTGCCCTTCGTACTGGGGCCAAGCCTTACTTTCAGAAAGAGACCCTGGGCTCCAATAGACTTCGACCCTTTTGCAGAGTCCCTATGGCTTTCTTTTTTTGACGACTTAGTTTGGTCCGGACTGTTACCAGATGACCGGACGGTGAGCTACCCATTGCTCGCTGTATCCTCTTAAGAGTTCAAATACAGCCGTACATACAGACATACAGACTTTTACAGTCATAATATTAGTAGCATTTATTCTTTTATTTTTGCTGACTCCTGTATCGAAAGTGAAATATTGTACTAATCCAATTTTGTGAAAGTTTTTACCGAATCAACAATTCGTTTTTGTTTTCTTATGAAAATATGTTATTGTGTATGAAGAAAATTTAATTTTTGAAATCAAATCATTAACGGTTGACTTTGTTATAAACAGCGGATGGTGACATTTTAATAATTGATTTTGTAATTTTAAGATTTGAAGAAAAATTTTCTCAATTATTTTTTAAACCAAATCAGTTTAGTTTCACAGTGAATAACCAAAACACTAATTAAGGTATTAAAGTAATAGAAAAAGCCTAAAAAATCTAATATATAGAGGTAGCAGGCAAAATAAATGTACGGCTATTGGTTTTTTTTAATTAATTATAGGTTCGTGCTTGACCGCTGTCTCATTTAATGGAAAGCGACGATGCGGTCGACGATGGAGCGCGCTTACCTAGAAGTAACCTATTGACTCTTAACTTAAAGATTCCCGGATTATAGCCATCAGGAAACACAGACTCCGGCAAGGAATTCCACGCCTATTATTTTTTTTTGTTTTTATCTACACAAATCTACAGTGTCTCATGTACCATATCGACCCTCCCGCGCGCCTCAAGGAGTTGTCAGCAAACTGTAGGGGCCCTTCAGGGTCGAAGCCTCCTGGAACCGAGAGTTGAGTGAAACTGTTTCCGCGGCTCTAAGAATAAGGCAAGAAAGGTACGGGGTAGGTTTTTTAGTCAGTAAGAGTCTGCCACTGGTCTCCCGCTCCGCCCAAGAGCGGGTTTCGTCATTCGATGATTTTCACCTACCATTAAAAAAACGATATCGACCCTCTTCTGGATTAAAACGACCAAAATTTAACGGTGTATAATATAAGTAGAAACGTGTACAGAAAACCTTGGCCTTCTTTAACTTTCGAAGCTTCGATACAAAACTAAATAAACGTTCCAGACAGTTTTTTGACGTTTGCTACAAAAACTTGATCCCGTTCGTAAGATCACGTCAGAGTTGCTAAATCATAAATCTGAAGTAAAAAAATCTTGTAAAAGGCAGGTTATAAGTTATAAGAAAAGTTTTTGCTGTCATGTATGTCGGCTTCGAGGTAATCTTTCAAGCGAGAATATAATTTTTATTTATTATTTAAACTTCATGTACAGTAGTGGTACATAGGCGGACTTAATGCTACATGGCAGTCTCTACCAGTCAACCTTTTGGGTTAAAAAATACGAAAATGTGGTAGGTGTGCACAATAAATAAATAACAGATATTTTAAATAGATTGTAATATAAATTAAGTGACTTATAATAAAAAAATATGTATATAATACTGATATTATAAACTAATAAATACCAATAATTATAAATTATCGGAACTTAAAATATGACAATAAATTATTATGACGAAGACTAACACCCGTATTCACAAACAATACTCAAACGACCCTTGACTAAGCAAACGCACAGCGTTGAAATAGAGCTCTGTGATTGGTTCGTTTGTGTTGCGTAGTTCACAAACCCTGCCCTGTGCGCTCGCGAGCACTGTGAGACCGCATAGTAACGTTTGTGAATACGGGTGTAAAACTGAGAGGACTTAAAGTAGTAGTTCCGAATTTTACGCTTGAAACAAAATTTATTTTCATCTCGAGTATAATGTTTGAAGTTGATTTTTAAATTTTCCTCTCCGAGAGACGAGGCCTAATTCCTAACAGTGGGAACATTATAAGACTGGTACTATGATTTTTTTTTAGATTGGGTTCCGTCAAGCTCTTTTATTGTTCTGTACCTCAAAAGGAAAAAAATGTACCCTTGTTGTATTACTATGTTATTCATCAACCCGTATCTCAAGATCATTTATCTAGGGAACGCATGGAGAAAATAAAGAAAAAGTAAAAAAAAAATACGAAACGTCTACCTACTCAAAATTTAAACCATATACTTAAATCTGCGGTTCCTTGAAGATGAGAAAATTAAACTTCAAACTCTACTCTCTTCTATCATCGGACAACCCGACGCACGGCGGGAATCCATCCTTACGTTGTTGAAACCTCTACGGTTCGGAGTAAGCGTGTTGCTTCATAGAAGGACTAGAACAAATTGCCTGCTGCGCTCCTCCCATCCGATTATAATTTGAGTATCTAGACACTCAATTATAATCGGATGGGACGAGCTTGACCTAGGTCAAGGCTAGAGTGAATAGGTTTTTGACGTGACAACGTCTTAAATTAGGTTGCGGCTGGGAGTCACTTATGAAAAAGTGTAACGCTCGGTAACGTTACGATGAGTCACCGAACGAGAGAGAGGCCCGCCGAATGCCTTGCGTCTCTCTCCCACTCAACTATGATCGGTCTGCCGCGCGCGCAGCACTAGAGAATTAGGACGTTGTCACGTAAAATCTTCGCCCGTAAAACCGACTTTACAGGCAACCATTTTTTTAATAAATTAATGCGCCTCACCATCGCGGTAGGATCGCAGTCGAGCATTCGCAAAAGCAAAATAAAAGATACGCGCTATTGAACTATTGGACTTGGTCCGGACGGCGAGCTACTTACTGTTTGTGAGGCCTAATTACGACGTCGCATGTTCGTTTGTTAATCTTCTTTTTTCTTCATCCTATTACAATACTATTTACATACTACCCTTTCCTTTTCCCATTTCAAAATTTACAGTCAATTTTCAAGTATGCAAATTACCATTAATAAAAATTCCTGATAATTATTAAGAAGCTCATTTTGTTGCGCGATTATGAAGAGTGATAAATAAAAAGTGTTGTTTCGTTTTACGATATTTTTTATGAGGTACTTTGTACGTAAGTACGGTTAAAGTGACTTTACTTAGTTAGTCAAAAGATAACATATCATTAGCTTGTTGAGCTTGGTTACAAAGTAACTTAATTATACATTATTCGCTTTTGAATAGCATCACATAGGATCTTGTATACTTTGCGGAGGTGTAAGTGTACTTAGTAGGTACTTAGTTAGATAGGTAACACTTTCTTTTTATGTATTTTTTATTTTGGCATATTGCTTTTACAATATCTTACTAACCTTGCTAATATTATAAATGCGAAAGTTACGATGTATGGATGTTTGGATGTTTGTTACTCAATCACGTCAAAACGGCTGGACGGATCTAGATGACATTTGGCACAGGCATAGGATACACTCCGGAATCGGACATAGGCTACTTTTTATCCCGGAAACCCCAACCCCAACTCCAATACCACACGAGCGAAGCCGCGGGCAAAAGCTAGTATTATAAATGCGAAAGTTACGATGTTTGGATGTTTGTTACTCAATCACGCCAAAACGGCTGGACGGATCTGGATGAAATTTGGCACAGGCATAGGATACACTCTGGAATTGGACATGGCTACTTTTTATCCCGGAAACCCAAACCCCATTAACACGCGGGCGAAGCCGCGGGCAAAAGCTAGTTTCTTATATTACCATTTTATAGATCCATCTTATAATGTGGTCTTACACAACGTTGTGATTATTTTCCTTGCTTTTATATAGCCTTTTCAAAAATGTGAATGTTAGAACATTGTAGACGCAAATCTTAGATTACTTCCTACCATTTTTACGGTACGAATTAAATTATGACTGATCTGCACTGTCCTTACATAATTTATGTGTTAATACTGTAATATGGAAATATTGTAACAAACCATTTTTTTTAAGAAAAAAACTCTATGGATACATCGAGTTTTTTGCCGATTCTTCTCATTAGAAAATGACCAATATGGAACTGTGCGCAAGCTTCAGACGTTTTACAAGTGCCCATGTAGGCATATGTGATTATAGATATAGATATTAAAAAAAAATGATTTTGACTTTAGCAGTGGGAACATTAAAAAGGCCGATGATGATGAATTTATATCATGTTTTAGTTTGTGTCCGGTGGTTGTTCATAACATTAATTTTAAAGAAATAATATTTCACTGTGTTCTCTTTTATATTTTAGGATTAAAAGAGTGAATAGGTTACTTCTAGGCGCGCTCCATCGTCGACCGCATCGTCGCTTTCCATCAGGTGAGATAGCGGTCAAGCGCAAACCAATAACCAATGCGGCGGTGATCTCTCGCGCCGGGCCTTGGTCGAGGCCATGGTCCGGAGCGAAGAGGAGTGGCAGGCGGTCGCCTCCTTTTGCGAAGCAGTAATGCTAGCAAAGGAGGAAGCCGACCGCTTAAGGCAACGGCGCTCACGCCCGAGACGCCGCCGAGATTCCGATCCCGATTTCCGGCCACCGTAGGCGCGGGCTTGTGGATGGCGAGCAATGGGTAGCTCGCCGTCCATTCGTCTGGTAACCCTCCGGACCAAGCCCAGTCGTCGACGGCGCGCACTGTTCCCGCGCGCCTCAAGGAGTTGTCAGCAAACCGTAGGGACCCTGCAAAAGGATCGAAGCCAACTGGGGCCATGGGTTCGCGTCTGAAAGGAAGGCTCTGGCCCTGGTGTATATGGCAACGTTGGAATGGGGTAGGTTGTTTAGTCAGTAAGAGTCTGACACTTGTTTCTCGCTCCGCCCAAGGGTGGGACTCGTCATTGGATGATTTTTACCTACCTAAAAAAAAAAAAAAAAAAAAAAAAAAAAAAAAAAAAAAAAAAAAAAAAAAAAAAAAAAGCCAATAACCAATAAAAAAAAAAAGTTCAAAATGAGTAAAACCTGAGATAGATAACAAATTTCTATAAAGGTTCAGTTTGTACCAACTAAGTTGCGGAACCCTAAAAATTGTCGATGTTTTACACATTTTGTTACCAGACACCCATCCTTAACTTAGTGTAAATTGGATGAAATAGGGCACAGTTATAAATCATGCTGCGAGGGGAGGGGAGTCGAAGGCGGTACAAGGAAGTGAGGAAATATCGCTAGCTGTAGGTATGTAGGAGGATTTTCACTCATGGATAGATATTATAAGGGGGATGCAGTTGATTCTGGGTCAACAATTTATTCGCTTTAGAACAATAATCTTGTTATAAGGTGCATTGAAAGAGTCTTCCTGGTTATATTAAAAAAAAACAGCTCAGATTCCCTATTATATATATATATAGATTCACCCAGACACAGTACAAATGATTGAGCTCATCACACAAACATTTGTGCTGGCACTGATAGATGGATTGTCTTAACAATGTCAGGAAATAAAACTATTATAAAATCCACACTAATATAATAAAGAGGTAAAGTTGGTTTATTTGTTTCTTTTTTTTGTTTGTAGGAGGTAATCTCTGGAACTACTGGTCCTATTGGAAAAATTTTAGCAACAATAGAAAGCTGCTTTACTCCTGAGTGACATTCTGACAGGCTGTTTTATATAAATGGGCGGAGCCGCTGACAGAAGCTAGTACTTTATAAAATAAGAGTTTCGAAAAACAATAATACAAAATCAAAGAAGCCCTTTTATTGTAGTGTAGGCTCTCTACAGTACACTATGGTATTTCCCCGAACGGGAATTAACATCGCTCCCCAAAGTCGTCACGAACTAGCCAATCTCTCAGCTGTCAAATTCAAATAGACATAACACATGTGACCCAAAACATAAAATGCAAATAAAGCTGAAAGGCTCACAATGGTATGGCCCTTAAAATCTATGGCATCGGCCACTTTCCATGCCCTCATCTTAAGGGTGGGAGGGAAATGGAATTCTTAATGGTGCACCTACGTAGAATACGGAAACATTGTGCTTATAGAATTGCCAGTCTTTTCGTCAACTCATTTCTATCATGCTAGTCTAGACTGGCATGTTGGTCTAGTAGTTAGAGGCCTTTACTGCTATACTGGAGGTCGTGGGTTCGATTCCGCCCCAGGACAAATTTTTGTGTGATGAGCACGTTAATTTGTTGTGTGCAATTTATCTATATATCGATGCCTCCCACGTAAGTTGTTGTAACCCACAAAATGGCGATTTTGGGTTTTTTATGTAAAAGTGTCTAATTTTATGTAAACTATCCTACAAAAAAACAAAAAGTCCAAAAAACCTATTATTTAAGGTACTTTTGAAACGTATAATGTTGTATATTTCGAACGATTCCGGCGTAGACTGTAGTATTTATTACTCGCAATGGTTTACAACGGGGAAAAGCGCACGTGCGTCCGTTGTATGTAACACATATCACAGATTACGCTGGAATTCGGTGCCAGTTGCACCTCTCACGCAATTTTTGCGTCGTTTATTTAATATTCTAGTAATTACTATTCCGCTTAATCTTATCTTTAACTAACATGATAACCATTTAAAATATAGTATTGATC
Organism: Mythimna loreyi; assembly: GCA_029852875.1. Taxonomy (NCBI): domain Eukaryota; kingdom Metazoa; phylum Arthropoda; class Insecta; order Lepidoptera; family Noctuidae; genus Mythimna; species Mythimna loreyi. The sequence goes on along the minus strand of CM056801.1, from coordinate 16,091,366 downwards.
CCATACAACAATTTACGTCGCTAATTTTAAAATTATTTTATGTTAAGTGATACGTAAAACATTTTACTTCGATGCTAGATATGTAAAAGTAAGTTGTAACATCACATACAACGATTTACGTCGCTATTCGTTTGAAATAAGTACGTTGTATGTATTTTTCAGGGAGTGTTTTATGAATATCACTGAAGTCAGAGTCATTCTAGGTAACCATTTTCAATGAATCTGAGAAGTTTTAAACGACTAAATTAACAGATGATGGCATATTTGGAACTTTGGACCTTAAAACTGCTCACTTACTCGTATTTCATAGCTGTGTAGTATAATAGCCATTTGGATTACGACTGTTATAGCCATTTTTGTTTATATTATATCATTATTATTATAGCTAGCCTGCGCTGTCCTACTGCTGGGCAAAGGCCTCCCTCCATTCTTTCCAGTTCTCTTAGTTACTCGCTTTATCGTACCAAGTATCAAGGAAGGCATCCAGGTCGTGTCGAGGAAAAGTGGGCCTGGAACACATAAGGCACCGAAAGATTACATGAAAACTCACCAGGACTTTCCTTCTTGCTCGTGTTTATTGCTAGTTTCCCAAATCAAAAAACATTGTTCGTAACTTTTACCTTAGTCACCACCTGCATGTTTCTGCACTGTTGAACTCTTCAAGCTAAGTCTACTATCAGTGATTTGATTGAATAAAGTATCGTTTGAAAAAGGTAATGAAAAAAATACACATTTAAAGACTAGAGATTTTTCAAAAAGGTCAATCGTGAAAGAAAAACCTTTCTAGTAAAATATCAAAAACAGCCAATAGGAAAACTGGTCTATTGAGTCTGCTGTAAGCACTATTTCAATGAATTTAACTAAAACGGTGACAGAAAAAACGATGTATAACTATGGATAATTTAGTTATAGGAGAGCCAAGCTTAGAATTTATGCTGATACTATTGTGAGACATAAATAAATAAGAATAAATTGTCTGTTGCCGTTACTGAAACTTCAAACTTCAGACGTGTTTAAACAACAGTTTCCCCATTTCTATAATCTTTAGTTAAATTTGATATACCAATAGCAGTATTAATCCCAGATCAAAGAGATATTTAACAGCCTGTGAAAAAGTCTGGGTCTGTCAAAACCATCGTTTGTTACCATTTCAAGTCTTTTCAACTGCTTGCAAGTTGAGTCACACTATGTTTGACTAAATTCACTAATGTTATATTAAGACAGAGGTTTAAACTTTTACTGTATATAGTTATAACGTATAGCTTTTGCCTAAAGGGTACACAGAGAAAACAAGATCTGAAAGATCATAATATCGTAAAAATAAAAGAGGTACCAGTTTGTTCTGAAGATTCAATATTATGTTTTATCAGACTGTAAGGTGATGACCACTTCTTTCAGCAACAATAACTTAAGATGCCGAAATGCTGATGATATGAATACACCAGTTAGGTGCATGAACCCAGCTTTTTAGGGTCGGGAAATAAACCCTCTATAGTACTTGTATTACGAGCAAAACTTAATATTTGCGGGCTTTTCTAGATTCAGTGTAAGTTATTAAACATTACTTATATACCTATCGTTTGTCTTGGATATGGTTACGAAAAGAAGAAAAATAAAGCTTATTACAGCTACAAGTATAGTCACTTGAAAAAATGGAGAGAGGAAAAGATTACAAAGTGATAGTGAGACGGGTGATACGACAAAACAGAAGAATAAGCTTGTTCCACCGACTCCAAATCACATTGGACTAAGATAGGAACATGATGATGGTTTTCCTATTTTTAAATCTTATTGGTTGATAGAATTTTCTTAATCATTTTGGTTACGATACTTTTTTGAGTTTTGATTATTTGAACTGTAGTAAAAATTTGGTTAAAGGACGATGTAATTAATTGAAAGTATAATTTAAATTTAGAAAAAGCTTAAATTTTTATTTTAGATTTTTTAAAATGATTTTTAATCTTAATCCTTAATGTTTTCCTAATCTTTAAAATATCGTTTCTTATTCTAAACTCTAAACCCTAAAATGTAAAATTTTGATAAACTTGATTGATAATATTCTGCTTTTTTTGTATTTCAGTAACGTATCAACGAAAAGGTATCGTCCTAAATGAAATTAGGCTGAAAAAACATTGTATTTATTTTATTATATCAAGTAATGATACACATACCACACCTTTTTTTTTATTTATAATCGACGTAAATTCATGTAAGTATCAGATATGATCCAAATCGGCTCTTGAACTCCCGTGTATAATAATGTAAGTGATAGTTACAACATTTTCTGAGGACCTCATGTCGCGGTAAACAGTTGTAACAACAAAATTCAAGAAACCGTTAAAATTATAAAGTAATGACATGTAGTAAACAATAACATATTAAAAACTATACGCTCATACCGAATTTCAAAAAGATTCTTTGAAAAATGTGGCTTGTATCGCAAAAAGTATCTTTAAAACGCTCTCCTGTAAAATTGCATTTTTGGGGTTACAACAACTTACGTGGGAGGCATCGATATATATATATATGTTTTTATTTTATTAAGCATGTTTATCAGTTGTCTAGTACTCATAACACAAGCTTTGCTTAGCTTGGGACTAGACCACGTTATGTGATAGTTCTGGAATACATTATTATTATCATGAAACAAACCGACGCACGGCGATTATTTATCCTTACGTTGTTGAAACTTCTACGGTTCGGACTAAGCGTTTCGTTTCGTCGTTTATTCCGTGCACATCGATAAACTGGAACAATTTGCCTGCTGCAGTCTTCACATCCGATTATAATTTGTATGTCTTCAAGGCTACATGCAAGCATTTTTTTTTAAATTAGTTTACATATGTATTATCCTGAGCGTATCTTCTTTCAAATAAAATACAAAAAGATTAAAATCGGTTCACTAAATCCAAAGTTAGCTCTGGGTACAACGCCATGTCTCGGGAAATTGAATTACTAATTTATACATGGGCTACTGGGTTCTGTTACATTGTAATGGACGGGAAACTATGGGACTCTACACTGAGCGTGGCCCGACACGCTCTTGGCCGATTTATTTTTATCTAGTTTTGTCACTTCAGAAACGATATGTCTAACAAAGGGTTCTATGTTGTATCTTGGCTCTATGGTACACCTACATATGTGAGGAAATCGTAATTTGTCATCATCCTTGCACCCCTTGCAAGAAGTAAATCTTTATTGGGTGTTGAGGGACCCTACCCTTGAGGAAAAACTTCATAAATTGAATTTTGCGGTTGTAAAGTGGTGAAAAGACAAACTGTTGACCATGAAATCCTGAGTTCTTTTTTTTTTGTATTGCAAAATCAAAATGTTTCTTTCGCTTAGAGGAGTGGTTCCTAATGTGTAGTCCGTAAGAGTTAAAATATGGTCCGGGAAATAAATAAAAATTTTAAACTTTCTATCTAAAAAGTATTTTTACAAGCTTTTATTTAGTTTCACCTGTCCCGTTGTCTGTCGTTCTGTAATCAAATCTTGCAACTTAAATTTGATCCACTTCCCGGTTTCCGATTGAGCTGAAATTTGGTATGCACGTTTAGTTCGGATGACAATGCAATATTATGCAGACATGGAGCTGATCTGATGATGGAATCGCGAGGTAGCCATAGGAACTCTGTAATTAAACGGCACAACCACGTCGAGTTTGGGCTCGTGTGAATCGTCTTGACGAGTTTTATTTATAAAGTATAGACCACCGCTGTAAAAGCTTGTTATGAAAAAAAATATTTTCATTGTAAACTTGTTTATCTCAACAAGGAACACTGTGATTTTCTGTTTTCTTTAAAAATGCATGTTACCTACTTCTGATATTAAAGAATTGGTGAGCTAAATTTTTTTTTGTTACGAAAGCTAACAACAAAGAAACAAAAGTGGCCCCTGATTAAAAGAAGGTTAGAATCCACTGCCTTAATGTGAAAGTGGCTCACTCTTAACTCAAAACTCCTTAAGAATTTGAATTTTGATTTCCTATAAAATTACATATAACGCCTACTCTGCAACTTTCCATTAAAAAATATTCGAATTATTATACTTAAATCAAAAAAATATATCCCGACAAATTTCTGTTCCTTTTTCTACAGATTCAATTTTTTTATTTAAGTCAGTTTCATTCTTAGGCGGTCATAACACGGTCATGCAAGCGTCAATCATTTCCATCAATGATGAATGATGGTTTTCGTTAGTCAGTACTATGCTTAAGTCAATCATAATTTTACACGGTGGATTATTCGTAAATCAAAATATTGTACCAAAACGTTTTGGAAACATATTCATTGTGCGTACAGCCAAGGAGTGGAATTCCTTGCCGGAGTCTGTTTCCTGATGGCTACAATCTGGAAATCTTTAAGTCAAGAGTGAATCAGTTACTTCTAAGTAAGCGTGCTCCATCGTCGACCGCATCATCGCTTTGCATCAGGTGAGATAGCGGTCAAGCGCGAACCTATAGTCAATAAAAAAAATATTTGACTGTGGCAAAATTGACAGCAAAACCTATCGTGTAATGGCCGCATTGAAGTAAAATTATATTGTACACTAGCTTTTGTCAGCGGCTTCGCCCGCGTACATAAAATATAGCCTATGTCACTCAGGAGTAAAGCAGTTTGCTATTTTTTTTCCAATCGGAACAGTAGTTCAAGAGATTAGGTACCTCCTACAAACAAAGAAACAAACTTTACCTCTTTATTATGTTAGCGTAGATTAGTCGTTTTCTGTGTAGAATAAAAATAGAAAAACTAAATGGTTACTTCAAAAAAGAGATAGGTTTTACAATGTTTCAGTATACGGTATTAATAAATGTAAGAGGAAATGCGGACAGTGTAGACCAGCCAGAAAAGTACTACGTTAGTCTGACGCAACAAAGTGGATCCCGGTAAAACATAATTTACGACTTTAAAGAGTCTACAATGTTCACACATAGAGACTCGTTCCAATTATGTCACAGATAATAAACTTTATTATTAAAAAAAAAACACTGGGTGAGTGCGAGAAGGACTCGCATACTGTGGGTTTTTTTATGGTGGGAAAAATCATCTAATGACGAATCCCGCGCTTGGGCGGAGGGGGAAACAGTGTCAGACTCTTGCTGGCTAAACAACCCACCCCATTCCTTCTTAGCCTTCATACCGGGAAACTTCCGGGATTTTCGGGACCCCAGTAGGCTTCGGCCCTGACGTTACCCCTACATTTGCTGACAATTCCTTGAAGCGCCCAGAAACGGAGCGCGCTGTCGACGACCTGGCTTGCTTGGACTGTTACCAGACGTCCGGACCGGATAAAGCCTTGATTCGGGATAACCCATTAATTTTGATTTCTTTTTCAGTGTTTTTTTTCCGTTAACTTAGAACTTTGATTTTTTCACAGCTTCCAGGGACCGCAGGCTGCATATTATTTAAACCTCAAATCTCTACCTCCACTCGTTCCCGAGATAAAATAGGATTCTAGGTTAGCAGGAAGTAATCTATAGGTTTTGATTTCTTTGCTTCTCTCCTGTTTACTTCTCTTGTTCTGGATCGAGAGTGTGTCAGACTTTTACAAACAAAAACACACCCGAGTTCTTTATTACTTTGTCCTTTGCGTAATATTTGCAAAGAATCTTGCAGCTTCCATAATCATTCTTTTTAATGTGCCCTCTGTTACGACACAGGCCTCCTCTCTAGGAAAAACAATGTGTCATAATCCACCACGCGGGCCTAGCGCCGATTGGTGGATGTCACATTACTTCGAATTTTTGGTTCTAGGACATGCCGGTTTACTCACGATGTTTTCCGTCACCGGTTTGAGAGCAGTGGCGATGAAATAAATCACACAAAGTAATGCGCTTCGCTAGGGTTGAACCCGCGACCACATAAGTCGTAAGTCGGGGCTGATACCACACAAAAAAAAAAAAAAAAAACTCAAAATCATTTATTTCAAATAGATCATTTACAGGCACTTTTGAAATGTCAAAATTGAAGCTAATTTGCACGTTCCAATGCATAGACTCCTATGGAGAAGAACGTGCAAGAAACTCCATGGGCACTCTTTTAAATCAAATTTATATATTTACATATGATGTACTTGGTTACAAAATTATGTTGCTTCTATTATGCGAGCACGATGTAGCGGTATTTAACAAAAAGTAAAATAATAATTAAAAAAAAAAGAATTTCAAATAAGCGCCTAGCAGCCAAGAGATGACCAGTCTCAACTGATGGCACCCGTTCACGAGCACTAGGCCACCACTGCTCACAGCTGCTTGCAGTTTTACCTATTGTTAAAAAATAACAAGATTACTTAATAATGCCAATTTAAATGTTTGTCTACTACCATATTTAAACTAAGCTGTGATAATTACACTAAACTAATAAACCCTCTAATGTAAACCATGTTTGTTATAGAACGGTTCATTCTTTAATGAGTTTGGGTTTCACAGTTCAAAGGAGTTAACAGTACCCAAACTGAGTTACTGTTCCCATACTATCGCTCCTTTGTGATTATGACATCATTAAACATTTTTATCTCATTTCAGGAAACATTGAATAAGATTTTTTTTGCGTTGCGTCTACCTTATGGCGTTCCCATTGCTTGAACTCAGGCCTCCTCTCAAGGAGAGAGAATCTGCATTAATTTGTTGACAACAACACAAGGCATACCGTCTAATGGTAACTAAAAGAACTAGAGGTGGCCCGTCATAACAGAGTTAGGCGTACAGGGGTGAGCTTGAGGATGAAGAACCCGCCTAGTGACAGTGAACACTCTCAGCCAGGCGTAGAGGTTTCAACAACATAAAGATTAATACTCGCCGTGCGTCGAGATGTCCGATGATAAAAATAGCTGTACTTGGCTAGGAGGGGAGCTTTTAAACCATGCCCATGCTCACTTTGAAAATATCAAAGCCAAAGCCTACTGGTCCTATAAGGTCGCTTCTGAAAGGAAACCTATTCTAGAAAGCAAGGCAAATGAGAATCGTAGATTTGTTTTTTAGTCAGTAAAAGTCTGACTCGCCGTCGTGCTTTACCTTAGAGTAAAAAAAGTCAGTAGCATATTAGTTAGTAAAAGTGTGACACGCCCTTGTGTTTTACCTTGGAGCGAGAAAATGTTATTAGATAATTTCACTTTTCATTAGATTTTTTCGAATCGAAAAAATTTTTTTTTTCCTGTGACGTAATTACAAATTCGTAGTTTCAGATTTATTCCTATACTTGTGCTATAAGATCCTTCGTGCCAAATTTTAGGGTTCTAAGTCAACGGAAGTAAGCTGTGTTTTGGTTCTCTTGAGAGTGTCAAAAGATACGTTTTTTGCGATCAGTTTATTTCTATTAACATAGAAGTTTGATTTTTTCACAGCTTTAAGAGACTGCAGACCCAGGTTTTAATTTCAACTTGATACCTTGAAGCATTCTCGAGATAATCGGTCTTGACACGCAAAAAAGTGATCCTATAAGTGTACCGGTTTTTTCCTTTAAGGTACGCAGTAATAAAAAAAAAAATAACTTGGGCAACACATCAAGAACAAAAAGGGTACTAACATTAATCACACAAAATACCACTGTACGCAAAACAGTGTCCATTTACAATTTAGCACATACTTTTGCAGAACTGAAAAGTAAAGTAACAAAAATTCGCAATTAACACACATATTTAAAACAATCCTGAAAAGCTGTTACAAAACTCGAATGTTAATAACAATTTTGAAATAACGTAGTCACTGAAACTCTTCAACTTGTTCCCTTAACGTTGGCATATTTTTCGGCGTTAAAAACTGACGGGTGTTAAAACTTTTAATTGCTGCTCAAATTAATGCCCAGCGTTGGAGTTAGTTGGGGACATACAGGAGTACGTTTTGTAAAAGGTGTCAATATGGATTGAAGATGTCAATACAGATTTAAGATTTCAATATAGATTGAACATGTCAATATAGATTGAAGTTGTCAATATAGATAGATTGAAGAGGTCATTATAGATAGATTGAAGATGTCTTTATAGATAGATTGAAGATATCATTATTCATAGATTGAATATGTTATTATAGATAGATTAAAGATGTCAATATAGATAGATTAAATATGTCATTACAGATTGATCGAAGATGCAAATATAGATAAATTGAAGATGCCAATATAGATAGATTGAAGATACTAATATAGATTGAACATGTCAATATGATGACAATAGAGATATATTTTTTTGGTAACGCTTGGTATTGTTTAGGGTTTAGTAACGCAATAGGAAAAATCCTTATTGGATCTATCTGTGTGTCAAGACCCTTTATCACAGGAATAGGTGGAGATATCCAGTTGAAATTTAAACTGTATACTTAGGTCTAAGGTCCCTTGCAGTAAAAAAAAAAATCCGAGCTAACGGGAAAAAAGATACGGCTATTTATATCGCAAATACGGGTATTTTTTACCCTTTGACCTATAACCCTGATATCTGCGTAAGTAGAAATCAGCCTTAATGAAAAAATTTGCACTCTAGACACATGTTGGTATTTTTAAGGCCTCTGATTTTAAAACGCTGTGTACCCGTCCCAATTCTTTTGCCGTATGCGTCCAAAACAGTTTTTCACCACTAAAACTTCATGATAGGCGTCTCGTCAACTGCCATTATTTAGTCTTAAACGGTTTCATCAAGCAACCGGTAACTTCCTGGAAAAAAGTGCATTATTTTCTACCAGAATTCCTTGAATTTTTCTCTCGTTTTTATCTTTTTACTAAGCCAAGCGGCGTTTTATGGAAATAATTGTCGTATTTTACGCAAATTTCTCTATTCTTTAAGGAGAATCATGCAAAGTGCATAATATTTTTTACCTGTCTGCGCGATTAAAAATACAGGCTAAAGTTATCTGACTGCAAAATTTCTTTGAAAGTCACCATAGCCTTGGAAAGAAAAGAACAAAGGTCAACGTAAGAAAGACAAGTTTTTTTTTGGTGGTGGTGTCATCCAGCGACATCTTCCGCTCTTTGGTGGAACGGGAGGGCGTGTTTAGCAGGCTTTTACTGACTAAAATCCACTCGTTTGTTCAAGGTCCCTTTTTTTTAATTAAAAACTAGTGCTTGACTACGATCCCACCTGATGGTAAGCAGTGATGCAATCGTTGATGGTAAAGCGCACTAGTTTATTAAGAGCTCTGCTTAGTTTACTTGTAAAAGAACAGTGAATTTTGCGAATAAACTCTTCAAACCGGTATGAATAAATTACTGTATATTTTATAGCACTAAATTCCCTAGTTTAGTGTAATACTACAAGTAAACTTAGACCCAAACCACACAAAATAAATAGCAAGATATGCTCACGACTGAACAGAATTATTGCGGTAATATAAAAAGCCGGCTAAACCAGCATGGCCATAAATAAAATGTCAACAGTAAGTTGATGGTACGAAATATGTCAGGAAAAGTATAGGGGCGGCCATTTTGGAAAAAGGAGACGCGTCAATTATATAATGTAACTAGCTTCTGGTAGCGGTTTTGCTCGCGTTAAAGTTCGAGAGTAGGTAATTTAAAAATACAAATAATTTATTTTTTGCATGTTTATTATTGTGCTAAGTCCTGTGTCTGTACCAATAAATGTTATTTCTTTCTATCTTTTTTTTTGTTTCTTTCTATAAGTACAGTTTTGTTTTTTTGGGGGTAAAAATCATCCAATAACATCTCCGCTTCCTTGGGTGGGGTGGGAGATAGTGTCAGAGTTTTACTGACTAAAAAATCCAATGCTGTTCCTTCTTTGCCTTCATTCCAGAGCCTCTGGTGTCGTGTTCACAATTCCCCATGGACCCAGTAGGCTTCGACCTAGCTACGGTTGCTGACAACTCTTTCAAGCATGCGTGTGGAACGATACGCGTCGTCATGTCGACGACTTTGGCCCGGACCGGATGATTACAGGAGATCGTAATCGGGATCCCTGCGGAGGCATTTCGATACCAGAAGTGGTTACAATTAACGTAGTGACTTTTACTTAAAATGTAAAAATGTTCTTTAAGGTGATTGATATAAGGGTTTTTTCGCAAAACGTAAAAATGCCCCTTACATTAATTCATACTTCTGATATCGTTTATGCGTACAGCTAAGCAGTGAAATTCATCATCAGATATCATCTCAATGCTTAGTCATGTGATTAGACGCAAACCCTAAGTGAGTTTGCGTCTAAAAGACTCTGTCGCTGGTATAAAGGTAACGTAGGAATGCAATGGGTCGTTTAATTAGTAAGAGTCTAACACTATCTCCTACTTTGCCCAAGTCTTTGTCATTGGATGTTTTTTCCCGCAGTGAAAAAGAAGCATAATTATGTGACTAGAAATTGTAACGTAGAAAAGGTGATCGTGTCAAAATAATGTGAAAGAAAAATAATCAAATAATTTATTTTAGTCAAAGTCAAAAATTTTTATTTCACCTAGGCCTACATGGGCATTTATAAAACGTCAGAAGCTAGTGCACGGTTCCAAATTGGTCGTTTCCTATGGAGAAGAACCGGCAAGAAACTCCATGGTTACTCTTTTAAAAAAATTGTTTTCTTTACAATATTTCCATAAAAAAATAGTAAACCATGCGCTTTTGAATCGTCTTTAAGTCAGTCAGTAAAAAGTTAATTATTAGCCGAAAGACGTATACTGTTGGTTATACTCATAGGCCTCCCGGAAGTGTCGTTACAATAAAAAGTCCTATACCTCTCGCGTCCATCAGATTCCCACAACCCTTGCCAGATCATCGGTCTATCTTGTAGGAGGCCTTCCAACACAGCGACTTCCACACGTCGCCACTCCGACACCAGACGAATACAGACAACGAGATAATTAATATCATGATTGAACAAAAGTCAAATTTCAGCTACATTACTCTAGAAACAAAGCCCAACTTTAAACTCTTTAATCAGGCTTCAAAAAAAAAAAAAATAACAAATAACGATCGCGTACAAAAAATTAGGAACAAAAGTCAACCCGTAAAACTTAGATGCGGGTACAAAAAACCTCTAACGCTTTGTGTACAGCTAATTTAAGCAAAAAGTTAATTCAAAAAGTTAATAACATAATGTCCGTTGTTTTGAACGCGAACGGGTACGGGTAATGAAGCGTGCACGTGAGCCGTTAAGGGTTAGTCGTTTGGAATTTTAATTTTTTTTGGGAAAATTGCTGCAGAGGGTTAAATTTTAAAAGTTCCTGCATCAAACCTGAAACTTTCGTAACCAATAATAGGGGTTCAATGTTTGACATAGTGAATCATTATCATTTTTCTAATTTGCTGTTTTTACTCAAAAAGGATGTTTTAGGTAGAAAATCATGAAGTAGGAAGTCGTGACGCTCTGAAAACTTCGGAAGGAGAGGTCATAGCACCAATTGTGCTTCCCCGTTTTGCCTTTCAATTTTTTGTGATTGACAACCGATTTTGTAAAGAGTAACTCAGGGTAATTTAGGTAATTTATTATTTATTAAATTTCATGGAACACAAAATTACAAAGGTGGTCCTGCCTTAAGCATACTCTTCCAGTCACCCACAGGTAATGAAGAAAAAGCACAGCAGGTACGTAAAAACAGAAAATAAGGGTGCAAAAATGAGTAATTAAAAAAAAATAACTGCACATTTATATACTTAGAAATAAAAAAATAACCGTTAAAAACAACTTCTTGAAGGTGTGACCAATTTTATTGATATCATCACCTACTTATTAATCATTACATAGTAGGTATAAAACAAAGTTGCTTACCGCTGTCCCTATGTATGCTTACCTAGACCTTTAAAAGTACGCAACGGATTTTGATGCGGTTTTTTTTATAGATAGAGTGATTCAAGAGGAAGGTTTATGTGTATAATACATGCATAATATACTAAATATCAGTACCCTGCGAAGCTGGGGCGGGACGCTAATCATTACTAAAATCTACAAGCTTTTAATTAGACCATAAAAAAAATTTAATTCATTCAAGTATTCAAAAGAGTTTGAACCTGAACGGAGCATTTTGAACGCTTACGGGTCTTACGGATTACGTTTGTTCTATTTAGAAATACTCAAGAATGCACCTCGTGAAGTGAAAAGGATTTAATTGAACTCGTTTTCTGGTGAGTTCAGTCCATTTTATATTTTCTTTTCTTAGAGTTTTTTTAAAGTGTTTCTCGAGTTATTTTCCGAGTCGTTAGTAAGTTTAGCTTGGATTTTCTCCTTAGAAAGCTACGTATGTAGTCGGTTCTACACAGTTAAGCGGATAATGAGATTGTAACTATGTACTTGTGGAGTTTTAATGGTTGAAGAGTACTAAACTTAGCGTATAAAGAGGTAAAATTGTTTTCTTTTGTCTTTGAAAGAACAGAAACAATTAAGAAAAACATTATTTTTTATAGTATTCACAATTTTGTGTACAAAAAATAAACTAGGATGAAAAAAATCCGGGTCGGTCACAAATAATATGAAAATTTCTCAAATACAAAAGATACCAATATCATTATTGTAGTATGTTGCAGATTATCTATACTAATATAATAAAGAGGTAAAGTTTGTATTTTTGTTTCTTTGTTTGTAGGAGGTAATCTTTAGAACTACTGGTCTGATTGGGAAAAAAAAATAGCAACGATAGAAAGCTGCTTTACTCCTGAGTCACATAAGCTATATTTTATGTACGCGGGTGAAGCCGCTAACAAAAGCTAGTAACTGATAAGTTCATAAAATAAAATATATATCACGTTTTATGCACAATATAAACGTAACACGTATTCAATTTAAATTAAGTAAAAATGTTGATTTAAGTTTTATTTTCTTTAAACTATGAAGTTTATTTTTGTGGTCATAAGTTAAAAGTGTATTTGATTAAAATTAAAACATAAACAAGCAGATAGAAAAATAACTAAACAGGACTGGCGTAGAAGTAAGAAGATTGGATAGTGATAAAAGAAGCGATTGCCAAAAGGCGAATAGAATAGAATTCTTAAAGAAGGCTATAAAAGAAAATTATGAATCATGCTATATATTACAATACTAATATAATAAAGAGGTAAAGTTTGTTTTTTTGTTTATAGGAGGTAATCTCTGGAACTGCTGGTCCGATTGGAAACATTTTAGCAACAATAGAAAGCTGCTTTACTCCTGAGTGACATAGGCCATATTTTATGTACGCGGGCGAAGCCGCTGACAAAAGCTAGTATTACAATATACTAAAGTAATATAAGACATTCTTCATCATGCCTATATCAAGGTTTTTATCAATGACCCGGAATTTTCGCGGCCCACTGTATATCTTATGCACTAAAACTTATGATTTATTAGGCCACAAAGGCAAAGTCGCGACACAAATCTTTTACACAGATGTCGCTAATTGCTTCCAAGATTAATTCAAATAATAACTTTTAATTTCAAGGTTTTGTTAACTCAGAGCCCAAAAACTTTCTTGATATTTTTTTAACCGACTTCAAAAACAAGAAGGTGGTTCTCAATTCGATTGTATTTTTTTTTTTTTATTTTTTTTTTTTATGTTTGTTACCTCAGAACTCCGTTGTTTATGGATGGATTTGCAAAATTTTTTTTGTACTTGAAAGGATATACTTCCAGATTGGTCCCATTCAAAATCGAGTTATGATGATGGGATCCATGAGAAATCGAGGGAACTCCTCAAATATTATAGGCAACTATATCGTTTTTTTATATTTTCATCGAGAACTCAAGCATTTACAGTCAAAAAGTAACATTTGATGAGGTAGAACTGGTGAAGAAGATCAGAAATGGCTAACGAAACTTGACAATCGCATGGATATCACAATCAAGGTAGTTAAGCAACTATGAAAATGCACTATAAACCAATGATCTTAAATAATTATGTTGAAAATGTTATCATCGAACTGATCTGATGATGATGATGGAGCTGAAAGGTAGGCACTGGAACTGCGTAACTAATTAATAGATCCTAGCCGTGTTTGGGCTTGTTAGAATTGTCATAAGATGCACTTTGGCTGTAAGGTACTATTGAACTGATGTGATGATGAAGCTGGAAGGTGGAAGGTCGGCATGGGAACTTCAAAATAAAATAATGTATCCTAGCATTGTTTGAGCTTATTAGAGCTGTCATGGGCAATGCTGTCAAGGGCAATGGAAAGGGCTATGCTCGGAGTTTCCTTGCGTGTTCGAATCAGAAATGAAGAAATGCGCAGGAGAACCAGGTTCACCGACATATCCCGAAGAATCGCCAAACTTAAGTGGCAGTGGGCAGGGCAAATTGCTCGTAGAACAGATGGCCGATGGGGCCGAAAGTTTCTAGAGTGGCGACCGCGCACCAAACGACGCAGCTTTGGAAGGCCTCCCACAAGGTGGACCGACGACCTGGTGAGAATCACGGGAACGCGATGGATGCGAGTCGCACAGAATCGGCACCGACTCCAAAAAGAAGTAATAAATTTTGAATATTTGCAAAATATTAATGTCAAATAAGTTTACCTATAAATTAAGTTTCTTTACAGCAATTCAAATTTTTATTTTCAACTTTTTAGTGTAGGAACTTTTATTGTTTGGCTTTTTTTGAAGGCGGTTTTTTTTTTGTTAAAAGTTTTTTTTTATTGTTTATAGGTTCGCGCTTGACCGCTATCTCACCTGATGGAAAGTGACGATGTGGTAGACGATATAGCATGCTTATTTAGAACTATCCTATTCACTCGTTACTTAAAGATTCCCAGTGTGTTGCCATCAGGAAACACAGACTCTGGCAAATAATTCCATTCCTTAGCTGTACGTATAATCCTCTTGGGGCCGAGGGTTAATGCGAAAGCGTTACACCGGGGCTCTGGGACAAAGGCTAAGGAAGGAAAAGCGTATCTTGTTTAGTCAGTAAGAGTCTGACACTGTTTCCAGCTCCGCTTAAGGGCGGGATTTGTCATTGGATGATTTTTACCTACTATAAAAAAAGTTGTACGTATAATGAATGTGTTCTCAAAACGTTTTATGCGAGAACAAAACAAAAACCATGTCAAAATAAATAACACCCGTCTTCGTCATTAACCTGGTAACGATTTTGTATTCAATATCTAAATCTATTCTCTCAAAATTTCAGCACGTAAAACTAATTTATTTGGACAATTTATGAGTGCCAGATAAAAAGTAAAGTAATTAGCCATTTAGCCGTGAGAACTGAAGAGATAAGCACAGAAGGTCTGCTGGATATGCGATAAATAGGTGGAACCCGTTTGCGTCTATCGTGATTCAACGCGAACACGAACGTGAAGCTATGCAGCGTGGATGGAACCAACAACAGATACTTTATTGCGGTGGCCAAAACGGCCATGGTACGTGGGTGCGAAATGGCAACGAGTGAAGCAAAGTGAACCTATTGTTGGTTTGATATTTTTGTTCGAATTTTTGCGGTGTGGTAGAATACCAAGTCATGCAGCTCAATTCATTGGTTCGACCAAATCCCGTTCTTGACTTAACGGTACATGGGGCCCTCCATTTCGCCAGATATAGGATTAGGTAGAGAAACCTCATAAAAGCGCAAGTGGTGAAAAAAGTTGGTCACGACCTTCGTCATTATCTACACTAATATGATAAAGAGGTGTGTTTGTTTTTTTTGTTTCCTTGTTTTTTTGTTTGTAGGAGGTAATCTCTGGAACTACTGGTCCGATTGGTAAAAAAATTGTCACAATAGAAAGCTGTTTTACTCTTGAGTGACATAGGCTATATTTTATGTACGCGGGCGAAGCCGCTGACAAAAGCTAGTTTTAAATAAATTGTGGTTGAAACAGTGATGTCACGTGCACATAGGAGAGAGTCGAACACGTCACGCTGAATTCCTTTGAACGGCAACGGATTGATTCACAATAGCACCCACGTCGAATTGCTGGAGTAAGATGGTGTCTTCGTTTGTCAGACAAAGCTGGCCTTCTGTACTTAATAGTATTGTGGTTTTAAAGTACACCTATCGGAGTTATCTGTCGGCGATACCGTACTGATTTATTTTAATACGGTAGATTGGTATTGTGGATCGGATAGAAAATTGGGTTAGGTCAGCTGCTGAATTTGCGTCTTTCTCCAGACAATCACATTTATCGGGGATGTCACAATTTTCAAACTTTATAAAAATATTGGTGAATTACTTTGTTTTCAGTTTTCTCTAGCATTATTGAACAACGTTTGGTTTAGGAGACTGTTTTTTTTTATAATTTATTTTATTTTTAGATAAGTTTAACTTGATGTCTGTGACTTCTATATTAATTTGAGGAATCATCATAGTAAATATTATTTAGGTAAACTGTCCTTCGTTCTTAAAAATATTTATGTTTTAGTGCCTTACTAAGGTACATGGTTAAATTCTGGAGCCCCACGGGAACGCCAGCGTTCGCACATCTATTGTCTTTCTATTATGTCTCTAATTACGGTATTATGAACATAACCAAGAAGATATGCGTCACATCCGCGCAAAATGGCCGAACGCTCAGTATAAAGAGGTGGCTTCACGCACAGTGCGATAGGCTAATTAGTGTGTTAAGTAAGTATAAAATAAATATTTAAAAAGAACAGATAAAAAAAATAACGAATACGTACGTGAATTAGTAGTAATTCTTCTAATTTTTTTGTCATTAAATGTTAAGCCAACCACGAACCGAACGATTATACC
Organism: Mythimna loreyi; assembly: GCA_029852875.1. Lineage (NCBI taxonomy): Eukaryota > Metazoa > Arthropoda > Insecta > Lepidoptera > Noctuidae > Mythimna > Mythimna loreyi. The sequence continues at coordinate 16,074,790 of CM056801.1, read as the reverse complement.
CATAACACATATCTCAAAATACTTAACATTCCATCAAAAATATCAAAACTTTCCACAGCGCTTCCCCTTAACAATTATGCGAGCAAAACTCTAATTTTGCAACCGACGCCTCACAAATATGATGGATTGGTTATTACGCAACTCATTAGGCATATATGTAGGTTTTAAGGGTTATTGATCACTGCCTTTTAATCCCCCAAGAACCCTGAAAGGACCCATTTTCAAAAGAGTATTTACCTATGTATATATTTTTTCTTTGCTGTATTTACTCTTATAGGATTAGGACGCAAAGACGTCCTTGAAAATGATTCCAACGAGCACATTGTTGGGTTTTTACATACGAAATCGGATTTTTGTGCTTATTTTTATACGATAATACATTCTAGAGCAGTGGTGGCTGAGTGGTAACGGCCCCATATAAGTTGTAGGTTGCGAGTTAAAACCCAGCCAGGCGCATTACTTTATGTAATTTATTGCATTATCACTGCTCTCAAAACGTTGAAGGAAAAAAATCGTGAGACATTACTTCCACCAATCTAGTGGTATCCACCACGCGGACCCAGTGTCTACTCTACGGCCTATTCTCTCTACTAGAGAGGAGGCCAGAGTCCCAGTGAGTGGGAACAATATAAGGCTGATGCAATGCAATTATACACCGTGAAATTGAAATGGTTGTTTTCCCGCGGCAGAATGACTTGCCATAAGGAGTACTTTTGAAACATACAGAAAAAATTAAAAAATTAAAAAGTTTTTTTTTTATAAATAATTATTAAAAATATTTATCAACTCAAAAAAGCGAAAACAATAGTAACATTAGACGTAACTTTTAGGTACTACTAGAGTCGTATGAGCAGCCCGCCGTCAAGGGAAACCGATTCATTAAATATTTTAACCAAAATAAGCTCTCGCACGTTGTGATACGTCTTAATTAGCTTGCACTCTACAGGTCTATTTTTTGTTTTTAATATTTTATTTCTTTATCAAACGTTTGTATTACCAAGACACAACCATTTCGCTGAGGGAAAACAACAATTTAAATTTCACGGTGTATACTCAACAATATAATATAACTCTACGAATATATATTTTTTCTGAAAACAGCATTATAATTGGTTATTAAATGAAGCAGCAATTTTATAGTATTATTGGTCTAAGGAAGAAGTAGAAATATCGCGCTATTTCTTTTGAGCACACATAAAACTTAATGGCAATGATTATCATATTTCAGTATCATTATACTATTTTGTCAATTTCCCTTCTTTCAGATTTTAAGGTTTTGGTATTTTTTTTTTATTTTTTTTTTCGTTATTGAAAAATTGTTTCTTATTTTCGATTTTGGATATAGTTACTTTTTGATACAAACAAAAGAAAAATTGAGTCAAGTAAGTAGCTTGACTTGGAATCATAAATTCTAATAAATAACCCTTAAATATAGACTTTCTTTTTACTATCGCGGTTGTCTGATAACTTAAAAAAAAAATCATAAGTAATTTAATAACTCCAACCTTTTTAAATTTTACATCCCTTTTTTGTTCTACCTATATTTGCTTAATTTTATCACTCACACAAAACCCAGACGATTTTATTAAAGAAACAAAAGTCTAATATGCAAATAACAATAAAGGCAACATTATCCTTTCCAACCCTTAGTTATTATCAGTATCTTGAAAGATTAATCCCCATTTTGTGGGAAACAAAGTCGGCGTAATGTAAACGATACGGGCGTGACAGGTGGGGAACGGACTTTAGAGCTGGGGAAATGTCGATAAAATATACGATAGGATCCGACAGAAAATATCGACGTTGTCTTTCTCTTAGGCCCCTTGCCCACGATGACTTTTTGCAGCGATGCTGTTGTGTGATTTTTAATGCTGTAGCTCGACTATTAACTCAGTGATGCCAATTTAGTGACTTTGTCACTCAACCTAGCGACATTTCGTTGTCTTCAGCAGCTTAAATTATGTGTCAAGGGACAAAAAAAAATTGCGACTAGTCTAACGACTTTTTGTATAGGCTACAAAAAAAAAAGAAACTATCGCTATAAAATAGGCAAGTTATTGCCTACTCTGTAAACGAATTTCATTCTGTTAAATAGGGTTTTTCCACTCTTTTTTGGCCTTTGAATGATTAGTCTAAAAATGGCACAAGCTTGGTGGATTTAAGTTTCCGATTCCGACCCCCGACATGCAACCAATGGAAAACCGACAGGGTAGCAACTCGGCGTCGATGCTCAAAACTTTTAAGTTTTGATTCAACGAGTCTATTATTACCAATAATCCTCACTGATCGTTTCTCAATCATTTCCTCTCTTTTATAATTGTACGACAGTTTCCTTCTAAAACCCAGTTCCCGTTTAAGCGCATGTGAACTGACGAAGTCCCCATTACTTACAAGTTTTATAGTTTAGCGAGTGCTTAAACTTTAGTCGCTGTAAAACTATAACTTAATACGAACTCAAGCAACAGAGTAAGGTGTTAAAACTTCGAAGGAGCCAGTGTTACGTTTGAAATTTACTGGTTTAGGTAGTTTTAAGTTAATCTTTAACACCATTTGACTTTACCTGGAACGTGGTAGCAAGCGATAAATATTTCGCGCACATACAGGAATATTTATCCGTTTTTGGCAATAGGCTACGGTAGATTGGTGGAGGAACTATTGCGACATTTATGGAAAACAAAAATAAAAGGCTGTGATTTTGGAAGGTTTAAGTGAATTGGTTACCATAGCATTGCATAGCATCAGCCTTGTAATGTTCTCACTATTGGGACTCAGGCCTCCTGTGTAGGATAGGAAATGGGCCGTAATCCACAACGCGGGCCCAGTGCTGGTTGGTGATTGTCACATATTTTGAAGTCTTTGGTTCGTCTTAGAATCGAAATGCTGCACTATTCTCACAACGCTTCACCATTTTGAGAGCAGTGGTGAAATAAAATACACAAAATAATCCGTTTGGCTAGGTTTGAACTCGGCGACCTTCTACTCGTAAGTCGGGGCTGTCACCCCTTGGCCACTACTAACTACTTTTTGAAATGGTTACCAGGATCTATATTAATACTATGGGGACCACATACCAGACGAAGCAGTATTAGAAGGCAAACTCAAAGGTGGAAAGATGAACTGGTGGGAGTCGCAAGAATTTGATGAATTCGATTTGTGTGAAAATGGCCTCTTTTTCGCATTGACACTGCAGCAGGCAGACATAAAACGCAAATAATATAACGAAAGCGCGCTAAAGGTTCGTGCAACCCACAATTTTATCGATAGACCATCTTCCCAACTCTCATTGTCGGTACTTAAGTATACGGCCACATCTGTAGCACGTCAAGAACAAAGTATGCTGATAAGATTTTTTTCGCCATTTCACACGGATGTATTTTCACGACTTTCTACCTTTTCGTTTGTGGGGAAATCTTTTTATTTTTAGAGGTTACAAGGAATGGCCTGTTTATTGAAAATTGGCTTTTGTTGCTGTAGACAACTATAAGGTTCTGATAGTGGTTATGCCCGCGGGTAAGTAGAGAATTATCTCGAGGAGACAGTACTTACTAGGAAAAAGTATTTTACTACACAAAGAGCACTGGTGGCCGAGTGGTAACGGCTTCGACTTACGGGTAGTTTTTGCGGGTTCGAATGCAGCCAGGTGCATTACTTTGTGTAATTTATTCCATCACCACTGCTCTCAAAATGGTGAAAGAAAATATCGTGAGGAAACCGGCTTGTCCTAGAACCAAAAATTCAAAGACATGTTATACTGTTTTCACTGATGCAGATTGGACATCTCAAGCAACTTTGACCAATTCACAGTCCACTACTCTCCATTCCACCCAGTTCAAAGGATGGGTAGCTCGCCGTCCGGTCGTCTGGTAACTGTCCAGACCGAGTCCAAGTCGTCAACGGCACGCACCGATCCCGCGCGCCTCAAGGAGTTGTCAGCAAACTGTAGGGGCCCTTCAGGGTTGAAGTCTCCTGGAGCTGCCGGTTTGAGTGAAACTGTTACCGCGGCTCTAGGAACAAGGCAAAGAAGGAATGGGGTAGGTTTTTTAGTCAGTAAGAGTCTGACACTGGTCTCCCACTCCGCCCAAGAGCGGGTTTCGTCATTCGATGTTTTTCACCTATCATAAAAAAAAACCAGTTTAAAGGAAAAACACACTTAAAGACAACCACAATTCCTAAAAGTGTGGTTGAATTTTGCAGAACTATAAACTTCTTCAAACATTATGCTTGTCTGTCGAGAGAACAAATGTGCTCACAAATATAGTGGAGATGTCAAAACCTACAAAAGCATGACTCAAACCTAAGCCTATGTATTGCGTCAGCTTCGACTCACCACTACACTATTGGCACACTTCCAGCGCGTGTCAACGTTCTACGTCAATATTGATAGGCTTTGAGGTTAGCACTTCTAAGCTAAACTAGGGGAGGAAGACAAACACGGTTAAAACGTTAATGGTTACACAAAGAAGTGTACGGCACTGCGCTACCGGTACACGGTGGGTAACCCACCCTTAAGTACAAAACGTTTTGAGAACGCAGTGTTTGTGTGTAGGTCGGTATGCTAAGGAGTTCTACCTGGAGTCTTTTTTATGGTAGGTAAAGATCTTCCAACGACGAATTCTGCAGAATTCCCCATTTCTACGTTGCCATATGTACTAGGGCCAGAGCCTTTCTTTCAGACGCAGATAGCGGTTTGGATTCAGTGGAGAGGCATGCAAAGAGGCTGATTGGTCATCCAGATTTGGTTGGGTCCAATCTTCAAAGTCTCGAGCACAGGCGCAGAGTAGCCAGCCTTGCGGTTTTCTACAGGATGCATTTTGGAGAGTGTGTACAGGAATTGTACGATTCGATTTGATTCCGCACTCCCAATTTTACCTTCGGACATCCCGGCGTACGGCAAGTATCCACCCTTACGTTGTTGAGACACCTGCGGCCCGGACTAAGCGTTTTGCCTCGTCATTTATACCGCGTACATCGAGGGACTGGAACAGTTTGCCGGCTGCAGTCTTTCCGTCCGAATATAATTTAGGTGTCTTCAAGGCAAGAGTGAATAGGCTCTTAATAAACTAGTGCGACTTACCATCAACGATTGCATCACTGCTTACCATCAGGTGGGATCTCAGTCAAGCACTAGTTTATTGCAATAAAAAAAATCATGGTGGATAACCCACCCTTAACCACAAAATGTTTTGAGATCGCAGTGTCTGAGCGTAGCTGCTAAGGAGTTCTACTGGAGTGTTTTTTTATGACACGTAAAACTCATCCAATGATGAAACAGTGTCAGACTCTTACTGACTAAACCATCTACCCCATTCCTACGTGGCCGTATATACCAGGGCCAGAGCATTCCTGTCAGACGCAAAACCCTTAGTCCCAGTTAGCTTCGAATCTTCTGCAGGGTCACTACGAACCAAACCCAGTCGACGACAGCGCGCACTGTTTCAGCGCACCTCAGCGAGTTGTAAGTTACTGCAGGATCCAAGAGCGTCTAAATCTTCTGGGGCCAAGGGTTGATGCGAAAACGGAACACCGGGGCCCTGGAACTAAGGCAAGAAGGAACGGTGGTTGATTTAGTTATAGTCAGTGTCAGTGTCAGTAGTAGTCTGACACTGTCTCCTGCTCCACGGGATTCGTCATACGATGATTTTTACCACCATAAAAAAAGCATTCTGCAGTCGATTCCATTTCAAAATTGCTAAATAACGCTTTTATTAATAACACAACAAACGAAAGACCCAATTCCGCTTTAAAAGCATTTAAAATTTACACTGGAAGGAAAGAAAACAGCATTTTATTCGTTTATTATTCGTCCGGGCGGCCTCTAAATTTGGCAGCAATGTAATCAAGTTCATCGGGCGTCGAAATAAATCTGTCAGGCTTGTTCGAAGCGACACTTTTCAATGGAAATAAAATTGCTAATGATCGGATAGAGCCGCATCCATTAGGAGAAAATAATTGCTCCGATGGGTAGGAATTGATTATGTGATGGGGTGTATGGAATTTGCATAATCACACGTCACTGTCACCCCTCTGATCCTTTCTAGTAATCCATATTCATATCGTAATGTAACTAGGTATGTATGAAGCAAGAGGTACGTAATCTTCAGTACATAAATTGAACTATCATAGCAGTCGACCTTGAAAGAGTAGTAACCGGTTTTCGGGTCTCAATTGAAGTGAGGGGCTGCAGCAACTGGCTGGGTTCAACTTTTTAGCCGCGCAATATAACTTGCGGTATATAGGGTCCTAACCTAGATCGACAGTGCGATGTAATCCACGCGCTTGTTTGGTCGACTAAAGAGACTTAAGCAATTTTGCCGTTTTTATCATAAACCTAAACTAGTTCAGGGTTTTGATCAAAAATCTGGACTGTAACAGGTTTATGATGAAATTGAGTTTAAAATTTGTCATCTTCCGGTTTTCAAAAACCTAATTTTGTGAAAAACCTGCGACAAAACTGTAGGTACACAAATACAATTAAAGTATTAACTTAGTTGAGACAACCTATAGAATATAATCCGGACCGTAACATTGACTACAAATGAATTAAATGAGGAAGAACTAAGGCAAAGAAGGAATAAGGAGAGTCTTTAATCAGTTAAAGTCTGCCAGTATCTCCTTCTTAGCCCAAGGGCGGGAGATGTCATTGGATGATTTTTGCCCACCATAAAAAATCCCTGTAACAGTTGAGTTTAGGCTGTCCAATGAATTGCATTAATGCGTTTAGAGCTCATGGTAGGGGCTCAGTTGATACATAATCATCAGCCTTTTAATATTCCCACTGCTGGGACACAGGCTTCCTCTCTAAGAGAGGAAATGGGCTATAATCCACCACACGGGCCCAGTGGGGATTGGTGAATGTCACACATCTTCGAATTTTAGGTTCTAGGACATGCCGGTTTCCTCACGATGTTCCTTACCGTTTTGAGAGCAGTGGTGATGAAGTAAATTACACAAAGTAATGCGCCTGGCTGGGTTTGATCCCACGACCTACAACTCGTAAGTCGGAGCCGTTACCACTCGGCCACCACTGCTCTGTCAGTTGATACACTGCGTAGAAATTGCTACACTGTGCCCCAACATAGAAAGCATACCAAAATTGATGGCGGCTATGAATCTACATAATTGATGTACGTCTGCTTCCAATCTAGGATTAATATTTACTTTGGTAGACTCGATTTGTTAACTAATAGTTGCTTATCAGACGTTCGTGTTTACAGAAAAATTTTGGCTGTGCTGATTGGATGGGGCTTTGAAAATGGCGGGCAAGCAAAATATTATTTTTTTTGGTTCAATTTTTTTGGCTTGATTTCAAAACCTCTGTGTTCTGCTGATACTAATAATAATTTGCTTTGCTGTTACTTGGTTTTGTGTTGCAATTAAGTAATTTTTTTAAGAATAATAAATAATACTTCTAGAATAATTAATAATAGTATCTATTTAGTGTTAAACTGTATGTACTTATATTTTATCACCAAAGTGGTGATAAAATTATCACCAAAGTGGTGATAAAATTGTGATAAAAGTGGTTAACACGTTTTGATATGCACCGTATGCCACTTCACTTTATGCCTAGGCAATCTCTTTCCATCCCAGGTTGCCAGGAAGACTTTGTAGATGACAACTTATTAATGACATTATGTCATCGCCGCAGCCGGTCGCATTGGAGCAGTGGTGACCGAAAGGTAACGGCCCCGACTTACGAGTTGCAGGTCGCGGGTTCAAACCCAGCCAAGCGCAAGTGTAATATATTTCATCACCACTGCTCTCAAAACGGTGAAGGAAAACATCGCGAGGAAACCGGCACGTCCTAGAACCAAAAATTCGAAGACATGTTATATCCACCAATCCACACTGGGTCCGCGTGCTAGATTTTGGCCCATTTCCTTTCCTAGAGAAGAGGCCTGTGTCCCAGCAATGGGAACTGTATAAGGCTGATGCAATGTAATGCAATGTCATCGCCAGAGATGACAACTGATAAAATTGCCCCTCTATTTGAGCAGAATTTCAAGCGTAAACTCTGCCGTACAGCTCAATACTGACAGAGTTACTTATTATCACATATTATTTCATATAATTGACAATGATTAACTGCAGACATGATGCAATTTATGTTTACAAAGCGATCAGCCGACCTGCCCTGACCTCGGTTATTGTACTGTTAATGGGGGGCGAATAGCCCATTTAGATATTAATTAATATGCACGAGAAGCCTTCGTGGTGATAGTATCTAGTTTTATAGGTTTCAATATAGGTTACAGCAATTCACGTCGAAGTAGGAAATTTTCTTGAAGTTTCAAGAAGTCGGATGGTGGTGGTGCTGATAAAAAACTTCATTCTTTCTTTGGGTAATGGGTCTGAAATGACTGGTCTGCTACGAAGAAAGATCTTCCTGTTTTTAAGTATACTTGGGGCATGTTTTGTGTTTGAAGAGAAAATATTGTCATTGTCTCAAAAAAATTTTTTTTTTAATTTTATATTTACAAATCGTTATTGTTTCATGTATTTAATCGATCCTTTACGGGATTAAAATGATCAAAATTTATCGATGTACTCGTATACTTTTTTGCGAAATAAACGGTAGTAGCTTTTTGCCGTTTGAATTTTTCAGCAGCTTCAAGGGCCTATACATATAGTTCGTTTGTAGTATCCATTATAGGATGTATCGAGTTGAAATTAAAACCATATAACATTATATCAAAGATAAACAAACAAACAGGCAGACGGACAGCAAAGTGTTTGCTCTTTGTTATCCGTCTTTTTTTCCTTTTGACGCACGGTACCATAAAAAAAAAAATAGTTACACCACCGTCGTGTCGGGTGACAGAACAGAATTGAAGAAAAGGACAGGTTTTACCCACCTAAAATAAAACGCGACCATAAGATAATAATATTAACCGTCTTATTTCATAGCCCCAAAAAATGGTAGGCAATTTAATTAAATAGTCCAAACGAACCGCTTTTCGACGGGTCTAAATAAATCATGGTAGGCTTTATCGGTGGTCCAGTAGCGGTTCTATAAATGAGACCCCTGCAGGGAAGGATTTTAACGCCTTTGGACATCTTAAGTTTAATCCCCCTTAATGAATGCTGGTTAACGTTTTGTTTTCTTAACGTTAAAAAACGGTTCAATGCCTTTTCCGGGTTCGAGGGCTGAGTATTGGTTTTTTGTTTTGGGTAGAAATCGGAAAGAAGCCGAAATGGAATGATTATATGTGTACTGATTTTAAAGATTTTGCGTATAATTAACGTAAGTAACTATAAATTATGAGATATTTAATTATTTATTTATATATTCTTTATTTTCAAGATAATTTTAATCAAATTCATTCATATCTACATCTTTGTACAAGCATTGTCAAACTAAACAAAGTTTTCTGTGCATACCCAATTAAGAATATCTACATCTACACTAATATCTACACTAATATAATAAAGAGGTAAAGTTTGTTTTTTTGTTTTTATGTTTTTTTTGTTTTTAGGGGGTAATCTCTGGAACTACTGGTCCGATCGGAAACATTTTAGCAACAATAGAAAGCTCCTTTCCTGAGTGACATAGGCTATATTTTATGTACGCGGGCGAAGCCGCTGACAAAAGCTAGTAGAATATAAATCTATCGCTGCCAGTTTGCGCTCGACGTTTCAATCGAAATAAAAAAAATAACTAAAATTGCTATTGACCAACGTAACAGATTCATGTCTCAATCAAAGTGCGGTACAGTGGGAGGGCTGCGAGTAACCATAGCAACAACGGCTATCTTAGCTCAACTTAAAATTAACTCTCTCTCTGTGATTTTTCTGCACCACCTTAGGTCGACTGGTATGCCTAAGGCATTAAGTCCGCCTTTGCTGTGTGCATAAAGTTTTAATAAATAAATAAACTCACACTCCAAACTTGAAGTTCTCGGAAATACTCATCCTACAAGAAAATAATACCATCAAACGTATAAATAAAACAAAAACTCCATCTCCCATTGTTCGTTACAAAATTCCTCATTTAAGCCAAAAAATTTGACCCAAATTCCTAAAGGCATTAATTCGCGAAATACGAATCTCGTAAAATAAACCAGCGGCTGTCTCGGAAGTGATTAAATGTTAAACGTAAATCAGCCAGTAAAAATAGACTTACATCCATGAAGATTTGTTACTGTCATCCAATTTGTTGGGGTGGTTGAGCCATCGATCGCTAAGGTGGAATTGGACGGGCGATTATATTGTCAAGAAATGAGATCTTTTTTATGGTAGGTAAAAATCATCGAATGACAAAACCCTTGGGCGGAATGAGAAACAGTGTCAGACTTTTACTGACTAAAAAACCTACCCCATTCCTTCCTTGCCTTATTCTTACTCGGCTCCAGAACTCTAGGCTTCAACCCTGAAGGGCCCCTACAGTTTGCTGACAGCTCCTTGAGGCGCGGGAACAGTGCGCGCCGTTGACGACTTGGACTCGGTCTGGACAGTTACCAGACTGGCTGATGCCAGTAAAAATAGACTTACATCCATGAAGATTTGTTACAGTCATCCAATTTGTTGGGTGGTGGTTGAGCCATCGATTGCTAAGGTAGAATCGGACGGGTGATTATATTGTCAAGAAATAAGGACTTTTTTATGGTAGAAAAAAACCATCGAATTACAAATCCCGCCCTTAGGCGGAGCGGAAAACAGTGTCAGACTTTTACTGACTAAAAAACCTACCCCATTCCTTCCTTGCCTTATTCTTACTCGGCTCCAGAACTCTAGGCTTCGACCCTGAAGGGCCCCTACAGTTTGCTGACAGCTCCTAGAGGCGCGCGGGAACAGTGCGCGCCGCTGTCGACTTGGACTCGGTCTGGACAGTTACCAGACTGGCTGATGCTAGTAAAAATAGACTTACATCCATGAAGATTTGTTACAGTCATCCAATTTGTTGGGTGGTGGTTGAGCCATCGATTGCTAAGGTAGAATCGGACGGGTGATTATATTGTCAAGAAATAAGGACTTTTTTATGGTAGAAAAAAACCATCGAATTACAAATCCCGCCCTTAGGCGGAGCGGAAAACAGTGTCAGACTTTTACTGACTAAAAAACCTACCCCATTCCTTCCTTGCCTTATTCTTACTCGGCTCCAGAACTCCAGGCTTCGACCCTGAAGGGCCTCTACAGTTTGCTGACAGCTCCTTGAGGCGCGCGGGAACAGTGCGTGCCGTTGACGACTTGGACTCGGTCTGGACAGTTACCAGACTGGCTGATGCCAGTAAAAATAGACTTACATCCATGAAGATTTGTTACAGTCATCCAATTTGTTAGGTGGTGGTTGAGCCATCGATTGCTAAGGTGAAATTGGACGGGTGATTATTATGTCAGAAATAAGCACTTTTTGTGGTAAGTAAAAATCATCGGATGGCAAATTCCACCCTTAGGCGGAGTGAGAAACAGTGTCAGACTTTTACTGACTAAAAAACCTACCCCATTCCTTCCTTGCCTTATTCTTACTTGGCTCCAGAACTCCAGGCTTCGACCCTGAAGGGCCTCTACAGTTTGCTGACAGCTCCTTGAGGCGCGCGGGAACAGTGCGTGCCGTTGACGACTTGGACTCGGTCTGGACAGTTACCAGACTGGCTGATGCCAGTAAAAATAGACTTACATCCATGAAGATTTGTTACAGTCATCCAATTTGTTAGGTGGTGGTTGAGCCATCGATTGCTAAGGTGAAATTGGACGGGTGATTATTATGTCAGAAATAAGCACTTTTTGTGGTAAGTAAAAATCATCGGATGGCAAATTCCACCCTTAGGCGGAGTGAGAAACAGTGTCAGACTTTTACTGACTAAAAAACCTACCCCATTCCTTCCTTGCCTTATTCTTACTTGGCTCCAGAACTCCAGGCTTCGACCCTGAAGGGCCCCCACAGTTTGCTGACAGCTCCTTGAGGCGCGCGGGAACAGTGCGTGCCGTTGACGACTTGGACTCGGTCTGGACAGTTACCAGACTGGCTGATGCCAGTAAAAATAGACTTACATCCATGAAGATTTGTTACAGTCATCCAATTTGTTGGGTGGTGGTTGAGCCATCGATTGATAAGGTGGAATTGGACGGGTGATTATTATGTCAGAAATAAGCACTTTTTGTGGTAAGTAAAAACCATCGTATGACTAATCCCGCCCTTGGGCAAAGCGGTAAACAGTGTCAGACTTTTACTGACTAAAAAACCTACCCCATTCCTTCCTTGCCTTATTCTTACTCGGCTCCAGAACTCTAGGTTTCGACCCTGAAGGGCCCCTACAGTTTGCTGACAGCTCCTAGAGGCGCGCGGGAACATTGCGCGCCGTTGACGACTTGGACTCGGTCTGGACAGTTGCTGTCATCCAATTTGTTGGGTGGTGGTTAAGCCATCGATTGATAAGGTGGGATTGGACGGGTGATTATATTGTCAGAAATAAGCACTTTTTGTGGTAAGTAAAAACCATCGTATGACTAATCCCGCCCTTGGGCAAAGCGGTAAACAGTGTCAGACTTTTACTGACTAAAAAACCTAGGTACACCATTCCTTCCTTAGTCCCAGAGTCATGGTGTTACGCTTTCGCATCAACCCTTGGCCCCAGGAGGCTTCGACCCTGGACCCTACAGTTTACTAACAACTCCTTGAGGCGTGTGGGAACAGTGCGAGCCGTCGACGACTTGGGTTCGGTCTAGACTGTTACCAGATGACCGGAAAGCGAGCTACCCATTGCTCGCCGTCCGAAGAAATAAGTTCTAGAAAAACAACTCTGCATTTTGACGTAATTATTATGTCAATTTTTAATCTATATTCCCGTTTGCAAATTCTTTTAATATTTTTTTTTTGTGATGGGAAAAATCATTCAAATCCTACCCTTGGGTGGACCGGAAAATAGTTCCTTCTTAGTTCGGGATACTAGGACCTCAGTGTGATGCTTTCGCATTAACCCAAGGTCCATGGCATGGTTAATAAAATTCTTACAACTTAATTTATAATTTATGTAGACGTAGTAATTCTCTTTCATATTCTGCGCACATTTATGAATTGTTACTTCGTAGAAAATCTTGTGAGCTTCCTACAATGCAATAATCTTCATCTATTGCAGGAAGTTTTTAAAAATTCTTACGTTTAATTTGAATTAATGTTTTTAAGAAAACTAAATTTTGTAGTCTGTATCCTTTATAACAAGCTTCATATTAATTTCACCAGTCCCAACGATTATGATCAAATCTTTCAAATTAAATTCGATCTACTTCTCGGTTACCGATTGAGCTGAAATTTTGCACATGGGTCAATCAGATGGAGTAGACCTGATGATAGAACTAAAAGGTGGCCAGAATAACTCTGTAACTAAAGGACACAAACTCCATCAAGTTTAGGCTCGTATGATTTGGCTTGACGAGTTTAAATTATATAGGTCGGCGTATTATATTATATAGGCCGTTTAGCGTGGATGTGGCGTATATCTTCCTTAAGTAATTGGTTATGTTTGCAACTAGTTTTAAGTTTTTTTTTTCTGTAACTGCAGTCCTTCTTTGAAACTCTCGCCCGCATGCCGTTCGTGTCAGTCCATCTCTGGAGGTCTTCAAGAGGAAAATTAAAGAGTACTTCTTCTCACAACTGACATGTTGACTTGTTTAAGTAGGTGTTGAAATTGTACTCCTGATTCTACTCTTGATTGTTTTCTCTCTCTCTTTCTGTTTGTCTCTGTCACTCTAAACTTTGCTGGGAGATAACTCATTCTTGAGTAAACCTTGCTTTTCTGTATGAGTTGACAAACTATCCTATGTATATTATTAAATGTTTTGTGTACAAAAAAAGAATAAAGTATACCATCTAATATTTAAATAGACAAAACATAACCGTCTTAGTTGATGCGGCAAATGACATTTTATAAGTACACAATAAATTCTAGCCCAACTACAAATCCAATACAGGTTGGCACCATTTGTCACCGCTTGATTAAGCGCTTAGTGGTAAGGACGGTTAATCTTTTGTCTTTCTGTAATTGCCATCTAAGAATTAGAACTTCAGGCTGGAGCTAACGTTGATTTGAATAATTACTTACGAACACACTAGGTGTAGGTTTGTGGGTCCTCTTGCTTTTGTTTGTTATTTATTTTACCATGTTTGTTATGTTAACTCATTGATATGTGTATCCTGCCCGTCCTAGCCTTACGGTGCTCAAACTTGGTCACTTACTGAACAATAAAAGTCCAAACTGAAGATACAGATCTTCTCTTTGACAGCAAAGGGCTATGGAGCGTAGCATAATAGGTGATAAGTGAACAGATCACGTTAGGAACACCACGCTGCGCTCCATAACCCAAATAACAGATGTCGGAGAAAAAACAGCCAGGCTAAAGTGGGAGTGGGCTGGCCACGTCGCACGAATGTACCCGGACAGATGGGCGAAGATTTTCACTCACTAGACGTCTGAGGGAGGTCGACGCCGTCGAGGTCGACCACGGCGAAGGTGGTGTGATGATCTAATCACGTTCGCGGGGCAAACTTGGCCGGAGATCGTCTAAGACAGAGAAGTTTGGAAAGAGAAAGGGGCCTCTGCCCCGCAGTGAGACACAAAGTAGGCTATAAAAAAAAAACATGTTTGTTACACTGTACATGATGGCCTTATTTATATCCTTTTTTCCCTTCCCCAGTAGCCAATTAAATATGAAATGTGATTACATAGTGGCCACTAAAATGCAACGTCTAAAACTTGTTTGTTCTAGTTAAAAAACAAATAACTTTTTTAACTCAAAATAACATACGCATGTACAAAATTAATTTCGTTAAGTGTATGGTGTGTTGGTGACGGCATAATATACGTGATAATGTAATAATATTTTGATAATTTTGCTTCGCATTTCTTGTTGTTGCTATTTATTTATTTAAAATATAATTATAAAAAATATTTAATATGGTATGGTATGATATGGTATATCGGGTTGATGTCCGCAACTCCACGACTAAAGCGCGTATTTTACGTACGGAATATTTAATATAATTCTTTAAGAAAACATCAGCTGAGCGAGTCAATGACTTGTTGGTAGTTGTCGATGGTTGCGTAATAACTAGAGCTCTTTAAATTCAAAATTGAATTGATTAAGGTTAGAAATGTCAATATTTCGACTACATAAACAAACAAACAGCTGAATAATTCACTTAACATTGCCATCACAATAAACTTTGTTTCCTAATATAAGTCGCAGTTTGAAACCGTCACTTACAATTGGTGAGTTCCTTAGAGGATCTCAACTTGCCTTAAATTCTTGATTTGATTCGAATTGCCTCAGATTTTAGCTCTAAATAATTGTGGCCGAAACTTTATTAATGTGCCCGCCTAGTTAGGTATTGCGGTTGGGTTAATTACTTTGAACAAATTATGGCCAGTATTTGTTTTTGGTTAATTTGTTCGGCCGTATTTATTGATAACAAGAATTGGTTGGAATTAAATTAGTTTGAATTGCGGTGGATTTATTGTTTTTGGGGTTTTATAAAAGGAAAAATTGATGCCTGTCTGTCAAGGCTTTATTTTTTTCTTTTTTTTTTTGTAAGTTTATTTTACCTCAGACATGGTTGTCTTTATTGACTAAAAACTCAAAAGCTACTTCTACTAAACGAATCTTTTTTTTTTTAATTATGTTTTTTGTTTTTTTTTTGTTCTTAGTACTATGTTATTACAAAAAAAAAAACAAAATACTATTAGGGTGTATTGTAAAATGAACCAAAATCCATGTTTATTACACGTTAGACTTACTTCACTTCATCATCATTACATAGTATAAAACAAAATCACTTCCTCCCTATGTATGCTTAAATCTTTAAAAAACAATGTTCAAAACGTCCCCACCCTTGTAGCACTTTAAAACCTATGTTAATCGAAGGGCCATAACCATCTTATCATTTTATTGTTCGACGGCGAAACTGAAATGTGTTTCCGAAAAAAGTTATATCGACATGAAGAAACCGGAATCAGTCACAATAATAATTATGTTTCCGATCACGATGCATGCCAAACAACTCTTTAGAATTAAATGCTGACTCCCACTCGGGAACAAGTCACAGAGCAGAAAAAAGTTGGAGTTTTCAAATAAAATACCTTATTAATTACAAATAAAACCTTTATTCGGGGTTTTCAGTATCTATTACAATATTGTCCCAGGCACTGGCTGGCCCAACGAAATTCTCTAAACGCCTTCCAATCCCAAAGTACCAAACGCTGCTGACGACATGCGCGCAGGCACAAACTGTCCTCACACCCATCAAACATGAGCAGTAATATGCCTGAATAGCGTTTATTCCCTGTACGTTATTCAGTATTAAATACGTATAATAGGTCGCATTAGACCTATGTCTTGATAAAATTCGACCCCTTAGCAGAGCGCAATCTTCCGTGTCTATACCGTATTGATTCATAATTGGGCTTGGAGTTGCACAAACCTCTATCTATGTTATAGACGCCGCCACGTAAATGTTCGCTGACATAGGAAGCTGCCAGTTTTAGATGATATGTCCCCAAGCTAAACAAAATAATATCTTCTTTTGACAATTCAGGGAACGGCATGTTTATGGACTCATCAATCAATGTCCTGAACGCAACCCGCTGCCTGTTAACATTTCCTGCAACAACGTAGTTCTAGTTGCCCAAGTCATTGTTGATATGAATTCTGTGACTGATTCGTTTTACGAACTCTGTGGCGTAGACACTGTTGTGTTGAGAAGCGCTTCAGCAATCCTGAAGTCAGTGAAGAAGTGAGGAAGTGATTTATTGAATACCACGGTCCTGAACATTTTAAAGTCGCGTTTAAATCTCCCGTTTACCGCCTCAATGACCCAGCGGACAATTGTTCATCATCATCTCTATCACGCCCAACAAGATTTCTGATTCTATCACGCAAGGATACCCCGAGCATAGCCTTTTCTATTGTCCTTTGAGTGACCTTGAGTCTTTTTATAAGGCCCATTGTAAGCGACCACGTTTCAGAGCCATACGTTATCACTGGCAACACGCACTGATTATAGACTTTCGTCTTGAGACACTGTGGTATATTAGACGAGAAGACACCGCGTAGCTTCCCAAACGCTGCCCAGCCGAGTCGGATTCGACGATTGACCTCCTTTTCAAAGTTAGACCTACCTAACTGGATTGTCTGTCCAAGGTAGACGTAGTCGTCTACTACTTCGAGTGTAGTCTCCGATCTTGATAGGGGTGGGCGCTACATGGATGTTAACCATGACTTTAGTTTTGTCCATGTTCATTTTAAGGCCCACTCAGACGCGATTTATTCACTTGTTCATTCGTGAGCTGCGTTGCGTTTCTGTCCTTTGTAGGTGGCATGTGAGGCTCATAGCCACATTCTTCGATTGCAGGAATTTAGTCTCTGAAGCCTCTGTCTAATATAAAAGTATCAATCTCGTGGAGCAAGTAATGAATCGGATATGTATATATATTATCTTTTCAATTCAATGACACATTCTGCACATCTCTACACCCCACACTTACTACCTGCTCAGCGTCGTGTGGCGCTGCGAGTGCGGCTCTTATTATATAGTAATTATATTGCAGTAGGTATGGTTACATCATGTCGAAAAAATATAACAAACGGCACAGTAAATTGTTACTGATTCCGTTTTCTTCATGTCGATATAACTTTTTTCAGATGCTCATTTCAGTTTCGCCGTCGAACAATAAAATGATAAGATGGTTATGGCCCTTCGATTAACATAGGTTTTAAAGTGCTACAAGGGTGGGGACGGTGTCCATACATTTTTGGGCATTGTTCTTTACGCAACGGATTTTGATGCGGCTTTTTTTAATAGATAGAGTGATTCAAGAGGAAGGTTTATGGGCATAACATATTCAATATCAGTACCCGTGCGAAGTCGGGGCGGGTCGTTAGTTTACAATAAACAACAACTCAACACATACAATATGTATCTTTTTTTCGTTGTGATATTTATACTTAACGCTAAGTAGTTACAGTTTAGATTTTTCCACTCTGTCAAGACCGTTTATCTCAGAAACGTGTGGAGGTATCGAGTGGAAACTAAAACCATATACTCCAATTTTCGGTCCCTTGAAACTGTGAAAAATCAAATCAACTTTTTACCTAGGGATACTTTTCTGCTATGATGCTGGTGAAGCCACTACTAAGTAAAAAATGTTTTCTTTTAAGGAAAGTTTCACTATTTGCTACATAGCATAGCAGTTCTTTATAATAAGATGTCTAAGAGTTGGAAAAAGCTTCGGCTCTCTTTTAAAAAACACTCCGGAACTTTTTAGTGGTGAAAGCATAATATTATAACGAGGACAGAACCCTGCAGGACATCCGCGGGAACGAACATTTGATTTATGGTGTCACAGTTTGTTCAGTGGCGGTTTCGGGCAAACGCTTCCCGTATTGACTCGGGGATCAAAGTCTTACGAGGTGAATGCTACGTTGAAACAATCTTCGTTGTAATCACGAGGTTGTGCGCTGCGCCTGACCATTAATATGAGAGCTCGACTCGGCAGCAATGCACGTGCTCAAGAATTCTCTGATGACCATCTAACTCTTGGCGAAGGCACTTTATCTTTTTTATGGAGGGGAAAATAAATGAATGACGAATCCCGTCTTTGGGTGGAGCGGGAGACAGTGTTAGAATTCTACTGACTAAACAACCCACCGTTGGGTTCAAGTCAAAGCCCACCACGAGAAAGGTGGACAAGAAGTGCTTCCAGAGTCTTTCGATAGAGTGTTATCCAGCTTAGAAGAATTCATTCGCTGTGTGCACGGGCACATCAGTCTTTTATCAAACCAGCAGAATTCTTGGGTGTGTGAGCGGGCCATTTTGACGTCCAAAAATGATCAGCAGCAATTAACGAATGCATTCTCTTGGAAATTGAGGGGAATGTAGTGGTCTATACCTCGATAAACACTGTCGTCGCGCAAGATTACGCCACACATTATCCCGTAGAATTTTTGAACTCCCAGCCAGCAAGTGGACTTCCAGCGCATACCATCAAGCTGTAAGTCGAAGTCCCGATTATGCATCTTCGGAACCTATATTCTAAGAAAAGTAAAGAGACAAAAATTCTTACGGGTTGTGGCGTCGGCGAGGCAGTATTTGTACCTCATAATTTCCCATTCCAGTTCAAGCGTGTACAGTTCCCCGTGAGTGTTTGCTTCGCGATGACCATCAATAAGTCGCAGGGACAGACACTGAGTGCAGCGGGTGTCAACTTCAGGGCGAGTTGCTTCTTACGCGGGCAACTGTACGTCGCATGCAGGCGCATTACTTTGTGTAATTTATTTCATAACCACTGCCATTAAAACGGTGAAGGAAAACATCATGAGGAAACTGTGTGACTGTGAACCAAAAATTCGAAGACATGTGTCATCCACCAATCCCCACTGGGCCCGCGTGGTGGATCACGGCCCATTCCCTTTCCTAAAAAGGACGTCTGTGTCCCGGCAGCGAGAACTTTATAAGGCTGATGCACTGCTATTTTAAAAGTTGTTTAATTATAATGCTATAGCGACAAAGCCACCTTAGGTATTTTTGGTGCTGTAGAGCCTTCACGCAGACAACGTAGCGGGCAACAGCTAGTAATATTATAATTTGAGTGAGTACCTAAATGGAAAAGATTTTTAAGTTCAAATAATATCTGTTTTTGTATTTCAATGTGTATTATTCTAAAATTGTATAAAGTGTAGGTATGTTAAATTTTATTTTTTGTTTGCCTATGTAGTAAAATATGGTTACCTTTATTGCATGTCATCATTTACTGTGATCTATATTTGCAAAATAAAAGTATATCTTTAGCATAATCAGCCTTACAAGGTTCTTTTAATGTTGTTGTAATAAATCTACACTATAATATAATCTACACTAATATAATAAAGAGGTAAAGTTTGTTTTTTTGTTAGTTTGTTTTTTTGTTTGTAGGGGGTAATCTCTGGAACTACTGGTCCGATTGGAAAAAAATTAGCAACAACAGAAAGCTGCTTTACTCCTGAGTGACATAGGCTATATTTTATGTACGCGGGCGAAGCCGCGGGCAAAAGCTAGTAATATAATAAAGAGGGAAAGTTTGTTTTTTTGTTTTTTTTGTTTGTAGGAGGTAATCTCTGGAACTACTGGTCCGATTGCAAAAATTTTAGGAACAATAGAAAGCTGCTTTACTCCTGAGTGTCATAAGCTATGTTTTATGTACGCGGGCTAAGCCGCGGGCAAAAGCTAGTATTGTATATAATGTGTTTCAATAAAGTCAAACAAGTACAAATTTATAAACTATATAGTTTATTAATTTGCCATTGTTTGTCTCTCCATCACCATAAGGTTGACTGGTAGAAAATGCCTAAGGCATTACATCCGCCTCTGTTCTATGTGCATAATTTTTTTATTAAATAAATGTTTCCACTGCCGAATTTCAGGCCTCCTTCTAAAAAATTGCATAACAGCAGTTATAGTAAGTAGTAGGTAGTAAATTCAAAAGACACCTTCATTGTTGCAAATTTATTGCAAAAATACAATAGATATTATCCTGGTTATCAGAAAATTGAAATTGGGTTACCATAATAATAAATGTCTTGAATTCATTAGTTGAGACAGACAGTGGCTCTAATTTATTACTTACGATTGATTTATCTCCTTCCTCAGTCCAATAGTCTTTGTTTCCGGATCCTGAAGCGGAATTCTGGGTTTTGTATTGAGGAATTGAATTGTGAATAGTTCAAAAGCGCTGAATTTTACGGAAGTTAATTTAAATTAACGTCAGTCAATATGTAGGGATGATTTTATTTTCATTTAGAGAACAGGTATATTTTGATATTCACTCTAATTTTACGGATCAGAGTTACGAGCAGTAAAAAAGTTATTATATTAAGCTCAATAGAAAATTTGTAATAAAATAGCTCATAGACTACGATCGGGACACGTTCCACTCAACAAGTTTCGGCACTTAATGGGGAAAAGTGACAGTCCCAACTGTGCACAATGTGATATGATGGAGGATGTCCATCACTTGTTGGTGGAATGCGTCAGGAACCGAGCTGCTAGAGAGGTGCTGATGAATACATTTAAAATTAATTTGATAGATGTTGGTTTTTTTCAAAGTATCTTATCAGAGCCTGTTTCGAATGCAGCTATTTTACTTTACAAAAAAGTATATAATTTTTTTTTTAAGTCGGAATAGCGTTAAAATTTTGTATTAGGTTATGATGGGGCTGGCGTGGTCGTATTGTGACCAAAAGCCCCTAAATTTCTAGTAGATAATAATAAAAAAAAGTTATTTACGAAATAGTGAAGGGCTCACTGAATTCATGGTTAGGCATGCCATAATTATGTTGGTAAGTTCTCTCATTGAGGCGTGGCTGGAAAGACCTCACTCAGGGCGTCCTTACCTTCCGCATGACCGGACATGGCAAGTTCGAGAGATTTCTGTACCGGATTCATGTGGAAGTGACGCCATGATGAGCCACCTGGCCGGAGGACATGGTGGAGCACACGGTAGAGGTGTGTCCCACTAGAATAGAGTTGAATTTAAACTTAAATTAACGATCTTAATTGGGCTAGGGGTCTAAATTCCATTATCGTGTAATAAAATGCCAAAACACTGTGAAACGTTTATTCCTTGCAACCACACAATAATAGTCTTTAACTTTCAAATATACACTTTTCTTATAACACTACTTATAATCACACTGACGGTACTTCTCCAGACAACCGTACCGCTCTGCGGTCCAAAGCCAACTGTCGACCCATACTCAAACGACCAAGACCTTTCCCCCCTTTTCCCCCACTTGCACGCTATCTGACGTCATATCCCTCAACTGACAAAAGTCAAATCCTTGTTATTATTGTTAACCTATGAAGGAAGTTAATTTAATTTTTACACAAATAATATAATACCGTCCTATTTTGATTAAAATCTAACGAAATATCGACATATTTTGATAAAAACCTAACACTCGACCATCCTGACAACGTGCATGTCCTCATGCACGTATCAGGTGGAAAACCTAACACTTGGTCAATTGAGTATGTGTTTACAAGTATTTGTGTAGGTTATTTCACACATTTTATATATTTATGTATTTGTAAACATTATAAATAAATACAATCATGTTTAAAAAATAAAAATATATATTAAAGAAAACAAAATTATTCATGTATAAATTCAACTGAAGGTATGAGAAAACTTTTTTTTTTTATGTATATAAAATTAAGAACTTATCTATTCCAAAATAATTTGATACATCCTCAATATCAATTAATTAAGTTTTATAAAATTAAACTATTTATCCTGTAAACCAATCAATTCTTACAGGGCGAAACATTACCGAGCAACCAACTAGTTTGATCACTTTGCCTTGTGAACCAATCAATTCTCACAAGAGTGATCTCACCTTGGAAGCTCCAGTCATAATGTTCCCACTACTTAACCAAAAACTATCCTGTGAACCAATCAATTCTCACAGGGCGAGGTACTATGGTCTATTTCCAATAGTACCATCCACTATAAATTCAATCAATCAGTTCTTAAGGATCATTGCATTTTGTTAATGCAACAATGAAATATTGTATCACATCTGTTGAGTTGCACAATCTGCAAGAAAGCAATCAATCTGACATTTCGTCATCGTTTAACTCTAAAGCCGCAATGTGAACCCACGGTAACATCCTATCAGCCGCTACCGTAGTTTTACGTTTATGTTTGCGGCTGCTAAGGCCCGGTATAGATGCAACCCTATATCGGTCGTTACCTAAAACCTCTACCACCCTAAACGGCCCATGATACGAGGGGAGAAGTTTTTTGCTTTGACCATCATTTTTAAAAGACGTGGTCTTAAGTTTAATTAAGTCTCCTACATTGTATGATCGCGCCGGGCGCCGATTTTTGTCATAATATGTTTTTTGTTTAACTTGTTCTGCACTAATTTTATCTTTGACTTGTTCTCTAATAGAGTCGAGATCTACCACTTCTTGCGTATCTTTGATCACTTCATTCATTTTAGCATTTATCTCCCCATTCATAGAGGTGCCAAACATTACCTCTGCGGGAGTTCTACCGGTGGTTTTCTGGCGAGTATTATTTAAACCCCATTGGATGCGACCTATTTGGGTATCCCAGTCTTTTTCGTGGTGTTTTAAATTTTGTGCTGTGAGAGAGTCTAATATGGTTCTGTTATACCGCTCAACCTGACCGTTTGCGCGTGGGCAGGCAACGGCATTTAATACGTGTTTTATTCCTTTTTCTGAGCAAAAACTTTTAAATAAATGAGATGTGAAGCAACTACCTCGGTCGCTTATTATACGCTCTGGCGTCTTAAATGTATAAATTATATCTTCTAATGCCCTGATAACATTTTGCGTATTTGTATTTCTCACCGGTTTAATAAAAACGTATTTTGTGAAGCCATCGACCACTACTAACAAATAAGAGTTCCCTCTCTTTGACCTTACGAAAGGTCCAACATGGTCGATATGCAGGGTGTGAAATGGAACTTCTATCTTACTGATAGGATGTAATAATCCTTCATTAGTACGTTCATTATTTTTGGAATAAGCACATTCTATGCACGCCTTGACATATTTTTTTACAAAGTGCGTCATTTTAGGAAACCAGTAATTCTTCTTTATTCGTTCTAAAGTTTTTTCTATACCGAAATGACCAATGTCATCATGATTTAACCTGCATATCTGCCATCTTGCACCTTTTGGAACTACCCATCGTAATTCATTTTTGTTACCATCAATACATCTGTACAGCCTATTATTTTTCAAGACAAAATTGTCCTTAATATACTGAAGACTTTTAGCATCTAAATCATTATTGAGTACATCTCTTATCCTACTTAGCTCTGAATCTCCTAGCTGTAATGTGAGTAACCAATCTTCGTCAGATATTGCAAATACTACGGGATTAAGCGAATCGGCATCTTCACTATCGTTAGTCACCGGGTTTCTTGATAGAGCATCAGCATGGGACATTTTGGAACCAGGTTTGTATTCAATGGAACAGTTATATTCTTGTAGGGATAGCCACCACCGCGCGATCCTCGGAACTAAATCGCGTTTTGTGAATGTTGAGCGCAGTGCACTACAATCAGTCACTATTTTGAATTCCTTTCCAATCAAATAGACTCGAAATTTCTTTAGGGAGCAAACTACCGCCAAGGTTTCCAACTCGTAGGAGTGGAAATTCTTTTCTTCTGGGGATGTTTGTCGACTATAATAAGCTACGGGGTGGAATAAATTTGTGTGCTTAGATTTTTGCAATAAGATGCCGCTTAAACCGTTTTTGCTTGCATCTGTATGCAGTTCAGTTTCAGCTGATGGGTCGTAAATTGCTAACACTGGTCTATTAATTAAGCTTAATTTCAAAGACTCAAAGGCCTTTTGTTGACTATCAGACCATTCCCAGGGCGAATTTTTTTTTAAAAGTGAACTAAGAGGCGAAGCCATGTGAGCAAAGTTATAAATAAATTTTCTGAAGTAACTAACTAGCCCAAGAAATTGCCTCACGTTATGGACATTTTGTGGCTGGGGAAAATCTAGTACGCACTGAATTTTCTTTTCACCCGGCCTAACACCAGCTGAACTTATCTCGTACCCTAAATAATCTATTTTGCTTTGCAAGAAACTACATTTGGATAAATTTAAAGTTAACTTGGCTCTTTCTATTAGTTGCAATATCTCATCTAATCTACTCAGACACTCTTGTACGTTACGTCCATAAATTAACACATCATCGATATACGCAGTTGCTTTACTGTATCTGGCTGACCCGAGGACCTTGTTCATCATTCTTTGAAATACGGCAGGTGCGTTTGCCAGCCCAAACGGCATTCGGTTAAATTCAAAATGTCCATCCGGGGTGACAAACGCAGTAAGATGCTTACTTTCCTCTGAGATGGGTACTTGATAGTAGCCAGAGAACAGATCTAAAGTGACAAAGCAGGCTTGCCCAGAAAGTCTTGCAATCTCATCTTCAATTATCGGCATTGGGTATCTTTCTTTTATGGTTACCGAATTCAGCATCCTATAGTCAATGCATAAACGCGAACTACCGTCCTTCTTTTTTACCAAGATAATTGGGCTAGCGTACTCAGACACTGACTCCCGAACTATCCCAGCTTCCAGCATGTCATTTACCATTGTACGGACTTTGTCGCGCTCATGATGTGACAGCCTGTATGGCCTGTACACAACAGGCCGCGTGCTATTTAGTTCAATTTTCATTTCTGTCACATCAGTGCTGCCTAATTCATTTAATGACGATGCAAAACAGTGCTTATATTTCTGTAGTAACTCAAAGAGCTCTAGACGGTCTTTTGGGGTTGCTGCGTCACCTACTTCTACTTTGTCTATTTCTATCTGATTTAGCTCTACATCTGATGAATTCGGTATCCCTAGAATGCTACTAATTTTGACTACGGCTTCTGCCCGACATAAGACACTGCCTTTACTAAAACGACACGTTGAAAACATAGGTAGAACTGTCACAAAAGCTACACCGTGTGCTGTCGAATACACTCCGCCGTATATCATGTATGGTCCGGCTGGATTATCAAAAACTTTATTGGCAATTAATATGTCACCGCTGTAATTATGATCAATTACTGTTTTTACCGAGGCTATCCCTTCAAGAACCGTATCAAGAGCCAATTTCAATTGTAACGACGATTTTTCTGATTCTATGTCACATGGCGACTTTAATCCAACATCTAAAAACATAAGCTTAGAGGCATCTTTGTAAATAACGACATGACTCTGTTCAGTGTATGATTGACCTATTAATAATGATTTATCAAGATAATCATCACTAACGACTTTACATTCAACCTTAGCAGAAACATCATCAATAGTTAAATCAACTGTCACATTTCCCAATGAACTGACTAATTTATTTCCGAAGCCTTTCATTGTAGTTTTATGATCATCATGATTAAGTCCCAGTTGTTTGGCAATCGATTCTTTAATCAAAGTCACTTCACTACCAAAATCTATATACGCGTCTGCAGGTACGCCGTTGACTTTTACATTCTTACTATATTTAGAATTTGGATTAGCGTTAGAGATCGTCATAGTTGTAGGAACCGAATCATTCTTAGCTTTATCACTTTGGTTTGAAAAAGTACATTGTTCAGTTTTGTGGCCGATTTTATTACACTTATTACATTTTAAAAGAGGTTTTGTACAATTAAGATATGGATGCCCTTTCTCCTTACAATTAAAACAGTAAACTTGTGATTGATTTGCTTTCGAACTAGATTTTAGGTTACTCTGTGAACTAGAACTAGTATCATTGGTATTTCGGATCTTATATTGTGTTCGTTCAGGCATTAAAAAGTTATCTTTGTTGCTCATTAGGAACTGCAACAGTTGTTCAGGCTGAGAGCAACATAATGCCAGAGCGCTAGATTTAATAGTCTTATCCGATATACCATGTATAATACAATCTACAGCTCGTTTGCCGCTTATGTCACATTGATTTATTAGAGCTAATTTCTCATAGTAATATGTTTCAATGGGTTCATTAAATTTTGTTTTACGTCTGAGCATATTTTCCAAGGATTGGCCATAATTCTGCTCACTGGGAAATGCCTTAAGTAATTTTTCTTGCCATTCCGACCAACTAAATAAAATTGTATTCAGGCTTTCATACCAGGTCTTGGCCAATCCTTGTAATTTCTGCATTGCAAAATGTGTTGTAACCTTATCATCCCAACCATACACACAAGCGCATTCATTGACTTTCTTCAACCAAATATCAATTCTTTGATTTTTGCTACTGGGATCAAAATTAGGCAGAATATTCTTATGCTCAATGTTTTTGTAATTCGTGGCTTGCGTAGATGATTGTGTTGACATGCTTTTAATGGTATCTAATATTTTCATTACGTCTGTGGTAGAAAAACTAGGCTCATTCGACTTACCGATATCGTTAGCATTGTGGTCACCACGGCCGTGTCGCTTTTCCATGGTAAGACGACTGCTGCTGCGTGGCTTGTTGTCTGCGCAGCTCCGCCGAGATGCCTTCGTCGCAGAAGATTGATGATCTCTGCTGGAAAACCTGGGCAGGCGCCGCGTGTGTTGCGCGCTGCCCAATATCTTCGAAGCTGACCGTTCCTTGGAGCATGTTAGTTCCTGAGATCGCGCTCTGCCGCGTGATCCTCTGGGCGTAGAACGCCTTCCACTGCGCGACCTCCTGGATGCAGAACGCCTTCCGCTGCGCGACCTCCTGGACTCAGAACGCCTTCCGCTGCGCGACCTCCTAGACGCAGAGCGCCCGCGTCCCCTCGTGTGACAGCGAGATGAAGCCCGCATGCTTCGTTCATGATCAGGGGTGCGATGATTCGTCCTGTGATGACGGTCCCTGCTCGAACGTTGGCTGCGAGACCGGCTGCGGCTTCGGTGCCATTCGTTACTTCTGGCATCACGACTTGGCGTCTCGATCAATCTTCCACGCCGGTCATCGCGCTCACCCTGTTGTTTTTCCATATTGGAGGCCTCAAACAAGATAGAACAAAACTGGTGTTATTTGAAATTGTCAATTTTATCATTAAAAAGTACTCATGCATCTACAAACGAAACATTTTATGGTTTTGTGAATGTATCAGAATATGTAACAAAAACTTTAGTATTTTCTAAATAAGTGTAAATTATTTCATGTAGTCATTACGACCCTCTCTGGTAGGTTCTATGTCAAAAAAAAAAATCCATCCCCACTCAATATCCAACCCTGAACTGAACAGACCCCACTGTTGGGACACAAGTCTCCTCCCAATATGAGAGCGTAATATCTTACACGCAGGCCCAGTGCGGGTCGGTAAGGTTAAGATTTCTGCGAGAGCTGTACCGCTATAGCGAGCGATAAATTAACTTGGAAAAATGCTTATGGCTCGCTACAAGCCTGGAAATTGAACCCGAGATTTAACAGTCCAATTGTCTGGCCACTAGACTACTAACACTCGGATATGTCGATCTCAAATCACTATTAACATTAAAAAAAAAAAAAAAAAAAAAAAAAAAAAAAAAAAAAAAAAATAATAATAATAATAGATAATCAGGAATGCACTTACACGATCAGGCACTGTAATCCCACTTCTGAGATGTAATAAAATGCCAAAACACTGTGAAACGTTTAAAAACCTTGCAACCACACAATAATAGTCTTTAACTTTCAAATATACACTTTTCTTATAACACTACTTATAATCACACTGACGGTACTTCTCCAGACAACCGTACCGCTCTGCGGTCCAAAGCCAACTGTCGACCCATACTCAAACGACCAAGACCTTTCCCCCCTTTTCCCCCACTTGCACGCTATCTGACGTCATATCCCTCAACTGACAAAAGTCAAATCCTTGTTATTATTGTTAACCTATGAAGGAAGTTAATTTAATTTTTACACAAATAATATAATACCGTCCTATTTTGATTAAAATCTAACGAAATATCGACATATTTTGATAAAAACCTAACAATCGGAACCATTTTAAGGCTAATTATGCTACCTCTAATTCGTGAACAGAACTCTGTGCTTCAATACCCATCGATATCCATTTCTTATTTCATACAAAAATCTTTAGTCCCAACACGACTCCACCCCTCCCTTTCCTTGTCTGTCGTTTCAATAATTACAGCCCGGCTCTACGCGCCGCAGCCGTTAAGACCTAGAAACTAGACATAGCTAGGGTATGGCGGTTAAATACTGAACATTATGGCTGCCCGGTATTGAGGACGTCGGTATGGCTTGTAGATATTTGTGGGGCTAGCAGGATTCTTTGTTTTTTTTTTCATTCTTCTTTATTGTATACTAGCTTTTGTCAGCGGCTGCGCCCGCGTACATAAAATATATAGTCTATGTCACTCAAAAAAAAAGCAGCTTTCCATTGTTGCTATTTTTTTCCTATCGGACCAGTAGTTCCAGAAATTACCTCCTACAAACAAAAAAACAAAGAAACAAAAAAACAAACCTTACCTATTTATTACTAGCTTTTGCCCGCGGCTTCGCCCGCGTGGGTTTGGGGTTTCCGTGATAAAAAGTAGCCTATGTGCTATTCCAGAGTGTATCCTATGCCTGTGCCAAATTTCATTCAATTCCATTCAGTAGTTTTTACGTGAAAGAGTAACAAACATCCATACATCCATACTTACAAACTTTCGCCTTTATAATAGTAGTAGGATATTACTGTAGATTAGCGACCCGCCCCAACTCCGCACGGGTCCAATGCTGATATTAAATATATGTACCTATTATACATATAAACCTTCCTCTTGAATTGCACTATGTAATAAAAAAAACCCCATCGAAATCTATTGCTTAGTTTAATAGATCTAAGTATACATAGGGACATCGGTAAGTAACTTTATTTTATACTATGTAATGATTATTTAACTATCGAACACGTATCATCATAATCATCATCATTTCAACCTAAAGACGTCTACTATTGGTCATAGGCCTTCCCCAAACGTCATCACAACAACCGATCCTGTGCGTCACGTATTCCTCGCATTCTAGCAGCCCTTACCAAGTCATCGGTGCACCTTGTGGAAGCGTAGCGTTGGAAGGTGTCCCACAAGGAGCACCTTCCAACGCTACGTCTTCCAGTGCGCGGTCGTTTGTACATTTCATACAAGTAAAAATAATAGAAAAGAGATAGCTAAATAAATCTAACAAGAAATCATCAACTATTTTTATCAATTGCGTAAATGTAAACTAACATTATTCTGACCTCCAATCTGCTAAATAGTTCCTAATTAAGACCTTTTTGAGTCTTTTCTTTTGCAGGCTCATAACATATCTGTTCAATGAAATATCATTGCATAAAGTAAATTTTTAGTAGTTAATTGAGAGCAGTGGTGGCCGAGGGGTATCGGCCCCGACTTACGAGTTGTAGTTGCATTACTTTGTGTCATTTATTTCATCACCACTGCTCTCAAAACGGTGAAGGAAAACATCGTGAGGAAACCGGCATGTCCTAGAATCAAAAATTCGAAAAGAAAGAAAGAAGAAAGAAAAAACGTTTATTTGTGCGAGAGTATAGCATACAATAAAAAACAAAAACAACTAAATAGGTAATAATACAAAAAAAAAAATAATAATAAAGCAACACACCCGCACAACGTCCACCAATCCGCACTGGAACCGCGTGGTGGATTATGGCCCATTTCCTCTCCTAGCGAGGAGACCTGTCCCAGCAGTGGGAACATTAAAAAGGCTGATGATGAAAGTAAATTTAATACAATTTTGGTTTTGTTTATTTTGTTTCGTATAAATTATAGCAAGGGTGTATAATACCTATCCTTCAGAAATGGAAGTAGTCCCGTATAATGTATGTGTAGTACCTATACTAATAAACGATCGTAAGAGCCGTTTCAGGTTTCCTCAGGGTACTGTGAGCTCGGAGTGATTGGTTGATTGGCGGCAAGATTGTCAATTGTTCTCGTCTGCTGGGACGTATCATGTGTAATAAGTGAGATTACTCCTTGTGTGTTAGTTGAGATAAACTGGCTGTGATATTGGATTACCAATAGACGCAAAGCTTTTGATACTTTACCACTTGTGAATAATAGTCTCACTAGGCTAAGTACTGTGATGACTGTAAAGAGATCACATGCGTTACGGATTAGCGCACTTGCTTGTAAGACGTTCGCAGACTGTTCGTAGTTTGAATTTAAATATTTTAATGAAAAATAGTATGTTGTTTTATAAATCATTATTGTATGTCGAACCATCAGAGTGAAATATACCAAGTTAAAACTCAAGGTGGGTTTTATTGCTGCTACTACGATCCTGGTACTGGAGCGCCTCGAGGGAGAGTCCTCGAGTCGCTGCAGTACAGTACGGCCGTCGGATCTTGGTGAGTCTGAAGTTAGACTGTACGACTTTTAGCGCTTGAAAACTCGTAAAAAAACAACTGAGCGTGTTCAATGACCATAGGTAGTTTTAAATCAAAATCAAATCAAAAAGGTTTTTATTTCATATAGGCCTACAAGGGCATGTATAAAACGTCAGAAGCTAGTGCACAATGTAGTTATCAGTCAATGCGTACTAACTATCTACGGGCATTTAACCCGCTCAGTTGTCCTTTACTCAAAGATATGAATTTCGTATAAGCGTAAATGAATTTTAGTTTTTGAAAAAAAAAAGGACTTTATTTTTTTCAATTTTATTTTTTCAAATCGAGTGTTTCACTTACTGGATCTTCCGTCCATGGGGTTAAAACGACCAAATTTTAACGGTGTATTCCTTTAGGATTTTTTTTTTTTTTGAAATTCGATTTTACGACGTTTTGTTACAGCAAATCTCAGATTCAGAAAGTAGTTTAAATAGTCTCTCTCTAAGCTCTCTTCAAACTATCAATACTACATCCACATTCGATATCTCAAAAATCCTGTTTGACAAGACACTCTATTCATGAACATTCCTTTAAAAATATCACACTAAAGATTTGAAAAGATATCAATAAAATTTATGAGTATCATTTTTACTGTGGATCTTTTAGGTACCTTCCACTACACAATGTTTTTATCTTTTCCTTCGAAGTTCCAACAATAATAATAATAATAATAATAATAGTTTATTGACCATAAGTTTAGGTTACAGTACACCGGTAATACATATTTCCATAGTAGGTACATAGTATAGGGCACACTCGGTTACGTTCAACTACAACAAGTTAGAACTTATGTAGGTATAACGAATAGCAAGGGGATTACAGGAACAGTTAAATTACATTACATTACAGTTAAATTACAATAATGCTATCACAAGTAAAGCAATGGTTCACATAATTGATAAAATATTTATATTAATGCCCAATGACGGTATACAGAGAAAAGTTCTTTACCTCCCGTGCTAGTCAAAGACTGTGTTACGGCAAGGTAAGATTCTCGCTCATTGAATAGTAGACATAATGTAAACATATTAAGACACTTTTTACCAAATACATTTGTTTTGCTGTGAATCATAGATTGCGATAACGAGTTACAAGCCTAGCGTAAACAAGTAGTATATGCAAAGGAATCAGACAACGCAACTACAAACGTTATTTCAATGTAAACAAAGTTTTTTCACAAACAATTTTTGTTTAGAATTTGACAAGCGTGTTAAAATAAAATAATAAAAAGGTGTTTCTAAAACTAAAATTATAAAATTAAAAGTAAAAGCATAACTAAAATTGTAACTAACCTTTTTTTTTTTTTTTTTTTTGTACTTCTTTCCCTTCTCTTTCATATATTATTATATACATATATATACATTCATATATATATATATATATCGTTTAAAAATAACACTATAATGATATGTAATGCATTTGGTACTCATATTTATTTCGTATAGAAATACGTTACAAGTCCCAATGTCAAACGTATTACTACATATATGCTAACGTACATGCTAACGTATACGTATTTACTGTACGTGTGTATATGTTTATATTTATAATTCAAATAGTGTTCGAATACTTATCTTCAACTTTATTATATATATTATAATATCATATATATATATACATATATCTATACCTTTATATATATTACTTCATAAAATATTTTATATTGTTTACATAAACCTATTAGTAATCATAGATATTCAATAAAATATATATTTATAAATAAATAATTAATGACATATTTGTAAAAGTTTTTCAGTCTGTTCATAATCCAGGTTACTCAGAAACTCATCCAGAGCCCTTCTACACACGAATCTTGTCAAATCTTTAAGAGGTTTAATTTTACTTATGCGATTGTACAGTAGAGGAGCCAAGAAATAAGAGAAACAATGTGCAAAAGTGGTCTTGCATGCTGGGACGTCATATACCTCATGCACTCTTCTGAGAGATTTAGATATAGGTTTCTCATAGAAATGTTGTCTCAGGACTATTTTTTTTTATAAATAATTGGCGAATATTTAGAACTTCAAACTCTTTGTACAACGCAGTTGTAGGATATCTGAATTTTTTAAACATAATCACTTTCAAAATACATCTATGGGCCCTTTCTATTTTTATAAGAGTACTTTTCCTAGCACCACCCCAAGCAGAGATACCATAGGTTACTATCGATTGGCACAAACCAAAATAGACAGTTTTGTTCGTAGCTTTGTCTTTCAAGTTTCTTATTTTTTTAAAAATCGGTATTAATTTACGAATGCGAGATTTTAGATTTTGAATATGATGTTTCCAATTTAAGTTTTCATCGATCTCAACTCCAAGGTATTTTATACTTTTACTAGGAGACAAGACAGGGCACACGCAAATACTCGCAGCAGAACAATTAGAAGAATGAGCTTTTAAATTAAAGTCGGCAGGTAGCAAATTATTTCTTATACTAAATGTTATTAACTTGGTTTTTTTAAGATTTAATGTAAGGAGATTGTAATCAAGCCATTCAATTATATTTTTAAGACCAACCTCGGCTGACGATTTGACACCACTCCATGTTTTTTGTTGAAATAAGATTACAGTATCGTCAGCAAAAGTGATCACTTTTGAATCGGGTAGTTCAATGTTGCAAAGGTTATTTACATAAATCAAGAATAATGTTGGTCCAAGTACTGAGCCTTGCGGCACACCGAAACCAACATTAAGCTTAGCGCTAAGGTTATTACCAATTTTTACAGCTTGTGTCCTATTAGTGAGATAGTTTTTAAAAAGATCAAGTGGTACACCTCGAATACCCATAGCCTCCAACTTGCAAATTAGCAGAGGGATTGAGACAGTATCAAAGGCTTTGGCTAAATCTAGGAACACACCAACACATTTATTCTTGTGGTCGAGATTACTAGCTACATTGGTAACTAGATGTTCAACTGCATCTGTTGTTGATTTGTTCCTTCTAAAACCAAATTGATTATTAGAAAGAACACTGTTTTTCTCCATATAATTAATAAGCCTTACGTTTATTAGCTTCTCCAGGATTTTAGCCATAGTAGGTAGAAGTGATATTGGACGATAATTAGCGATACTGTCTCTTTCCCCCGACTTGAATACCCCCGACAATGTATCTTTTGTCTTTCCTTGATTGCTAAAGTTGTCTAGATCAGGTTGGTTTAAAACGCAAAATGTGGGACTATATTTTGTGTTCGAAATTTATACAATTTTGCTACAATGTTTACCATTTATTCTGTTCTCGAGATAAAGGTACTCTCCTTTTTTTCAATTGATTACCTATAGGTTCACGCTTGACCGCTATCTCACCTGATGGAAAGCGACGATACAGTCGACGATGCGCGCTTACCTAAAAGTAGCCTATTCACTCTTGACTTAAAGATTCCCGAATTGTAGCCATCAGGAAGCACAGACTCCGACAAGGAATTCTACTCCTTGGCTGTACGCACAATGAATGTGTTCCCAAAATACTATAGTACGTATATGTGGTATGTTCACCATGTACCGGTGACGCAACCCCGTACATCTGGTGTTCCGATGATGGAAAGGGCTGAGGCGGAATTAAAATATAATTATTATAGTTTTTTTTTGTTAGCTTGTTCTGTCCCACTCCTGGGCAAAGGCCTCCTTCCATTTCTTCCAACCATCACGGGCCTGCGCTTCTTCTTGCCAGTTCGGGAGGAATCTGTCTAGCTCATCGCGCCGTCTCTTTCGTGGTCTGCCGCGACCCCGTCGCACTGTCTCAGGGCACCAACTTTGTGTTATTTTAGCCCACAGTTTGTCGGGCATGCGGCAGACGTGTCCTGCCCAGTCCCATTTCAATTGGGCAGCCTTTTGAGCCACATCTATAATTTTAGTTTTTGAGCGCAGTGTGGTGTTTCGAACGCGATCTATTAATTTAACGCCAAGTATACTGCGCTCCATTGCTCGTTGGCAATATTATAATATATGTATAATAATTTATCTTTGTGTAATAATGATATTGAATTTGTGTAATAATGATAATATTATATGTATAATAATTTATCTTTGTGGCAAGTCACGAGATTTTTCGAAAGTGTTAGCAATTTATCTCCTGTAACCATGCAAATCCTCTCAACATAAGGCTTGAGCATACTCCCGGCACTCAGCAGCAACACCCTATTCTGTATTCTCATATTTTTTTCTTCGCTTTATCCAAATCAATCTTCTGCGAGAGTTCTTCTGTCTTCTACATGTTGAATCTTCGACGATCACTTTGTACGGTCGTTAATGTCGCAAAAAATGTGCATTTTGATATTCTCAAAGGAATCAGTATTCACGGGTACTTCTCGTTACCCGCTTGTTTATTGAAAAAATCTTTTTAATTTTTTTGGTCTTTTGCAATTCCGCAGAATCTTTTCACAGGTAGGTTTTTACTGAAACCTCAGTGCGCGAATCCGAATCGATTTTACTCTTCGTACTTATCGAGTCATGTTCGTCTAGTCTTCACTCTAAATGCTGATATTTACCTATTCCAGTGTCTGTATATTTATCCGTATTTCGAGCACCAATAACACTCAGAATATCCTCGTCTAGACTGCTATCTACAAATTGTTTTATTATTCAAGGTTGGTATTATGATAAGTACTATACTACTGGCTAATTCAAATGCAGTTGAACAATTGGATGATTTTTCTTGTTATTTTATTTTCTACTAGTGACTCGCCCCAGCTTCACACGGGTGCAATGAAGATACGAGTATTTACTTTTTGAATACGGTACCGTAATTTGAAACATAATAGAAAGACAATAGGTATGCGATTGTGGTTTAAAGAGTTTAAATATATTATGCATGTACTATACATATAAACCGTTCTCTTGAATCACTAAAAAAAAAAAAAATCTGTAAAATTGTTGCTTTTTTTTGGTGTACAATAAAGTATTATTCTATTCTATTTTATTCTATTCTATTCTATTCTATTCTATTCTATTCTATTCTATTCTATTCTATTCTATTCTATTCTATTCTATTCTATTCTATTCTATTCTATTCTATTCTATTCTATTCTATTCTATTCTATTCTATTCTATTCTATTCTATTCTATTCTATTCTATTCTATTCTATTCTATTCTATTCTATTCTATTCTATTCTATTCTATTCTATTCTATTCTATTCTATTCTATTCTATTCTATTCTATAAAAAAAACCGCATCAAAATTCGATGCGGTTTTAAAGATCGAAGCATACATAGGGACAGATAGCGGGAAACGACTTCGTTTTCTATTGAATCTATTAAGTCATGCGATGCATCGGACTGACTTGATTGTTTATGATTAATGTTTGAATATTGACAGTTCTAGAATAGGCTCAAAATTTTGATAGAAGGAAAGAGTGGTTTTTTAATTGTGTCTATAATTACCAACGTGAAAAGTGACATTTGATTTGTAAAATGACTGCGAATCCCGACGTCTTTTATATTGAGTTACTCACCCAGGACCTAAGTCCTACCAAAGCTTTATTATCGACATCTTATTGTATTATATAATAATGATGTATCAATATAATGTAATGTAATTTAATTTAATCATCTTAATTTCATCTTAATTTTATTCAATTTTATATAATGTTTTTAATTTCTAAATTTTATGTATGTAACTGTCTGAATTTATTTTATTGCACCATAATATTTTATGAAATTGCAAGCTATTTTATTTTAGTTTTGTTTTTGTTAAATTTAATTTTATTATAAGTAATGCATTATAGTTGTCAATTTTTAATTAAGCGCGAGATTTCTTACTTACGATTGTTGTGAAACGCCGTTGATTACATAATTGTGTAATTTTAAGTTATTATTGTTATTTTCTAATTATGTAATTGTTTGTTATTCCAAATAAAAAATAAATAAAAATAAAATAAAATAAAAAAAAGCTAGCCCTCCACATATTGGTGGAGGCGCCGGGTCAATAATAAAAAGCCGCCAGCAAGAATATTTCAACAATACAATAAACTTTTTCATTTACCACAATTCTATTCAAGCCACAGTCATTCTCTTGCTAAAAATATTCTACTTCAAAAAAAAAAAACTAAATAAGCTTTTTCGTCCTACTCCAAAGTTTTCCATATTCATGTTTGTGCACTGACGAAGTTGTTAGCGGGGACGCAGTGATCATTTCGTCTCCGGCTCTATTCCCGTCCCTTTCTTTCTCATTACCTTTGTGGCTTTTGTCTCGTTCATTCATTTCCGTTCTTTCTGTGTTGTACAGTTGGACAATAGGTTTAGTATACATATAAGCGCTAATTATTGTCTCTTTTTCATTTCTTCTTCTATTTTTAGGTCAAGTTTTTTTCTAACCATGCTAGAATTTTAAATTGAAGCACTGCCCCATTATTTTTTTCTTACTTATTAATCTTACTTATTTTGCATCTAAGTAATTGCCCATCTAAGTAAACCACTTTGTTGTTAGACTATTGGGTAACACAATTGTTTATTATCTTTCTTATTTTACTGTATTTTGATAGCGTTACTGGCCCGCGCCGTAGATTCATCGCATTTTGCTTGTGGTCACGACACTATATTAAGCGTTTGGACTTTTAACGTCGACATGTTTTTCAGAAAGTAAAATTAATTATAATTTGTCAGCCCTAATTTTTTTTCGTCAAAAAACTGTTTTTTTTTTTCTACTTTCTTTCTTTACTTAGAATGATTAAGGTAGTGTAAATAACTAAATACTTGGTACACGCATAATTTTAATGCTCTCTAAATACGTAACCTCATCCATTTTTAAAATCCAAAGTAACCGACTGCCCTTTATTCTAAAAACATCTATCATCTGATAATGATTTATTTATTGTGCACACCTACCATAGTGTTGTGTTTTTTAACCCGAAGGTTGACTGGTGGAGAATGCCTTGTTGCATTCAGTCCACTCATGTATGTACCACTACTCCCTGGTGTATGCTGTTTGCCGATGATATTGTGCTGGTTGCCGAGAGTGCCCTAGAGGTCCAGAGCAGATTGGAGGTGTGGTGGTAAAGACTGGAGAGTGTTGGCCTAAAATTGAGCAGAACTAAAACAGAGTACCTGTTCTGTGATTTTGGCGGTCTCTCTAGTCCTGTGCCCATAGCTCTCGCCGGAACGCCCATACCAACCTGTTCCGATTTTCGGTACCTTGGGTCGCTTATCCAAGGGAATGGTGAGATAGACCGAGACGTGGCACATCGGATCAACTCAGGATGGATGAAATGGCGACAGGTCACTGGAACAACTTGCGACCCACGGATGCCCCTCAAGTTGAAGGGTAAAATCTACAAGTCCGTGATAAGGCCTGTCCTACTGTATGGGTCAGAATGTTGGGCTCTGAAAAAGTCGAATGAAAAGCGATTGCATGTAGCAGAGATGAGAATGTTGAGATGGATGTGTGGTGTGACGAGAATGGATAAAGTGAGAAATGAGTATATTAGAGGAAGTTTGAAAGTGGCGCCAGTGACTGAAAAGTTGAGAGGGAACCGTTTGTCTTGGTATGGCCATGTAAAAAGGAGGGATGAAACGCATGTTACAAAGAAAGCCATGAGTATGAATGTGGATGGATGGAGAGGGAGAGGGAGACCAAAGAAGATATGGATGGATTGTGTGAGAAGTGATATGGAAAACAGAGGAGTTAGTGATAGCGTGACGGGTGACAGGACAGAATGGAAGAAAAAACATATTGCGCCGACCCCAAATAAAACGGGACAAGGGCAGGAAGATGATGATGATGTATGTACCACTACTGTACATGAAGATTAAATAAATATATAAGAACAACCTTTTTTCTTGCAATATTTTGCACCATTTTTGCACCATTTGCATTTTGTATCGTTGCACTGCAATGTGTCGAGATTGTGTCTTAATCGTTCAAAAGCCTAGGATTAGCTATCTGTACACCAATCTCTTTCTCCGATAGTACAAGTTGTATATCTGCCCTGAACAATATTATAATTTAGCTGTGTAAGCGAGAATGGATGAGGATAATTTCTTTTTTTTAGAGATGTTATAGCTGTAAGTGGTGGTATTTTGAAAGATTTTGAATGAGGAAAAATCGAGAATACTTAAGGTCGTTAGAACATCTCATTGTTTCTGAGACTTCTAATTTGTTTTAAATAACTTTACCTTCCAATTTTCATTCTCTCCTCTCCCATTTCTCTCCTAAAATAATCAACATTATGGCCACCTTTCTAAACCAAAATGACTTGAAATTAAGATTGCTTATTAATATCTACCATGAAGTTAAAGTTCGACGGTAGCCCTCACCCAGTCCCAGATCTTGTGGTCGCTTATAATGGGTCTGATCAGAAAGCTTAAAATCATTGGTTACGCTTTAGACTACATTATTATACTAGCTTTTGCCCGCGACTTCATCCGCGGAAAATTTCTTGTAGTGATAGCTCGGTTAACATCCATGTTATATAAATAATTTATAGCCTATGTCACTCAGGAGTAAAGCAGCTTTCTATTGTCGCTAATTTTTTTCCAATCGAACCATTAGTTCCAGAGATTACCTCCTACAAACAAAAAAATAAAAAAAACAAACTTTACCTCTTATATCTTATTATATTAGTGTAGATGTAGATTATACTAGCTTTTACCCGCAGCTTCGCTCACATTAAATTCGGGGTAACACGGTTCCCCTTTCCTGATTTAGAACACGGAAGAGAACTCGGAACAGAATATTAAAAGATGTTCCAGGAAATACCTACGAGTCTATTAAAAACTTTATTAATTTTAAACCAAAGGGCCATTCAATTCAGAATATTAATGGCCAAAGCTCACGCAAATTATCATATTTTCAGATGCCTCTACCAGTTTAGTTTTACACAAATTTTAAATTTTGGTTTCAATAGAGACCTACACAACTAAAAGATAACGGTTTGTTAATATCTGGAGAAATATGGTATTATAACAAATAATCACGTAAGAGCGATTGTAAGGAAATATAATTATGTTGGATCCGGATCGATGACTGTACTGACACTTGGGGGAGGCCTTTGTCCAGCCAAGGACGTCTTTCGGCTGAAATGAGGGTTCCGCACAAATTTTCCTATACAACTCCCAAATAGGGTTATAAAGACGTCTTCTAAATCGAAAAAAAAAATCTGTACTTGGACTATGAGACTTTGTTTCATGCTAATTAAGATTCTTTGTCAACAAGAAGTACCATATGAATTTTAATTCCTTTGAGAGTGTCGATATTTGCGACATACATGGACGTATTTTATATTCAGATCAACTCAGAAGTTTGATTTTTTTCTAGCTTCAAAGGACTGCACACTCAGCTGATTACATATTTTAAATTTCAACTCCACGCATTCCCAAGATAACGATTCTTGACAGACAGACGAACAAAAATAAAGTGATCCTAAAAGGTTCCGTTTTTCCTTTTAAGGTACGGTACCCAAAAAAGACCACGAGATTCCTTTTAAAAAAATCCCCGTTCTTTATCAGGCTAGACTAGTTATGAAATGGCAGTTCCAGTAAGCTAACTGCGACATAACTATAATTAATTCAATACACATTATTAAATACTTCACTACCACCAAACCACACTTAACCCTTCACACCCCACACTAGTTAAGACCCAATAATTTGCGGCGACACCCAACACCCACCTTTTCTTGCAATCCCGAACTGCAATATCAAAATTCCTTTACTCCATACACGTTACCAATTGCCAGAGCTCAACGCGAAAATTTAATCAAAATTCATAGGATGCTATAAATCCAACGGATGAGGCTTTTCCATAATGAAATTCCATAATGTGGACCTTTTTGGCCCTTTTAGTCGTATTAGGCTGGAGATCAGGGCCATCGGTCTATTAGGGCGTTTATAGAAGTAGGTCCTTGTTATGTATGTCAAGGGCACTGGATTTTTTTTTCAGGAGTTTGTGTGCTGGAGTTTTGTTCAATTTTACCATCGGACATCCCGGTATGGCAAATATCCCTTACGTTGTTGAGGCATCTACGGTCCGGACTAAGCGTTTTGCCTCGTCGTTTATACCGCGTAAATCGAGGGACTGGAACAGACGACTGCAGTGTTTTCGGCCGATTATAATTAAGGTGTTTTCAAGGTAGAGTGAATAAACTAGTGCGCCTCACCATCAACGATTGCATCACTGCTTATTATCAGGTTTTTTTTTATGGTAGGCGAAAATCATCCAATGACGAAACCCGCTCTTGGGTGGAGCGGGAGACCAGTGTCAGACTCTTACTGACTAAAAAACGTACCCCGTACCTTCCTTGCCTTATTCCTGGAGTCGAGGTAACAGTTTGCACCACCGTCTAGGCTCCAGGAGGGGCTTTTTTTTTATGGTAGGTGTAAATCATCCAATGACGAAACCCGCTCTTGGGTGGAG
This sequence comes from Mythimna loreyi, assembly GCA_029852875.1. Lineage (NCBI taxonomy): Eukaryota > Metazoa > Arthropoda > Insecta > Lepidoptera > Noctuidae > Mythimna > Mythimna loreyi. The sequence goes on along the minus strand of CM056801.1, from coordinate 16,033,571 downwards.
CGGGAGACCAGTGTCAGACTCTGTGTGCGTGTGGTGTGAGGGCCCGTTTGTTAAAATTCTTTCAAAATATGCTTAATATTTATTGAACATTCCCAAACAATTGTGGAACTTGAAATCAGAATTTGTGAAAGTCAAATAACGGAGATATAAGCTGTTAAATTGGGCCCTCAGTTCTCACATAGAGGATTGAGGGCCCGGCTGTACCGGGTAAACTATAGACTCCACAAAAAAACTATTTATGCTAAAATCTAAGGTGATACCAAACAAAAATTGTGAAATCAATATATTATCGCAAAACACTCTCCTACTTTAGATATCCTTGTTCAAAATGGGCCCTCAAATCTCACTGACGTAAATGTTTACTACGCAAATAAACTGAAACCATTAACTTACAGCTGCTGTATGAAGTCCTATAAGCTACTAGATAAATTGTGAAAATTTGTGAAAGCAAGACCAGGTCACATCTTCTTGTTGTTTAAAAGTTATGACCTTGACAAAATCCGGGCCCTCAGTTCTCCACTTTTTCATGTTTTCGATAAATTACGCTAAATGTATGAGAGATAAGATAAAGACGAAATTGTCGTTTCATGTGAAACATATTGTGCAATAAATTCTGTAAAAAAAAAGAACTGAAAAGACCATTTATTGTAAAAAAAATCGAGTTTTACTATAATTCCTTTGAATTGGGAAATAGGGTGTCCACAATTTTCCATATATAAAGTTTTTTTTTTCAAGTTATTATACAGGGTATTTGGTGCATCGTTTGCCAAATTGATTTGGCCGACAGGATAGATCATTTGCTATATCTTCAGCCCCAATAAATCATTCAATGCCACACCGGTTTTTTTTAAACATGTTTTTAATTTTTATTCTGAAAACACCGGATTTCAGCATTTAAGCTTACATAAATAAAAAAGTTATTAGTCTATCCAACAAAATTTATTTTTATATTTAAGTGTACTGTTGTATGGTTCTATGAAATTCAAAATTACTTGCTAGTAACGTGTAGTTTTTCTATAAAAACCTACAAAGTGTATGGGATATGACAAAATAATTTTATAACTCAACTTTAAATTTCTATAAAAAAAAAAAAACAGAAATCGTTGGAGATCTTCGAATTCTTTTAAAAATTTCTCTAGTTTATGCCCTTTCCAATGGTGTGCAATATGCTAAAAAAACCTTTTATTAACTTCACTAACTGGCTAAATGTGTAGTCAAATCACAAAAAGCCGATATTTGATATTACGGTAAATGCACTAAGAAGTTAAAGTAAAAAAATAAATTATTTGCTCTAAGTAGGTAGATATTGATATCTCATTTTTACGCACTTTGTTTATTTTTTTACCTTTCCTGTAACTTGAAATAAAAAATTAAACATTTATTTCACAAGCAGGTACTAAAATCACAAATCTTGCTCAAATTGGGAGCCATTGTTTCGTATACATGCACGACATTTTTCTCTTATCTCGAGTTGTAGTTCGAAGACGAATTTCTACTTTAACGGTCATATCATCATCATCATCATCAGCCTTTTAATGTTCCCACTGCTGGTACACAGGCCTCTTCTCTAGGAGAGGGAATGGGCCATGATCCACCATATTGGTCTAACTTTATTTTTTGTTGTATTCGTAATTGTCGGAAAAAAGAGTTTGAAAAAATCCACACGAGCGAAGCTGGGGAGAACAGTTTGTGTGTAATGATAGTTAGTGAGGTATTATTTTGAAATGTGTAAATATATAATAACTTGAAAATAAAAACTTTATATATGGAAAATTGTGGACACCCTATTTCCCAATTCAAAGGAATTATAGTAAAACTCGATTTTTTTTACAATAAATGGTCTTTTCAGTTCTTTTTTTTACAGAATTTGTTGCACAATATGTTTCACATGAAACGACAATTTCGTCTTTATCTTATCTCTCATACATTTAGCGTAATTTATCGAAAACATGAAAAAGTGGAGAACTGAGGGCCCGGATTTTGTCAAGGTCATAACTTTTAAACAACAAGAAGATGTGACCTGGTCTTGCTTTCACAAATTTTCACAATTTATCTAGTAGCTTATAGGACTTCAAACAGCAGCTGTAAGTTAATGGTTTCAGTTTATTTGCGTAGTAAACATTTACGTCAGTGAGATTTGAGGGCCCATTTTGAACAAGGATATCTAAAGTAGGAGAGTGTTTTGCGATAATATATTGATTTCACAATTTTTGTTTGGTATCACCTTAGATTTTAGCATAAATAGTTTTTTTGTGGAGTCTATAGTTTACCCGGTACAGCCGGGCCCTCAATCCTCTATGTGAGAACTGAGGGCCCAATTTAACAGCTTATATCTCCGTTATTTGACTTTCACAAATTCTGATTTCAAGTTCCACAATTGTTTGGGAATGTTCAATAAATATTAAGCATATTTTGAAAGAATTTTAACAAACGGGCCCTCACACCACACGCACACCAGACTCTTACTGACTAAAAAACCTACCCCGTACCTTCCTTGCCTTATTCCTGGAGTCGAGGTAACAGTTTGCACCACCCTCTAGGGGGGCTTATTATCAGGTGGGATCGCAGTCAAGCACTAGTTTATAGCAATCAATCAATGATGAATCCCGCTCTTAGGTGGAGCAGAAACAGTGTCAGAATCTTACTGACTAAACCTACCCCATTCCTACGTTGCTATATATTCCAGCGAGAGCCTTCTTTTCAGACGCAAACCCTTGGCATCAGTTGGCTTCGACCCTTCTGTACTACGGTTTGCTGACAACTCCCTGAGGAGGAAACAGTGTCGGACTCTTATTATTGACTAAACACCCCACCCCGGTCATTCTTTGCCTTTCGTTCAACTAAATAACATTACAGCAACGTTAGTTAGCTTTCAAGCGACGACGCTATTCCCAGCTCCAGATTAAAACGATTAACTCCCTTTAGAACTTAAAACATCGCATGCCAGCCACGGAATCCAGCATTTCCCGTTTCCCCAGCTAAAACCAAGACATCAAAAGCTAATACATCATAATGTCTTCTTTTAAAACTAAAAGACGCTGCATTTAGCTTTCAGCCAAGACTTTGAAGATGCATTAATGATAAAAGCATGATGGAGTCCAATGCAATGGTACGGTATGTAAAGATAGATACAGTAGGTCAACTCTATTCAAGATGTATACGCACGCACACACAGACAAACTTCGTATACAGTATGGGTTTTTTCCGTTGAGTGAAATTCATCCAATGACAATTACCGCCCTTGGATGAAACAGAAGACAGTGTCAGACTCTTACTGACAAAAAACTTACCCCATTTGTTATTTGCCTTTTATACCAGGGCCGAGCCTTCCTTTCTGAAATAGACCCTTGTAGGCTTCGACCCAACTTGATGGCAGGCCCTACAGTTTACTGCTTCGCAGAAGGAGGCGACCGCCTGCCACTCCTTCTCGCTCCAAAGCATGGCTTGTATCAAGGCCTGGCGTGTGGCTTTAGTCAGTAAAAACCTTACACGCCGTCACCCAAAGAAGACGTCGTATAATGATTTATTACCTGAACCATTGATTAAGTTTAGAAAGAAAGACTGAAAAATAGTAATTAGTGTTTTTCGACACACGTAATAATATGTAGATACTAAAGATTATAGTTAAAACTCTTCTCGTATGTGTTCGTGCCACAGAACAAAGAATACAGGTAGAAAGCACAGAAAAAAGACTTTATTCCGTGGTTCGCGCACATTTCCTTTTATTTCGTTCTACAGAGTTCTTCTGTTCCTGTCTATACTGTGGTCCCTACTGAGGACTGTTTCAACTACTCTCATTGTACCATTGTTCAGTTATTGATGGACACCATTGTGTTTCGGCGGCTAATTATGGGGAATGGGCTATTTATAGCTTCGTTTGTTAGGACTGTTTTGATAGAGTTTTGGGTAGTAGGTATATCCTGGTTTTAGGTGTTTGTCTTTATAGTATATCTAGACATGTCGTTTCGAAAATCTATTTCGAATTAACTGTCATGAAAAAAAGTTACCCCTGGTGGGTCTGTGTTTCGTCAGAGTAGTGGTGATGAAATAAATTACACAAAGTAATATGCCTGGCTGGGTTTTAACCCATGATCTACAGTTTGTAAGTTTTGGCTGTTTTCACTCGCCCACCACTGCGTTCATTTATTTACAGGAAGAGAATGGAAGACAGTCATTTTCTTTTACGAAGCAATAATGAAGAGCAACAAAAGTGGTTAAAACTGTGTAGCAGAGACAAATCTCATGCACCAGTCCACGCTAGAGAATGTGTACCAAGTATTTGATCTATAGCACGGTCTCATGGAGTTGTCAGCAAATGTAGAGGCCCCACTGCAGGACCAAAGCCTACTGGGAGCCAGTACGGCTTCTTAAAAGAAGGTCCGACCCCGGTATGAAGACTAAGAAGGAATGGGATGGGTCGTTTAGTCAGTAAGAGTCTGAGTCCTTCTTTAGATGATCTTTCTTACCATAAAAAACCACCAGCCCACGCTAGAAAATGCGTACCGAGTATTTGATCGACAACACCATCCCACCCATTCGCTCGGTACGTTTCACAAGGGATAACATTCACCCACTCTATCCCACCGCGGGATTTGCCAGTTTCTACCACATTTACATACCGATACAATTTAGACAATGACCAACCGAATCAAGAGACATCATGTTACACAGCTTCAGAGTTGTTAACTATCATGTTGCAATAATATGTTGCCACTGCTTCCAATCAAGGCAGTGGTACAGTTGTAGTGGTATGCGGTTCTCTATAACCAAACGACGCTTCATGTATGCAAATAACTGCATTGAATCCAGTACGAGTTAAGTCATAGAGTAGGTATACTACATAGACGCGAAAAAAGCTGTTTTGTTAAATAATTTCGTCATCATCTTCATCATTTGATTCCACCATCTCAATTTTACCATCGGACATCCCTGCGTACGACTAATATCCACCCTTACGTTGTTGAGACATGTACGGCCAGGACTAAGCGTTTTGCTTCGTCGTTTATACCGCGTACATCGAGGGACTAAAACAGTTTGCCAGCTACAGTTTTTCCGTCCGATAATAATTTAGGTGTCTTCAAGGCTAGAGTGAATAGGCTCTTAATAAACTAATGCGCCTCACCATCAACGAGTGCATCACTGCTTACCATCACTGCTTAACATTTAGTCAATGACCAACCGAATCAAGAGACATCATGTTACTAACACAGCTTCAGAGCTGTGAACTATCATGTCGCAATAATGTGTTGCCACTGCTTCCAATCAAGGCAGTGCAGTTGTAGTGGTATGCGGTTCTCTATAACCAAACGACGCTTCATGTATGCAAATAACTGCATTGAATCCAGTCCGTTAAGTCATAGAGTAGGTACACTACACAGACGCGAAAAAAGCTGTTTTTTTTACAAGCTTTTTATTAGCTTGCAATGTAACTATGTATGTTCGGCTCAAATCTTGCAACTCAATTTAGAAGCAGATATCTTTAACCAATTGAGCTGCAATTTTGCATGCAGGTGTAAATCGCGTGACAATGAAATATTATGATGAAATGGAGCTGATCTGATGAGGGAGCTGGAAGGTGGCCATAGGAATTTGGCAACAAAACGATATAAACCCTTCGAGTTTGGGCTCGTTCATTTGTATTGACAAGTGCTTTGATGTTCAATGGTAAACAGATCAGGGGGCCAAGTCTGCTATTTTCAAAATATTGTCATTTCAACACGATTCCATTATGATTTTGCTAAAAGTTCGTAATCTGTTAATTCATAATGGCTGATCATTGGGCGGTCAGTGGTGTCGTAATAGAATTGTGGTACGAGCTGTTTTGTAACAAATTAAAAACAATAACTGCACAATAATATTCTAATCGTAAGTCACTGATTAAAGGAACTGTCAATATTTTATTAATTTACCGCATATGTCAAATATTCATTTGTCATAATGTACGGTATTACCATTCTAAAAAAAAATCTGTCAATGAAGTGTCAATGGTTGATCATTGGAAAGTTATAATGACGCCATCATATTAGTAGATTACCAAACTTGTCAAAATCAACAATTTTGAAATCAATGATCGACTATTCTGACACTATTGTAATAGCAGACTTGAGGCCCTGATCTGGAGTTGGAAGATCACCATAGAAATTCGGTAATAAGGAATAGATTTGATGAGTATTAATTATGTAGTAGGTATATACCGCGCTGTAAAGCTTGTTATGAAAAATATATTTTCATTGATTACTTGTTTTTAATATTTCCGTACTTAATAATATTTGACACTCACTTTTTTAGAGGTATGTGAAACAGAAAGTAAAGTCACACATATTTTGACAGGCCTAGCAGTCAGTCGCCCTGACAGCTATGCCGAAGGTCGTGGGTTCTATTCCCAACCAGGACAAATGGTTGTGTGATGAGCACGATAATTTATTCTATTTCTGGGTGTAATATATCTATAATGCGTATGTATTTAGAAATGTAGGTATAAGATTTATGATTTCGGGCGGTTATAGCTTTGGAGCGAACGCGGAACAGAAAGTAAAGTTATGCAAACCGCCATTGGAAAAAAAAGTGAGGATCCTTCGACCAGTTGGGTGTTATGTCTAGTGGGCAACTGCCCGATTGACGATTTTGGTCGAAATATTTGTGGATTCGTACTAAAATCCAACAAGCATGTCCAAAATGGGTTTTAATGTAGTTTCCCTTCTACAAATTCTTAATCTATGTCCCCATCCCGAGTGCGTTCGTTACGGAAACGAATCATTACTATAGGGTAGGCTTTAGACTGCTACTATGTAAGACTCACGGTTTACTGTATGCTTACTGTATTTGGTATGGACTGTATGAAATGATCCCCTTTTGTGGTATTTGTGAAGACATTCGCACCAGTTAGAGTTGCGTCAAAAGCGGCAAATCTGAAACACATTTCTATATCTCTTACCAGAAATACATTTCTATGTCTCTTGCGTGGACACACAGATATCTTGTGCATATTAGGTAGGCTCTAAAAATCTGCTTTGCTTTGCTTTGCTCTATTTTGGTCCTCAATGATGTACTCATATACAAAAAATTTGAAAAAATACCTCCTTGGAAAATTTATCAAGATTCGGTTTGACAAGGATTTTTCTCCAAAACTTTTAAGGGTTTTAAAAAAACATGTATTTCCTGGAATAAGTTTTGTGAAATATTCGAGTAAATCACGGAATTACCGAATGCTAACAGAGTTTTCAGGCGTTATCTGTCTTTTTTCGAGTTGCCTTTTTATGAAACATAAATGGTTTTAGATAAAGCAATAAGCTTAAAGCGTAATAATATTATTGTAAAATATAATAAATTCCACAACTATTACACAACGTCGTCTAATCCTAAGCTAAGAATTGCTTGTATTATGGGTACTAGACAACTAGCAACCATACTTACATTTTTCTAAAAATATACATATTATAGATAAATTACACCCAGACACAGATCAAATGATCGTGCTCATCACACAAACATTTGTCCTGGGTGGGAATCGAACACGCGACCACGCATAGCAGTCAGGGCTATTAACCACCAACAGGCCAGTCAAACGGCCAATGTTTGACTTTGAGAATAGGCGAGTGAGGAAGATCTCACCACCATAATTTCAACGAATAGACGTCCAATGTAGGACATATTATGTCTCGTTCAAGTGCCTCTACAACAACTGCTCCAATACGTTTCAGATTCATCAAAACAGCACTTACTAAGTCATCAGGCCATCTTATGGGTAGCCAACCAACGCTATGTCGTCACTTCAGAACCATTGAGCCCCATCGACCATTTGTTCTGCGAACAATGTGAACTGACCACTGCCACTTAAAGCCGGCCGCACACCAGGCATACAATTGTTTCTACACAATTGTAGCGCCACATTTGAAATGCGACACAAAAAACGAACCGGTTCGATCTTGAATTATTGTAGCGCGGATGACGTCTCGCCACAAAGTGCGCCCGCTACAAATGTTTACCTAGGAAACAGGTGCGGGCTCACGTAGGAATATATGGGGGCGTTAAATGTGCCGCATTTCAAATGTGGCGCTACAATTGTGGAGAAACAATTGTATGCCTGGTGTGCGGCCTGGCTAAGAGCGGCCAACCCGACGTATATTTTCATACAAATGCTCTTACGCGATTATGACGTTATTATACATCTTTCTTCACCTATATAAAATCGTTATTCTAACCAACCCCAATGATATTTAAAAAAAAAGTAAGATATATTTTTTTTACAAATAAAAAATCATCTTTCTTCAAATATTTTAGATACACAGATATCTTGTGGATATTATCTAGGCTAGAAGTCAAAACATAAATTTGTGTAAGAGTAATCCAGTAAAAACCTCTGAAAATCTGCTATTTTACATGAACTTTGACTCTTCATAATGTACTCCTATATTAAAAATATATTAAAAAAATACTTCTACGGAAGCCTAGTGCATTTAATCGAGATTCTAAATGTTGTATTTTTTTTTTAAAACCTTAAGGGTTTAATAAAAACACGTATTTCATGGAACAAGTTTTGTGAAATATTCGAGTAAATCGTAGAATTACTGAATGCCAACAGAGTTTTCAGATGTTATCTCTCTTTTTTCGCATTACTTTTACATCAAACATCACATTGGATTGCTTTAGATAACGCAACAAGCTTTTAAACTATGCTCCAGACGAGTCGGGAAGACCCACCTTAAGCTTAGTGATTCCTCGGGCTGTGTCTGGAAATTGCGTTCCATGTTCAGAAGTCCTGTTTATTTTGACTAACACATAGTGTTAAGTTTGGTACCTATATGACGTGTAGTCTTTCAAATGATACTCATCATCATCATCATCATACGCCTTTTTAATGTTCCCACTGCAGGGTTTCAGGCTTCCTCTCTAAGAGAGGGAATGGGCCGTAATCCACCACGTGGGCCCAGTGCGGATTGGTGGATGTCACATGTCTTCGAATTTTTGGTTCTAGGACATGCCGGTTTCCTCACGATGTTTTCCTTCACCGTTTTGAGAGTAGTGGCGATGAAATAAATTACACAAAGTAATGCGCCTGGCTGGGTTTGATGCTGGCTCTAATGGTACTAAATACGGCGAAATTATTTTATTTTTCAGTCACTACTTTTTGCTGCTAGCGGGCGCCACATCAAGTTTTGTGATAGGTCACATGCCTGCCAATGTTCAGCGGACGATTAAGATGGTTCTAACAATAGCTCTTATGTCAATGTCAGCAGATTTAGAGCTTTGCGGCAACAAATGAACACACCCACACACTTCCATACATAGCCTGTCGAAATCATAACCCTCCTTTGGCTTTGCCGTAGTCGGGTAAAAACTGTGGGTTTTATTCAGTAAAAGTCTGACACTGCCTACCGCTAAACGCAAAATATGAGTATTCGATTGATGATTTTCTACGAAAAATAGTCCTCCTATAGTACATTATGATACAAGTGTGTAAGTGTTCATAGGTATTCAAAATTGTTTTGCACTCTAGTGCGTAATGGTAATCAAAATGTAAGAGTTTGGTAATAGGTGCCATTATATACCTAAGTTAGTGCAAAAAGAGCCACTTTCTGAGCTGAGTATCGAAAAACCTTTTTACTTTGGTTAGTACTCGATGTTAAAGTAGATTGCATGAGAAACACTGTTACCATGCGGGCTGATTAGACAAACATACGCTTAAAGGATTTAAATTTAGAATAGGATTTGAAATTTGAATTTGTTAAAACATACGGGTAAGCGGAGCTAGGCAAAGTGGAGATGAGCGAGTGTTGAATTAGCCAATCACAGTGCTCGAAATCACCGATCTGCATTAGTATGAGTGCAGTGAGTGAAGCTGAGCGGACTATCAAGTTAAACAAATGAACACGGTTATCAAGTAGAGTGCATGAATTTGAAGGTAGTTCAGTTCTACTCTACAACACTTCACTTCAATGGTAACACTGGCCACTTTTTACTCCTCCTTAGTCGTTCACTCTTGACAAAGTGGTGACGTAGTTGATCATTTTGCATTTTTGTTGGCGAGTGAGGCTCTCGCGAAGGTCTCTACTTGTTACGGCTTACGAAGTCTCAGGAACTCTAGACTTGGAGGTTTGTGTTGTAGCTCTAATAAGGTCTGCCCAACGCGTAGGTGAACGCCTGCATGACTACTTTTACAACACTTGTCCATGGACAACGAGTTGCTGTTACCTTTCCGTCGTTGATACCTTTGCAAGTTCTTGAGATAAAAAGTCTTGATAAATAGACAGATGAACAACCAAGTGATCGTATAAGGATTTTTTTTATATAAAGAATCCTTACAAAATAGAGAATTGTGAGTAGGTATAGGTACCATATGCTCCTCTCAAAAAAAAACCCATACTATGAAACCTTTCCATTAGTCCATTCTCTTCAGGAAAATTATCACTTCAAATCTACTCACAACCTTGGCTCCGAAATTCTACACCTAATAAACCACTCGCAGGCCAACAACGCAGTTAAGTTTAAACTAACTTAAAATATTACAAGTTTATTAAAGCGATCATGTTGGCATATTAAATCAGACAGTAACTGTACCCTCCCTAGAGCACTATTGAACTACTCTGGTTACAGTAACGGCGCGGGACTGTGTTCTACGCTAGTGTAGTGATGTAGTTCGGGTCCGGGAAACGGGATTTCAGCTGTTACGATACAGTGCGGGACTTTGTTAGCGTAATATAGTAGAGGTTCCGGGAAAGACGGGATTGGCGTTTTATGATTAAGTTGCATTTGCAAATGGTTGTGCAAAATTTTTAAAGAAAGTAATGTTAACAGTCTTTGAAACGATTTTAGAAAATAGTAAAGCTCATTTACTGGTACTATACGGGACTTTGTTAGCTTAATATAGTAGAGGTTCCGGGAAAAACGGTATTGGCGCTTTTAGATTGTTGCATTGGCAAATATTTGTCGCAATGGAAATATTTCAAGAAAATAATGCTGACAGTCTTTAAAATGATATTAGAAAACACGGTGTAATTACTATGATGTTTTTTTTAATACATTACTTTTTGCCCAATAAAAAGTATCACCTTAAAATTGATCAATATTTTGGGAATATACAAGTGAAGCCCTTGAAAATGATACACTAACACTTCACTTTTTGTCCGCTAGAGGGCGCAACAGCGAGCTATGTTAACGTCATATACCCTATGTTCAGCGGACTATTATGACGGTTAAAATAATATGTTATTATGTAGAGTTCTGATAAGTATATTAGAAGATATGAAGGAATAGACAAAAGTACATACATGGCTCTTTTTTGTCTTTGCCGTAGTCGGGTAAAAATAGTAAAGGCGCTTTTACTGGTATTCCCTGCTAGGGCTGCAAGAATGTTTAAAAAAGTTATTACAAAAGCAAATTATTCAATGTAGATGGGTCAGTAAGTTCGTAGCGGTTTCTTGCTCCACCTCAGTGCTGGAAAAATTAATTGATGATTGCCCGCATCATAGAAAAAAAAACCATGGTATATCTTTATTATTTTATTATTCTTCTATTCACATAAATAACTATAAATATTTTTACTCAAATACACAGGATTAGTAAATGATAGTGTTTCTATTTTCACAAAACCTTTTTTTTATTAGCTTTATTGCGTTTTTATAGTAAAAACCACATAATAAGACAGGCCTGTTGGTCTATTAGTTAGTGAACCTGACTGCTATGCTAGAGGTTGTGGGTTCGATTCCCACCCAGAACAAATGTTTGTGTGATCAGAATCATTTGTTCTGTGTCTAGCTAAACAGCGTTAAGTGATATTTGTGGATTAAAAAAAACACGATCAAAATACTTGCTACCTATTATCAATCTGTATAATTGTTTTTCTTTTTCATCATATGCCAGTTATAGTATTATAAAAGGCAGTGCCTAGATTTTAAAAGTCATATTAAAAGCAAAATATAATTCCGGAATCAACTCCTCTTTCCCATCTCTAAACCAAACCGTCCAGTTGAACTCCGTACCTAATGGTGCGACCACGCTGCCACTGACGGTGCACAACTCTCTGATTAACGCTAAATAACAACCCCGACTGCTTTTAGTTAGGGACCTTCTGTTGGGGGCCTTGGGGACTTGAGACTGAGTGCCAGGAAGCGAAGCAGTGTGCGGGGAAAATAGCTATAAAATCACTCAGAAAAAAAGAAAACACTAAATCTTGAATATTTATATTTTTATTATTAGCCAAATGCCGCTCTAGGGGACTTAGTTAAAGAGCTAGATATTTTAAACGTAAAAAAAAAAAACTTATTTCTTGCTGCTTAAACGAATTCATTTATTAAAATTTTTCGATCCTAGAATCAAAAATTTGAAAACATGGCTTACGGATGGCGAGCAATGGGTAGCCCGCCGTCTAATCGTCTGGTAATAATCCAGAACGAGTCTAAGGCGTCGACGACACGTGCTGATCCCGCGCGCCTCAAGAAATTGTCAGCAAACTGTAGAGGCCCAGTAGGGCCGAAGCCTCCTCGGACCAAAGGTTGCTACGAAAACGTATTACCTGGGACAATGATCAAGGCGAGGAAGTATCAGGGTAGGTTGTTAAGTCAGTAAGAGTCTGCCACTATTCCCCGCTCCGGCCAAGGCCGAGATTCGTCATTCGAAGATTTTTACCTACCATAAAAAAAAACTATTAATAGCTATTTACTGCAGCCGCCATTTATCATTCCATCATCAGCCTTTTTAATGTTCCCACTGCTGGGACGCAGGCCTCCTCTCTACCTCAACCTCGCGGGTCCAGTGCGGATTGGTCGATGTCACATGTCTTCGAATTTTTGGTTCTAGGACATACCGGTTTTCTCACGATGTTTTTCTTCACCGTTTTGAGAGCAGTGGTGATAAAATAAATTACATAAAGTAATGCGCCTGACTCGTAAGTCGGGGCCTTTACCACTCGGCCACCGCTGCTCTCGATATCATTCTACCAACGTAATAAAACTCAAAATCGGTTGAACGCACAGTAAAAAGGTTTCTTAAACGTCCAATGTCATTTTGAACGAAGTATAGTTACTTCGGAGCGCTTTAGTTGAAAGGTCCCCGTAAAGTTTTAATGGCTTCTAGACCTTAGGCTTGAAGTATACAATGTATTAAGAAACTGAGCCTAGCTTAGTGTACACGTGTAGATTCGTAAGATACTTGTCGTACTGGGTCAAATTAGATTTATTATATAATATATTCGACAACTATCACACAAAGCCGTCTAGTCTCAAGCTAAGCAGAGCTTGTGTTATGAGTACTAGACAACTGATAAACATACTTATATATATTTCTAAATATATACATATATTATAGATAAATTACACCCAGACACAGAACAAATGAACGTGCTCATCACACAAACATTTGTCCTGGGTGGGAATCGAACCCACGACCTCCGGCATAGCAGTCAGGTTCTCTACTAGACTGACAGGCCAGTCAATTTGTTAGTGAAATTCTTCAAGGCTGGAGTGAATAGGCTCTTAATAAACTAGTGCGCCTTACCATCAACGATTGCATCACTGCTTACCATCAGGTGGGATCGCAGTCAAGTACTAGTTTATTGCAAGTAAAAAAAAAAAAAAAATTTGCGAGCCTATTATGTCTGATTACTATATTTATTCAGGGCACATAGTGCTAGCCTAAGCTCCATACATTTCTGAAACATCTCCTTTCGGCAGAGAATTCCATTCCATAATTGTATACACAAAAAAGTGTTTAGAACTCACTCCATTAAGGATAGATAGATAGATTAAACTTTATTGTTCACCAAAAGTTACAGAACTTATAAAAAAAACTTAAATCTATGGGTACAAAGGCGGTCTTATCGCTGACAGCTATATCTACCAGACAACCTTAGGATGGATCGGAAGAACTAAAAATTATACAGGGGGTAGTTTGCGGTGTACTATTAGCGAATTAATTAAACTATAAATATAAAACATAACTACCTTAAGAATTACCAATTATGGTGCAGATATTATATGCCAGCAAACTTAAGCGAACCAAAGAGGAGAAAGCGCCGTGTCCAGCGCATAAAAATTATTGCATTAATAATTTGTTCTTCATTTATTAAACTAAATATAAATAAAAACCGTACATCAAAAGAATGGTAATTAAATTATCTTTTAGTTTGTAAAAGTTCCTTAAAAATACACACAATGGATTTTGCTTGATCTTCGCTTTTTTGTCTGTATTCGACATAACTTTGAAAATAAATTACACTAAGTTCAATGAAGAATAAAATGAAAATGTTCGTAGGTATATAAAATTATTAGGAAAATAGTCTAAGCTTATCCTATATTTTTTTCAAAATATACGGACTAGTCGTTTAAACATAATCTTTAATTTAAATTCATCAAGAATCGTATCATCATCATCATCAGCCTTTCAATGTTCCCACTGCTGGGACACAGGCCTCCTCTCTAGGAGAGGGAATGGGCCATAATCCACCACGCGGGCCCAGTGCGGATTGGTGGATGTCACATGTCTTCGAATTTTTGGCTCTAGGACATGCCGGTTTCCTCACGATGTTTTCCTTCTGTTATGAGAGCAGTGGTAATGAAATAAATTACACAAAGTAATGCGCCTGGCTGGGTTTGAACCCGCGACCTACAACTCGTAAGTCGGGGCCGATACCACTCGGTCACCACTGCTCACAAGAATCAAGAATCGTATAATTGGCACTTAACAAAATCGAGATCATCCTCAAATTTAGCTGAATGCAGCTAAATTTACAATTCCTCCGATTTGACCTCAATAACTCACTTACTAAGTAACAAGTTACCCTTACATAGTCTATATCCTTAATGTCACCTTCAAACCGTTTACCCATCCCTAACAAACACTGGAACTTTGACTGACAAAGCCAACCCAAATGCACTGCACTTTACGTCCATATACAAAACATAGTCGACCCTACCACTACTTGCGCCTAGCCACATAACTCGGCCCCTAACTTTACACACATTACCCCTTTTTGCATAAGATAACTAGTTTGACTAGCCAAGAATGCGAGGCAGCGTTTCTTATTCAAACTATTAAGTATATTTCATACCTACGTGTTATATTTAAGACGAAACCCTTAGTATATTAAACGAGATTATATTGTCAAGGGATTCTGTGACCCTTTGTTCACCTTGAGACATTCTTACGGAGTTCAGAGCGGTTCAATTTAGCGAGCATTTCAATTTATTATTTTTTTAAGTGTTAACTTGTTTCTTTCTTTTGGTTATTTGAATAATGTGGTAGTTTAACGAGGAGTGTATTCAATTTATTTCAATTGGATTTGAGTATAGTATTTTTGGCAAAAAAAAGGATTAAAAAGATATCTCTAACAGTTTTAGGTATCTTTTATTTAGCAACCTACGCGTTCAGTACAATAACGCATTAAGAGTGCTTTTTTTATTTTTTTTATGGTAGGTAAAAATCATCCAATGACGAATCCCGCTCTTGAGCGGAGCAAGAAACAGTGTCAGACTCTTACTGAATAAACAACCCGTTCCTCCCTTGCCTTATTCCCAGAACCCCAGTATAACGCTTTCGCACCTCGGCTCCAGGAGGCTTGACCATGAAGGGTTACAGGGACCATACAGTTTGCTGACAACTCTAGGCGTGCGGGACCAGTGCGCGCCGTCGACGACTAGGCTAGCTTTTGCTTTTGGGATTGTCATGGCGATATAGCACGTCAGAGGTGTTAGCGGACGCATGACTGTGTTGATGGGTTTTCCGCGATCATGCGGAAGCGATGCGCTTCCATGTTGTCGCGCCTGCGCTCCTCCTCTAATGGCATCCTGAGTGTGTTTTCTGACCGGTGGGACTCTCCCTTCTTGCGAAGGTGTCCAGACCCACTTATCCTAATAAACTGCTGGACCGTTGAACTATTTGTACAATGATTTATTAGTTACTAGCTTCTGCTCGCGACTTCGTCCGCGGAAAATTTGTGAGACAAAAGTTGTGACAGCTCGGTTAATATCCCTGTTATATAAATAATTTATAGCCTATGTCACTCAGGACTAAAGCAGCTTTCTATTATAGCTTTAATTTTTCCAATCGAACCATTAGTTCCAGAGATTACCTCCTACAAACAAAAAAACAAACTTTACCTCTTTATTATATTAGTGTAGATTTTTTAATAATTATGACTTAAACTTTTATTTAGCTTATTTCTATTAAATGAATGCTTTTACTTTACCTAGATTAAAGAAAGCGTTTTTTTTTTTTGTTAGCCTGTTCTGTCCCACTCCTGGGAAAACTCCTTAATTAATGCAAATAAAAAAACCTTTCTAAATGTACGATCCGATATTCAAGATAAATTATTTATATAACATGGATATTAACCGAGCTATCACAACTTTTGTCTCACAAATTTTCCGCGGACGAAGTCGCGGGCAGAAGCTAGTATTTTATATTCTTATTTTCATTGTTAGTAACGATTCGCAATTTTTTCCAATTTGCCAACATTCAGAAATTTCACACAGTTACCCGCTCTTATCCCACTGTTTTTAAGCACGCAATAGACCGTGTTCCGCACTAGTGCGGAAAAGTACATTTGCCCACACCACAATTTGATTATAAAGCAACGTGCAGTCATTGCAGCTTTCAGTCTCATGATACACTCGCTTAAGGTTCGTGTGAATTCCGCCTCGTTCACAATGACAATCTTTCTGCATTTGTATCAAAAAGTACTAATTTCATGCAGCGAACTTGTTAACCACTCTTAGCCACCGTGTGTCTTACGTCGAAAGGTCTGAATATAACTCTGCCCAGGTATAATTTCAGTGTATATTAATTAACAGAAACCTCTGAAGTCCATTAAAATAATATAACCTCTTTTATATCCATATATAAAACGTAACAATAATGTACTTGGCTTTTATATTTTTTTTTTTGTACGATTTCAGTTGATAGCACATTCATTTGCTCTTTTTTTAAAGATACATTTTTATACCTCAAAAAAAGAAAGGCGGTGATCTCTCGCGCTAAACCTTGGTGGAGGCCAAGGTCTGGAGTGAGGAAGAGTGGCAAGGGGTTGCCTCCTTTTGCGAAGCAGTAATGCTAGCAAAAGAGGAGGCCGACTGCATCAGGCAAAGGCAATGGCGCTCATGCCGCAGCTGCCGCCGCCGTGTCTCTGATCCCGATTTTTGGTCACCGTAAGCGTAGGACGGCGAACAAATGGGTAGCTCGCTGTCCGCCCATCCGGTAACCATTCGGACCAAGCCCAAGTCGTCGACGGCGCGCACTGTTCCCGCGTGCCTCAGGGAGTTGTCAGCA